>CM043111.1:38181459-38889016 GCA_023701765.1 Hylyphantes graminicola
CGCCTCGTATATCTAAAAATGATGCTGTTAAGGATTTCACTGATGCAG
The DNA here is from genome assembly GCA_023701765.1 of Hylyphantes graminicola. Taxonomy (NCBI): domain Eukaryota; kingdom Metazoa; phylum Arthropoda; class Arachnida; order Araneae; family Linyphiidae; genus Hylyphantes; species Hylyphantes graminicola. Next base: position 38,181,508 of record CM043111.1, read on the forward strand.
AGATAAGGAGGTATGCTGAAGACATTGCCACCATTATCAATTATTAAATAAAATGGAGTATATTGCATTTCTTTAAATATGTTGTGTAAGTTTGAATGTTGATACAATTCAGCTGCTCTTGTTATTTCGAGACTTTTTTTCAAAGAGCTCTTTTTCACTTATTAATTGGTTTGTTTTAGGTTCATCAAGAGTTATAAAAAGATTTCCCGCCCCACTTAAGAGGTAGGTTTTTATGTTGTAACCAATAATTGATTTATCATCAAACTAGGTGACTGCTACCTACCATTCAGATTTAAAGTGAAGTAGCTAATATGAGGCAGCACACATGTTGAGGTTAAAATTGACACACAAAAAAAAAGCATGCTAATGTAGGACAGTTATTTTCTTTGGAAAGAATAAAGAATTTTAAGATAATTATAGAGGATAGAAAATAGATTTAGATGAAAAGTTAATTTAGTGAAAAGCAAGTGGTAGGAGTGATTTTCTGAAGTGGATATAGTAAACTTTTTTAAAACTACAGAGAGTTGTATATTGGCTGTAAAATGACAAATATGAATATTTTATTTATTTTTTTTTTGTGATCCTTGACTGTAATCAATTACAAATTAAGGGAATCAGTGGACAATGGGGGGGGGGGGGGGACCACATTTGGTATATTTAGGCAATTTTTATTTTGTTTGATCTTGCATTCACAGGATAAAACACTAAACATTAATAATGTTCTTTAGGCTAGAATCCATGTGCTATGGATGCAGAACTGCAAGAAAAGCCATTTGCAGATTTAAAGAAAATTGGAGAATTGATAAAGAATGGATGCGACCAAGGCCTATGAAAGAACATCTGGAGAAATCAGATACTAAAGAAGAAGAGAGAATCAGGGTACAAAAAAATTCTATGTATGCAGTTTCTTAAAATACTCCTATATGAATAAAATAAAAAAAACACAAAAGAATTTGTAATATAGAACCAATGAAAATCAAGGTATGGATCACAGGTGGTTTTTTAATTTAGAACATTCACGTCCTTGAAAGTGCCCTATAATAATTAAGACATTGCCCTATTTATTTCTCAATGCTTAATAAGTAATTCTTGTGATTTGTTTTAAAAATTACCTCAATGCGATCTAAAAAAAATTAGCAAAGTTGGTATGTAAAAAGATTTAAAAAGTTTATAATGCTTCCTATCCCTCATTATATTCATGATTTTAGATGTTTATTTAAATGTATTTAGTAATAAAGAAACCTGTCACTATATAACAACAAGAATTATATTGTTCAACAGAATATATATATATTATGTTTATTTCTTTTTTTCTTCCTGTAACTGGAAGATGAATTATAATTTTTTTAATGATAGTGATATGATAATTTCAATCCTCTGTCAATAGGTCCCAAAAAGAGAGGAAGAGAAATTAGGGTCCTTCATTTAAAATTGGTGGAGTCACAGTCAATGCTAAAACAATGCATTCCAATGAAACTGAGCTAGAACCTTTAGGACATTATTCTTCCTTCTGATGCAGAAGAAAGAAAAAAGTAAGATACACCTTAACATGTATTAAGAATGTGAATATGTTCATTTAAATTTATTAATAAAGTTAAGATATGTGTTTGCTTTGTATAATAAATTAAAAAAACCTAAAAAATATTTTTCCCTAATACTATTTTTTTCTTTCTTTTTGTGCAGGTGGGTTTTAAAAGAGCATGTCAAAGATGCACATTTTGACATACCATGGACTTTGGAAGATGACTCACGGCTGTTAAAAGGAGTTTATGAACATGGAATGGGAAATTGGGAATCAATAAAAATGGATCCTGCCTTTGAATTGGGGAAAAAAGGTAGGCTTGATATTATTTTAAAAATAAAAGAATTGATTACATTTTATTTTTGTATTAAAAAATGTCAATTTTAATATTTTTTTTTCTAGATTTTACCTGATGGTGAACAAAAACCACAAGCTAAGAACTTGCAAACACGCTGTGATTACCTACTAAAAGTTCTTAAAAAGATGACGTCAATGAAACAAGGAGAGGTAATTTACTTCATTGCTTCTTGCCTTAAAATATTTTGCAGTTTAACTTTACTCTATTTTACTGTTGCAAATATTTTGAATTGTTTTTGTTTTTTGGGTGCATGTAATAGCAAATTTCAATATGTTTTATTTAGGACATTCCAAAATCAAAACGGTGGACGTAAACCAAAAGCAGAAAAGGCTGAGAAATAGAGAGAGGTCGTAAATCTAAATTTGTGAGCAAAGCATTTGTAGAAAATGATGATAGCGATGCATCAGTAGACTCGGTAAGCCCTTACTATTTTATAAATTTTGTATTTATAATCTGTACACAGGAATGGTTTGATAAAAGGTTTTTTAATGTTTTTAGTAAGTGTCTCCTTACTTTTCAGACTCCTTCTAAAGAGAACAAGACTTCTGTCAAAAAAATCAAATCTGAAAGTTCTGTGCTAGATGATAAAAAGCAATAAAGAACATTCTTCTCCTGTTTCTAAATCTGCAAATGATACTGATTCTAGTAAATCAAAAAAGAAAAGCAAATCAGATAAGGAAAAATCCAAGAAATCATCCAAGGAAAAGGTAAGTTCTGACCATTGAAACCAGAGCTATTTTTATTTTTTTAACTAATTTATTATTAATTTTTAACTAACTTATTCAAAAATAAGATAATTAGTTTCTTTTTTTTAATTTTGTAAAATTCAATAGTATTATGGCAAGCGGCTTCAATCCTTTAAAAGAAATATATCTAAAGATTATCTGTTTTTTTTTTTTACTCTATTTTACACAGTTTTCTTGATTTTAATTTAGAAATCTTTTTTTTAAAGAAACCATTTGGCTACAAAAATAAATGTGAAGTTATTATTATTTTTTATTTAAATCAAAACCTCACCTAGTGAAAATAAGCCTACATATTTGCCTTATTTCTCAGTTTGTTAACAGTTTAAAGATAATTTTTTAGACATCTTGTTTTAATAACACATTGTAAATTTAGGAAGCTTTAATAATTTTAGTTTTAAAATTTGTACAATTCCTATGTTTTTATATATTAATTGCTTAACGTTAGTTTATAAAAGGAAATCGACGAGTAGTATATATCGGCATCTGATCACAAGTTTGATTCTGGGAAAGATGAGACAATCATCCCTAATGTACATAATTGCTTGGATACTTGGGCAAAATTCAATCTCGTCATACCTTATCATTGATAAAAGCTGATATTCACAGATATTCAAATTTGTAGTGAGAGCTGCCAGATAGTGCCACCACGAAATGGCTTAATTGCATAAAATTTGTAGAGTCTGCTGAAAGCCTGATTTTCCAAAAGCAGCCCCAATAACATACATACATGATTTATTAAGGACTATTCAGTAAATTACAAAACTTTTGTCTCCTTACTTGCTTACATTGCCAGTTACGCTAGTTATAGATTACTTTAGTCAAGTTTCACAAATAAACTTTTAATAACTATTATGTCTCCTAAAATGTCAGTTAAATACCAATTATATTTTTTCCTCACTAGGCTTCCTCATCCCAAAACAACAAACCTCACAAGAAAAAAGACCCTCCAGTGATGCATTATACTGCAAATGCTGAACCACAAGTCATTGATGCAACAGAGAGAGATTTAAATAGTGATGTTTTCAAACAAGTAAGATATTTATTCTTGTGTTATTTTGAGTAAGTAATTTTATGGTTCTTAACGAAAAAAAAATTGCTAAAAGAGAGATTTCTTGAAAAAAAAATGCAGATTTGCATTTAAATTTGAAATACAAATGAGGTTGTTTTCTTTTTTAAAATCAATGTTCAAAATTTAAAATGAAACAACTAAAAAAAAGGAAAGAATCAAGCAGATGTTTCAAATATTTTGATTTATCGGTTTCTGTATAATTTCTGGTGCCAATGTGCCCTGAGTATTACTGGTTTGCCTCTTTCCAAGGATTCATGATTTGTTTATCTCTGGAGATTTACAATCGGCATTTTTCTTGGAAATTCAGAATTACTGTATTCTAGATACTCACTTTTACCATGTATCTGGTTTGTAACAATTTCCAATATTTTCTGAGATGTGCCTCTCCAATCTTGGAGAAGTACAGATAATACTTATAAATGTTCTAACACTGTTTATGATATAGGGATAGTTTTTAAAAGTTTAAAGGGATTGATTATAATTTTTCTTTTTACTACTTTTAATAACAGGGTTTGTAAGTTCTTACTAAAAATATCAGATTTAAATATTATTTTGTTAGTTTTACATAATAGTAGTATCAAGGGCAGTAATGTTTAATGTTAAGCAGTTGATTATAAAATGTGTGGCACTATATATTTTAAGTTAATTACCAAGTTAAGCTTTTTTATTACTAAGCTGTAGCATGTCTGTTTAATGTAGCTTTTATTTTAAACTATTGACATCATAAATGCTAAACAATGAAAATATAATTATACATACCCAAGCAACATGCAAGAAGAATATATTTGAATATATTCTTCTTGCATGTGCTTATATTTATTTCTGATTGGTATAGATCCATTACATGTAATTAATATTTATCATTTATCACCTGTTTTCTTCCAGTGCAAAGAACAAATGAGACCTGTGAAAAAAATATTTAATGAGGCTTGATCTAAAAGAGGATGAATTCCCTAATGAGGAAGAAAAATCAAAGAGATTTGCTCAGTATTTGTTAAAAATTGGTCGTAAAATTTCTGAACTTCTCAAGAGCTATAAAGAGCCAGAGAAAGTGAAGGAATGGAGAAGGTAGGTGTAAATTTATAAGCAATAATAGATATGCTATTTTGAGCTTTGTTTCTTGTGTTTTTTTTTTAATCAATGATTATTTATTTGCTATATGCAATGTTATTTTACCAAAAAAGATTTCGGAAATGTGTGTAATTATTAATACGATTTCAATTAAATGTTCTACATTTATAAAATTATAAGTGTGTAAAAGATAAAAAGTAATCAAACAAGTTATATATTTTTATAAACAATCAAAATTCAGCATTAAAAGAAAAATGACGCACTTTAGTTGTATAAAATAATGTTTAATGTGTTTTTAATTGTTAAGCTATTACTTTGTCTCTAGTATTATTGCCTTTATTATATGAACTTCTAAATCAGCGAACTACTGACTGTAACCTATAGAATTTCATTTCAGTTTATTTAATTTTTAATTTTATGAAAAAAAAAAATTTATTCCACTTAAGTTTTGTAAATTACAATATACTGTATCTAATAAACCAAAGGTGTGTTACACCTTTCCTAAAATATCAATTCTTGTTTGTTATTGAATTTTAATATTTGCTGACCTGATTTTATTTACAGTAATTTATGGATATTTGTATCAAACTTTACTGACAAAATGCTAAGCAACTGTACAAAATCTATCGCCAAGCCATAAAAGATATTGAGCTTTTACCAAAACCACCTGAAGTTAAAAAAGAAAAAGACAACAAGATGGAGCGCAAGTCTATTCTTGATGTAATTATTTTTTTTAATTTAAACTTGCAGATTTAAATAAGATAAATATATTAATTATGTAGCTTACTGTAAATATATGTTTTACAGACTAGTCCCCAAAAGCCTGATAAACAAAGTATTAAAAACAAGCTTTTTCCTCAGAAGAGACATGCTGATGAAGATTCAAGTAGGAAAAGTGATAGACCTCTAAAAAAGAAATATAGTGATACTCCAAATGACAGGAAAAACCTTCAGAAAGGCGAGAGAGGTTAGGGCAAATTTATTTGTAAACATTTTATTAAGATTTGATATTTTTTTCTTACCTTGTTAGATGTTATGATAATCTTTATTCTTTAATAATATCAATGGGTATGCTGTTCAAGTATTAATTTAATAGCTTATTATATGTCATGCATTTATTACTTTCAAAGGCTGCATTACATGGAAATTTTTTTCACAAATTTATAAATCTATTTTATGGTCCAAGTATTAAAATCATAAATATAACTTCTATAACTGAGTTGCTTAATAGTATTTAAATTATTCCTTATATATTTACTAAAAATGCAGAATTATATACAAAATTTGAGTTGTGCAAGACTGCTACATAGTACAGATTTTATATTAAAAATATTTCAGTTAATGTAGTAAACCCTTACCTGTACTGGTGTAACCTTATCCTGAATTTTTGTTGTTGTAATTGTTAAATGATTTGTCCTTTTCTTAGTTACCTATTTACACTTAGCAAAATCACAAATCAAGTTACTCTTTAATTAAACTTCTTATTTTGTGCTAATTGATCAATAAATATATTTGTAGCTTTGGGGATTCTCGTGGTTTGGACAAAGGTCCTCCAAAAAGTCCTGCCAACAGCTATTCTACGCCTCATCACGGTTATTCTAACAGGGACAACCCATCACCAGGGAAGATGGATAGGTGGAATAACAAACCTCATTCTGGCAACTGGCCTAAAGATAGGCAAGTTATTTATTGTTGCATTAAATTGCTTGCATACTTAATAATACTTATTGTCTATATTGCTTTATGCAGTTTATTTTGTGATTTATCAACAATGTTTTTTTTTGTGGATTCTTTTTCTTTATAAGCTTATTAAATTTTAATTACCTGGTGTTATAATAGGAATATTCAGAAAATAATTTTTAGGATAAAGCAAACTTTTTTCAGTGGAGGCTGATCCAGTTTCTATAAATTAAACAGTTTTGTAGTGTATAAACTATTTACTAATCACCTGAATATTTATTAAAATTGCTTCAATTTCATTGTAATTAGGTATAACAATGAGTACAATAAGAGAGATCATTATCGAGGAGGCTACCCTCGAGAGGAGGGAGGTGGCTTTTCCAGAGGCAAACCCCACCGTGACTACCCCTACCCACAAGATAGGCATAACAATAGGTAAAATTAAATAAAACAATGCTATATTATCTTTTCTTAGTTATTATTTTACACCAAACAGTTTTTCCCACTAATTTTTATTTCTCAACTAAATGTGTATACATGAAATATTTAAAGTGTAAATATGAAGTATTTAATGTGTACATATTTATTTTGGAAAATGGTACATGTAACCTTCTTTTTTTTGTATTCTATATTATAAGAAAAAGTGGCTTAGAGGTAGTGCTTTGCACTGCCACGCCACAGGTCTGGGGATCAAATCCCAGATTGAGCAAGGTTGACAAAGCCTTTCATCTCTTAAGTGAGTGGATAAAATGAGAAGCAAGCTTGAGAACTAAACACTAGGGTCTCGCATGGGAGGCTGACTACCTAACCGAGACAAATGCCTAGCACCCCAGAGTCCTTGGACACAAAAGCTGATTTGGGCACGGCAGGCCTTGGCCCAGTAATGGGGTGTTGCGCCGAGGAGTTTATTTTATATTTAAAAAAAAATATTATTGGCCAAAAATGCAAATATAAGGAAAAAGATTTTTACTGTATAAAATATGCTTAAATGTTGTATTAATGCTAGTAAAGTTAGAATTATAATAAAAATGTGCTTTCTCTCACTATCATTCTTCAGTTGTTAACTATTCCATAAACCTGACACTGATTCACATCACTAGGTACAACCAGCACAGTAACTTTGGACGCGGCCACTACGGGGGCATGCCCCGCCCCCCCTACGGCGGCCAGCCACCGCCACCCACCCACTCGAGCTACAGCTACGGACAGAGACCTGCACATTCCCCACCCGGCTCGCAACCCGCCCCACCCGGGGTGGGCGAGCAACGCTCGGACTCGTACAAAAGCTCGTACCAAGGTCATGCCGACTCGTGGCGGAGGAGAAACGAAGAGCACCGCAAAGACCACCCTCCAAGGGACTATAAACCGAAGAATTAACGTGCGTTTGTGAGGGACGAGGTTCAGCAAATCCAAGCCTACCACCCTCCCAAGGACTATAAACCTAAGAATTAGCATGCGTTGTGTGAGTGTGTGTTTGTGATGGTCTTGAGGGAAGGGAGTGTAGCCAGCAAAACCAAGCTTACCACCTTTCCAGAGGCCAAGTATTAGTGTGCATGGGATGAGTGATGCAAGAAATTACCTAATGAAGTACTTTTTGAACCAAGACTATAAATCAAATTATGTGAATCGGGTGTGCTTGTGGATGGGTCATGAACTATTTATGTAGGAGAAAAATTCCCAATGTCTGTAATAGTGTGGAGGCTAGCAAAAACATTTTTGCAGCATGTGATGTGGAGAGGTGCATTTTTTCATTTGTTTGTACAAAGAATCAACTTACTCCATTGATTGGACTGAGTGAGAGAAAGCTGTCCTGCTAAATTCCAACATCAAAATTGTAAATAGTTAATTGCTGTTTTTATTAGTTTTTGTAAATATTATTTATTAAGTAAAAATGTGAAAATATTTGTTTTCTTTTGAATTTACTTTAGTGACATGTTTTATATTTTCAATTTTTTTGACCATTAAGAATTTTTGTAGTAACCAATTAGGTGCTGGACAGTTAATGCTGTTATAGTTGAGCGGCAATAAAAATTTCATTTAATCTTATTTCGGAAAAAGTTTAAATAAAACCTAAGATTGCTATAGCAAGTTTGAAATAAAAAAAAATTATGGTTTGGTTGAAGAGCTTTGCAATGTAGCAGTATTGTGCTGAAGAACTACACAAACTTAGTTATCTTACTTTAAATACTAACAGAGATAGGGAATACTTGAGCAACAGCAATTTTAACTGGTTAACTGCCATGGAAGTATATATACACTGGGTACTGTCAGTGCATTCAATTTAATAAATTTTACTTATTTCTCATTCAATTATTTTTAATGAGAATCACTCCAATAAAAATCAAAATGTTAGTCACAACTGAACTTCATTTTTCAAAATTTCAGGCCTCTTTTCTTAAGAGTACTAATTTAGATTAGGTGGTGCTATCTAAAATGTAAAAGGTAGCTTTACTTAGTGACAATTACTGATGCCACTGTGATGAAATGGCTGGTGAGTATGAAATACTTTACAGTACAACATTTTAACGCCTTGTAAGATATTATTTCCGGTGTTGGCTTTGTTACTTGACAATGCAAATCAATTTGAAGCAGCTATTAAGACTTACAAAGTTTTTTCGTGACTTAATATTTTATTGTATCTATTGGCATGAGAACAACAATAAACCATTCTTTAACTCATTCACTATGCGCAAACCAATAGGGCGACACTGTAAATTAATGCACATAATAGAGTATTACTGAACTACAATAACATGTTCTGCTAATAAGTTGTTTGCTATTTTAAACATGCTCCAGCAACATAGCTCTCGTGGGATTTAATTTCAACAAGCACTGTATTTAAGCTTTCCACATTTACCTTTATTTTGTGCTTAACAATAAAATGATGCAGCCAACAGGTGATTATTAAAAAAATTTGAATTAACTGTACTGAGTGTATATATTATACGATTTTGGCACTATAGAGGTTAAAAAAAGTGTCAAACTATTCTTCTAAAATATTTTATTCTGCTATTGAGACTAAACAAATAACAAATGGATACGAATAGAACAATTGTTCATTATAAAAATGTATTGCATTAATAATGTTATATAATATCTTGATGCAGGATATAGACATCCCCCCTACCCCTGAATTCAACACAGATAATTTTCTACAAGTTTGTCATAATCACAAGAAAATTATAAAAGATTGTGACAGAAAATGCAGCAAAATATTAAAATTTCACTCCGAGTAACGTTTTGCAGAAATTTTTTTATTAAAAGCTTTAAAATTAGTTATTCAATTATTTATTACGGTATTTTGGTTTAATGTATTAAATTATATTTGGTGTTCCACCAAATATAATTATTTAAATTATATTTGGTGGAATCAAAGATGGAAATTTTTGGAGAAAGAGAACAAATTCAGAAATATACAAATGCTTTAATGAACCAGACATAGTCAAGTACATAGCAATCCAAAGAATAAAATGGGCAGGACATGTAGTTCGAATGGAAGACACCAGGACTACAAAAAAGATCTTCCTTGCTAAGCCCATAGCCACTCGTGTTAGAGGCAAACCCAAACTCGGGTGGGTCGACTGCCTGGAGGAGGACCTCAAAGTCTTGAAAGTAAAGAACTGGAGGTCGTTGGCCAAGAACATGTCATCGTGGGAAGGACTTTGAGGAAGCCCAAGGCCCATCCTGGGCTGTCGCGCCACTGAAGAAGATTTTGATTTAATGAACCAACATTAAAAAATTAAAATCGAGTATTTTATGCAATAAAAGTAGCACAAAGTTGGATTTTAAAATATTAATTGTATTCTACAAGTTTTATTCTGGTTTTTTTTAAAGTACTGCTACCTCAAATAAAAAGTTACAACCTGCAATAATATTTTTTTTTTGGAGGTTTGTTTTATTATTTGTGAGTTTGGTAAAGGGTCCTGGGGTGTTTTCGGACTTTTCAAAGAAAATACTTACCTCTTGGATTGTTTATGGATTTGTGCTGATAGTATAGATTTGGAGAAGTTGATAATTCCACTTTAACATTAAGAAAAAACCTTGCTTTTTATTGGGACTATTATTCATTTAAAACTGACTGGGCTGTATTTTTCACTTTTTTTATGCAAATTGTACTTTTAAATATATATAACTTTTTTTTTAAAAAAATTTATATGTGATTTTGTATGGCAGCAAAGAGGTTAAAACAGTATAAAAGAAATATATTTTAGATTGTGGAAAAACAAGAAAACAATTGCTTCTTAGGACAATTATTACAAATTTACACGACCTACAAATTGATGCCGGCTTATTAAAAAAAAGATATCTACATAAAGTCTGATAAAAGTGACATCTTTATGTCCACAGTAGTTGGTTATGGAGGAAAATTCGTTTTTACATCCTGTCTTTCAATAACGGTGAATCACACTTGAAGAGTCCAGAGGAAAAAACTCCAATGACTGGATAATCCTTGGTTATTTTATCAAGCCTTTTTTTTTCAACCATAACGAGTCATCGCCTTAACTGGTGTAAAGAAACCGGTTTTACACTTAGTTCTTCTCTCGAAGCAACTCTGAAACGCTATTACTGAGAGAAGAATAAAAAGAGACCAGTTTCCAGTTGCCAAAGATGCCCGCCAAGCAGAAGATTCCTAATCAATCAAAGGTTTCTTCCCCTATACTCTTCACTTGTAACACACTCCCTTTTAGTTAGCTTTACCATGGGTCCCTATGCTAGATATGGTTTTTGTCAGACTATGATACATATATTTGCTAAGGATTTGGCCTAAATATCTTTAGATAGCTTACATGTACTCCATTGAAACTTTGGGTGCCATCCAAACTGTAACATAAGTTAATAGACCCAGCTACGCCTTGTACCTGGCAGATACGACGAAGTTGTTTAAAATAAAAAAAAGAACAATTTACTAACATCAGCTGGTATAGTGGTTTCGACCCTCGCTTGCCAAGCGAGTGGGCCCAGGTTCAAATCCCGGGTAAGACGTGGATATTTGTGTTGTCCTGAGTACATGCAGAGAACGTGCTCATTAAATCTGTGGGTCCGAGGTCGGTCATTGCGCAGTTTACCACGGGTACAGGTATCTGGAGACTATTTCCCTCCCCTTCAGAGATATGTCTAAATTGTGGAGGTGGGGATAGATGGCAGCATCTGTCAGAACGATGCCAAGTCGGATTCCTGCCAGGCAGTCTCAATATGGGCATCTCTCAACAGGAACCGCACCCCTTCGCCTTAATCCTTACCCTCTTCGGGGGAAGAGCTTGGATTACCCAAGTGGCATTAGAAACAAAAATTAACAATGCATTTACTTGAAAAGGATAACGATGTTTATTAATGAAATATGAACTAAAACAATTTTAAAACCTTAAAATATATCCTCCACCCCACTCATACACACTTGCCTGGTCAAACAGCAATAACTGGTGTTGCAACTTCTTACCCCCCCCATTCAACTCCCCAGCTTGTTAAACCGAAAGTATTCACATTCTTTTTGAATAATTAATTTGGAAAAATTTCAAAAATTAATATGATTTTTTAATTTATTAAATAATTTTTAATTCGATTAATTATTCAATTAATTCAAGATATATAAAACCATTATTATTCTTGTAAAAGCTTTATATCATATTAAACTTTTTTTCCAGAAAGATTGGATATAGTGAACCAATTGTTGGTTTCGTAGAGGTTTCACTGTGCTATATTTCTGAACTAAAAGGTTAACAAATCCCTATTTTAAAATCAGATTATAATAAATCTTAGTTTAGTTTTCATAATAACTTAAAGGGATATTTTATTTTTAATTATAAAACAAAACAAACTATGAAAAAAATACCTATGCAGATTTTTGATTTGTTGATGATTCATTCCAAAATTAAGTAGAGAAATAAAATTTTATTATTCCAATATTTTTATAATAAAAAACTTTTTAATGTAGGTTTAATTTACATAAAGCAGTTTGAACATAAATAGCACAGATTTGTGTGCTACTTTGCAATTCTATTTAAACCTTACTACTAACAAAAAATTCAAAAATAGATAAAAAATAAACTGAGTTCTTTTGGAAAGAAAAGTTTAAATACATTCAATTACAAAGAGATTCTTCACGAATCAATCCCTATTGTCATGTCTTCTGTTTTGAGAATTACTTCCTCTTCTATCATCTTGATATCTGTGCGAATTCCTATCATCGTAATGCCGATTTGATCGGTTGTCTTCATTCCTGTGTCTGCTCCCATTGCCGTCCCTGTGTGGGGAACGATCTCGATAGGACTGACTTCGGTCATTGTACCTTGACCTATTATCATCTCTTCCATGGTGGGATCTTGCAGAATAATCCCTATTATAAATTTAAATTATTTTATTGGGCGAGAGTAAAATAATAACAAGAGATATACACTACACATACATCTTTTAACATACATATAGGTATCCCTTCCCCCCACAGAAACAAGTTTGTAATATGTGTGGTGTGTTAATCACTTTGTTAACATTAACAGATGTAACAATTTTTTAATGTAAAAAAATTGCCAATTTGCCGAAATTGGTCAATTTGTCAAGTCGGCAGGCCAGCGACTAGGATTGATCCGAAATCCGAAAATAATGAAATTTGATTTAACTAAAACACATTATATTTTATTTATACAAACAAGATTATATAACTAAATACCAATAATTTTTTTCAGGCAGTTCTAGAAGTGAACACAAGATTAAATGATAAAAAATAGTGAACTCTATTTTAACTTTTAACAACTTTCTAACTTCTATAAGTAATTATTCACTATTTAAATGATTGATGTAGCTCTTAGCATTGCATTGAAGTTCTTACCAATTTCTACTCTTCCAGGCTCTCTTAACTTTCCAGGGATGTATTACTGGTGGCGGCGGTAAAGTTTTAGTTTTAACTTCATTATATATTTCATCTTTTTCTGTGAATCGATCTTTGAAGAGTTCTTCAAATTCGTCATTATTAGAGTTATCCATTCAAGTACTTAAAAGAGCAATTAGTAAATTACTTTTTTTTATATAATATTCGCAATCAAAGCACTTAATGAGTGAAGCAAAACAAACTGTTTGGTTTGGTTGGTTTTGACATATATTTTCAGGCTTGTGCGCTTGGTCGCAAGGACCCGCTTATAAACCATCGTCAAGTAGGAAAACATAAGACGCACACAAACACGTATGACAGATGTTGTCATCTGTCTCCACCTCCACAATTTAGACATGTCCCTGAAGGGGAGGGAAATTTTCTCCAGGAACCTGTACCCATGGTGAACTGCGCAATGACCGACCACAGGACTTTCGAACCCAACAGATTTTACGAGCACGTACTCCGCATATACTCGGTAGGTCTTCAGTGGCGACCGGGTCTCGAACTCTCAACCTTCTGATCTCAAGTCCGAGATCCTTAACCACTAGGCTCCCTACAGCCCCAACAAACTATTTAACAACAAAACAAAGAAAAGGAAATTTTATGTAGCTGGTTTACTGCTTCTCCGTTTCTTCACAATCTTTAGGAGCTTTAACACCGTCAAATTATAGTTGTTTGGTTCATATATATTCCGGTTTGTGTACTATGTAAATAATACTTATGATGTCACGCTGTCAATTCTGCGAATTAAATGGTTGTTTTCTTTGACAAAGTGTTGAAAGAAGCCAACAAGCCCATTATTGGTAAAAAAAAAAGTTCGCTTCAGCGAAGCAGTAAACCAGACCAGCCGCAAATCCCCTAAAAAATCCCTAAGTGTTTTTGACCCGGTGGTGCAATGGTTAAAAACAAGCATTTGGAGCCTCTGGGTTCGGGCTCGAATACCGATAGGATGTCTGTGTTTGTCGAGTATATGTGGAGACAATCTCGTTAAATCTGTTGGATCCGAAAGTTTTGTGAGCGGTAATTGCGCAGTTTACGGTACAGGCACCGGGAGACCATTTCCTCCCCTTCAGGGACATGTCTAAATTGTGGAGGTAGCGCGCGATAGATGACAGCATCAAGCGGGGCTCTGAACTTTATGCTAAATCTATGACTTTATGGACCAAGCACAAAAGCTTGAAAAAATATATCTACCAACCAACCAAGTATCCCTAAGTGTTTTTTCCCTATGCCTTTCAGTTGTAATGTAAAGCTAGCTTACTTTACTGTTTATTCTTTATTTATTGTTTATCAAGAAGAGCTTGTTACTCCATTATGTTGTTTGGGAATGCAATAAAATATTCCTAATGGATTACATTCATAATTTTTGTATATTCGGTATGTTGTTTTAAAGATAATCTTAAAATAGTATAGAATTGGGCAAGTGTTTTTATCCAAAAGAAGCAGACGTTGAATCGAAACTAAACAAAATGTTTGTGCTCTATAACGCTAAGACCTAGTAGGTATATTATTACAACTTAATAATTTAAAGAAGTATTTTTTTACGCTTGCACTGTAATTGGCAAACATAGATGTTGATTAAGAAACTATGGATTAATAATATTCCTTCATGACTTCAAAATTATTGTTTATTGCATTTTATTGTGAAACTTTTTAATACCTAAAAGTTATAAGACTTTTTAATACCTTAATAATACAAACATTCCTTTGATACACATTGTCTATCTTAACATCAGTTACAAAGCTAATTTGCATTGATTAATTTTTTTCTATTTTATTTTTTTAATCACATATATAAATAATCAAATTTGTCTTCCTGGAAAACTTTTTTTTAAGTATGGTGTTTTCATGGAAAAAAATCTTTACAAACTACTTTTTGTGCGTAAATTTTAGTGTACATTCAAAGTAGTAGTATTTGTCTAAATGTCTATCTATCATCATCGTGTGACATAACGCTAGTCGATTAACTATTATAGGTCAGCAATGTTTTCCAATTTGACTTTGCTTTGTTTTTGATGGGAAACATGTCTCGGCAATCCTTGGACAAGAAGGATGTTGAAAAGTAAGTTGAAACTACTTTATGTCGGCACAAAATGTTTTGATTTGATTTTATTTTTATTTCAAATATTTTTGCTAAGTTGGCTATTTTTTAGCTTATTAGAAATACTTAAACAAATTAGGTGTACTAATTACAAAAATATATATTATCCACTGTGTCATGCATATTAACAGACAACTTAAAAAATTTATAAAAAATTGGTTGCAACTCAAACAAGTGGAACCAAATATCACGAAATCTCACCACAGGAGAGAAAAAAAAAAACATCAAAACTGCATCAAGTGATTTATGGATGCCTTTGAGGTGTCTGTTCTTGCCTTGGCTTAAAGACATAGAACTTTCAAACTGGTTACATTTGTTGTGCAACTTTTAGAAAGACTTTTGATATTTATTGCAAAGCTCTGGTTCAGTAGTTGGGGTGAATTTGTGGTTTAGATTTACAAACTTTTGTAAATATTTTACAGATGAGTTCTTCATTATTGTAACTTTATTTATTCAATTTACCTTTTTTTTCAAATGGTCACTGTTTTCCCTTTTTTATGTTT
Organism: Hylyphantes graminicola; assembly: GCA_023701765.1. Lineage (NCBI taxonomy): Eukaryota > Metazoa > Arthropoda > Arachnida > Araneae > Linyphiidae > Hylyphantes > Hylyphantes graminicola. The sequence continues at coordinate 38,197,423 of CM043111.1, forward strand.
GATTTCCGATTGGCCCTTGTAATTACTTTTTAAATTTTTTCCCTCTATATTGCTATCTCTTTTCTTACTAATTGTTACTAATTTGTTTCTTACTAATTGTTTGTTTCAATATAAAATCTGACAATACAGATACTCAATTTATATTTTTCGTTGGCTTTTTTTCCCTTATAGGTCATATTTGGATTTTTTAGATAATACTTTTCAATGGGATTCAAATTCAAGGTAGGTATTTAAAAAAAAAAACTCTTTTTGTATTATTGATAACTTTTATGCATTATTAATTTTTATTTTACCTTTTGTAGCAATGAAGAACCTATATTTGACTCTAAATCTGAAGTTTTATGGTCCAGAGAAAGAAATATTGCTATTTCACAAAATGACTTCTTTAGAGATTTTCAAAACGGTTTTTCGGATTTAACTGAAGGATCTACTAGCTCTTGTTCTTGGCACAATGATGTGAGTATGCATGATTTAATATTAGCAAAATGATCTTCATTTAGTTAAGGAATTTTTAAGTTAAAAATTTACACATTATTTACTAATTTTTAAAAATGGTATTTACTAAAATGCCTATTTGTCGATTATAGTTCTTAAGTTTCAAAAATTTAGTTTGGATGATAAATCCATCTTTTATAATGTAAATAATGTGTTATAATCTTGGTAAAAAGATACTTAAATACAATACAAATATAGTAATGTTTTTAAATGATAAAGTTGAAAACCATGAACTACAGTGAAACTCACATTAAGTTTGCAGCATGTAAATGTTCTACGGAAAAAGAGGTAAATATTTCTCATTTCCGAGTGCGAGAATCAATAAAAAAAAAGGTATTTTACACTCAATAAACCACTTTATTCGTTATTTCAAGAATATTTGTATTAGTTTTTTCAGTTACAGTGTAATATTAATTATTTTTCTTTCAATTTTGACGTAATAAGGCGCACGAATATCAGAGTATCTCAAAAGGGCAGCCAAAATTTTGTCGCCTGCTCTGTTTGGATAGTGAGGTTTATTTACTCACGATGTTTCCTCCGCGGATGCGCGCGCAACTGTATACTTAATCTGGGGTTGACTGTATGGTAAAGCATCAAAACCATGAACATATACTCAAAACAATGTTCTTGTGACATACTACTGAAAATTCTCGCAGGAATAATTTTATATATACATTTTATTGTACATTTTTAAAAATTGTTTTTAATTTCTGTTCTTAATTGCATTCAGGATTTTGATATGAATTCTGGAAATAAAGTTAAAGCTTCTTTAGAAGCAATTGAAGATGCCTTGTATGAGCAGCAACCTTCTTCTCTCCTCAACAAAACAGTTTTTCAAGAATGTTGTGACTGGTCGAATAAATTCCCATTCTTCAGGTAACTAACTTATTTTGTGTATTCAGGATAATTAGATTATACAAAATAATTTGTTTTTGTATGGCTTATATTTTTTAAACCATACAAAAACAAATTTTTTTGTATAATCTAAGCTAAACAAGTTAATTATAACAACACAAGAAAAGTTTTTTGTGGGCCATTTAATTAAGTACAAAACTTTTATGATGGATTCATGTTACGTCCAATAAGTGCTATGTATGTAGCTCCATAAGACCATTAATCAAACCAATAAGCTGTAACAGGTAGAGGCCTATTGCTTTTACATGAAAAATCAGCACCAAGTCATTGAGAAAAATTAAGTTGAGATTATTATTATAGAATCCTGTACTACATTAAATATGAGAACTTGTTTCTATTATTCAGGATTGGTGTAACAATATTAACAACTAATTTAAACGGATGTAACCTCTTCTTCCCAATAGATTAAAAGGTAAACAAATACTTGATGTTGGTGATCACACACTTCTTTTCTCATCTCAACAAAACTTGAGATCCACTCCAGCCTCTTCCACACTCAGGTCAGTAAATTGTAAACTAAAAAAATATTGTACACACTACTATTGTTCAAATATATTTAAAAATAAATATACTCAGATTCAATGATATGGACTCTGAATTCTTGTTCAAATGTATCTTTTTGTTTTATGAATTTCTTGAAGTAGTATTTTTTTTAATCACCCAACCAATATAGTGGTTTCGATCGATTCTCGATTGTCTTCCCAGTAGGCCCAGGTTCGAATCCCTGCTAAGGAATGGAATAATTGTGTTGTGTATAATTGTGTACATGCAGAGTATGTGCTGCTTTTTAAATCTGTGGGTCCGAAAGTCCTGTGAAGGTTTATAGTATAGTACCTTGGGTGCAGGTTGTCAGGAGAAAAAATGCCCTTCCCCTCCAGCGATGTGTCTAAAATGACTTAGGGCGAGCACGTATCTCAACCCAACTCGATCAATCAAAGCCTAAGATGAGGAGGGGGCGCCATCTCAGAGCAAAATTCAGACTTCCAACCCTCATTGGTGTTCAAAGTCTTGTGCCAATGTAAGCTACTGCACCATTTCTGCCTTCAAGACTATGCCCTGGAGGCACATGTCAGCAACAGTATTATTTTTTAGTTTTTTATTGTGACTCAGGACATGGATAACTAAACATTTTCAAATACCCTATCCAGTGGCTATTTACATACCTTGTATCATTAGTCCACATCAATATTTTGCTATTTCTTTCTGTAATAATTCGTAATTGCATTTTTAACAGTTTACAAGTTGAAGGAAAGAAGATGGCTATCCATGCCCCTGAAAAACCTTCTAAGAAAACAACCAATGAAAAGACTCACAACGAGTTAAATGAACCTGCCAATTACTTTGAAGAAACTTTGGCTGATGATGGGGAATATGAAGAAGAATGTGCATTTGACACTAGGTACTGAGTGTTTCTTTTCTCAATTTAAATTATTTTTCCATTCAAATAAACTTTCATTTTGCAGTCAATTTTTTAAAAAATAAATGTGCATTTATTTATAGAGACACATGTAACAGAATCCCTCAGTCTCAACAAGGTGAAGAATCAGCAAGTTCAAATTCATTTAAATTAATCGAAGATAAAATTATTGAGAAAATTGCTTTAGAAATATGGCCAAAGGTAATTATAATTATTGTTATTTTGAAAATGCTTTGTTTAATAAGGAACAATGTTTCACATGTTTATATTTTTTTTAAGGTGTTAGCTGTCTTACAGAAGCTTGATCCTGGTAAGTTCTTTAGCTTTTTTAACATTACTTATCATTTTGAATTAATATTAATCTTAGCCTATTTTCCTTTTTTTAAAAATTCAAAAGAGTTCAAACAAATTAAAATGTCGGCATTGACAAGCTAAAGATGTTTGTCTGTCTGTTCGTAAACTCTTTAAATTTTGTTTGATATGTTGGATCTGAACTTTTTTTTATAGAAAGGCATGGCATCAAAGATTGATCTTAATTATGCTTTTAGTCCGTCTGTCTGTACATCAGGATGGACATATGTCTACCTGTCCATGCTTAACATTTAATTATCATTGAAATGTAATTTTTAGTCTCCTAAATCGCTGTTGATAAAACAAACATAGCATCAGAAACTTTTTTAAAAATTAATATTTGAAGAAAGATTTATGTTTGTCCTATGAATCACACAGTTTGGAATAACGTAATGAAATGCAGCACAATGCAAAAGCAACATTGCATTCCATTTTTTCCTTATGAAGTTGGTTAGTTTCAGTTTGCATTTCTACATTTATTAATGAGGTTTCATGTTTTGCTATGGATGGCTAATGGTTTTTAAAAAATCAAGTTTTTACAAATTTTAAAGTTGATACTTATCTAGGAAAAAAAAGCTGGCATTTAAGCCATTAGCAACATTTGGAAAGTGTCGCTGAAATGATGCTAGGATTTTATAAGCAATTTCACATAATTAGTGTACAAACAGAAAATAATGTTTAAAACTGCAAGTTAATGGCTGTGTTTGGCGAACGGGGTGGTGGTGGTTGAGGGGGGGGGGTAATTATCACAGGGGACAGTAATAATTGAATATAGGCTTGGTTTATTTACTTGAATTTCAGTGAGTATTTAAGTAGCATGAAAATAGGCTATTTTAGGTGTTTTTTTTAGCTTTTATTGCTTTACAAAGTTTGTTATAATTTTACTGCTTGAATGTTATCATACATATATTATTGCTTAAGTTTCAAATTAAAAAATAATTACTTATATTTTTTCTAACCTAGAACCAAATGAAGACTTCCAATTGCCGCCAATAGTTTCAGTTAAGGGGCCAAAGCAGATATTTTGTAGACCTAGAACTGAAGGAACAGATATATGTGCCCCAGATATCCCAAGATTGAATAGCCTCTTATCTATTTCTCCCAAAGTGTTGCAGAACAAACCAGATTATGGAAGCTGGTATGAAAAATAAGTTATCAATCAATTATCTAGTATGCATATTTAAAGTAGTGCTATTACCATTACTTTATTTTGATTTATCTCAATCATTCAAAGGATTAAATATATTTACCTTGTCCAGTTTCATAAGAGGAATTTGCAATTATGAATATTATGTAAATAACGGAAGCATCAATATAATTGTTATGGCAAAATTAAATTTATTGTTCATTTTTCTATAAAAGTTAAGCTGTAAAATATTCTGTATGGATATAACTTAATCCAATTGCTGCTTTATTCATAAAATTTATATAATAAATAACTTTTATACATTATCTTTAAAAATTAATTTTATAATTTCACATATTTCTAAATTTTTTTTCAAAATCTTCTAGGAGAGCTACTCAACGGTCAAGACCCAATTCAGAAATTCATTTGTATCCCAGAAATCACTCTGTTCCTAGCCTCAGAGCCAAGCATGAGGCACAAAATACATATGATTTTGCTTCTCACCAAGTCTATGATAAACCAACCAAAATTCATGCTGAAAAAGACATTGGAATCATTCCTTCGTTGTTGCCAGCAGTTAATGTAAGTTAATTAGGGGTATACCTATGAAATGACCTTTTATGAACAGATGGCACTGCACCCGGTTAATAAAAGTGTGGAATCGTCCTGCTACCATTTTGTCAGACTACTTTTAGCCTTTTACCTGCCAGGGGCATTAGTTACTGCTGTGTTTTTTTCATAGTCATTCTAGGCTTTAAAGACGTCATGTTTCATGCCAACAAAGGGGCATTTGCGGGAAATTTTAATCCATTACTTTATTTTCAAAAAAATTGCTGCTTTAGCTTTTCAAATGCTTCAAAAAGCTTATGGAAACAATTATCCATCTGAATCATTTTGAAAATGATGGTTTATTTGATTTAAAAAAGCTGATTTTGATGTGATGGGCAAAGATAATTGAAAACTACCAAAAAAATTTGAAGATGAAGAATTGCAAACAATTTTGAATAAAAATCCAAAAATGACGCGGGTTCATATTTCATAAATGTTAAATGTAACTCAGAAATGTACTAGTGAACGTTTTCATGCATTGGAAATAATTTGCAAGGAAGGAAAATGGGTACCACATGCTTTAACAGAGTTACTGATGGAGAACAAAAAAGTCACTTGCGAACAACTTTTGAATCAACATCAAAGAAAGTGTTTACTGCATCGAATTGCCACAGGTGATGAAAAATGGATATATTTTGACAATCCCGATAGAAAAAAATGTTGGTTGATTCCAGACCATTTATTTTTGTATTCCGTGTTTAGTATTTTCCATTGCTTTATGTGTATTTTTATAATTTGTTTATAGTAGCAGCTCTAGCGCTCTTTCACATATTATATTCTTTCCCATTTCTATGATTATGACAACCAATACTTTTTTAGCGACTGGCAATCTGTCCATAGATCGTTCTTTGTACAGTGCTCGGTGTGAGAGAACTTTAGGGGGAACTTTCTCATCGTCAGACAATTACCCTATTCATTCTAACAAAGCAGATTCTACACAACCTTTGACTTCCAACACCACATTCTCAGGCATCTCTAATTTTACTCACAAAAAGCTTCCCACTTTCCACACCTGTAAGGACTCCAGATGCCTCACCTGCCCATGCATATCTCCCTCAAATATTTCAAACAATCATATTCTTCCTCTAGCATGTAAAGTCAATAACTGTATTTACCGCCTACAATGTTCAATTTGCAATATTTCTTATATCGGTCAAACAAGCGGCCCTCTTAACCTAAGAATTAATAATCACAGGAACGATATCAAAAAATATGCTTCAAATCCATCCTCCTATAATGCAGAATTTGACCACTTCAATATCCATCCTTTCTCCAAAGCTAATATTAGCATTTTAGACATAGTTGTCCCTAAAGAAGAAAGGCTTATAAAAGAGAACCATTTTATGCTGATTTACAAAACTATAATTCCATATGGTCTTAATGACACATTCAACCACACACAAATTAACCACATCAATTGCAATACCTCCAAACTATTTCATTCTCCTAATTCTAAAACTACTCGTGGAAAGAGAGGTGGAAGGAAAAAACGATCACCGGATATTATTAACTTTCAAGATGTTATTTTTAATTTAGAATCTAATTTTCTTTTGGACTTTAATTGGAAGGCTATTAAAAATTTCATTTTTTCCCTCAATAAAAGAAATAGCTTCACTTTTTTCAATTCTCTCAACAATCTCACCTTCAAAAACACACACTTTAAAATTTTGGTCTTTGACTTATTTAATCATAAAACCTCGAAAATGACCGCTCCGATTAAGAAGGATAAGAGATTCTTTACTTTTGATTTTTTACATCCAAGTTACGATCATTTCAATTTTCATAATACTATCAATAATATCTCTAATTTTTTCCCTATTAAGAACCTAAATATCTCTAAAGCTTTTAAATACACAACTCCTTTTGGCAGATCTATTTTCAACTATAATGACTTTTGTTCAAATACCATCTCTCACCGTAATACCATTAACTGCTGCTGCAAAGACCCCCTTTATAAAGATTTTATTGATAATCATCACAATCACATCATCACTGGTGACCTAAATTTAATTGATGATCCACAATTAAGGGATGCCCTTTCAAAAGGCACTAAATTTAGACCCATTTTCCAAAAAAATATTGATAAATATAAGCTTTCTTTCCTGAATAATATCGACAATTTCATCCTTAAAATTTCTTACCAATATAGCACACCCTTGGAACAGTTCACTTTGTGGAAGTGGACACTCTTCAAACATTTTCAGACCTTCATAGATAACAACTTTTATAATTTTGATTTCTCTCACTACAACCAAAAACACTTAAATGCTTCTATCAAACACATCCAAAAGAATTTTGTCATTACTCCAGTGGACAAGGCCTCCAATAATTATGCTTTCATATGTAAAGACCTCTACTTGTCTCTTCTTGACAATGAGCTAAAATCATCAGACACATACAAACTTTCCAAATTAGATTACAAAAGTGTCTGTAAAAAGATTATTGCCTTCAATAATTACGAGGCGTGTTTTTTAAGTAAGTACCGTTCTGCCACACAGAGGGTGCGGCGCTGCGATCGGCGTTCTGCGCATGCGCACTGGTTACCTACATCTCTTGTCTACTCACTGACAATATTGCAATCCGATTTGTCATTGTTTTACGTTTTCTGCTGAGTGTTTAAAATGTCTCCGATAATCGTGAGTCCCGCCGACTGTGAAGTACGGTCTGTTATAAGATTTCTTAGTGCTAAAGGTCTAAAATCAATCGATATTTATCGTGAGATCTGTGCAGTTTACGGACAAGACATTATGAGTGATGGAATGGTAAGAAAGTGGGTGAGATCATTTATAGAAGGCCGCACGGATGTTCATGATGAACAACGGAGTGGGCGTCCTTCAGTCGTTAATGAAATTTTGGTGCAGCAAGTGGACAATAAGGTGAGAGAAAACAGACGCTTTACCATTCCATCACTCATAATGTCTTGTCCGTAAACTGCACAGATCTCACGATGAATATCAATTGATTTTAGGCCTTTAGCGCTAAGAAATCTTATAACAGACCGTACTTCACAGTCGGTGGGACTCACGATTATCGGAGACATTTTAAACACTCAGCAGAAAACGTAAAACAATGACAAATCGGATTGCAATATCGTCAGTGTGTAGACAAGAGATGTAGGTAACCAGTGCGCATGCGCAGAACGCCGATCGCAGCGCCGCGCCCTCTGTGTGGCAGAACGGTACTTACTTAAAAAACACGCCTCATATTTTAAAATTAACAACTCCACCATTAAATTTCCCTATGTTACCATCACTCCTAAATTCCATAAAAACCCTTTAGCTTTTCGCTTTATAACTTGTGGCTCCAACACTTACATCAATAAACCTGGTGACATCTTTTTTAATTTGCTGAATAAACTATACCATTTTATTGTCAATGAAGGCTTTACTTGGATTATCAACAACAATAAACCTGTTTTAGAGCACTTGCATAACAAGATTATTCAATCAGTAGACACTTTTGACTTCAAAGATCTATTTTCTAGCCTACCTTTATTTCACCTAAAAGATGTCCTCACTGCTTATTATCATGATTACAATAGTTTACTAAATATTAGTCAGGAGTATTGGAATAAGCTCATTAATTTTTGCATTTTTAATAATTTTATTTATAATGGTGAACAAATCTACCAACAAGTTAATGGAATACCACAAGGTAGTTCCTTTTCAACTATCCTTGCAAATCTTTTTTTACACTGGTTTGAAAAAAACTACAATTTATTAAACTTAACTGCCTTCCGATTTGTCGATGATTTGATTGTTTTTGATTATCCTGAATTTATTCATCTCTGGCAAAAAATTTACCCTTCAGAACTTCTCCTTAAAAAAACCAATAGCTCCACCTCTTCATTACAATTTTTAGATATACATATTCAGATCTCAGATAACTCTGCCAACACCAATATTTATGATATACGTAATGATTTTGATTTTATTCGACTTATTCCTTGGAATTCTAACCTTTCTGTTAAAGTATATAGAAATTGTATTATAAATCACCTACATCGCATTAATATCATCTGCAACGTCAATAACTTTAAATATTCTCAAAAACTTGACCTCCAACGCACACTCATCAACAACAATTTTCCTCCAAAATTTATTAAGAAGTACCTACAATGATTTTTCCTGTGACGTCACATAATTTTTACCAATTGCCCCTTTTTCCTTCCTTAACTGCATCCCTTTTACACTGTAACCGTCAATAGTTTATTTTTTATTATGGTTCGGAATTTTGTGAATTTGGCGGCTGATTCTGAAGTCTCGGGTTTGTTATTATTTTCCTCTGCTTTATTTTATATTTGATTCTGTTTTTCATTTTATCTTGGATACTCCACAATGCACTTCGAGGTAATTTGGGATTTTTCTTCACCTTGACTCTTGTCCATTCCCAAAACAGAAAAGTGTATTGTTTTTATAGTGGTTTAGGGTTTTACCTCCTGATGAAATGGCCCTTCCCACTATTTATTGGTTCAATTCCATATTTTTCATTTATTTATCTAGTATTTTTTTGTCTTGCATAATAATTGGTAAGATTCTTTATTTTTGTATTCCGTGTTTAGTATTTTCCATTGCTTTATGTATATATATATATATATATATATATATATATATATATATATATATTGCTACCAAGTTTTTTTTATTTTAAAACCTCTCAAACCTTTCAGTTAAATGTGCTTTTCAGGATACTTTGATGCATTAAAATTTGATGTTTTTATAAAAATATGAAAAATAGAGAATGTTAACTTATTTTTGTTTTGTTTATATATAGATTTTCTTTGTACAGATATTTTTATTTTTTAAAAAAAGAGTTTACAGTATCTGTGATTTGAATCAGTTATATAGCATGTGTCATTTTGTATGTATGACATTTGTTTTAAGTAGTTATTATTGCAGATAATGTGCCTGCATGGAAGTAAGTATTCTTGAACCTTATTTATTTCTATACAATTTGTAAACAAGTCTTATTAAAACAGTGCTTTAATGTATTTTCATTACCATTGTTTCCAACTGTATTTCATAGAGTTTTGATTTTTAGGAAGACATCATAGAGCCTACCAATGTCTTGAAAAATATTTCTATTGGGTCAGAATCAAAACTAAGATCTTCTATTATCGAAATTAAAAGTCCTATGAAATCAGAATGTATTTTACCTCCCATCGATAAAAAATACCACATGCCTTCCAATGTAAAATTAGTAAGTATTTAATCAATAATTTCCTATTTCTTTTTATAATGTGGGCTTACAATTTTTTTTTAACTATATCCTTGCTTTTTGTGCTGTGTTTTGTAATTCTTTACATTAAATTTGTACCAAATTGATAATTTGTCATGAATGAAGATATTATTTTTTAAAAATTTAATATTGTTTCAAAATTTTAATAAGCATATTTTTATTTGAGAAAAGAATATAAGGTAGCTATTGCATTGATATATTGTGTTTTTATATTTTTATGGTGCCATTTTAAAACTGCAAAAACTAAATTGAATAAATTGTTACATTTGAATATTTTTGTGTGCAATTTCAGCTAATGATATTAATATGGTTTTTTTTCAGACTCAAAATTTATTTACATTTTTTGGACCTCCATTGAAATCTGATAACCATCCTAGTAGCAGGCCCGCTACTCGCCCTACTACACGACCCAACACAAGTGCCTTCAGAAAAGTAAAAATACAATAATTAATTTCTGTTACAATTTAAAGTTTTGAAAATCAGTACATGTCAGTATTTGTTTGGTACTTTTAACATAGGCAGTAAACATTATACATAATTATCTTAATATTAGTAGTTATTGTTAAAAACTTTAGATTCCTGGAAATTTAATAGTTTCATGAATTTGCAGTAAATTGGGTTATTAATTTATAAAAATATTTATATTTAAACTATTTTTTTGTAGTTAACTAAAACTGTAACATTGATCAATACTAAAATTATGCATAGGTTGTCGTTAAAGTTAATAACAATAATAACCTATAATCGATTTCATTAAAAAATGAAACTTCTTTGAAATTGAAAACAAACCATTATGTTAAAAAATATTTTATTGTTACTGGTTGGGAAATTTTCAAGACTTGTCTGTTAGCCCCATGAACATTAATTATTCAATCAAAATAAGTGGTTTATAAGATTTTCAGCTTTTATACATGTGCTTTCAGCTTGTATACATTTTATACACAATTATTATTTAGATTTGTTGGATGTAAGACTATTAAAATTTTCATTTAATTGGATATGTTTATTATTACATGATCCCTTTCCGTTTTCACATTACATTAAAGATATTTATAACTATATATATTTCCTCACTGGAGAATATATTTTAAAAATTGTAATTGTCTTTACAATATGTATTTTCTTTTTTTGCAGAATTTTAAATATTCGGCAAATCTAAAAAACAAATCTACCAATGAGCGTCTTTCTTCTTTGAGCCGTAAGTAACAAATTATAAATTTATATTAAGTATTTTAATATTTGCCTGCCCGTGTGTATAACATAAAACAAGTTTACGTACGTGATTTCTTATAATATTTGAAATATGTAGTTTATTCTTATTAAAAAGAAAAATGGAATTTTTAATGATCAATGAACTTTTGAGAGTTGAAACTATGTTTTATTTCATGTGGAACAGAGGGAAAAGAAAGTTATTATCATATGTACACAAATATTAAAAAAAAAACACTTTTTGTAATGCTAATTTGATAGAGCTATTATAAACACGTTTTATTTGCTTAAAAAAACTTATCATTCTAAGTCTAATGATTATAATAACGCATATTTGCTATTTTTAGAATCAAATCAAGTCGAGCATAAGACATCTGATGGAATGAGCTTAGAGAAACCAGTTACTTTATTTCCAATTGTCACATCATTGGTGCCACATAAAGAAAGAAATTCCACTAGTGGCAAGAAAAGTAGGTTACAAAAAACTAGTACAATAAATATTTGCTTAAAAATATTACAAATTGTGAAGTGCAACTACAGTGGTGGCCAAAAGTGTGGACACATTTTGAAATTTTCATATTTTTCAACTTTGTGTGATTACAGAATATATTAATTGTATATCAAATTAAACAATTGTATATCAAATTAAAAGTAATTTAATCTTTATGAGGACCACTGTGTGCAGATCGCTGAAGCCGTCTATGAGACCTTTGGTCCCATATAATCTATATCCATGGACACACCATCATCATCAAAGTAATTTCATGTAGAATTAAAAATAAATACAGTATTACAATATATGTTTTACGAATAAGTTATGCAACTAATAGTATGATCTGTCTTAGTTTTGCAAGTCATTAAATCACCAACTTGTATTGCAATTTCAGCATAAGAGAATCCATTGATTGTGCTTGCTTGTTCAACTAAAATGAGCATAACTTTATTTGTAATAAAGATACTTTAATTCTGTTTTTATAGTGAAATTCTACATTAAGTTACCTTCAACTTAATATTTAAGTGTTTGTATTTACGCAAAATTTAATAGATGCAAGAACACAATTAACAGTTGAAACACATGAAACTTTCAAAATGTGTCCACACTTTTGTCCACCACTGTATATAGCAGTTAGTAAAGAATTGACCTTTCACCCTCTCAATTATTATTTTTTGTCCTTTATACAATACAGTAAACTCCCGATTATCCGCGGAATTGGGTGGCGCGGCATCCGCGGATAAGCGAGCTCGCGGATAATTCGCAAAAGTGAAGAAAGTACATATCCACAAAATTCTTTCTGGGTTTTATAAAAGTAAATTACAGCAATCGTATAGTATGTACAAATTTACTTACTACTTCAAAATGTCTCTCACTGTCGTTTCTCCTATTCCACGCTGCAAACACAATTGACTTTAAAATGATCCGTTTTTCATCTTTTTAATGAGTACTAGTTCCTCTCAAGAATTGTCAAGACAACTTTTTTTCGTTTCTCCCGCATTTTACTATTATCAAAATCACGTAAAGAGTTAAATTAAAATAGCGGAAAGTTTATTTTGCAAATGACGCTTGACAAAAATTTGTTCGTGATAAGCACCTGGCAGAACACATTTTGGCACCCACCAGGTTTCCTACAATCATTCTTATTTTAATGCATTTGGTGTACTTTTTGCTATTAAATGCATTCGTCGTTCTGGAAAGGAATTCGTTGTTCTTGAAATGCATTCGTCCAAAAAGTTTTGAAAAAAAAATAGAATTCATTTGTCGCGTTTTATTAAGTTTTTTTTATATTTGCACTGAAAAAAGGAATTTATAGTGGCCCGCGGATAAACCGCAAAGCGGATAATTGGGAGCTTACTGTATATGTAGGCTGTTGTTGTGTGAATAAAATCTTAAAACTAGTTCTAAAATGATTTAAATTATATATTTGAATATTATACACCACTCATTGTATTGTGAACTGAACACTAAACATTAATATTTCTAAGTTTTTTTTTTTTAAATACTCTTTGGAAAATAAAATTATATTCTTATATTATTGAAAATTTTACAGGTCTCTTAACAACATTTAGTGGAGAAAGAAAAAGATGACACATGTAAAATGATCAATGTAAATAATTGTTAAAATACTGATATTTTCTTAATCATGTACCTCCTATGGAGGATTTATGAAACATAAAATAAATTAATTTTTATTGAGGTGACTGTTGGTTTTTATAATGTTAAATACCCAAGAAAGACAAGAGTATATTCTCAAAATAAATGTCAAAACCATCCATGTTCTAAAATAATTAAATTCGATAAAATAGTACAAAAATTACCCTTTTCCTCCCCACCAAAAAGCAGCTCATTAAAAAAGTCTTTAAATAATAACTAATTGCATTTTAAGCATAAATATTTACTTTTTTTTGCACATATCTTAGTGTCTGCTCATAATTAACTATATTAGATTGCTGTGTTACTATTTTTATTAAACTTTTATTGATTACTTCTATGTGTAATTAAAAAAAAAACTTAGCTTATAAATTCAAGAAATCAGAGAAAATGTGAGACTACACTTTTAAAGAAAAACAAATTGGTGATAGACAAATTTGACTTGATCATCTCTGTTGAATACTGTAGGTTAGTTAAAAGATTAAAAAAAATCCTTTAAATAATACAAATAGTTTGTAATAAAATTCAGTTTATAATACAAATACATACAACATATTTTTACTCAGACATCATGTATTTATTTACATATTATTTAGTATTTACAAACTTATAAAAGTCTTTTACTTTTTGCATGCTAACAGCTAATTACATTTCAAGATTCCTAAAAAAAAAGAAAAAGATTTATGTTATTTAATAACATATAGGTATGTATGCATATGCGTTTAAAAAAATACATATTTGAAAAGAAATATGTGTAAATCTTATGATTTTACTCTGGTAGCTTTATTTGAATATTTCGATGTGGATCAAAAGTTAGAAACTTGTAAAGTTTATTTATTAACATATATAAATAATTTCTTTGAGAGTAATTATCATTCCACCTAAATAATTGGCAGTGGGTTAAGGGTTTAATCTTCTTACAAAAAGTACCAACTACAATTTAAAATTCAGTAATGCCAAAAATTAAACACATGGCTTTGTTTTTCAGGATATGACCGAAAATTTAACAAAGGAAGTATCACAATGTCTTTAATAAATGTGTCATAAATATATTAATCAAATTCCTCAAAACTCATTGTAATTTAGGAAAAATAATTTAAAAATGTTAACTACCAGAAACAGGATTGACTGTATTAACTAATTTATGACGGTTGGAAAAAAATTGCCACAAAAAAAAGATTTTTGATTAAGTTTAACTAAATAAACAACATAAAAGACAAATGAAGACTATTGTCCTGAACAATATTAGGACAAATTAAATTACAAGTAAAAGGAATTTTAAAAACTTAAAATTATTGTTTTTGTATACAGACTAGGGGGCAAAGCCCCCTGCTCGCTACCGCTCGCCAACCCCCGGGAATTGCTACGCAATTCCTATTTGTTTGCTCTGCAAACAAACATGCAAGACTAATATGAGGATACTGCTAATGCAGGAATGCTCATCTATACAATCTGGCTAGTTTCCGTGGGACTGCTCCAGGGCATCCCGTACCTCTAGCGCTAAGCAACGATCTCAACCGAAGCCACGGGATGCAACCTGAAGCATTCCAGGCACAAAACAAGCACACCACCACACTTACATCCAGCATTTCGGATTGGCTGAAGCCACGTAAGTCACGTGGCTTTCAAGTGTCCGACAATTACAATTTTATATTATATAGAGAAATGAAGATGTTACTGCTGTTCATGAATTTGTCATTGATGGGTTAAGGTTTTTAAAATTATGTTACTGAATTATATATGCGGTGTTTACTCTAAGTGGATTAATTTACACTTTAAAAAAATAGTACTTTAAGAAATTGTTTCTACCCACTGCTTAGAATAGTGCTATTGCAAAACAAGTTAGGAAATGTAGTAACCAAATAAAAAATAATTTATAGCAGCTTTACTTTTTCTTCTATGTTCTCAGAACACTTGCCACAGATTTTAAGTTCTTCACAGCACTTGGAACATATGTTATGATATGCAGCTTTAACTGTCCTTTCTTTACATTTGATACTAAAAGAATAAATAAGGTACTTGAGAATTTTTTTTTCAATTGATGTATGTAAGCACAAAATAGTATAAAACTATTGCTCAAATCTTGCTCATTAAATATAAGTAAATGCTCGATTTTGGACAAAAAAAAGTACGCTCAATAGTTTGAACTAAAAATTTATTAAGAAAATATTCATTAATATAAAAATACACACGACACCCTTACATAAAATAAACAGCGAAGTAGCAAAAAATATAAAATTTCCTGCCATAATTAGACTAGCTCAAACTAAGAATTTTAAGGTAACACGAATTGCACTATCATGCAGGAACCCCATTTGGAAAATTCCATGTAAAATTACACTTTCTGTAGTGTAAGGGCCTTTTCACACGGAGCACCTTGATCACGGAACTTCCATAGGAATAACATGGAGAACCGCTGTAGAGAATTTTTCATTGAATTTTTTCGTGGAGACACGAAAATCGGTAAACCGGTTTTGCGGAGAGATATAGGTAGCCAATCAGCATAAAGTATAGCTCTGACGTCTTGTTGGCAAAATCAAGTTTGCCAAATAGAGAAAAATCTACTTTATGCTCGCCAATGTTGATTTTTGTAGTTAGTACTCCTTGTTAAATCGGCTTGTGGGGAGCCTTGTGGTTAAGATCTCGATCTCGTAAGGTCTCGCGATCGAGTCTCGGTACCACTGAAGACCCACCGAATATGCGGAGTACGTGCTCGTTAAATCTGTTGGGACCGAAAGGCCTGTGAGTGGTCATTGCACCTTTTCCCACGGGTCAGGTCCCTGGAGACTATTTCCCTCCCCTTTAGGGACTTGTTTAAATTGCGGAAATGGCATGCGATAGATGACAGCATCTGTCACGTATGTGTGCGTGTTGTGTCTGTCTTACATGAAGGATTATAAGCGGGTCTCCGACCAAGCACACAAGCCTGAAAATATATGTATACCAACCAACCATTCCTACACGTGATAGCAATTTGTAAAAATATTGGAAAATTGAAAAAATTTGCCAAGAAGAAATTTGCCTAGTAAATAAGTATAATTCACAACAACCCCTCCAGGAACGTGTGACGTCAGAATCTTTGCAGGTGGACAACCCTGTCCGAGCAGTTCCGTGCACAAGGAATACTGTGTGAAAAGGCCTTAAGTAGCACAGGAGTGATTATCACTACAACTTTTTCAATTATGCAAAAAAAAAAAAAAAAAAAGCAAAATAGCTGATCTACCTCATTGCAACTAAATAATGTATTGTGCGATTTAATTTGATTTCTTAAGTTTAAAAAGCTTTTTATAATTTGTGACTTACTACAGTTACATGGCATTAGCCACTTATGAGTTTTACAAATTTATTGTAAAATTGCCTAAGCTTTTTTAGAAGAAATATCTTTCAAGTATGTGCTCTTAACAGCTTTTTGCATTAAGCATGAATTAATAAACATATTTTTTTTTATTATTAAAAGCTAGGAATCAGAATCACATGCAGATTAAATACTTACCAGAAAGCTGCAACACTAAGAGGCTTATATTTTTTATATTTAATTTTCCAGGAAATAATTTCTTCACACCTTGAGCATAAATCTGTCATTTGCATTTGGTTTAAAGATTGTACCATTTTACTGGAATCGTATTTATCATTCTTGAATTTTGTAACATTTTTATGTTTCTGAGGTCTGGATCGAGAAGCATTACCTTTTTGAGAACTCATAGTAATTGATGTTTATTTTTAGAAAAGTTTTCTTAGTAAATTTTGTAGTTATTTTATTAGTTTCCAACAAAACTGATTGCACGCTTCTTAAAAATTAAAATGTAAATAAACAATGACGTATTATGTTTGGTTAAATTGGAAGTTAATAAAAAAATATTGACTAATTATTTATTTATGCAACAAAAATTATTCCAATAGAATTTATAAATCAAGAAAAATAAATTTTGAGGTCCATAGCAATAAAAATTCATTTAAAATTGTTCATTAGTGAAAAAACAAGCTTGAAAGGTCAAATTTGTTTGGAGATTATGTCTTTGATTAGAAATTAGAAGTGATCTGAAGTCAGTAAAAATTTGTAGACAGAGATTCTAGTTGACAAGTTTCTGTTTTCGGATTAATTAATATTTAGTCATATAAAATATTCTTATTAATTTTTTATGTTTATAAGTTTAATTTTAGAAAATATTATTCCGAAATGTTCAATAAAATAAAAATTAGCAAGTGTTTTATTGTTTTAAATTCCCAACTTTAGGGAAAAATCTGAACTGTAACAATCTATACTTTAAAAGAATTTTTTTGTGATCTATTTAGTTAAATGTGTTTTCTTTGAACGGATAATAACTTTCTTGAAACGGATAATTGAATACATACGACTTGTTAAATTAGTGCTAAAAATATTATCAAGAATATCAAATCACCTGTATATAAATATTTTAATGCTAACATTGCTGGTTCTAGGTGAATTATAGGTTTGCAGAATTCTGTGAATATTTTCACTAATGTTTCAGACATTTTTGTTAATTTATTAGTTTTGAAATGCATTAAATAGAATCGCATAATCATTGTATAGGACATATGTATATTGGTTATCGACTAAAAATCCTAGGACCCATTTTTTTACATATAGTATTGTTATTCAACTTCCTTATAAACACTTTGAAAATCATTAACTTTTCCATATAAAATGTTCTTTTATCATTTTATAGTTATTAATGTAAAATATTTTTATTTTAAAACCTGTAAAATATACTTATTTTGTATTTTGAAAACTTTTTCTGTGTTACCTACTTTTATAATGCTCGCCTTTCCTTATTTTCTTTTAAATGAAATACTATTCTGTTTATTTTAGATTCTTTGAAAACTGTTAGTGATGAAATCTTGCAACAATCCTATAGTTTCATAGAATATTTTCCTTCCGGTGAAAAAGTCCATCGTTGCTGCTTTTGTAACTATAATACAGTGTACAAAAATAATATGCAAAGCCATTTAAATGTGCATGTTGGAAAAAGGCCTTTTGAATGTTCAAAATGTGGCAAAGGTTTTTCTCACAAAAGCAATGCAAAACGTCATACTGTTTTCTGTAAAGGATTTTGATAAACAGTTTAGTGAATGCTTAAAAATATTTTTCAATCAGTTATGTTTGTTATTGATACTTACTTTTTAAATATTTTGATAATTTTTTGTTTTGTAGTTTTTAAGTTCAAATCAAAGTAGCTTTGTACATGAGATCTAAATGTTTATTGGAAATGCTTAATAACTGGGCCATTAATTTTGTTAAAAAATATTTGCTAATTTTTCCATAACAAATCAGCAATTGTAAATATTTTTTCGAAGATTTGAATACAATGTGAATTTGATTAGATGAATAAAAAAAAGTTTTGTTCTCTTTGTACTAAAACTGTATTAGAATTGAACATAATTTTGTAAATTGCAAGGTTATATTCTATTAATTTGTGCATCGATTTTTTTTTGTTACTCTTGGGTTTCCTTTAAATTTATGATTTAATGGAAACTTGCTGTGGAAGAACTCTTGTTTACAGATTACTCATTTAGCTTTCTTAATTAATTTAAATTTTAGTTTTTTTTTAATTAGCATTTCTAAACAGGTAAAATTTCTCCTCAAATTTTTAATGCCAATGAAATTAAACTTAACCAGGCATCCTTTATTTTGTTGTAAATTTGATAGCCTTTCAATTTTAAAATGAAGTATTTCACTATAGAGTATGATTTGACAACTTTAGATTTATAAATTTTTCATTTGAGTACATTTTATCTATAGAGTGATTATGCCACTTATTTTCCAGTAAAAAGGATTTAAAAAAAAAAAAAAATAGTGGGGCTGCTACAATTTAGTTGAAGTTTTTATATGACGACTTTTTTAAGCGTTTGTTAAAAATTTCTTCTACACATTTAGCTTTCCTATTCTGTATTTAACTATTTTATGTCATTTTTTCATTAGCTCTATAAGTTTGTTGTTTTTAAATTGTGGAGCATTAATTGTTTTAAAAAATTAAATATTACATTATATTTCCAGCTTGTACTAAGGAGTTGCACAATTTTTTTTTTCTTGTAGTACTAATCTTGTAATACTTATAAAATAATGGGAACAAGAATTTTTGAAGAAAAAATATCTATGCTTAATATTGTATATATAAAATACATAATTCAATGTATTTTTTTTTCAGAACATATAACAGCTGTTTACACTTCCAACATTCGTCAAATTCAGGGAATATTCAAGAAACATTTATGTAGTCATTGCAATTATTCAACAAATAATTCGAAACATCTTGAAATACACTCTTTTATTCATTCTGGTATTCGTCCTTTTCGGTGCCCTCATTGTGAAAAAAGTTTTACGCAAAAAGGGAATTTACGAAGGCATATTAGTTCGCATTTTAAAACTGTATGATCTGGGATCATTTACAGATTCAATGTATTAAGAAATTGTTCGATTTATAGACATGAGGAAGTGCATATTACTATTATCCTCATAAGACCTGACATCAATTTAAATGGATGCTCTTTGTTTTAATTCATGTTACTACATAATAAATTTGTATCAAAGTAAAAAACTAAAATAGTATTATCGTAGTGGAACTGAATTTCTTTCAAACATAATATATAACAATAACAAGCCATATCACTCATTATTTTATCATAGTTAATCACTCAGCAGTTTCAAAACTTTTATTTTTAGCTATTGTTGCCCTAAACATGTATTAAATCATTTTGATTGCTAAAACTAAATACAAATTAATGCATCACATAATTTTTTTTGTAATATCACACATCAATTTTTTTTCATTTTTTAAAATCAACTACATATGTTTTGAAGTCTGAATTTGTAATGCTTTTAAGACCACAACACTCATTAAAATGGATGTGCAACTCTGCAAATATTGCCTTGCCTTGCGACTTGTCACTCCTTATAGGCGCATGAGGCCGCAATTGTTGAAATCCAGCTCCTCTGGTTCAATGCGGCCTCCCTGGCAACTGCCCAGCTAGGCCAACCAATATGGCAAATATTACAATTGTATTTTTTTAATGTATTAATTATCTAATTGTATTTTTTTAGCAATGGAGTGTGTATGACATAATTTCTCTGAGTATAAAAGTTAGAATTTCTTGTGTGTTTTGGTATAATATTAAAGTGCAAAAAGTTTTCTTTACCTATATAAAGCAGCATAAGTACTTTCATACATTATATATACTTTGTCCATAAATATCCTTGTAAAAACGTTTTCAAAGTTCATTTGTTTTAAAAATGTATTTAAATAAATAACATATGAATTAGTTTTGGCTGAGGTCTCAGGAAGTTATATTTTTTAATGAAATTCTGTTAATTTAAATTTTTATATCGTATGTGGTAACAAGTTTATTTTTAGAACTGTTTATTTAGTGCAATTTCTGTTTTAAGTTAAATGTTTTATTAAATATAAATATTAAGTGTATACAAACAGGAAATATACAGAAAGTAAAACTATGTCTCATCCTTGTAAATAATACTGTTTTGATACAAAATTTAGTTATGATTATTTTTAAAACTTAGTATAACAACACTTCAATAATGTAGGCTTTTTTTTAATAAATTGTGTTTGTTGATTTTCATTTTAAACTATATATTGATTTAAGCATATTTAACTCAAATGACATTTTTAATTACAATTTATTGATAGCCCTTATAACTCAGTATAACTATAAGAGTTTAGGTAATGGGGTCTAAATTGGCAGGTCTACTATTTTTATGTGAAACTGTTGTTTATTAGAAAATGTGTCTTATAGTATATTAATATGTCTTACAATATTAAATTACTTAGGAATAGTACCAAATTTCTTATGACATTACTTCTAGAAGCTTTATATTATTTTTTCTAGTTTTTTGTGATATTATGACATTAAGCATTTTCAACAAATTCATTCATTACATATAAAAAGAAACCTTTTCAATATTTCAAATATACATACATTATTAGATAATAATTTTTTTGATACATATCTTCCATGTCAGTTTCCTACTAGATAAATTAAAAACTCTTAATTTGGCATCTGATTCCTAGGTTACTTATTAAAAACATTAATGTGTTTTGCAAATTAATTTGATGTTAAATAACAAATATTAGTGTACAGCATTATTGAACAGTTATTGTCAACGAGTGGGTAAAGTAAAACTTTTAAAAAAGAGTAGTGAATTATGTTTATTCCACAAATGCCGATGGAGTGTGCATGGCATAATTTATCTGACCATAAAAGTTATAATTTCTAGTGTGTTTTCGTATAATATTAAAGTGCAAAAAGTTTTCTTAACCTATATAAAGCAGCATAAGTACTTTTATACACTAGTACAGGGTTTCCCAACCGATGGTACGCGGGAACATTTCAGGTGGTACGCTTGAGTGATGTAAGCAACATGATGCTTTAAATAGTTTCTGTACGCATATGCAGTGAAAACGCATATATATTACTCATTATTTTAAATATTAACATTATATTAAAGAGGAAATTTTTGATTAACTTCCGGATCGGATTTTGCAGAGTTTGTACTATTTTGTATTTGCAGGTTTTTATCCCTATAGGTAATAAGCAAAACTGTAAATTAATACCATTTTAATCTTTTTACTTCTCCTTTATTATAAGCATGTCATAAAATATATAATCATGAAACACATAGTTTTTTCCGGAATTTTTCTCAAAAAACCATTGAACACTCTTAGAAGAGTCTTTTTATTATATGTTTATTAAAATATTTAGGTCTGGTGGTACGCCAAAATTTCTCAAAAGGTCAAGTGGTACGCAGGTGCAAAAAGGTTGGGAACCCCTGCACTAGTATTTAGAAGTATTTTGTAGACAGGGTTTTGTCAAAATCTTCACTTTGGCCATGATTATATATGTAAACAGAGATTGTTTTTTCACAGCTTTTTTATAAACAGAAATTTTATTGAAACGAAAAAAGAACGTATGTTGTATAAAATACATTTTAATTAACTATTTAAGCAGAATTTTATTTATTGGCTGAAATGAAATCTATGTAATCAAAGTAACTGGCCACATGTATTTTTTTTAAAATATCTAATACACTTTTAGAATACATTATTATCCAAGATGAATTTATGTTTTTTAACATGCATTATGTGACAGAGGTGTACATGAAGTGAAGATATGTATATATATGTATGTCATGTTTTTGTTTACTTTTTACAGAGAGAATATAACTGTAAAAAATATACAAATTCTTTAACTTTCTAAATATATACTTTGTCCATTACTCAAATTTATATTTGTCTTAAAATTTTATATTTTACAATATTTTAAAATAATACATCTATAAAATATTTTGAACTTTTTTTTCAGATATGTTACAAATATTTTGCTTTGATTCTATATTCAGTGGACCTCCCAATTCCCATCTCTAGCTGTACAAGACCGACAATTGTGGATTTTGTTTGTATTTTTCTGTGCATTTGACTAAATTTAAAGGACAGTAGAATGCACATACAGCATAAAAAGCATAATTGTTTGAATTTCCCATAAAGGATTTCCCTAACTAACTTTGGTTTACCATATAATTGGGCATTAAAAGCTTATTTAGTGAAACTAAAAATTCAATGAATATAAGTTTATGCTATGTCATTCTATTTTACTTAATACTATGTTATGAATAATTAAGTTAAAAATAATTGTTGTAAGCTAAACAAGTAGCATTACAATAATTAACATGTTTGATAAGTTTTCTTAGGTTAGTTCATGAGTTGACTTATTTTATTAAGTATTATATTTAGATAATTTGTATAAACATATATAAAGTAAATTATAAATAACTTATTAGTTAGAAAAAGTTTATAATAAAGAAAGCCCCTATTAATCAAATCTCTCAATAAACGGTTAATAAAAGGTTTTTGCATTCATGCCTTAAAAAGTTTTAAAAATTATGCACTTCTAAACAGTAATTTCAAATATATATACACCTGCACTTTATTAAAAACATTAATGGATTTGATTAATAGAAGTATATACATATTTTTCTTTTAAATTATTCTGTAAACATGAATTATAGTTACACATATTTCTATGCATAGGGACTTTAGTTTTATAGTATATATTTGAGTTATGAAATCTAAATAGATCATTGTTTAAGAAAATATCCTTTTAGTCTTATCAGGTGCGATGCAGCTGTATCGCTATCATAACATCTTGTCGTCATTTGATGTGAAGTCGAGGAATCGTAACAACATCCTTCGTTGGTGGAGTAGTCCTGCGAAACGACATCGATGCAGCCTTTGCCCTTATTCAACCAACAATTCCAGTCATTTGCAGATCCATCTTGTAACACACACTGGTGAGAGGCCGCACAAGTGTGCAAAATGTGGAAAAACCTTTTCACAACGTAGCAGTTTGAAACGACACATTACATGTCACATTGATTTAGCAATACAGGTTGCTGGTCAGTAAAAGCTATACTTTGTGTATATTCTAAGTATAATCACTCTGCGGTCTAAAATATTGGGATGTTATGGTTTGGGCAAAATGCAGTTGAAATCAGTTGCTATGGCGAGATTTGGTTGATCTTCCTTGTGTATGGTATACAGGAGAGGTTGGTGGGGATAGAAAACAATTACTTAATAATACTCATAAAGTAATACTATTCCTGGGTGGATTTACGGGTCGATCCAAGAAAAAATAAGGTATATATTTATGGTACATAAGAACTGCATGCAAAGCAGGAATATTGTATTAGCACTTTTTTTGATAAAATTTCATTAGATAACTTAGTTATAAATCACCTCATTTTCAATTGCTGTATAAGCATGGGATACAATAATACCTCAAACTTTTTAGTAAGTTCTAGGGAACTCAACTTTGCCTACTTGTATGCTACCCACTAAGAGTAGGTGGCAATACTGATTTATGATAAATTAGACTTACAAGAGATAAATGTGTAAGAAGGACAGGAAAGTATATAGCTATCAATTAGAGATCATAGCAAGGTTAAACATGCAAAAATTATGTTTTTAGTTTTAAGAATTTTCTAATAAAATGAGGCTGAGGTATTAATATTTAATAATTTTTGTTAATATTAATATTTTTAGCTGAAGGCCAAGAAATTTCACATTAGGATGATTGCATGAGAATGTATATGATTCGAGTTGCACAGTTCTAACAAGGCTTAGAATCAATAGTATTTCCACATATAATGTAGAAATACTATGGTTTGTGATTGTAGTAACATCAGTGCAACTATAAGCAAAATAATTGTTTAAGAATTATTTTCATTAATCTACCAAGACTCATGAGTCTGAAAATAAGAATTTTCTTTTAAGTTAAGTGGGAGCAGAGTATAAGAATCATGTGAAAAGTGTATAAATCAATTCAAGATGTAAGTACAAATGTATTATATAAATACTTTAATTTTTTTTTTACATTGAGACATCTGATGTTCAAACATTTTATAGTTGATAGTATTTTGAATCTTTTGGATAGTTTTTTTCCTGCTTAAAGCAGTTTAAATTTATATATATTTATAAAAATATATAAATACTGTGTGGTGTATTGCTCTAAGCAAACCTGTGTATTTAATACTTAGCTCAAAAGCAAATAAACACTTTAGAATAGTTGTTATAAATGGGTAATAGACTGTGATGCTTATCTTGTTATAGTTGGAGTAAATAAGTAGATTTGATGTGAACAATTTTGTACTATATTCTCTATGTATATAGTATTTAGTCTAATTCTTTTATATAGAAATCTTATATTTATTTGTATTGAAAATATTTTTTGTTGATATATTTTATATCTTCCGTGCAATATTTACTCTAATATTTACCAATTAAGATTGGTTTTGTAGCTGAAGAGTTTTAAACATGCAACTCTTGATATTTGAGCATAAAAATAACTATGTGGCACAAGTCTTGTTTTAAAAGATCAGAAAAGTACGAACTTGGATGAGGGAAATGAATTTATTACAAAATAAAGATTTTAAAAGCATTTGAACTATGTCTGGGATTGCTAGAAGACATAATAATAATTTATTTAACAGATAAAAATACATATTAATATCTACATTTGTCACCACCATTTTTCATATCTTACATTTTCCTTCGGTATACCCAACTTAAGAAACCAGCTGGCAACATCATCTGTCATCGTGGAAGGACCACACACAAAACATAATGTCCGTTTTCCAGCCAAGCTTTTAATGGAGTCTGCCACATTTTTCTCACCAATGCGGCAAACTAAAAAAATAATAAACAGGGAATGAGACCTAATATTTTTTAATGTAAAGTACAAAATCTCTACTAAACCTTTAGAGAAAGTTTATTACTTTGTTTTTGAAAAACATTAAGTGGCTGAAGGTAAAGTACTTTTTCAGAGCTAAGAATAAAATAAAGGTTTAAAGTTTTGTTTGATTTCCATGAGAAACCTGATAAATGCATGGTAAAATTCAGCTAAGCGCCTTAGGTTTTTTTTTTTGTACACCAAAATTTATTTTTTCAGAGAGCGTTTTCACACCAAAATTGTTTAATTGCATTTTAACAGTTTTGGTTCTGTTTACCATAATTTCATTTATGAGCATATACAAATATAGTTTACCAATTACAAGCATTAGAACAAAGCAATTCTAGTACTGCAAAAAAAATCAACAGTAAAAGTTTAAAAATATAGCAAGATAATATATAAACTGACTTGTCAAGTCCAATATATCAGACTTGTTTAAGTCCAAAAATAGTAGTATACTTTTTAAATATTACTATGATCTTTTTTAAAAACTTTTTTATTTTATAACATACATAAATTTAGCTACAAATTGTTAATGTTTTTAAGATTTTTAAATGATGCTTAACTTCCAAAATAAAAAGCAACTATTCCCTTAAATATACATTTCACTATAATAATAATGATAGGAAAAAAAAGTTTTAAAACACAAACAGTATTATAGAAGACCAAGAAAGTACTGGGGAGATAAAAAAAAAACTTAAAATAACTCACAATTTATACCTGGACTGGTTGCATTTTGTTCCGGCCTTGTTACAAAATATTGACAGGTTAAAGATGGATGTTCTTTTTCCATTATAGTAAATTGATCCTGAAATTTTAAGTACAAATATTTGACAACTATTTTTGTTATTGATGATGATTAAATAATATATTTATGTTTTATGTTATTTTGTATAAATTTATAATTAATAACATGTACTTTCAGGAAAAATTTTCTTTGAATAAAAATTTAGGAAAACAATGTTTTGTCATGATTATTTATATATATTTAAGCGTATTAATTTCAAATTGAAATGAATCTTTTAGTTTAGAAAATACCTCTTCAAGGTATCTGAAACTAAACAAAGACCAGTTAATCACACTACTAGGCTAACACAAAGTATAATTTTATAACTTACTCTAAAAACAAGCTCACACTCTGTTCTGGCGCTATACAATAAGTGAACTTTTCCGGGTTCAACTTCAGATTCAGGATGATTTATTGTTGACCTAAGTAAGTCTCTATATTCTAGTAGTATTGACACTAAGGGATTTATACCCACACCACCACCAACTAGTACTAGGTTCGATTCTGCTTCAGCATTGTCTGCCAGAGGATCATAGAAAAAATCCCCTCCAACCCGAATTTGAACTTCCTCACCTGGAGAACACTGAAAACAGAGGAACAATTAACATGGTCTTTTTTTTTTTCAAAAAAGTACTTACGCAATAACACTATCACATATAGGGATTTGACAGTTTTTAATTTCTTCCAATCTACACCTAAATTTTTTACGACAAATAAAATAAAATAGAAATGTTTTTCCAAATCAAAACACTTTAAGTAGTAATGCCTAAAAATTTGGTTAATGAAAAATAGCTTTACTAAAAATTTGGCTTAGTATAACACTAAATTATAAACCATTTATATTCTAGCAACTAAAGATCCATGCATACAAACATATAATATTGGTTACCCAGAGTTTTTGTGCAAAATGCAACTAAAAAAGGCTTCTTTCACTTTTTCATGCAGCTTTATAAAAAAAAGCACTAAGATTACAATTTTTTTTATTTATAGTCATTTTTAAACTTTGTTTTTGCTATAACAAATAAGTTGTTATTAGAGATTTTAACCAATAGCATTTATCAACAGTGCAGAAGTTAAATTAAAGTTTCTAAAATTTAGAGAAAGTGGAAACAAGTTATGTCGAGCAAAATAAAATGATTTGTTTAATTAATTTAAAAAATTACAATGCTAATGCTATGTGGTTCAATAATTAGGTTATACAAATATTAAGTAAATCAGTAAATTTGAGACTTACATGCTTATGAACCCACTGTGTAGGTGGGAATTTTCCATATTTAACAGACAGCTCTAATATGCCCTTTTCTTTAGACACGTTTGGAGCAGATGTCATACTATAACCAGTAACTTCAGGGATACCAGGAACATAAAAATCTACCCTAAAGAAAACATATGGAAGTTATTTTATTAGTTGTTAAATAAAACTAGAAAATACATTTATGCAAAAAATAATTTATTTGAGATAAGTAAATATTGTATTTGGTGTACCCATACAGACCACTTATGTTTATGTTCTAAATATAAACCTCGCAAAACAAACAATGCTATAAGTACACCTGTTTGGTCAAAAATAGGAATATTTTCTAGTTATTTAGAGTTTAAAGATTTTTGTAAAAATTATTATTGTTATTTATCAAGTTTGGATAGTCTATTTGCCTGGATCTTAAAAAAAATTAACAATGAAAAGCCGATTTACTAAAAAGTTAATTGAATCGGAACAAAGGGAAGGGTCATAAATAGTTATCTGACCAAACATAATAACATATCTTTATGTATGTTCCTCCCCAAACTAGTATTCCTCAGCAATATTTTGCATTAACTAAATAATAATTACTAAATAAGGTAATTTCAAATGCACCTATTTTATTTTCATTAAAAAAAATTACCATTGCCCAGCTTTAAATGAAAATCCTTCTTCTTTAACATGCAGACGTAGAATTTTTATTGTTGATGAAGCATCAAATATATCTGTAACCAGGGCACTGTAAATTTTCTAGAATCAAAATAATTCATTCAGTTAGCTTTAAAAAAATAAAACATCAAATGTACAAGGAATAATGACTTAACTAAAGACCAACAATGTCTGATTTTTTTGCCCAAATAATAAATTTATATCTATAAATATACTTATGAATATTTGTAAATAAGAAATTTTTAATTGAGCTTATACTCAAAACATAATACCATTTACACCCATAATTGAACATCTGAGTGGAAGAATGTGTTATGTGTGACGTTTTTGAAAAAATTGAGTTTTGTGTGAATAAACCTGTTATTTCCCCCCTAAAAGGTAACAAGGCACCCTTTGCCCTTTTTCGTAAACTTTAGGTTAGGAATATTTTTTTATTGTTTGAAAGTACCCCTTTCAACAGATCTAAGTGCAAACTAAATACTTCAAAGCTTATTTTCTCGTTTTAACTTTTTTTTTGTGTCACATATCATTAGCATGTTCTTAAAGCTCTGTCAACGAACTTAAAAAAAATACAACAATAAGTTTGAAACATTTTATGTAAACTTCAAAATAAAAGTGTTGAATCTAGTTGAATATGCTCCGCAATATGGCTATGGGGAACATTCATGTGACGTCACATGGTTTGTTATCCTACAGTTCTCAAACCATGTGCTAATGCTATCCTACTGCTCAAACCTGTCTGAGCGTTTGTTTTCTACATCGATTTGGAATTGAAGCTCAGGTGGATACAGCTGTGAATGTCCCCCATTGGTGACAGCGTTAATTTGAACCACAGTCAAGTGACGAGCTGACATCCGAGTAGGTGCCCAATACAATTTATAAGGGCAATATCAGGATTTTAAAGCATATATAACACACACTCCCGCTACACAGGGTATTCGTCAGACATTCGGCTGCAAAGAACACCTCAAAGTTTGGCAAATGGCAGTTATTTTATTAATTCAATATCCGGTCCCGAACATAGGAATTTTCACATGCAAGGCAAGCGTCTTACCCACAGGAATCCCTATAGTTAAACTCATAGTTTCCTTGGGCACAAGCCACAACCATGGACGGATCTATAAAATTCGTGGAGCAATCAGATGAAGAGAACATTCATCTATGTTTGTCTCTTGTCCCATTCTCCGCCATACTGCCCCATCGTCCTTGAACGGCCATTCATTGTCATCTCCGCCATGTTAATATCCCAGCCATACTGGAGGTGGAGGCAGCCTCGCTGCCAGGTCCTCCGCAAATGTTAAACGTTGTTGATGAAGAGAACATTTCAGTCGTTTTATTTTGTCTTCATCTGATTGCTCCTCACATTTTATATATCCGCCCATGGTCATGACTCCTGAGCAAGGAAACTACGAGTTTAACTATAGCCTTTAAAATAAATGTGTGATTTACCTGTTGTCTAAAAACATTTGGTGCCATTCGGAAATCAGCTCTGCTCGAATATTTTATGATGCTACCATGGAAATGTCTAGAAAATAATTAAAGAAATAACATTAAACAATTTTAATACAAACTGGATTAAAATATAAGGAATTATGGAAAAAATTAAAGTTGTATAACTCGCTCATAGAAATTTTCAAGAAAAGGTGCCAATGTCATTTTTTTTAATAATAGTCACACTGCATTTTCGAAACATAGATAATTAAAAATTCAATTTTTTTAGTAATAATGTTTGGCTATAAAACAACAGTGTATAAATTTTCAACTGATCAATCAAATAAAGTTCTTAGAAAACATTTTATTGCTGTTCATTACATTACAAAGTTGAATTAAACAACTGACTTAGAAATCACTAATCACCAGAAGATTCCCCATCCCCCAAAAAACTTTATGACTTGTTTCCAGAGGCATATAAATTATCATAATAAGGACAATTACAAAGAAGAAAGGATAACTAATAGTTAACAGGTTTTTTGTGTGCAAAATTTCTGATTTGCCATCAAGAAAACTTCATATTAGTTACACTCTTAAAATTAACGAGTGAATTTAACCCAGTCTGAGTTAATTTTCACTTCTTTCCAGAGTTGAAAATGCACTTCTCCTATATGAGTGGATTTCACTCTTTTGTTTTAAGAGTGTAGAGTTTGAACTTGTTTAAAATGTCATAAATGTGTACTTTCTTGAACCTAAAATAGATCATAATTTGTTTAACCTCCCATTGACTAACACTTTGCTTAAAGCATGGAGTTTTAAAGTTAGCCTGGGATATGAAATAACTTTACAATAAGAAATTGTGGGGGAACTAAGGGAAATAAAACAGTTTTCACACTATTTTCTACTTTTGCACTAGATCAATTGTCACAAAGTTATTTATGGTCTAACACGTCATCAGGTTTAGTTCTAGGTTTTAGATTACAAGCAATAGAAATATCTAAATCTAAGTTTAAAAATTCAAGATATTATGATATGATCTGTCAAATTTAAGGGGTCTCTTGACCCCCTGCAGGGTTATATCAGAAAGTAACCTTTGGTAAATTTATATGCATTTTTTGCTTTATCAAAGTATAAAGTTATAATTGCTGTATGCACCACATTGGCCTTTAAAAACTGACCGTGCATATTTGAATTATTGTGATAGATGGGAAAGTTGTCAGCCAACCAAAGCTGAATTACTATGTAGATCCCAACTATAAGAGATAACTATGGCAGTTTATTAGTTTACAATGTTAAAATTTGTTTATAACCTCAGAAATGTTCTTGTTCCTTATGTGTCGCAATAACTTGACTGCAGAAGTGTGTTTTGTCCATATGTAGAAATGAAATGGTAGGGTTTCTCGGTTTAAATAAATTTAGATAATATCAAATATCATGACAAAAAACCACACTTAAAACTTAGCTTGGTTTGCAAAATGGTTGGTTAGCTCGGTTATGCAAAATTTACCAAACAACTGGAAATCTGCATTTAAGGTAGACAATTAAAGACAGTTAACACTAATACCATATTGCACAGGTCATTAATTACAAAATAAAAGTCGCCCTTTTGGATCTCTTATATATTCAGAACATTAAAAATAGGATACATTTTTTAGAATATTTTATTGCAAATGATTTTTAAAAAGGACAACTCTGTTATGTAAAACATATCATACGACTAAATTTTCAAAACAATATTCCGAAATTCAAGGGAAATATTTAGGAGAATATTGAACTTTACCTTGGGCTTGACGCAAAATGAGAAAATCTTATAATTTTAGAGATGGATGTTTTCACTACTTTCGATAACATAGTCGAATATATTATCAGCAAAAAAGTTCGATAATTGATAAAACTTCTCTAAAATCAAAGATGATTATTACGCAATTTATCTATTTTTTTTACATTTAAAATCTATGACTTCGTAATCTATAATTCGACATTTTTCATAAAAGTTAAAAAAAATATATAAATATTTTTATTCACAGCGCCAGCTGAGTGAAAATTAGCAGTTACAGTGAAACTTAGTACTGTTTACGTTCTAGGTTGGTTGATATTTTAGCATTACACTAGAGCTGTACAGCCAATCACAGTTACAGAGAAGGTAGAAGAAACCGAGGAAATGGCTGAGCAGAAGATGATAACTTCTAATAAATAGTAGAGCCATCGCATGACCATAAGCTTTGGCAACCTATGGGCTGTAACGCCACTGATTTTGTTATACATATTTGTTACATATACGGTCGTATTCACAAGTTCGAGTCACCCGCAGGTTTCCTCCGACTGGGGGATAGATCGGTGGGTTTCGTCAAATTCCTTATTCACAAGTGCGAGTTTTGCCAAAAAGGGAGGGATAAGGAGCCGAATGTGCTCCTCGGGTTATCCCACCGATATCGGTGGGTTTTCAGAAGGTTATCCCTGAGATACGTTCAAAATCAAAACAAACGTAGCTTATCGGGTTCTTCTTTCACACTAGTGATTATATTATTTAGTTCTAATCCATTTTAATTGACCTATATAAGATTTTTCATTGTAGAAGTACAGCATATTAAAAAGTTATTTATATATATTTTGAACATGATTTGGATTGATACTAAATTTCGACATTAGAGACGCGATGTTTATTTTTACTGTTCAAAATCCTTTTTTTTAATTGACTAATACTATTTTAAAAGTTGTGTGCTGCGTTAGTTATGCACAAAAAGGTCGGCCAAAAACGGCATAAAGTTTATTTTCTTCGTTTCAGTCATTTTTTTAAAAGGTAGTCGGATGGGTGTTTGGGTCAAAAAAGTCGATTTCCTGTTTCTTTTATTTTAATTTGCATATCTTCAACAATTTAAGACCATGATTATCGATTTCAGTTTAGTAGTTTTCTTTTTATAAGCATTTTTTTAGAAACTATGTACATTGGTTCTTACTATCTATGCCTTAATTTTCTTTTGTGTTTTCTGAAGTTGTTTAAAAGTTAGGAACATTTTTCTCAGGAACTATAAAATATATCTAAGTGTTTTGTTTTATTATTTCTTCACCATTAATAGCTCTTTGATTCAAACTGAGGAGTTTTAAACATCTCTGCTAAAAAAAAAATATATATAAAAATTGAAATTTGATTTTTTTTTAAATACATATTTTAAAAAATCACTGTAAAAGTATATTTGTTGCTAAAAAAAGTCAGGTCTGGTGTGGGTGGAGGGGTACAGCTCAAAAAACAATACTTTAAAACAACAAAGAGTGTCTCAGGGGTGAAATTGTGCTTTTTCATGTATTCTTCGTTGGCGAAGAATAAAAACCACATTTTGTGCTATATGCCTAAATACTCACAGAAATTGACATTGTGACACATCAAAAGAATTATCTTAGCCTCTAGAATCAGAATACCATATAAGTTTTGGCAACATATGTCCACAAAAAAAGTTTTGGTCCCAATGTGCATTTCAACAAGGCCCGATTAAAAAAACAAATTTCAGCTGGAAGCTTAAATACTCACTGAAAGTGAGAGTGTGTGGTATCAAAAGAAAGATATTGGCCTCTGAAAGTAGAAAACATCAAAAGTTTTGCCGCCATCTGTCCTCAGAAAGGTTTGGGACCAAATGTCTCTTAACATGGCATTTCAACGATTCTTCCCTATTTTGTCACAGATGCAGACCTATATTGTAAAATATACATGTAACCGTGCCAAGTTGGGTATGAAAAGTTAGCTCTAGTATGGGTGGAGATGTATAGCCCAAAAAACAAAACTTTAAAACAATAAATAGTGTCACAGGGGATGAAATTGTGTTTTTCCATGCATTCATTTGTTGTCGAAGAATAAAAACCAAATTTTGACTTCTGTGCTTAAATACTCACAGAAATAGACATTGTGATACATCAAAAGAATTCCCTTGGCTTCCACAACACTAATACCACAAAAGTTTTGGCAACACATGTCTACAGAGAATTTTGTGTTCCCTTGTGTATTTTAACACAGGCCATGAATAAAAAAACAAATTTCAGCTGGTAGCTTAAACACTCACTGAAAGTGGGAGTGTGTGGTATCAAAAGAAAAGTATTGGCCTCTGTAAACAGAAAAGAAAACTTTTGGCAGCAGATGCCCACAGAAAGGTTTGGGTCCAAATAATGTCTCTTAACATGGCGTTTCACTGATTCTCGACTATTTTTCCAAGATGCACCCCTAGATTGTAAAATATACATGTAACCGTGCCAAGTTGGGTATGAAAAGTTAGCTCTAGTCTGGGTGGAGATGTATAGCCCAAAAAACAAAGCTTTTAGTGTCACAGGGGATGAAATTGTGTTTTTCCATGTATTCATTCGTTGTCGAAGAATAAAAACCAAATTTTGACTTCTGTGCTTAAATACTCACAGAAATAGACATTGTGACACATCAAAAGAATCCCCTTGGCTTCTGCAACACTAATACCACAAAAATTTTGGCAACACATGTTCACAGAGAATTTTGTGTCCCATTGTGTATTTTAACACAGGCCATGAATAAAAAAACAAATTTCAGCTGGTAGCTTAAACACTCACTGAAAGTGGGAGTGTGTGGTATCAAAAGAAAGGTATTAGCCTCTGTAAACAGAAAAAAATGAAAACTTTTGGCAGCAGATGCCCACAGAAAGGTTTGGGTCCAAATGTGTCTCTCTAACATGGCGTTTCACTGATTCTCGACTATTTTGTCAAAGATGCACCCCTAGATTGTAAAATATACATGTAACTGTGCCAAGTGGGGTATGAAAAGTTAGATCTGGGCTGGCTGAAGATGTACATCTTAAAAAACAAGACTTTTAAACAACAAATAGTGTCACAGGGGATGAAATAGTGTTTTTCCATGTATTCATTCTTTGTCGAAGAATAAAAACTACTCTTTGACATCTGTGCCTAAATACTCACAGAAATAGACATTGTGACACACCAAAAGAATCACCTCGGCCTCTAAAACAATAAGACACTGACAAAATAGCAGTAAAATTGGCTAATAAAGTTTTAATCTTCAAGATAGCATTCAATGCTATGTCGTCCAAATGTCGACACAGAAACGCTTTTCAAGTGTGGTAATCAAATGAATGAGTGAGATGGCCCCTGTAATATATTTTTGGAAACCACTTAGCAAGGTGTATACTTCATTAATTATGAAACAATGATATTCGAAACATATAAGAGTTTACTTGCATAAATGTATGAACTGCTACAATGCATTTGGCAAACCTAACGTGCATTTTGAAGCGAATTTAAACACAGTTTTATGTCAATTCAATGTGTCAAAACTGTATTTCAATATAGTAAATATATTTTTATGAGCAAATTCAGTAATTTAAATTACTAAAAAAGCATTTTTAACTAAAATAATTAGCTTTTCCTACTCTTTATTTTCAAAACAAACGGCAGTTTCAAGTACGTGTCGTATGTAAGGAACAAACGTAAGGCGTCGTATGTAAGGAACAAACTATACAAAAAATTTATAGTGATATGTCATGTAGTTTCTGAGAAAAATGATCCTTAAATGTTAGTAAAATTTAAATTAATATGGGCGAGATTGAAGACTCCCCAGCAGGCTATTACGATCTGTACAAGACAAGAACAAGATCTCTAGAAGTAAACAACGTCACGTGATTCCGCTTGACCAATAATATGTCTTGTTACAAAAACAAAAGGAAACCTGGAGAAGAAACCAAAGATATGAAACCCAGTGATATCTCGCGGTTGTGAATACGAATTTGCAATAACCCTCAACTTGTCCCTTCCTCGCAGAATTCATGTTCTGGGGATATCCCGCCGTTTGTCTCGAACTTGTGAATACGGCGGATAGCAGAATATTTTGACTTTTACGGCTGCTGAAATTTGAAAACGAAGCTCCGCCATATCTTTTTAGAATGGTAGTTATAAAGTTAAAGTATATGTATAGGACTTTGTTTCTTCAGATAGTAAAAAAAAAGTAACTGAAAAGAACATACATCATGTTTAAAACTATGTCACATTGCCTCAAGGATAGCCTGGTTGATATAGTTTTGGACTGGCATCCTTTAGGCTGCGAGTTCGAGTCGAAGAACCTTGTGTACATTAATGGTGACTGGTCCTCCAACTTCCCATACCAAACCAATTCCCATTGCTGAAATCTGGGGGTGACAACCCAATTCTGGCACCTTCTGGTTGGCATATATGTCTCTAAAAATTAGAAGGACTCACTTACGGTCGGTAGTGCTGCCTCTATCACATGGCTTTTGAATGAGGGAATCTAAGTAGTACCAAACAGAGAAAGCGTGGTAGTAGTGCTGCTCTCTATTGCGTTGCTTTCGAACATGGAACATGTGTATTGTGTAATGTCTTCGAGCTCAATACTCTTACACTCGACACTCAATACTCTTACTCACTTAGTAGACCTGCATGAGAGAGACGTGGTGGTGCTGCCCTCTACCATGCAGCATGAGGAAGCAATGGACTACTCGGCTTACAGGGCACAGTGTTTTTACTCAGAGGTTAAGAGAAATATATAACTGTAACGCAATAATGAAAATAGTTCACAAAATT
Source organism: Hylyphantes graminicola (assembly GCA_023701765.1). Lineage (NCBI taxonomy): Eukaryota > Metazoa > Arthropoda > Arachnida > Araneae > Linyphiidae > Hylyphantes > Hylyphantes graminicola. The sequence continues at coordinate 38,233,875 of CM043111.1, forward strand.
ATTTCCCTCCCCTTCAGGGACAAGTCTAAATTGTGGAGGTAGAGCGCAATAGATGGCAGCATCTGTCGTGTCTGTCTTACTTGACGACGGTTTATAAGCGGGTCTCTGACCAAGCACACAAGTCTGAAAATATATGTTTAACCAATCAACCTAGTTCACAAAATACACTTGTAAACGGCAACTTTACGAAGTATTAAAAAATTATTTAATTTCTGAAAATACTTATTTCTTTTTATCTTGAAGTGTTTATCCATACAAAAAAATCTGCAATGCTTTATAATTATATTTATGATGTGTGCATTTTTATCATTATTTATCAAGATCAATTAAAATTATACTTGAAAAACACTCGTTCAAGTTAATTGTTTAGCAGCAGTGTTTACTTTTAAATAAAACTTAAAATTACTCTATTTAATTTTTGTCAATTTTCAAAAAGTAAAAACTATGTGTGCTGTATATTGTAAATTTTACACCAATATTTGAAATTAAGTTATTAATTTTCTAAATATTCTATTTTTTTAATAAAATAATGTAATGATTTTTTTTAAAAAACTGTAACGAAGTTAAAAATTTACTTTCTATTTCTATGTTTCAAAACCAATGTAGCATAAATGTGATTGGCGATACGTGTAGATCAGGACTCTCGTGAAAATGTAATTTGTAAGGACTTTTCTTTGCTATTTTAAATGTGCTTGGTACACCAATACATGTAACAAATTTCAGTTAACTATTTACTTGAGATATGAGAATGAGACTCACAATAGGAATGACCATAATTTAGCAATGTAGTCTTTGATTAAGTTTGTCAACTTTGATTAATTATTCTCCTGTTAAAAGAAATTTCCATTACATTAACTAAACAAAAATTAAGATCCAGCGAAATATATAAAATATGCCATCCAATAAGAAATGATGAAATTCATTTATTCAATATTTTTTTTTTGCATTAACTTTCCAGAATCAGGTCAATACAGAAATCCTATTATGATTTTATGTTAAAATATCACTATAAAAACCACATTCAAACCACACGAAAGAATTTAAACAATCCGATAAATTATGGCCCATTAATTCAGATAAAGTAAAAGGTTAAGTTATAGATTTCAAGGTCCATAGAGGTAGCGAAGGCTGGGAAATAGCAACACCCTCTCTTTTATATTTAATGAAAAAGACAGCTCTTTGCAACAACCCACGCTGTATGAGGGTAGATGCATATGCATGTTTTGCCGTTCAAGGTAAAAGTGGAACAAGTCCAATAGTGAGGTTGCTGTCTAAGGTATACTGTATAATACGATTTCCATATGGTGCCCCATGGCACATGACTTCAGCAAGTATTATCGTCAAACATAAGTCAGTAAATTAAGTATTAATGCTAATTAATAAATATTAACGGTGCCCCATAGCGTGTCTTTGGCGAGTATTTTCGGCAAAATATAAGTTAGTAAATTAGATATTAATGCTAATTAATAAATATTTACGGTGCCCCTTAACACATGTCTTTAGCGGGTATTTTCGGAAAAATATAAGTCAGTAAATTAGGTATGAATGCTAATTAATAAATATTTTGAATTGTCTTTTAAAAAGAAATTGAAGGGCTCCAGCATTCAAACTACACATGCGACTGCACCAAAGTTTTGTAGATTTTCGAATGTATATGTGTTCATTCATTTATATTTACATTATCATGGCAACCCTGATATATTTACTAGGGTGACTAATGTTTTTCTGTAACAATTATTAAGTAACCTTATAGTAAATGTGATAGTTCCCAGGGTAAATGTGTCGAATGTAGATTTTTAATTCTATAAAAACTTGGTTACCATTGCCGGTATGTAGCCGTAGTCGGTAAAAAATTGTAACTGTGGTATTAAAATTTAACAAATTAACAACTTTATGTAATTAACTAAATTAGGTTTTAGAAACAAAGCTTTGAAAAGAGTTATACCAGATATTAAATTGTATAATTTAAAAATGTTTACTGATTTTTACTGATAGCCATCCATCAAAATGTGTTTTTAAAAATTAAAGTTTAATTTATAAATTAATTTACCCGTTAATAGTCCTTTATCCATTAGACTTTAGTTTCTGCGTAATTACTGGTCTTTTTGAAAAATCAATTGTTTTAATTTTTCTGATTTGAAAAATCGTGGGGAAAATACGATAGTTTTTGTGCTTATTCTGTGCTTTTGAAGTTTTTAGAAAGATTTAAAATGGATTTAAAAATATTTAGAAAATATACACCAATAAAACTTATTTTTGGCCATTATGCACATCCTTTTCCTTACCTATGACTTTATTAGAAGTAGAAAAACAAACACCACAAGAGAGAAAAATCTTATTTCAGATAAACAACGTTTTTTTTTAGCTGATACCAATTGCAAAAATCAACAGTTTTATCGAGCAGCAGAATTTAGCTTCGATAAATTATTTTTTTTAGGTCCCATGTATAAACCATGCCCATCCATGATGTTAACATGTAATGTTCGGACTATTGTGGTCAAAATTTTTTTTAATTGGGTACTGTAAACCAAAACAGTATAAAATGTAGTTAAAAATTTTGGAATCAACTTGTACAATTCATCATCACGAGCTTACATTGAATAAAATTCCTATATGACCATTATAAACTCTTAAAATTGCATACTTTCATCATCAGATTTCTCAGCAATGCACATAATTTTTAAATAAACATTAAAAAAAAGTTAATTTTAAACAAAACTCAACGCTAGCGTTTCACTTACTGTATCGACACAAGTAAAAAAAGTTAAGTTTTAAAAAATATAATCCATTTAATATTTCTTATCAATGTAAACTTTATTGCAAAGAAAAATAAGCAATTACGCTATTCAAATACCCTAAGTATCAATGATAGTTGTCAGATGCAAATTTGACAAAAGTAAGCTTATTCCATTTGTGTTCTAAAGCCTCCACGTATGTAACTTTGTGAAATTAAAAGCCATTTTTGAAGTTCACAGGTTAATTGTCATTATGTGTAGCGGAAAGTGGACAACACACATTTGGCTGTTTATTGGAACAATGTACTTCAATGAGATTTTCTGATATATTTGAATCAGTCAAGGCAAAGAAGGAGGATTCCGGTGTCGAGACCTGCAAAACTTTCAGTGTGGTGATTACAGGGTTGTGGCTAACTACTGAATAGAGGTTTGTTGCGTGCAAGTGGTGTTAGCTGGATTTAGCAATGACGTGGTTTCTTAAAAATAAGTGGAATCATTATATGCATATAAGCGGTAGTTGATTGATCTTAAAATAATTATTGTAATCGTCCTTGGACTATTATACTGTTGTAAGCCCTTTGACGAAGTCGGCAATAAACATCTCAGTAATTGAAAAAAAAGTAAAATTAGTTAATGCTTAATTTGAAAGTCACGAAATAGCATTGAAACAAAGTGAACATAATATTGAATTGTTATTTTATTATTTAGTTCGACTTTTCTTTTAAAAATCCCAAAATGCTTAAAAATTCGATATAAAAAATCCTCATCAAGAAATAAGGAGGAAAAGTTTTTGTATTTTTAAAAAAAAAATTTCATTCTTTTTTACAATTTTTATTAAAGTCTCAAATATTAAATTTTTATGTGTTTTAATTGGAAATTGAACATTTAGTAAAGCGAGTATATACAATCCAAATAATGGTAGTTACATCCAAAATTTATTACTGAAATACTTCTTTCTAATCTATATTTATCGATTCACTTGCAGACATTCATTGTAAGGCATTCGCTTCCTACAAGTTTTACAAAACTCTCGTATCATGGAACCTAAAAAAAAATTACTACTTTCAGCTGTAAAATTTAGACAACTGAATTAATCCCAAAGCAATTTAGTTGTCAATGACAAGACAATAAATGAATTTGTGACATTCATTTAATTATCCCCCTTCTGTTTTTTTTTACTTAATGTTATTTGGGGAAATCCGCTTGGTATTTACTCTTACTTATCTTTGTATCGGCTACAATGACAGCTGCTGATGAAATATGTATTGTAAAAGTGTTGAAATTGCCTTCAAAAGTGACACTACCATTCAGTCTTTCAATAGAAAATGGCTATGTTTGAAACTTATCACTTCGTATACTTGTATTTTCAAAGTTTTGAGTATAATAGAAAATAAATTGATTTCATATTATTAGCCATAATAAACAGAGGTAATTAAAACTGCTGGATTCAATGTTATGTGTTTTTAGGAAAAGTCAATCACTGAACCGAATATTTTTTTTGAATATTTAGAAACTACATTTGTTATCTTGATTTAAATGATTTTTATAAATTGTATTTTTTAGTCTATGAGTTATTAGTTTAAGTAAATGGTTATAAAAGATAATTTGTCTTCTCGAAGTCAAACAATACTACTATTACAATTCCAGTTCTATATGTGCTACATTGAAAACAGGATACAGTTCCAGTCAATGGATACCACAATTATTGAAAACCTAAAACAAAGTTTCACAAACAGAAGTTTAAAGTCCATATCGTATTACAATTATGTTAATGCTACTTTATCTAAAAAAGTACTTTTGTATTTTTTAGTAATAATCGTATAAAAAAATTAAAAAAAAAACAACAACATCGTGCTGTTGAATAATCGTACTTTTATAAAAAATTGGTGCTTTGGTGCTTTGCTTCAATAAAAATATGGTTCCTCATATCTGCAGTGTCTGTATATGTGGGTAAATTTTCACCATATTTTCGGGAATTAGTTGAACTTTTCTGGTTTTGCATACAAAACCTGAAAAAATTTACAGTAAGTCTTAATTTAATTAAGTTTTTTTATGTGCCAATATCATTAAACAAATTAATTTCCACTTTTGTCAACCAAAAATATATAGGATATTTCCAATTAAAATTAAGCTTGATTACTTCTCAAAATTTTAAAAACACAATACATAAAAAAGATTTTTTTATATGAAAATATAAAACATTTCAAATGTAAATCTTAATAAAAACTAGAAAATAAGAAAATGTACTCTTTTAAACAACATTTTCATTCTTAAAGAAATCGTTTCATGAATTTTCGAGTATGAAAATTCATCGGGCACATTATTAATAACATTATTTACGAACTATAAGTTAAAAGGTTTTCAGAATATGATGTAGAGGTATCAATCACTATATAGTAATTAAAAAAAATTCATAGTAAAAAAATGAAAATTAGTTAAAAAAAATTAGTTACAAGTGCATATTTTCATATTATATAGATACAAAAGTGATAAAATAATTCTTTTATTTCTATTTCTATACATTAACAACTTTTGAAATTGTGTGTATCGATAAAAATGAAATTTAAATGCTTTTTCCCCAATGTAGTTAATGTTCACAAAACACAACATATAATTCTATTCCAATCTGTATAAAACATGATGCAAAATTTGACATAGATGATAGTCTATTAAGTGTCTCTTGGGGGTGAACTTTGATAAGATTTATATTTATTCCTTCTCTTAAAAAGTCTGTTAAAATCATGAAATAATTTCAGTTTTAGTAGAAATTTATAATGCGGCATTACTTTTTTTTTAACGTTGATACCTTATAAATCCTCTGTTTGTTTAGAAGTGCGTTTTTTAAAACTCAATTTTTTTAAAACGTATTTTTGATGTTATCAGGTCAGAAATAGACTTCTTTGATATTCATTTGTACAGTTTTAGTAAATGGTTATTAGCAACCCCTCGTTATATCGCGCCTCCCGGGAGACAAACAAAAACCGCGAAAGAACCGAATGCGCGAAATGACTAGCGACTTGATAAAAGTTATACTTCGATGTAATTATTCTAGTATGGTATTTGAAAGATGAAACTAAATCATATTAACTAATATAACTGCTCTAAAAACAAATTAAAAATTTGGAAAGGACTTATTAAATTAATTACATTAAACATTAAACATTATTGTTTAGGTAGTACTATATACATATTTCACCCATTTTCTAGTAAAACAATTCATCTGATGTTAGCTGCTTCCATTTTTCTCGTTAAACTCATTTTTCGGAAAATATCAACGAACGAAAGTTTGCAAGTTATTTTAAGGAAAATTCTTACTGAAAAAAAAAAAAAAACGGGGACAATTTGGGAAACATGATACAAGGCGCGATATATCCGAGTGCGTTATGTAACGAGGCGCGGTATAGCGAGGGGTTGCAGTATGACTAGCTATATGTATAGGATAAACGTTTTTATTAAATAAAAATTAAATAAATAATTTTAAATTGATTGTAAATAATTTGAGCAACTTAAATGTCGTTAGAAAGTGTTAAAGGAAGTCATCCGAAATTTCAAAATAAACATAAAGGTTTTACACTTTTCACAGAATATTTTAAGCACCCCAAAACACGTAAGGATATTTAAGTTATCTCTCCAAAACCTGATCTGATTTTTAAGGGTGTTGTCGACCTCTCTGTGCGGAGCTGGATAAAGAGCAATTTTCATACACCACGTTTTCATTAAAAAATAAAATCAAAAACCCCGCCGCAATTCGGCTGTGACGTCACGGCTCATGATGTCAGGAAACCAACTTCAGATCTTAAGGTCGCCGCCAGGTTTCTCCTACCTGTTTCACGATCGCCTCGCAACTGGAAATCGACATAAACTTCGAGAACCTTTAAAGAAAAAACACAAAGAAAAACTGTAAGGAAACTGTCCTTTTTATTTCCTCCTCTCTCTCAAAATACACGTTCGAATCTCGTCGGTATGTCAGTTGTCCGACTGTCGATCCGTGGCTCCGTTGTTTACCTGAATTTGTTGCTGAGTTGGTGAACTTGCACATGTTTTCTGTTGTCCTGCTTACAAGTCGTGGAATTCTTCAAAAGTGGAGTGTTTATCCTCCGTGTGGTGGTGAAGTGTGGGTGATTTACTTCGGAGGATCGTGCTTTTGAGGCATGAAGTTGGCCGTTTCTGGTAATCTGTGGCTTTTCGAAAGATCGCTGACCTTGCTGTTTTGTGTGTTGACCGCCTCGTATGCCCACAAGTTCGAAGGTAAATACACATTTCAGTTTGTCCCGTTTTACCTTCTTTGAAGTTTGTGTCCTAAATTGTATACATTAGCAATAACTTTACCCTACCATACCAGTAACCTTAGATTTAGCCTACTTGTGTTCAACTTAAACGGTTTTGTGCTTCTCATCCAAAAAATGCAAGTTAAAATATTGTTTAAACTGAACACTATTAGGAACTATATAACTTGCTTGGACTTTGCTATACAAGACTTTTTCACTGCCAAAAATATCCCTCTTGCAAATACAATGAAAACCGGTTATCCTTTTTATATCCTACACACAAATACTTAATAGGAATCTTTGCGACATGCATATAAAATTTTTAAGATATTACTTTTCAAAATACGGCAATTATGCTATGATAACTTAACATTAAAATGCATATCTTCTTGAGCATTGTACCCTGTGCTTAAAATGTATGATACTTTTAGTTCTAGTTTAAAAATTTAATGTCTACTATTTTTTAAAACTACAATACTGTCATTAAATCGATTCAATAGTTTAGTTACTAATTAGTAATGTCAGACAATTATATTCAGATTATTACGAAATTATACCAGGATTTTGTAATTCATAATTATCCGATTGCATAAACGTTTACAAAACGTCAAGTATACATAAGTAGCTTTTCATGCTTTTATAGCAGCAATTAAAAATTGGAGTATCATAAGTGTAGTGTAATTAAAACGTGCTAGACGCGTCTTGGCTCAACGGAAATGTTATTTTTAAAACTTTCATTATACGCAGACATGCACCATCGAATTCTGTATCACGCTTAGTGTTCTTTGACCCGATAAACAATAGAGAGTCTCGCTATTTGGTTCTCTAGAACAAGTAGTTTGTGAACAACTTGAAAGTTGTAAAAGACTTCATAACCTTAATTTTTAATCGTATCAATCGAAGAATCCTGAGCATTCTTTTCTAAAAGTTCTTTCGTTGGACTAATACTGTTAGTTTCAAATTTCTCTAAATGTTTGCATTTTAATTTAGAAATGCATTATATACGCCAAGATGTCCATGAGGATAATACATTTCAATAGGATGTGTCCCCCGCCGCAGCGACAGTATGCGAGTCTCGTATATGAACTTTTAAATTTGAGTTTTACTGTGTTTTCAAAAGTTATAGAAATTAAGAGGAATATTTTTTGAGATTGGAACTAGACTCTGTAGTGTAAATCAAGCTACACTGCTCAAAACAATTAGGGGGAGCACATGTTTTAAACCCTTTCGCTCCCAATAATTCCTTTGGGAATCATCAGCTTGTGATTTTTTTCTGACTAAGTTAAATTCGCCACTTATGTATCGTTAGATACATCGTTAGATGGAAGAATAACGTATTTTGAAGAATTTAATATATTTTTTTATATTAATAAAAATATGAAAAATATGGTAAAATAAATTTCACTTTAAAACAGTTTTAGAAAATAAATTTATCCTAAATTTTTCATGCTTGCATTTTTTAGATGTTTAAAAATATATTTCAACTATTTTTCACAAAAAAAGTTTTGAAAAAATTATTGTTATAATTTATTAAAAAGTTATTATGCCATTTCTCCCCTTTAAATTTAAGTATTAAAAACTTAAGATTTTTTCTCCTGTTTTTTACTATTTCATTTCGAATGCATAGTGAACCTATTTAAAATTTTTTAGATTTATAGGACAAAAATTAAAAAGTTGGGAGTGAAGTTAAAGTTGGAATTAAAAAGTGCTCCCCTAATTGTTTTGAGCAGTGTATTTACAAAAAAAGTCACTAAAACTTGATATAAATCCTTTAATGGGTCTGGCAAGTTATCTGCCAGTGTGGAAAGTGGTAATCATAACAACAGCAGCATAAACAGCTTATCATTGCTTAAATTTATAATTTGTAAATCGAAATTATAATTATAAGTAAATTTTATTTTGTATAGAAATCCTTCAAACTACCCAAAATAAATTTCGAAACAATTTTATAAGAAGACACATCAGGAAAAGTAATCAGAATTAATTCCAATCTAATTTCATTTATGGTGATAATTAATTGTTAAATGGTTAACAATGTGACTGAGTAAGATACGTAGCTTATGAAATTTTGACCGATATTCTTAATAGTTATCCTTTTAATGACATGTTAACTACTCACGCTAATAAAATTATATTGAAAACAAAATATTTGTATGCAGGTGTAAACTTTTCCTACACTCTATAAAATATTATGCATTCAACTCGTTAACTCAAATAAAATTTTATGTATTAGGGTAAGGTGGGGTAAGTGGGCCATTGGGGCAAGTGGGCCACCCCCCTGGCATTTCCCGAATTATGGACGTAAAAAAAAATCTGTTGCAATATTTTTACGTATTTACCCCAAAAGATGCAGGAAACATTATGGCATCATTTTCACTTAAGTATGTAACAAGGTACAATCCTTTTTGTGAAAATTTTTAAAATTGCATCTTTTCGTAATTCACGCCATCATACTATTTTTAAATTTATTTCCAAACGGTTCATGATACAAAACAAAATGTTATATATTTTGAAAGTGTATAAAACATAGTATCTTTTTGTAGTGTCATGTACTTGTGATGTTAATAAAGTTAAAAGAAAATTGGGGTGGCCCAGTTGCCCCGCGTTTGGGGTAAGTGGGCCACCACAATGGCGGGGTAAGTGGGCCACCCCTGGCCCACTAGCCACAACTCTTTAATATACTTAAAAAAAGTCATATTTACTGATTCATAGGGTTAGTCATATACACTATTCATAGACCTATTCATTGACATAGGCCAGTTTAAAATCTGCAGCCCTAACATTTTTTTTACACTACATGCAAAAATGACAAGATCAAAATTAATGTATTTTTTCTTGTAGAAAGCTTGCAAGCCAGAAAAAGTTGCTATGGGGGAACTATTAAGGATACATCATTACTTTTTTTTTCAAACACTCAAAAAATCATGTAGATTATTCCACTTGCCCAGCCTTATTTCTACCAGTTATGTGTAAAAATATATTAGGGGGGTGGCCCACTTACCCCACCTTGTGGGGCAAGTGGGCCACTCGGATGACCAAAATGAAAAACATATTTTTTATATTTTTTTTTTGCCAATTTGTGTTAAGGTTGTCATGGGTACAGTAATAACATATGAAAGAATGGACCACAAAAAAAAATAAGTTGTTAGGCCGATTATATCCAGTGGTATGAGGGTCTAAAGTTGAATTATGCCAAAAAGGTGGCCCACTTACCCCACCTTACCCTATAAAATGTTGAGAGAGTTGAAAGAGCTTGAGAGTTTAAAATGTATCGATACTTCAAGATTTCAAAGGGCTTATTCATATTCACGAAGATGCCGAAGATAAAAATACCAACTCTAAGTAAAGGAATTTTAAAGTAACGAATTGGGTTCAAAAATTATATTTGTTTAATATTTTTATATTTTATTCTTCTTGAAGCAATAATATAAATTTTTTTGTATAAATTGTTCTTTCAATTAATTTAAAATTCGAACATATTTTTAAGGTAAAATAAGTATCAACTAATACGTATTAACTATTTTCTCCACTTTTAAAACGGGTAAATTACTTAATATTTAAATTTTTTGTTTTTATCCTCGGGAAAAATCTTGTCTCAAGATTTCTTAAATATTTTATAGAATCGTATGTTTTTTATTGCGCACATTCGAATCTTCTAATTATATCATTAATTTATTCTTTTTAATTTTGTCAAAATTTTTGACAAATTGGAAGGCGCTTAATGGGAATGTTAGTTACCATTGGATTTGATGAACTTTATTTACCAAATTGGTCGGGTATTTGGGTTTTACATTATAAAAATATTAAATGCATATAGAAACAAACTGTTTATGAAATCTTAAATTGAGAAGTAGAAAAATAATTAGTTTTCATATCTTGAAAAAAGTTTTTTTTTTTAAATTTACCTCAGCTTACGATCCTATTTCAGGTTGTGATCTTCAAATGACTTAACAACGTAAATTAGAAAAACCTATTGAATTTCTTATTCGTATTACGGGGATTTTCATGAAATTGCGATTCTTTTATTGATTTTCGACTTCTTAGCGCGTGAGAAATAGTTTAAAATTTGTAAAGCTTTCTTTGTCAGATTGAGAAAAATTTATTAATACAAATGTTTCTCTCAACGGTTGCTTTGGGTGCCTATTCAGGTGTGGCTCGTCATTTGACTGTGGTTCTGACATACGACGCCCGTCGCCAATAGCCCTCGTGTAGCTCTAGTGCGACGATAATTCAAACCTAACCTAACAAATGTTTCTGCTGATGACCTTAAGTTTTATAGTAAATTATTTTTATTTTGTAAACAAAAAATCTTTCCTTTCATTAGAATAACAAAATAAATTATAATTCAACAACAACAACAAAAATTTTAATTAAGTATTTTTTCCGTTTTCTTGAAAGTTACTCGGGAATGGAAAATATATGGTTAAAATTATTACAGAACACGTATCAAAAAATTAGTTATCATAACTTGTTTCGTTAAGTTTGAAGTTCTAAATATTTTCTTCTAAGTTTAAATAATTGTCAAATTGCAATGAAAAGTAAATAATGAATGAAAAAGTAATTGACATAGTGATAAGGAAGTTTTTATTTTCTATAAGAAATTTGAAAACACATTTTGTTTGAAATTTTATATTTATTTTATGCTTAGAAATATATGTTATTGTAAAGTTAGTGTAACTCTAGAAACTAGTTGGTCTCAATTTTGTCGGTTACTTCAGTGTTCCACGTAAAATGAGATTCTTTGCGGTCTACACTTTTTTTTATGCTTAAGGCTTAATTAGAAAAGATTAAACATTCCTCACACTTTATATCCTTTCACTCGATTTACTACCCTTTAGATTTGCTAATCCTTGTTTGACACTTTTCTCGATAAACGTCCACGCAACGTGTTGATCCCGTTGAAAGAGATAGCGTGAGACAGCGTAGAGGGAGAAATACCTATTTCGACGGAACACCTCACGGTATGCAGTGCATTTAGGTCAGGTTCATAATTCGATTTGAACTCTCTCTGTAGGAGTAGGTTAAGACACATTAGAGACAGTAGCCAATCGGAAAAGTGCTCTTATGGCCTCGATATTCAGGTGGTTATTTAACGAAGGACTTTTTTTTTATGTAACAACTTTTAAAATTGTCTTTTGTAATGACAGTTTCAGACACACTGACAATCGATTAACTAAGAACGTGTATGTTAATTATGTTTGCGCGCATGGTCTTAACCCTTTGTCAGCTTTGGTCCAGTAAAGCTTTCTTAATTACAATGTTTTAGCTTTCATACTGCGCATATAGCGTAAAAAGTGGAAGCTTCGAAGTACTTCAATTATTAAAAAATACAACATCCCTGACACATTCAAAAAGCATAAAAAGGCAATTTTTAGGGGAATTAAATCTAATTTGCCACACATCAATTGCACGAGAAACTTTATTTATATTAAATGAATATTTAAAAGAAATTAATTTCCGTAATATAAATCATTTTGGAAGGACGTCTTAATGTATGCCACAATGATATTCTTTGGTGGTTAGAATTATTTGTTGAGAAAAAGGCACAAGGCATTCTATTTGTTTTAATTAAAAAAAACAGCCGTAATTTTTAACTTAGCAGTTATTTATGAATATGACGTCGCAATAATAATCCTTTTTTGAGATATTTTTTCATTGTCTTTTGTTTTTAAGTGATATTCAAAAATCTATCCGTTTAGTTATATTTTGAAGGTGATAGTTTCATTCGATGTTAAATCTTGATATAAAATGTTTTACTTAAATGTGAACAAAAAAGTCTAATTTTTGAAGTACAAATAAGCGTAGACAACAATAAGTAATAACTATTGAATTTTCGTCAAAAAGTAGTTTAAGTTTGAGGTTTAAAAACTTAGTAATATAGAACTAAATGCTGCATTTGGCGTTTTTTAGACGCATGAATTTTGTGTTTAAAGCAGTTGGAAGCGAGATTTCCTGATACAAACCTACTTGTTTCATTGATTGTAAAAGTTAAGATGTTTGAGTAATTTAACTTGTGCAAATAGTTTTAAAATTATTTGTTGAATGTAAAACTTTGTTTTGAAGAAATTAACTGAATCGGTGAAATAAGTTTTCTGTGACCAAAACTCTTTAGAATAAATAGATTTAAAACCTTTTTTTCACTGTCCTTCTGTTCTTATATAATGATCCATTCATTGTGAAAGCCTCAACAATAAAAAAACAACTAAAACTAACACTCGATTTCTCTGATAATATGCACGTTACGCCCATCCAAGACATACATTTTGAATGAAATAGTAATTATCTACTACGTCCAAATTGATTGTATTTTTTGTTGTTGCGGAAATCAACCGATTTGGATGACCTCGACTAACCAAAGTACTCGGTACAAAAAACACACACATTTTCTCTTAAAATGAAATTTACTGTGAAAGTTTTCATTGGGTTAAAGTAGTTTTTTTTTAAATTGAAGATGCATCCCTTATTTGCCTTTACCCCGTGCGTTTGTCTCTCAAGGTCTTTCAAATCACGGTTATGGATGATAAAAATCAACAAGTAATAATCGCTGTCAAATACCTTTTTAAAATTATTTAATGCTCATAAATTATTCTACATTTGTTCACTTTTCTTAAGCATACTTTAATTTTAGAACTTCCTAACCAATTAAAGAAGGTTTCTTCAATGAATTAAAACGTTTAGATCAGTTCATTTCAAGAATTGAAATTTTCTCTATATTTTCTTTTATGAAAAGAACAAGAAGTTCTTAAAGAACTAAAATAGCCTACTTTCCTGTTACTTAAATGCTTACTAAAATTCTTATCTTGAAAAAACTAGGTTCGTAACAGTAAGTGACATCAACAATCGTTTTTCCACCTTAAATTCTAAAATAAATTTCACTAAACACAGCATCTAACTAAACACAGCACTAAACACAGCTTTATTTGCAGATATAAATAAATATTTAATTTTTCGTAGAACAAAAACCGAAAAACTACTCCTCAATGAACATTTACTTGCTAAATTCGGCTAGTTTCATTTATTTTATTTCGAAAATTAAATAATTATTACTTAAATTGTTTGCAAAAATTTATATTTCAAAGAATAAATATGTAATATTCATCGCTTTTAAATAGAATGAAAACAATTTATATCAACATACAAAGATCTCGTAGTGAAAATGTATATTTGACGTCATCTTAAATTGATCGATGTCTCAAAAATAAATTTATTTTAATTTATTGTCTAAAAGAATTAAAGTTTCTCAAGTTATTGTTGCTATGGCAATGGTGATTTAATTCTAATAAACAAGAAGTTCTAAGAGAACTAAAATAGCCTACTTTCCTGTTACTTAAATACTTACTAAAATTCTTATCCTGAAAAAACTAGGTTCGTTACAGTAAGTGACATCAACAACCGTATCTACATTAAATTTATATACATTCGAATAAATTGCACTAAACACAGCATCCAGCTATGATTTCAACTTCTAAAGCAATTATTTTCATTAATTTTCTATCGCCAATAAAATAAATATTACTTATCGTCCGCATGATTATTTGCAGTTATAAATAAATATTTCAATATTCGCAGAACAAAAACAATAAACTACTTCAAAATTCACTTAAAATAGGAAATGTAAATTAACAAGTAGGTTTGTAACAGAATCTGTTACTTAACCCGTTTCCACAGGTAAAAAGGCGTCAAACACAGCGTAAATTCTATATTAAACATTTACCCGCTACAAATTCGGCTAGTTTCATTTATTTTATTTCGAAAATTAAATAATTATAACTTAAATCGTTTGCAAAAATTTATATTTCAAAGAATAAATATGTAATATTCCTCGCTTTTAAATAGAATTAAAACAATTTATATCAACATACAAAGATATCGTAGTGAAATATATATTTGACGTCATCTTAAATTGATCGATGTCTCAAAAATAAATTTATTTTAATTTATTAATGATGTACCATTGGTACGAACTTTGGGTTATTTAGAACAGGTATTTGACATAGTCGTGCTTAGTTTTGGGGGTTGGCTAAAATAAACTCGCACTACAGAGTATCTTATCCAAAGAGATTCGTGGTTTCGAGATAGCTTCGGAATATTTATTTGATGCTCGAGGAATAAGCAAATAATGTTTCCAGCTTATGAAACTTCGAATATCGCCATCTGCCAGCTGTCCTATAAAATGATTTGTGCTGTTAGAAAATGTGTGCTCTTTGTTTATAAGTGTAAACCACTGCTTTAAATCTGAGTGAGGAGCACCGACAGTGTTTCCTTAAGACCATCTGAAAGTACAAAAATGCAGAGACAGTGTGTAGTGTAACATTCATAAACATAAAAAGAAGTCTACTCGACAAGCGTCTCGGGAGCTGATTATCCTTAGATCAACGTTACAACTCCTGGTGAACCAGCTGAGCCTTACCGCTCAGTTGCGAGGCCTTCTTGTTGATGATCCTAATTTCAGTTCTGTGAGATAATGCTTTATCAACTGACTGAACAATCAGAGGCCTGCTTTCGAAAAATAACTGTTGCTGTATAAATAACTGTATACCTAACTAACTGTTAGGCTACTTTTGGGCTACCCTGTATTGTCTTTGAATAAGTCAAATTAAGCTTAAGTAACACTAATTCTGCAGACTCTTTGGGTTTCAAACTCATGGCGTTTAACTGTATATGGAAACGAGTTAAAATGTGAAATAATATTTTCACATAGGAAGTTAACTTCGTTTGATTCCGAAAATAAATTACCATGATTTATTGGAAAACATGAGATTGCTGCTTTCAAGGTTCTTGTTAACAACAATTGTTGCAGGTTATTTATAACAATATATGTACTTTTCAATGAATGAGACAAATTATTGTTTCTAATACACTTTCGTGCAAGGTAACGTAAGTAATCATACTTCAAATAATGTATAATGCGGGTTTAATGAACAGAGTATTGACCTTTTAGATCATTTAGAAAATAGCTCCGATTTCAACCCTGTTCAAACTATTAGGGGTCAACTAGTTCGAATGGTTTCTCTAATGGAGAGCAATAGAGTTCCCTCCCAAAATTGAAGGATTCTATAATTCACAATTATAAGTTGATTGACCTAAAGTTCATTCTTAAAATGTTATTTTTTAAAAATAAAAATTTAAGAAGTTTGAAAAGGCTACTCTATTAAAATTTAAAAAGTAGT
Source organism: Hylyphantes graminicola (assembly GCA_023701765.1). NCBI lineage: Eukaryota > Metazoa > Arthropoda > Arachnida > Araneae > Linyphiidae > Hylyphantes > Hylyphantes graminicola. Next base: position 38,250,048 of record CM043111.1, read on the forward strand.
ATTGTACAAATGAGTTGTTTTGATTGAGTATAGCTTTCTCTGATCGTTAAGATTAAAGTAATGAGAATTATTTGCAATCAAATGACTTAAAAAACAAATACTTCATAAGGTATTTGTTTGAAATGATGACACTATATTTAAACGATCCAATATAAAATCATAATAAAAGTTATTGTTGTCTTTATCAAAAGTGGCAACTCCTGTCATGAAAGTGTTAATAAATACTTAAAATGTATCAGTTCTCCGATTATTTCCACAGTAGCATTTTTTGAAAATGTAACAGTTTTTAGCAATTAATTTTGTAATTATCGTAATAATAATTTGTATTTGCTTACGAAGTTAAAGTCAAAGTATTAATCAAATGTTCAACATCCTATGAATATGTATGATATAAATAAATTTTAAATTAGGCATATTTCTAAATGTAAAATTATGTATATTAGTTTAATTTTAAATTTTGAACTATTATTTTCCATACAGCAATTAGTTTATTATAAAATTTGAAGTAAAAAAAATGTGTATAAAATGTACATGAAGTAAAGAAATTGTCTAAATAGAAGCCTGCGTACGTTGAAATGATATTTTTAGAAATACATTCAGATACTTGTTGCCTGGCGTGTTTGGGCATTACGTATCTCAGTGATTGGCGGACGTTTACCTATAATAAAATGAAAAATTTCTTTTTTACGTGGCTATACTAAGTGTTTATATGGAACCAAATTGAGTCTTTATAATTAATGAAGCTAGCTCGGCATATTGACCGACTGGAATATGCCAAGTTTGATGGTGAAGAATCGTTAAAGAAGCCTCCCCGCTTTTTAGAGACAAATTCCCTTGATGAGGCTGACTTGAATAAAGATTCACGTAATTATTCGGATATTCGTTCAGAATGAATGTTCTGAAAAGTGGTACATGTGTAACAAATAATAAAGAATCAATCGGAATAAACTTTAATTTCAATTTTATGTAAAAATAACTAGTTTAAGAAATAATTTGTGCAAGATAGTTTAATTAAACTAAAATAAAAATGATGAATGTTAAGAAGTTTAAAACAAATGGTCATAATAAATGATTTTAAAAGCTTTAGAAAGGTATACATATATTTAAACCATTATTGAAGATCTTTTGATTTATGTAGAACACACAAATAAGCTATAACGCTTTTTATGATACGACTTGCTTTCCAGGTACGTAAAAAAGTTACTTGAAATAGATAAAGATTAAAAGACAAGTATCTATTTTTTTCAAAATAAAGAATTTGAGATTTTATTTAATAGTTAGTTTTCTCACCGACATTGATATCCACATAGAGTTCTTTTTGTTCACATAGTCGTCATAGACATTTCATAAAATGTAACTATCTTTGATTATGTACTAGGCCATAAAAGCATTTAATCTCCAACATTATACATTCACAAATGCAATATTGCGGTTCTTTTTTTGTACATAAATCAAAATTTCGAATTTTCAGTCTTTTCACCACTCTGTCAGTGTACTCTAATAAAGTCCCTTAATACCCTGAAAAAAAACCCCTTAATTTTATATTTTATTCACATTGGAAGTGGCAATTGTGTTGATTAATATTGTCACGACAAGGCCAGGCTATTGAATTTATGGAAAATATATTCGGCCCCAATTATTATTTAAAATGGGTTTGTCTTCATAATGAAAGGTTCCCTGGGGTACCAAAACTGTTTCGAGTCGACTGATTGGATTGCAGGCGAGTTGCATCATTTATTTGCAAGTGAAGAAATCGAAGAAGGTTCCAAATTGTTTCAAGGCGACAAACTATTAGACTCCTCTTCCGAACAAAGCATATATGCCATTCCAAATTCGTAATAAAGTTGGGCTATTGGACATTAAAAAAAGTTGTAAACTTTTGTAAGCAGTTCAAAACTGTAAACCTGATTTCTTTTTATGAGAAATAAATAGTTATTTATGCAACTAGTGCGAAAAGTAACGCTTTTTAAAAAAATGACACGTGTTTTAAAAAGTTTACTTTTCACACGTGTTTCACACACTACTTTTTATAATTGGGTGAAAAAATATCATTGGTCAAAAAATATTTCACGTGCATTAATGTCTTTAAATAAAAGCAGATCGATAAATATTTGGATTTTATTAATATTATGAAATAGAAATTTTCTACTTGAAATGTTGGCATCTTATGAAAAGAGTGAAAAAAATTCTTTTTTTTCACTGTTTCAAAATGTCTAACTTTTTGCACGAGTCTGATTTTGAAATTATAATGTAAAAGTCGGAATTTTTTCAAAAAATTATAAAAATTAAATTTTTATCTTAGTTATTCAATTATCTATGTTTTTAACTCATTAATGGCGACTTTTTTAAAATCAGTTGCATTTTCATTTCCGATTAAACCGTTACCATTATTTTTTAAAAATTGCTTTTCATGTAACTTAATTTGTCCTACATAAACTGTTCGAGACTATTATCTTCATTTGTCTTACATTTTTGTTTATTTAGATAAACTTAAGCAGATAGCTTTTTTTCTCGTGGCAAATTTTCTTTCCAACCGTCATCAATGGGTTAAAATTATATTTCTGCACTGTTTTAAATTTATTAAGTTCATAATTTTATTAAATTTTAAAATTTAAAGTATTAATAAAATCTTAAAACCTTTAATGAGTGTCATATGAAAAAGTTAAAGTTCTTAGAAGGATTTATACATTTGTTTCTTTTCGTTCGTTGTTTTAGAGATCTTTCGGTTAACTCATTTATGCCTGGTAGCTAAAATATAGGACGCTTGTTTGTTTTTCTAAGTTTAGGTTTGTCTAAATAAACAAATTATTGAACAAATGAAGACAATAGTCCTGAAAATTTGTTGCAATTCAAATTAAGTCACAAGATAAACGAATTTTAAAACAATGCTAAGATTTTTTTTTTATTTAGTAATGAAGTCATTAATGGTATTCATTGATATGGTAAGAATGATTAAGATATAATTTTAAATAATATCAAGATAAAATTTTCATTATTCGTTATCATTTCAGGTTATAATAATTTCATGCAGTTGTTGGCTCGTGACGTGCCTAGAAATTATGACACCCTTCGCCAATAGCCCTCATGTAGCTCTAGTACGATGATTTTCAACCTAACCTTAATACTTTTTTAATGCTTATTTAATAATTTTTTAAAGTTTGAATATCATAATTTTAAATTTCTTTAAAAATTAAAAAATTATATTATAAAACTACAGTTCATAATATAGCTGACAACATTTCGTATATTCTCCATGAAAAAATTATTGAATTAAACCGTTCTGTATAACCAAGCCTACACTCCGTGCCAACCTACCTTGGGTAAAAGCAAAGAGTAAAAAGGAATAGGGAAAAGCGTGGTTGGTTAGTTGGAAACTCTTGTAAGGTAATATTTACATACAAAGTTATCTGAATACAATTTAACCAAAATACACTTTTCATTCTAATAAAATTTCCAAATTTTCTCAAATAACATTTAAATCTGTTTGACCTTAAACGAAATTAATGTTTTAAACATGTTTTCTGGATGGATTCAAAAATAATTTATTTAACTCTTTACATGCGCGGAAGGATCTTTTCCACAGCATATTTCTACTTACCCAACAAAGGTTGGCAAGGAGTGTAGACCTAAGTAACCATAAATTATAAATATGACGCGTCTCTAAATGACCATATGATCTTAAGTTAGGATCGGCATCAACGCAATCAGCAATTGGATCGCGGTGGGAAATAAGAATTGGGTCATGGTTGACTCTTTTTACCACTTCATCGGTTCGAAAAACGAAAGGATTCTGACCAATCCTTGACATCTTAATAGTCCAACGCACACACTACCTGTGGTTAGCTTTTTCCAGTAGTGAATGTTTGTAGGTGTTTTCTGCATGATTTTGTTATCATGAAATTCGAAAATGAAATCATCATTTAGCTTAAAACAAATGTGACGTTGAAGTGATTCGTGCTTATTCCATTAAATGCTACGAGTAATCACTTATGATAACTTAATGACTTTATTTTTCGATCAATCATTAGAACGAATCATTTTTGCATTTCATACTTGTATGTGTGGTAATAAATTTAGTGTTAGTGTTTCAAAGTATTTTTTTATTCTTTAATATTTGCTTTAGGTTTGTGACATCAAAAGTGTTGCATTATAATTTTACGCAGCAATATCTGCCTTTCGATTAAATTTATATTGCTACGCTTTACTGGCTGCCAAACTCTTAATTTACAACAAGTTTTACAACAATTAATTTTAAAAGACGTATTTTGACTTTTTTTTAAGGGGACGCGGTACCCAAAAAATTAAGTCCAGTATTTTTATAGATTCCATGCAAATTAAACTGTTTTTACAAATAACTGACATTCAATAAACATATACGAAAAAATAAAAATATTAAAGCACAAGTTTTTTTTAAATTAAAAACTTAAACGTTTTTCCGAAATGCTACTCCTCCTACAATTTAAAAAATTTCTTAATGAATTTATTTGAAACATGTTAATACAGCACATATTAATAAAAGTTGGCATGAATATTGGGTTATCAGTAAATAAAAAAAATAAGATTTTTAAAATTTTCAACTTCAACATTTAAAAAAAAAAAACTATTAGAAATCAATTTCGATACTTGATCTATAAAAATAAAAGAGTCTGTATGTGTGTTTTGTTGTATGTCTGTGGATCGTGAAAGACGTACTTATACTACCCTCACAATTTCGAAATTTTTAGGATAGATTCCTTTTAATACCTACGTGTGCACCTGAGGCTTAATTTTTCATATTTGTCCTATTTTTAGAGAAAATTCGAAACAACTGAAAAAAAATACACCACTTTCGCTCAAATCCGATAACTTTTTCTTTCTTTCGTGTTGCCATTGGTTTAAGAAATTAAATTAAGCACAAAATTAAAATTTTAAGTGTTTTTTATTCTGTTGCTAATACCTTCAGAAACTACATTCTTTATTAAAAAAATAATTGATTCAATTCCATCGCACTAGAGCTGCTTCTAAGGATTTTATAGGTCTTCATTTCTTCGCCACGTTGCCAAACTTGCTAAAATATTACCTAACAACGCGCCAAATGGGTAACATTTATTTGGTTTAAATAATTAAGCTGGTTGGTTTCTCCATGGTCATCGCGATTGAGCTGTATAATGTCAGGGTTTGTCGCTATATCTATATTTTATCGCCAAAATTATTACCAATAACCTGCCATCCTGCCAATGACTTAATTCTTTTCTTCTGGCTGTTACCAAGTCATCGTGTTCTAGAGCTGTATCAAAGACTTTCGAATCTTCAATTTTGAGCCAAATATGTTGTCAGAATGCTCGAAATATTTTTTGTACCACATTATTGAGATTTTGCGTGAAATCACATTATTATATCGAATTATACCTTTTTTTTTATCTACCATTGAAATTACAATGACAGTATGTTATATAAGGACGATATTTGTGATACGAGATGAGGATGTGACTTTTTTACAGTGATGTATTTTCATTTTGAAATTTTAAGGCAATATAAGTAACAGGATTTTGTATAGATATTTTATTATTTATTATATATTGATTATGATATTTATTTTGTCCGTGCGAGAGAAGAACGCGGGTATTTATTTGCTAATTTGAAATAAAACATTTAATCGATTCATCTAGTTTAAACTTAGTCTAGGTATATATCAAAGTGGAATTAGTTTCGTTCCTTTTACATATTATGGGGACACATCTATTTCAGGTTAAATATAATTTATTTCATTTTTAATGGACAGGTTACCTCAGTTGCCAAGAAATTGATTGTTTAAACAAAGTTACCACACAATTATGGTGATACGCATAATTTGGTTTGATAGTGCAATTTAATTACTACTATACTGTATTGCAGTCAGTTGACAATCTGTCATAATGTATGTATCCAATAGTATTTAAAATATATATACAAATAGAATGAAAATCGCATTTTGACCCCCCTCCCCCGCTTTTCTTCTGAATCCACACCTGCTTGACATATATACATTTAGGACTAAGACATTCATTAATAAAGTATGTGTGCTACAAAAAAAATTACAATTATTTTAAATGAGTTACGATAGTTCCTCGGCAACGGCTATGTGGTGAAATGTTTTACCATATTATGGGCATTTTTTAAAACCATTTTTCAAGTTTTGGAAACATAAACAGATAAATGATTCAACCGTTATACCGAAATATGGTGTAAGAAAAACTTCATCTCATAGCCGTTGCAGCTACCAAGTACCATTATATTAAGGTGAAATTAACAACACAATTTTATACAAATTGATGTGAACTCCAAGTATCAGTTACCAGGCCTTCTATTTATATTTGCTTCGAATTATTAGATTTTAGGAAATACAACTTCCACGATCTTATACCTTAAAACTTTTTTTCCTTATCAAGCTCTTGTTTACCGAGAAATCTGAATCACCGGTCCAAATCATACGTAGTCAACTCCCATGAGGGCCTTACACTCTGAGTGAGCAAGGCGGCCTTGGCCCGAGTCAAGGCCCCCAGACGGTCCGATATCAATTAGGATGCGCTTCGAAAGAGCCCCGGGTAAATACAGCGGCTGCCCAAATGCCAGGTCAAGGTTGATACCAGCGTCTTCTGACGGACAATATCGAAATAAAACATTCTGAAGAATATCTTGCGGAGAAAAACCAACATTCTAAAATAATGCTCTTTGTGTTTTTTGAGGAGTTCAGGGCTGGCATGATTTTTCGTGGGCATTTGTCACATAGTGATGAGGTATGAAGAGAAGTCACTCACTTTTTTTTCGTCGTGCGTGAATTCATTAATAATGTTAGGCAGGCATTGAGATCACGAAAAATTTGACTTGAATTTAATTAAACAATACTTACGTGGTTTGTTAACATCACAGTTACTGCTTTTTTGCTGCATCCCCTAGAGATAAGATCTTTTGAAGAAAAGTTACTTCGTTGAAAAAAAAGTTGCCTTTATAAATAGAAATGACAATAAACACGTTTCCTATGCAACCGTAGTGGTCAACCGCCGTGTCTTTCGTAGAAAATGTATTCACTTCAGCAGAAACTATTTATGCGTTTCAATGAAATTGTTTTTTTCTTCTATTCCTTAGTGTTGATGATGTATTCAAAAGTTTTTGTGTTACTAAGATAAAATATTATGGCACCTTATTTTATAAATTCACATTGGAAGTAATTGGCTTTAATTTTGTAATTATCTCATCCCCATTGATATCTTTAACTTCCAGTGGGCTGTATAGATGTGTTATTCTATCACAGAAAGAGTGTCTTAATGTTTTTTTTTTATTCAGTACAGGCTTTATAAACTAAATTGCTCTTATCATAAAGATATTTTGCATAGAAAAGGTGCAAGTTCATAATTTATTCAAGAACTAAAGTGTCTAATGTAAGTGCAAGTGATAGTTCGAAGCTAACCATGAGGAAAAGCCCGCTTGTAGAGATGAGGTACGAAATTTTCTTAGGTTCTGCTTTTTATTCCACTATTATTCTTTATTTGTTTGAAGGCATGCGCTGCATTGCGAGGGAATTTAAGAGGTAAAATTAATTCTTAAAAACATTTTTTTTGTTTAATTTTAGAAAGAATTTTTTAGGAGCATGTTAACAATAGAAGTATTGGTAAGAAGGTGCGTCTCGTTTGGCAAATGTGTATCAGTGTTCTTTCAGCATTAAGTTTCCTCTTTCGTTAACAGCTTTTATTTTCTCATTTCATTCTTGTGTAGCTCTATGACGGGACGATAATTTAAACTAAACTCATTTCAATCTTCTAAACCATACTTACAGCTTCTATAATTATAAATATCTACTCTCACAACCAAACCTCACTTCAGTTTCCTATGACAGATCTTTCGAAGTCATGGGCGTATTCCAACAACTATTAACTACGAAATTATGACACTAATATATTCGTAACTGTAAATGACGAACTCTATGATTTTAAAACTTTCTAACGGATTCCATTCGCCAACTACACGCCTATTGTCTTTTGTACTTGTGTTTGCTAGACATAATCCATTATTGTCTGTTCTTACGGAACGCCACCCATAACACGTCTCACTTCAGATATAAATCATCATAAATTTCAATCATAAATCAAATTTAAACTACTCCTTAGGAAATAATGACCATTTTACTCGGAATTTTGATACACTTTTCACAGTTATGAACCATTTTTCATTATGGGAGTAGCTTGAACTAATTTTGAAATAGTAATTGTTTGTTTATAAAGGGTAAGAAAAATCGAATTCGATTTGCTCTGGTGACTGATGTATTTCTTAGTTCAAATAAATTTTAATCAAGTATAATAAAGGTTTTTCCTTCAACTCGGGTCTTATTTTTTAAAGGGTTTGTTGCAGTTACTACTTATGAATGTAGTATTTGGTTCCCTGAAATATTTTATTTAACCAATTTATTATTCTAAACTATCAGTATGGTCTCGCCTTGCTGGGAACCTGTTAGCTTCGCATTGTTTCCTTTTAGAGGCATGCTTACTTGTGAAAATACACTCAAAATCAAAACAAAATTGAATTCGTGTTTTCACTTAAAAAGCAAACACTAATAGAGGATGTCGTCAAGCCCCCGTTTCGGCCCGGTCCGTGTGTTTTCAAGCCCTGTTATGGCCCCGCACTCCCACGTGGATGACGTTTTTAAACTAATTATATTAATTAAAAATCACAATCAAATATGAAAATACTAAGCCTCAGGTGCACACGTAGGTATTTAAAGGAACCTATATCAAATTTTTTTGAACTCTTAAGTGCAGTCTATGTAGGTCTTTTGCGATCCACCGACATACACACTCTTTTTTTTATTATTATAGATTACAATCTTCACAACAACAATTAACGAAAACTTCATACATTGAGAAGGATCCTTTCTGGAACTAAATGGCATAATTGAATTTGCCAAGACTGGCATAGTCTTTTAGGCAAGAAGGTTGTTAATTTTAATAGGGTATGGTTAAAACACCACTCCCTCGACTTGGTTGCGCTTTCTTTTTCCCTTGGCACCTATTTACCAGTGGCTGGAGTTCACAGGTCGCAGTTGCCAGTAGCCGCAATCCTTACTCGTTCTACTGTTTCAGTATGCTTATTAATGCTGGGTTAAGAAAATAATCCCATTATTTTTCTGTGCCTTAGAAACAGACTGACTCAAGTCCACTTTTCAACTTTACCGGTGGAAAACTCAACTGCCAATAATTTGGTTACTCTCATGCAGAAACCAAATTTAGAATAATCTGAAAAAGTTCTTATTTTAATATTATGGTTATAAGAGTTTGTTCTAGATGTAGCAACTCTAATCCTGTAAGTCTCAAATTTTTAGTTTTAAATTAACACTTACATTAGTCTGGCCTAGAAGGAACATAACTATTTTTTCCAATGGGAGTACCCGCCTTTTTCTTGCTCTGGATTTTCAGACGGAACTCAGAAATTACCATTTTAAAATGAACGTTCTGTCTTATCGAAAACAATCAGCAAGTAAATCGTTGGTGTTCATACTTTGCTTTGACTGGTTAAAGATTTGTGGGCTTTAAAAATCAGAACATAAAGTTCATTGTGTTTATTAAACGAGTTTGGGTCTTGGGAAACCACAAAAGTATTTGAACAAAAAGAATTATTGGGTCTCGGAAATGCAAACAATTGTTAAATACAAACCTCAGTTTTGAATGCTTATTTCGTGGGATCTTCTTTGACTGTAAAGAATCCTTTCGTATTGTGAAGATTAATGTTTTTATTATCATAAATAATCGTAATTTGTTTTACATAAATTAGGAAGGAATGTGTACTTGACTTTTTTTTTTGAACACGTAGTTCAAAGATGGGCAAAGTGGTTTATTAAAAATTATTTATCTTGAACGTTCTATTTATTTTCTCAGTCAATAAATTAAAAAAAATGATTGTAGGATACGTTTCGATTGTGCTTCCTCGTTTTGTCATTCTCGTAATTCGAAATAGCTATTGGTTAACTGAAAACATTAGACATTTATGCAAATAAATTAAAAGTGATAGTTGAATGTTTATATCTGTCGTCAAGTGGTTAAGCAAGAATACATTGAAACACTAACGTCGAATTGTTTTGAGCCTGTACTGTAACATCAAAATAAAGTTTGATCCATTAAATGTAGTTTTGCAAAAAAAAATGTATAAAACCCCACCTTTTACTTAGGTTTAAAAAGTAAGGAAAAATATAAGAAGTAATGAATGCTTTAGTATTTTATAAAAGTTAATTTTCTAGAAATTCCGAAAGTAATGCACATAAGATTGCAGAAATAAGTCTGTAGAGTGTAAGTTTAAATTATATGTGTATAAGTTCCAAAACTGCACAGTTCCAAAAATTGAGCACTGAATTACAATTTAGAAATTTCGAAATTCTATATAACTCCTCTCTTGAACTTGGTAAATCGAAAATATTGGGGATTATATTTATATTCATAAGATTTTAATGTATTTGTTTAAGCTAATACCATCACTTAAATTTGTAAACGAATACGATCAACCTGATATTTTTTTACAAACCACACCTCAGCTGAATTTGAATTACTTTTTCAAATTTGTGTGCAAAAAACAATTTATCATATCTTATTGCACTCTTCAGTTCTCGAATAAACATTGTATCAGTTGACAGGTACTGATTAAAAGATAATTATTTCGAACCTGCTAATGAAACTTCGATATTATAAACAACAATCCTCCAAGTAATTTTGTGGAAGTTAATCGATAAATGCAACACTATGTGAAGCTGTCAACCAAAAATGTCAAATGCTTCCTCGGTTCCAAATCAGCCGATTTCCTTTAATTATCCTCAACCCGCAATGTCTTACACGGTCTTCTGGTATTGATGAGGATAATCCCTTTCTCAATTTCTTGTGAGTAATGAGTTGTCGTTTTTCATGTCACGGAGATATGTCCCAACACCTTTATCTGTTGACAGACTAAATCCGTAAACAAATATGATATATTTGGTTTAATATGTAATGTAAATTTTAAGTATTTCAAATGAATAATTGGTGTGTTCACTGTAAACTTTACTTTTTTTATTGTAACTTCTATCTAGATTAATCATTTGATTCTGTATATAAAAAATTCGTTTCAATATTTCGCTTTTTTCCCGTTTTTCACTTTAATTTTTTTTAATTGCTATACATCTCGATATTTCATTCTGTTTTATTATGTATTGGGGAACTTTCTAATATAATATTTGCATGTTCCGTAATTTTTAACTAACGTAAGAAACATCTTTAGGTTTTAGAAAGGTTTCTTTAGGTTTTAATAGAACAGCATAGAGCTCTTCGAAAAAAGGAAGGGAAATATGTCTGATTAAATGATACTGATTTTTGCTTAGTTTATGCATTTTTGCGTACGCATTTTGCTTAAAAAGAAAAGGCATTTTTGCTTAGTTTATGCATTTTTTTGCGTAAGCATTTTTTGCGTTTACGCATTTTTTTGCCACGTTTTTGCGTATATTTTATATAAATCTAATTACCGCACCCAGTTTCTCTCAATATACGAACTCTGCCTCTTCGATCAGAAGTTGGTGATCTATCAATCACACCGAGAAAAGAGCCCAATGGTTAGCCCAATCTCCTCGACTGAAAGGTAACAGCATATTTCATGCCTGCCGTGTAATCAATTATTTCCAAATCACACCCTCCACGGTTTTGCCTTCACTTCCAGAGCATAATGACGGGGCTCCAGCAGGTTATAAACTTTCTCGTATTATAATGGCGTCCGCTTTGTTCTGCCCTCATCTAAGTGTGTGGCACAACAGAGTTATGGCAGCTGAGCCTTTTGTTCAGAACGGTTACACTTTGATACCGTATTTATTTGCAACAAACGTAGCTGCTGTTTGTTGCACAAAAACGTTGAATAGTCCTACTGTACTAAAAACTATTTTATTAAAGTGATAAGATTACTAAATACGTAAAAAATCGGAAAGGTGTACATAGACATTCCCATCACGGGAATGGGAATAAAAAACTGTTATAGGTCCATTATAAGAAAGCCTCTTTTTTGTTCATGATAAACTACAGCACGAGAATTCCCCCCACCCCCATAGATTACTTTAGTTTTTTTTTACATAGATTTCTTTCACTTGATATTTTAGTTGTTTAGAGGGCTGAGGATCCTAACCAGTAAGGAGCATGCTTGCCTTGCATGCCCAAGGTTCCAGGTTTGGGCTCGGGACTTGCCAAAATAACTGCCGACATATAAACAGTCTGTACAGCCTAAAAGTTGGACGATTAATGCCTCATGTAGTAGTAAAATTGAATTACCAGTAAAATCCATTAAAAAAATTAAATTCGTAGCTGTTTAACTAAAAGGTACAATGTTATGTACATTTTCTCTAAGAATATAATTTTTCCTTTGCTCCTAGCCATCGACAATTTATGCCCGACTTGCATAATATAACTTCGTGTTTATTCTTTACCATCTGTAATGCACAATGGAGCCTGGGAAAATTTATAACAACTTTATTCCACCTTCATTTGTTTCCGGAACTTTTCACCGTGTGTCACGTCGGGACGGGTTGAGGCGTGGGTTCGGATTTTTTCTTTACTTAATAATGAGTATCTAAACCGAGACGTGGCGTTTAAAACGGGGAAGTCCACAATTGGAATATCTAGTATCGTAATGAGGGTTGCAACTTGCTTTTTTTTTTTTGATTCTGTAAGCTTATGGCCTGTACTATTTGCATTGAAGAAAACTCTCTTTAGGACGAGACTTTAGGATTTATTTTACGGACAACACAAAAGTACAAGACATTTAAAATGTATAACTCTGAAGAGTTACGACTGACGATGTTCAGTCAAAATCCTTTTAAGTTCTGACAAAAGTCTCTCGCCAAAGCGAACATTAACTTTTTACACACATTCTTTCAATCACTTTAGTTCACACAAAAATCAGTTATTACGAAAATAATTATCTACAATAAAGTCACGTCATTATAGGCCCTATGCTGCTTCGTGAGTAATTTAACCTTCAGTGTCTCGTAGTTGCTACTCGAAATCGGAAAGTCGAATTGCAGTTGGAACAGGAGCAATAAATAACAGACAACTGAATTTAGTAAAATACAGGTAAATATATCCTAAGACTCAATTAATAGATAAACGGGTAGATGCGAAGATTATTTTAATTTGCGTTAGGCCCTCCCAGAAAACTGCAACCACATAATAATACCGCCAATGATATAATTTTAAAAGAATTTGCATGCTTACCATATATTAGTTATCAAAAAGTCTTGCTAATATATCAATATTGCTTTTTCACTTCACAGCAGTTGGTGAGAAATTTAAAAACCACATTTCTTACACAATAAGACATTTAAAATTGACTGTCAAAACAGGAAGTCCTCTTTTTGAAATGTAAGAAACCATTCAAGTTCAAATTCTAAATTAAATTGATGGCGTTTGGTCTAGAATAATTTAACTACTATCCAAGTAAGGTTTGGTGATTGCGTAGGCAGAGCACAATTAAAAATAAACCAAGGCTCTTAGTTATTTCATGCATATTCATTAATTTATATTTTCTATTATCTTCAAACTTTTGATACGCCTTCACTCGCAAATAATTAACTAATTACTGCATTAATTAAAATGTATTAACTTCTGTAAGTAACTACCTACCATTTTTCAAGATTCTGTCTGTTTTTGTATTGAATATTGCACTGCGCACACACATAACATCTTTGTACTACTAGAAAATTATGTAATGCGCGTTTACTCCTAAAACGTATATATACAGTATGGAGAAATTGAAAAGCATCATGGTTGAAATAGTAATTTTTCAATAATTTTTTCAAATTACCTTCTTTCAACAAATTTTACTGTCTGTAACATGGACTTTTGGAAAGTTGAGCTGTTTAATAATTATAGAGTTAATTCTATATGATTTTGTAGATAGTCCAAAATTTTGGCCTAGATGTCTAAAATTAAGCAATGTAAATTATTTTAGTTCAAATAATAATTATTTTTTAATATATACTCATAATTTACTCTTAAAACCAGATTTCCCTAAAGCTGATTTGTCTTTAAACATAATGCATTTTTGCTTAGTTTATGCTTGTTCCAATTAAAAAGAATTTGTTTGACTTAAAATATCTTTTGATTTAGACCATCTAAAAATAGATATTAACAGTTAAACGACGTATTTATGAAAGCCAAATTTGCAATTCGGAAGGTTGATGTTTAGTGAGCAAGCTCGTAGTAAAGTAGTACAATTTCGGTATACTATATATAATATAGTGCAGCTTTATAATAAGTCAAAATCCTTATTTTTGATGTTTCTGGTCAAAAATTTGGACTGTATGCACTATAACTTGGAAATGTGATAATGTTTTTGGATAAAATTGCATTGAATGAGTTCACGATGATGAAAGCTGTAAAATATAGATTTAAAATGTTTATTAATCTCAAAATGACACGAAAAATTTAGAAAGGTTGAAATTACTTGAATAAAAAATGAACGTAAACTTTTGTAGAGTTTTAAATTCACTGAAATAGACGGTGGGGTTATGATTTTTCTTGTTTTAAATCGTAAAAATAATAATCATAAAAACTAATGTGTTATAAACAAATTATTAATGAATTATTTTCTACTCTCTACTCTTTTTGAATGGCTCTTTCGATATAATTTGGGAAAAATATAAAATTGTTACGAAATAAAATTATAGCAGATGCGTGGGATGAATACATCGACAAAAGGTAGTTTTGTAAAGTGAATTATATAGTCTTTTAGTGAAATAGTAATTATATAGTCCTTTTTATTACCATTGAAGTGTAATAACTAAAATTATATGCATACAAATCAACAGTACCCATAAAATAAAACTAATATGAAATTGTTTACTAAACAAAATATTACAATTAGAAAAAAAATTAGAATGATTTAATAAATTGATCCAATATTCTTTCATTTGCCCAAAAGTTACAAAAAAGAGAAAAATATTCAGAACTTTAAAGATGTTTATCTTTTCAGTTGTTATTAATCCGGAATAAATTAAATTTGTCTGTACATTGCAATATTTTGTTATTTAGCAATCCTTTTTTTTCACCGCGGACTAAACTTGTTTGCTGTGCCAAAGCATATACTCAGAAAACCCTTGTGTAACAACAGTACAAGCGGAACACAAGTATTGTGTAAAAATTGCAAATTTACAATATTATGTTATTTTAATACATGAATTGTGTTGACGATACTCGTACACAAAACATTAATGTGCGTTGTTTCAGCACAACTGACGATCGAAAGAGGAAACGATTATTATATCCATGCGTGATTGACAAAATAACTTTTAAATATATTGTTTCCTAATATATGCATAACCAAATTATATAATTTATTTTAAAGCACCGTAATGTATATATTTAAGCTTTCGCTCTTTATGTGAAACATGGAACAAATTATGAATACATTTCGGAAAAATACATTCGTGCTTCCAATTGAACACCATGCACTATTGTTTTGTAGAAATACATTTTTTTTATTGTTTCAACAAAACTTGTAATAATTGAGAAAAACAAAAAAAAAATCATTGAAAGTCAACACGCACATGTTTCTTAGTACACTTTGAACAATCTTGATATAGGATAAGGTGGGGTAAGTGGGCCACCTTTTTGGCATAATTTGACTTTAGACCCTCATACCACTGGATATAATCGGCCTAACAACTTATTTTTTTTTGTGGTCCATTCTCTCCTAGGTTATAAATGTACCCATGACAACCAAAACACAAATTGGCAAAAAATAAATTTTAAAAATATGTTTTTCTTTTTGGTCATCCGAGTGGCCCACTTGCCCCGCAAGGTGGGGTAAGTGGGCCACCCCCTAATATATTTTTACACATAACTGGTAGAGAGATGGTGGGGCAAGTGGAATAATCTACATGATTTTTTGAGTGTTTGAAACAAAAATAATGATGTATCTTCAATAGTTCCCCCATAGCAACTTTTTCTGGCATGCAAGCTTACTACAAGAAATAATACGTTAATTTTCATCTTGTCATTTGTGCATGTAGTGTAAAAAAAATGTTAGGGCTTCAGATTTTAAACTGGCCTATGTCAATGAATAGGACTATGAATAGTGAATATGACTAACCCTATGAATCAGTGAATATGACTTTTTTTAAAGTATATTAAAGAGTTGGGGGCAAGTGGGCCACCCCTGGCCCACTTACCCCGCCATTGTGGTGGCCCACATACCCCAAACGCGGGGCAACTGGGCCACCCCAATTTTCTTTTAACCTTATCAACATCACAAGTACATGACACTACAAAAATATACTATGTTTTATACACTTTCAAAACATATAACATTTTGTTTTGTATCATGAACCGTTTGGAAATAAATAAAAAATATAGTATGATGGCGTGAATTACGAAAAGATGCAATTTTTAAAAATTTCACAAAAAGGCTTGTACCTTGTCACATACTTAAATGAAAATGATGCCATAATGCTTCCTCCATCTATTGGGGTAAATACGTAAAAATATTGAAACAGATTTTTTTTACGTCCATAATTCGGGAAATGCCAGGGGGGGTAGCCCACTTGCCCCAATGGTTCACTTACCCCACCTTAACCTACATCAAACTATGTGATTAGAAAAGGACGTAAAACTTAAAAATTTAATCGAATCAATTCGCATAAAACAATTTCTGTAAAAAGAATATCCTATATTTCTTAACCGATACTGAGAACGCAAAATTAGAGCCAACTTGAAATGCTGTCTCCTGATACATAGTAGGGTCATATGGGAGTATTATGGATCAAAAAATCACAACATCCTATTTTTTTTCTAAAGTATGAAAGATAGAAAGATTTAATTTTGCATGGAGTAAGCTTAAATAATTTAGAATTTATTTAAATAATCACTTTACCTAAAACTTAATTATTATTAGTTTTATTTTAATTATTGAGTGATCAGGAATTACCCCGGGTTTGGGCAATTATGGATCACACATGGGGTAAATATGGATCACCCATTTTTTTATAGTAATGCGTGTCAAAAGTAAATTAATATTCCAAATTATATCATTTTAGCACATAAAAAGATTGTCTTAGCACATAAAGGTAACGAAAGCGAAACTTGGCATATTTTTTTTATGCCAAGTTGGAATTCTCTATGCATCTTTCTTCATACATGTATAATGAACCATCAAAAGAACTCTATTTTGACAAAAAAAAATTCAATGGACTTTATTACAGCAATCCAAACTGAATTATATGGCACAAATAAATATTCTTTCAGAAGTTTTTATTTTAAATAAATTTTCTCGTAAGTTTAAAGCAATGGCAACAGTGAAAATATTGAATAAAAATAGAATTTTCATGCTATTTCAATGTAGATTAAATTTTTTGTTATTTAAATTTTAAATAAACTTCTAATTCGAATTTTTTAATGAAATTTGGAATGCAGCCTAATCTGATTTTATGCTTCAAAATGACATATACCACTTAGCTAAAAACACATGAAAAATGAAAAAATGTCACTGATCAAGAATTACCCCAGTAAACTGGGGGATAAATCGATATATACCTTTAAAATCATTAAAAAAATTATTATGAATTTTTTTTATCGGATTGAAAAGCTTAGACCTTTTCCTATTGAAAAATAGCACCAACAAAATAGTTAGTTCAAATATGTTTCTCCAGTATAGATCTTAAAAAAATCACGTTTTTCAAAGACAATTTTTTTTGAAGATGTTTTTATAGTAGTGTAAAAAGTAGTTTTTTTTCTATTTTTTGCTGCAGAGTTACATTGTTTTTGAACTTGATATAAGAAAATAGAATGTATAAGGATGACTTGGCATAATTTTTTAGCCTACTTTTCTTTTTTTTTTAATTCGAAGAATTAAAAAATAAAAAAGTTGGTATTGACATGACGGTCGTCCGTCCGTCTGTCCGTACCCCCCTTCCAAAATCGGTTCTATCCATCCGATCTTAAAAATTCTTTTTTTATTAGAAAGGTATAACCTCAGACACCCAACTTTCATACTTTTTGTCCGTCTGTCTGTACGATAGGACGGACATAAATCTACTATTTGTAGACGAATTTCCCATTGAACTAGCATTGAAATTCAATTTCGAGTCATTTAAATCGCTGAATTTAACTAGAAATGCTACGGACAAGTGAGACACGTCAAAAAATTCAGCGCATCGAAATGAGAATACATTGAAAATTTCATAAACGAATTCGAATTCTAAGTACTTCAATTATTTAAAAAAACTGCAAAGTTTAATGCTCATTTAAAAAGCATAGGAAGCCATTTTTATTAGAATTTAAGTCACCATTGCCATAGCAACAATCGCTTGAGAAACTTTAGTTCTTTTAGACAATAAATTAAAATAAATTTATTTTTGAGACATCGATTAATTTAAGATGACGTCAAATATATATTTCCCTACGAGATCTTTGTATGTTGATATAAATTGTTTTCATTCTATTTAATAGCGATGAATATCACATATTTATTCTTTGAAATATAAATTTTTGCAAACGATTTAAGTAATAATTATTTAATTTTCGAAATAAAATAAATGAAACTAGCCGAATTTAGCAAGTAAATGTTTATTGAGGAGTAGCTTTTTAGTTTTTGTTCTACGAAAAATTAAATACTTATTTATAACTGCAAATAAAGCTGTGTTTAGTGCTGTGTTTAGTGAAAAATGCTGTGTTTAGTGAAATTTATTTTAGAATTTAAGGTGGAAAAACGGCTGTTACGAACCTAGTCTTTTCAAGATAAGAATTTTAGTAAGTATTTAAGTAACATGAAAGTAGGCTATTTTAGTTCTTTAAAACTTCTTGTTTTTCTAAAAACCATTTTTAATCCTTAAAACCTAGTGATCATTTTTTACCCCGGAAAGAGAGTGATCCATTATTCCCCCATGTGACCCTATGTACTCACGTAAAATGTACGTATTTTTTTCTATGAATGAAAATATACTTTTTGCATGGTGTAAAAATCTTTGAATTGCTATTTTCTTTATCGGATATTTAAAAAAAATCTTCCATATCGTTTTGTTCTTTAATCTGGTTTGATCTTGGAGGATATCCTGCTTTCAGCAGCTTGTTTTAATCCAATGGCACGCAAAACACTGGAACAAAAACCATGCAAATGTGATTGACGGCTAAATGTCTACAAAAGGATTAAAGAGACAGGCCTGATATGGGAATCGTGGAACAACTTAAATCGCGAAAGATGTATTTTTTTGCGAAGTACATATAAAATCCTTTTGCTCTTCAGATATTTAATTGATTAAGATTTCAAGGACACGAAATTTTAACTATTTGAAAGTGAAGTCACGTATTCGAAAGAAATGTCTGTTGAATAATAGTTAATAAGCGATTAAGATCGATTATACAGGTTTTAGCCGCTACATGAATGTGTAAATTTAAAAGCACATTTGATTGATTTTGAAATGCATGTCAACTGCTTGCTATACACTTTCAATGTAGAGTAATATCTTCCAATTTTTTACTTCAAAATTTAGGTAATAATTCTTTTCTGGTAATTTCATTTTTGCAGTTAACTTTCAATGTTACAAAAGCATAAATTATTTTTTCATACAATAAGTCCATCAAAAAAGTATCAAGTTACTTAACACATTCAGGACAACTTTGTGAATGTCATAAGCACCTTCATTTCCTAATAAAAAAAAGTTACCGAATTTTTTTAGTTTCGTGTTTTGTGCAACTTAATTTATTAAATATTGAAGGACTAGGGTCTTCTTTTGTCCTAAATTTTGTTTGTTTCAATAAACGTAATCAGAAAGCTCATTTCGGTTCTCGGCCTCGGCAATTCTTTTTGTCAATCTTAGTTAATGGGTTAATAGAAGACTTTTTCTAAGTAGAAAAAAAATTCTGCACGATTGTAGAATTTCGTCGATATCTTATCTGGTTGTATAATTTTGTTAAAGATGATATCAAGTACTTATCATTTGCTATGTGTACACATTTGGTGATTAAAATAAAACTTGTACACCCATACTAAAAAAAAAAAAATTCTTCGAAAATTTAAAAAACGACATTGAAAAATATTTTATTTCTAAATTATAAAATAACCTAACATTATGCAAGTGGAAAAGTTTCTAAGGGTTTTAGAATACTGACTTCGTGAGAAGAATAAAATAAAGCACTAAAAAAAAGTGTTGTCTAATAACACTCAAAAGAATAAAAAATGCTAATTGTGATGATCTAAAAATGGTAGTGTAATATGGATAAATATTTTATAAATTTAATCGGATCTTCTGTCTCAGCAAGTTATTCAAATAAATAGTTTACGATAGTGCGAAAACTTCAGTAACTATCATAAGAGGATTGAATCATTAAAACAAAATTCCAAAAGTTTAATCTGAAACACTTATTTATTCGAACAATTGTTTTCGCGTTTAAAAGTTAAGAATAAACGCTTTATAAAAAATATCGTATGGTTTGTAATAAGAATATTTTAATATTTGAGCAATTATGGAAATAAAATATTTAAAATAAAATTATTATTGTTTTCCTTTACCCTCATATTTTTTTTTGAAAATAACTTGTGGTTTATCATGAACTATAAAAACGTCATAATTATCCGTTATAATTATACGCTTTAAGTATATTAGTTATTAGAAACTAATACGATTTGTGCATCAGAAAGCAGCCTGATGGAAAAGTTGAAACATAAAAGATCTGGAAGTAGATTCAAGAACTAGATAAATTTCCAGTTTATAAAACTATCTACTATTGAAACATTTAGTTTAATGAAAATAAGAAATCTATTAGTGCAAAAAATTTAATACGAAAGCATGTTTTACAAAAATTATATAAAGCTCTATTACAAAAGAAACTATATAATTTCGAACTATTGAAAAAGTGAGGGTAAAGTTCGAAATTATCTTGGTTTTATGTAATAATTACACTATTTAAATCTTTTATCATAGTGCAGGGACATTATTCTTTGTTACATAAAAGAGTTTATGTACTTCAACAAGCAATTAAATGTAAGCTACGTGCCACACCTTTTATTCAAATATTCAAATCTATGCTGCGAACTTTTAATAATTATTGACTAGAATAATGAAATACTTGTATCCACCCTGTAATAATTTCTGCATAAACTTTCATGTGTCTCTGAAAAGCTTTTATATAAAGCAAATCACTCCAATTTTGTTAAGAATTGTGCTTGTTTTTTTTAAACCAAGTATAGAGAACTCAGTATTACGAAAAAGATCGTCATTGCGCTTATAATTGTACTCATAAATCGTTGAATGCATTCTCAAAGTGTGTTGTTAAAGTCATTGTTCAAAACTAAACTGGCCCAGTTTTGCATAAAAAAAATTTAGAATAATAAATTTTGTAATGTAAACCAGATATTTATTGCCTTATGGTATACTGCATTCAGTTGGTATTGGCATTATACTTACCATCATTAAAACAATGAAAAAAATAAACTATATTTAATTTTCCTTAAGAGTATCAGAAAATTATATTTTTAAATAAAATTATATTTATTTTACTTTAATCTAACCTTTTATAATAAAGAAAGCTAAAATCACAAAATTATTCTTAATTTAAGGATAATTACTGTGTGGTTTGATAAATAGTAATTGTAGTCATTAAGATAAATTCATGATTCATGTTAAGTGTTCATAAAAGCACTTATAATATTTAATTGCATAAAGCATTTACTCTACTGATATCAATACTATTTTGATTCGAAATAAAAATGGAATTTTAAGCATAGAATAGTAAATAATACAAATGTAAAATATTAAAACATAAGATCAAGGAAATATCATAGCTTATGAAAAACAAGAGTTTATTAAACTCTCAAACACTACAATTAAAAAAAAATCACATTCGAATAGTATTCTGATTGTAGTATACTTGCATAGACTATATTCACAAATTTTTCACAATATGTAATATTTTTTTCAAAGAAGTTTCGCCTGTTTCGTTACTTTTAAGTATATAGTGTCTTCTGTTTTTTAATAGTATGTTATTGCTAGTTTTATGATTAAGCATGGATGAGTAATTCATAAAATAATCTGCAACAAATATAATTTAACATTTACAGACCCATTAAAAGAAATATAAACTAACATTTTCAGTTAAAAATTTGAATTTTAATATCATGCATTGAAGCCAAGTTTATACTTCAGCCACTTTGTTTATCCCTCAGAGGGTTACAGAAACGTATTTATCGGAAATTCATACTTTAGACTGACCAAGAATACCCTAAAATGAAAAATAAAAGCATATTATATTTGGAGGCAAGTGCACACTGTCGCAGAATTGAAAGATCACAGCAACATAGAATTCTATCTTAGTCATACTGTCTCGCATATATTTTAACGAAAAAAATTGATTGACAGGATATTGGGTATTTTACAAGAGGGTATTCCCAACTTTTATCGACATTTATTATAAGACGAATGCAACAACAGGTCCAACAGCTTGGTGCGCCAAGGCCTTGCGACTCTCTGGGCCGCAGAAATCCCTCCAAAGCCGCATGACGAAAAAAAAAGGCACGGTCGGACTGTGGGTTAATTTCCAAGGTTCACGTGACTCGACGCGTGCTGATTTGTGGTTTCCGACTGGGCAGGGTCCGTGGCCAGAATGACAAAATGCCCCACGAAAGTCCATGTGACAAACTTGTAACTGATTTTAGAGTCATTATGATTTATAGTAAACGGAGTATGAATTAAGATACGTCAATTTAGTCTATGGGGATATACAACTTTTTCTTCTCTTCAGGAATGGGCAAAACTGTAAACTAGCTTTTACTTCATAGAAATTCTAATTAAATTCTAAAGGAATAACTTTTTAAAAACATGTTTCTTGGTTATATTTCGTAAGTAAATGATTTTTAAGATATTCATCAAAATTTTGAAAAATAATAAAATTATTAAAAATTTTTAAATGTGTGTGCTGTAAGAAAAATAAACAACCCCCTAAAACATGTTTGTCAACTTGATAGTTTCCAGTTTGACCTGAAATTTACATTATCCCAGATTTAATTCGGTTTTAAAACTAGTAGAGAAGGCCTGAAATAGATTGTATAGAAAAAACATTCAACGGAGATTCACCGTGTAGTACAGGCTTTAAATTCTTCGGGTTGGAGTTTACTACTTCGGATTTTGGTTACGTTGTGTGCTCGCTAAATGCTGCGTAATTTGATCGCGTGCAAAATTGCTAGATATATCATCACTAATCCATGTCTATCTATAGAGTGCGAACTTTATTGCTAACTTTTTTCAAACGAATTTGCAATTGTCACAATTTCTTTATTTAAACATTGAAGAATAATTTCCGATACGAAAATACACATATTTGACACGAACGTAGCTTACAGCTTCATCAAACTAAAGGAGCTAAGTGTTTCTAAAGTGGGATAAACCGCCATGGCTTTGTGCCCGGTGTTTTTTTTTACGCAATGGGAGTGGAGATAATAAATTGTTTCGTTAAAATAAATGTTTGATGAAGGAAATTGGGAGTTTCAGTTTAATATGAAAATTAGATTTTGGCGATTTAAAGGCGTGATTTCTGGGTGATCACCTCTGGGCGATTGTCGCCGGAAGCTATATTACGTTTATACATAAAATCTACTTCACTCACTTCTTTTCCATGGATAATGTTAACTGATTTGCCATCAAGCTTTATGGAAGAGTTTCAATTTCAAAACTTAAAAAAGTTTATTAACAAAACAAATGATTTGCTGATGAATATATATAAACCAATATCCCTATAACCACAATAAAAAGTGCCTACATATATGCAATGTACCTTTATGGTTCAATTAATTGGTATTTGTTTCATTAGCATCTGACAAGTATTTCTTTCTCCAAATCACAATTATTTTTTAAAGTTCCAGTATTGAACTCAAAAGCGATGTATGAGGAAGAAAATAATTTTCAAAATAACACATTACATGTGATTATTCTAGACCAGTGGTTCCCAACCTGGGGGCGATCGCCCCCAAGTGGGCGATTTGTGTTATCAAGGGGTCAATAAATAGTTTGGGGGCGATAGGGGGGCGATGAGTATTCAAAGGGAGGAAATTAAAATATACTGTATTATAGTACAGTAAAACCATTTTAATTTTTTGATCAACGCCAAGTTTCAAACTGACATTCTTACAAGAATTGACCAAGTTAGAAATTCCTGATTCTATTGTCGATCCATTCCCTTTTGAATCTGTGGGTGGTGGATAACCTTGATAACTCTTTGCAGACGGAGTTTGTAGATCTGAAGTATGACAGTCAGGCGAAACTCATTTCAAGCAAAGAAGTTATGAGTTAGCCTGCGTGAAACTTATTTACACTGATCCTTAACTGTGGTAAAACTACTTCTCATCTCGTTCCGCCAATATATTTAGTTAAAAAAGGGTTAGTTCTGTTATTCAGCTCCTCACCAAACATAGTAATCAATTGGATATTTGCCTCAAAGACTTGCGTATGAGCTTGAAAAAATAATTGATATAAAAAAGTGAAAAAAAAATGAATAAAAAAGTTTTCAATTTAATTTTTATTGTCAACTCTCTTAAATTTTCCAGAATTGAGTTTAAAGATCTTAGTTAATTATTTTACTTTCATCCTTCGAAAAAATCTAAATAAAAATAGAAAAAAATATAAACTTTTTTTTGTATTTTATTTAAGAGTAACCGGATAAAGCTGCTTTGGTTGTTATGGTAGTAAGTGTTTGAAATTATAAAATTGCTTTATTAGTTTAGTTACACTTTTAACTCAAATTATAATTGGACAAATTATAAAAATTAAAGGGGGGCGATATGTGTTAGTCACTTAAAGAAGGGGGCGATGTTACAGAAAAGGTTGGGAACCACTGTTCTAGACTGAGAACTGAAAATTAATGAATACTTTAAAATAGGCCTGAAATAGATTTATACTTTAAAATATAAATTGTTAAATGTTAAAATCTCAGTACCCAGTGGTTGCTCGAAACAAATATATCTTTTAGGTGCAATTACATTGTTTGGTAATTATCTATTCTTTGCTATCTTAAGGGTATATTCTTATTAACTTGTCTGGTAATATTATTATCTGTAAATTCGAATTTTGTTAATAATTTTGGATACTATAATATGGAAAATACAATAAGAGAAGTTTTATATCTTCTAAATCATGATTATATAATAAAAACAGCACCTGAGCAGCCTCTGTCACTAAAATGTCATAGTTAATAATTTAAGCTCCAAGAAAAAACCTTTTCATCTTTAAATGCAGTATGCATCGCATTCATATGAAATCAACTCCAAATATCCTAACATCAAAATAGTTGATGTATCTGGGACTTATCTACTCGTAGTACAGTAGAGTCCCGTTTATCCGAATCCCGGTTATTCAAAATTCGGTTTATCAAAAAATAAATCCCGAAAATTTGGGTTAAAATATGATATGTATACGCATAAATAAAAACACATAAAATAAATACGTACTTACAAAGTTGGATTTATTTCTCAAAATATGCAGTAATTTTTTATTATTGCTGCTCAATTTTGGTCCCGTATCTTTCGGATAAGCGGGACTCTACTGTATATGGAAGGTACGCAGTTGTTATAGATCGAATTGCTTTCAATGAAATGTGTTTTTTTAGACTATAAAATCAAGCAATTGGGTATTTTGAAATTATATTTGTGCAAAATAAATTGAGCAAAATATTTTTACTACTTATTCAGACACGTCTTTAGTAACTAAATTTTTTTTGGCTAGGTTGGTGGTGGCGAAAATATGAGATAAAAGTTTTTTGGTAGAATAACAGACGTTAGGTTATTCTCTTGCATAGGTTTTGTCATAATTACGTGCCCAAAATTTTAACAAAGAAATTAAATCATTTCCTGTTTCATCACTTCAGAACTTCAGTGCTGCTTTTAAACTATATTAATTATATTTAAAACTCATTACCAAAAAATAGACTGTCAATACTTTTGTAATTTGGATTTCCTATATTACAAAAGGTTGGAACTTTGGACTTTTGCCTACCAAAAACTATTTATTTTATCGTCCTAAAATTGTTAAATTAATATTTTTTTCTTTTCTTTTTCGCTTAATGGCAACGGCTAGATAAATTTTGTTGTGAAAATAGTTGCCATGGTTGCAATGGAATGTACGCTGTACTTGTTTTTAAAAGAGAAGTCTTCGAGAATAAAATGTCTTTATTTTTTTAATTGCGTCAAAGTTTTTTCTATAAAGTTTTACTAGACAGACTCTACTTTTAGTACGATTTAGTTTTCAACTCGACATTTTTGGTACCCTCGGCGGGACTGTCAGTGAACAAATAAGAATAGGGAAAACTCTGATCCAAGAGCAAGATGTTTAAAGACGCAAAAGGTTTTAAGAAGGAAGACTTGAGAAGCGTTGCGGAAGATATTGGTGAGGTTGTGTCAGCTGATGACAAGGTAACGGATCTTAAGAATATTATTTTAAATAGCAAGGAATATATCAACGATCCCGAATTCGTTCCCGAATGCCGGTGTTTCATAAGATGTCCCGTTTGTACCAAAGCTCATCACAAAAATGTCGAGTTGAAAACTAAATCGTACTACCAGTACAGTCTGTCTAGTAAAACTTTATAGAAAAAACTTTGACGCAATTAAAAAAATAAAGACATTTTATTCTCGAAGACTTCTCTTTTAAAAACAAGTACAGCGTACATTCCATTGCAACCATGGCAACTATTTTCACAACAAAATTTATCTAGCCGTTGCCATTAAGCGAACAAGAAAAGAAATATTAATTTAACAATTTTTGGACGATTAAATAAATAGTTTTTGGTAGGCAAAAGTCCAAAGTTCCAACAAGAAATGTATGTAAATTTTTAGTTTTAGATCAAAATTAATCACTACTTTTAATGTTGAAATATGTGATATTTTCAAAAAACAAGTTGCAAACCTAAATCAGGAATTTATGTTTTGTTATAAGCTTTTTAATTTCGAAATATTCATTTTTAGATGAGATAAGACAGCGTTACTAATGATTACACTGTAAAAACTGATTGTGACAATTGGGGTTTATTATTTTTTCTTTAACCCGGAGTGAAAAGGCGGATCCCATTTGGCACCTCAAGGCTTTCAATTGCCTTCGTCGATGAATTTTGGGTTTGGGAATCGACTATGGTCCCGCTGACGGGCCACCAACATTCACCCGTAAGGGTGCCAAGTGTTACCTTCAATTTTTAAAAGTGTATGCCATCCATCTTTTTTGTCTACTAATTAACTGCAACGACTATTTTCAATATTCTCAATGGAGTTGTTCTTTCTAGATGTCTCAGATAACCAGATGTTCACTCATACGGAGAAGCAGAGGTATGATGGATGGTATAACAATCTTGGACATCCGGAATGGGGATCAGTTGGTAAGTGCCAATGCATTATATATAAGCGGCATAATTATTAGAATTTAATATAGGGTTGCCAAATGATATTACTTGACAAGAATGATATGGAAATTGACAGGAATAATCGTAGGGCTATGGTATTTCAATCTGTAAAAATAAATGGAGCAATAAATAATATAATAATAGAGATATCGACCAAGAACTAAAAAATCTAACGAGAGAAGATGATTCCATAAGGCTACCAAAGTCCGATGTGGATATTCATGGGTGATATGAAAATATAAGTAGATTATTCGTGTTTCTCAGTTTTTTTATTATATTTCTCAATCGATTTTTACCAAGGAAAATTCGATCGCCTCGTGAGTGTTTTTATCAAATTGTATATAATTTCAATGTAATAGTTGTTCACTAAATACACGATTGTTATAGGTAAAAAAAAATACTTAGTGTGATAGCTAAAATGTAATTCGAAATTTATCTTTAAAATATATATCAGGCTATAAGGGTTGATTACCCCCAGGAAGAATTTGTTTTTTTAAACCACAAATGGACAAAAATTTGTGAAAGTAGGTGCTACTTATCTTACTTGTTGTATTCTAAGATTGAATTACGTTTTATTTTTGTAATTCCGCCGCATTAGAATACACACTGATCCCGGATTGGGCGAGGTTGACTAAGCCTTTCATGTCTTAAGTGGGTCGATAAAATGAGTACCAAGCATACTTGGGAACTAAACCCTAGGGGTTCCGCGTGAGGCTGTCCACCTTACCGGGACGTATGCCTAGCACCCCAGAGCCCTTGGTCATGTAAGCTGGAATGGCACGGCAGGCCTTGGCGCACTAATGGGCTGTTGCGCCGGGAAGTAGTTTTTTAGTTTAGTTAGAATATACAATGAGCAGAGTAAATGTTTTAAACCTGATCGGAATCTATTGGTACCCGGTGAATCACCCGAAAATCTTTCTGCTAAAAAGGGTTTGATGGCAAATATCTGTTCATAATGACTCTGTACTCAGTGCCACGTTTTTTTCGGTGTGTTTCAGAGAGTCAGCTGACAAGAAAGACGCCCGCTTTTTACTCGGACGGAGTGTACATGCTGGCGGGCGAGGACCGGCCCAGCCCGAGGAAGCTCAGCCAGGCCTTGATGAGAGGGGACGATGGCTTGCCGTCACTCAGGAACTTGACTGCTCTCTTCACGTTTTTTGGTAATATATATTATTTTGACGGCTCCTTATGCATTTTTAACCCTTTCAGTCCCAGTGATACCATTTGGAATCATCACTTTCAATATTTTTTCCAAATGTTTATGTCCCGTTATGACATCCAAACACACATCATTCGTTCATTTTGTTCAAAAAGACAATATTTTACATTAATCTCAACAGAAGTCATAACTACTATTTTTTTATTTAGAAAATTGCTAACAAGCGTTTCACCTGATTTTTGAAAAGTTCACTTCAGTTCCACATAATTAAAACACAATTTAAACTATTTCGGTTAAAATAATTACTAATTTTTTTATAAAATGGTCAGATACCTATAAATATATAACTCGAAGTGTTTTTAGACAATATATACTTTTTTTATTGATGTTTTCCACAGTTAAACAATTTTGACATTATTTCAAAAACCATATAAAAAATTAAAATTTTTTTTCTTATGGAACTCTGATTTTTGGCCTAAAATAAGCTTATTTTGTGAATATCAGATGTTTCTGTACTGTGGTAAATTACTGGTACTGAAAGGGTTAAACAAAAATTGGTAAACATAAAATGAAAAGGCGTTATAACCATAATATTGTTTCAAAATGGATGTAAAATAAGTACTCTCCCGGTTAGAATGACTATACTTCTAAAGGTTCACAAGTTCTTGGATTGGGGAAAGTGAATTTGATATTTGTTGAATTCGGCGTGACCAAAAGCTGAGGTTGTTGACGAAAGTTTTAAAAAATATCGAAGACATGGAATAAGATCCAGTTTAAACGTCATTTCAACCGTGTGCAGATCAACCGCAGTATTATTTGATTTATTATTTGAAAATAAATATATATTCAGTTTTAATTATAACCCGAGTTAAGAAAAGTTTACCTTGGCTTAATTAACCTTTTGTTAAAAACAACTTAAAGCTAATGAAGTATTTAAATCAAATTAGAAAACATTTCACTTTATTTTTAAAAATATTAAAACACTCCTATCTCCCATTAATTTTGTATTTCATTTTTGAACTCCAAAAAAATTACTATAATCAATTTTTTTTATTCTCTTAAAAAATCATCCATGTAATAACGACGACGTAAAATCGTAGCACATACGGCTTCATTTGGATAAAGCTGTAAATGACAAATTTACAAAAAAGTTCCATACTTGTATATATTGACAAGGGTCTTTATATTCAGAGGTTTTTTTTTCAAATAAGAAATAAGAATCCGAAGTTTCAAGGGGGCTGGGGAGCCCAGTCGGTTAAGCCCTCGCCTAGCATGCGGATGTCCCAGGTTCGGGTCTGGGCATCGCCGAAATTATTGCCGACCAATAAACAGCCCGTGCAGCCAAAAAAAAGTTCGACGAATAATACCCCGTGTAAGGCAGTGCAAGTTAAATACCTTTCAAAGTCCTAAAGCTGCTTACGATTTCGCTCTTAACAGTTGCGTTGGGTGCCTATTCAGGTGTCAACTCGTCAATTGACTGTGGCTCTAATATACGATGAACTTCGCCAATAGCTCTCGTGTAGCTCTAATACGATGATATTTCAAAACTTAACCTAACCTAAGTTTCAAGTGTGTGGAAAAGTTGCCTTGTGCTATTGTTAAGTATGTGTGCAAAGTTATGTTGGTCGGAACTATCTTCAGTTGCCTCTGGCACCGTTAAGTATGGGTTGCTTAAGGCTAGGTGTATTTTCAATCTAGACTAGTGTGTTAAAAAATAATTAACAGTTTAAAAAAATGTCTGCATATAAATATAACAGTCTACAAGTATCATGGAAACAAATTTTAAACAGTAATTCATCCTTATAATTTTATATATTTCTACCTTCATTTCAACGACATTTGTATAGCGTAAAATAAATTTGTAATTATATAAAAGGGAAAATTGAATGTATTAACTTATAACCAACAAAATTTTCTCATGCTTACATAATAACATAAGGTAACCTTGACACTCTTTGAAATTTGATATAATTGTTTTTCGATGCACTCTAATGTAGACACTTATAAAAAAAAATGTTCTTAATAAAGACTTTGGAACTTGTCCTCCGATGGGCTGCATAGAAAAGACGGGTCACTATACAAAAAAGATTTTATCACCATAAGTAAGTAGCAATACTGCTTTTTTCTCGACATAATCAACTTAACGATTAAGGCATTTGTCATATATGTGGACAAGCTTTGAAATACTATCTTTATAAAATGTAGCCGCCAATGATTTGAAGGGACTTGTGATGGTTTCTTTGAGCTCCACGTCAATTTGGAAGCACTATCCTCCAAACAACAATGCTAATCGATAATTCAATTGCGGTGAACCTCTAAGTTTCCCTAAACGCTTAGTTAATTCGCTGAACAATGTCTTCTGTAGAGACAGACTTGCTTCCTTGGAACCCTTCTTCATGAGCATCAGTTCGGCCACTTTTAAATTTCTAACACCATACATGAACAACGCCATTACTTAACAAGTTGTCTCCACACACGACTTATTCTTCGATGAATTTCTGTTGCACTGTTCCCTTCTGCTTGCAAAAAAGAAACAGCTCTCAATTCTCACTTGCAACACTTTATGAAGAGGGTATTTCAAAGTTTGTTCACAGACATGAGAAATGCCTTAATCGTCAAGGTGATTATGCAGGGATATAAGCTGTATTGTAACTAACTTATGGTACTAAAGTCTTTTTTGTATATTGACCCGTCTTTTTTTTACAGCCCATCGCAGGTTGAAAAAACAAACCCAAGTATATGCTGTTTACCCATATAAAGATTTTCAACGGCTCCAAATAAATAATTGTCTAAAATTAGCACTTGAAAAAAGATTCCAAAGACTAATTGTGATGACTGAGATCAAACTTTAGAGATCACAATGTCAATTACATTATTATTAAACCAAAATCACCGAGTGTGGATCGGCTGTCAGTCCATCATTAATCAATGGAAATTCCTTTTTCCTATCTCAATCTCTTTCTGTACCTGTCTTGCAGCTGGCAATTAATGGACCATGCAGCAATTCACTTCGGAGACTCGAGTGGGAAGTCGACCCATCAAGATGACATTCAGATTTTTTAATGAGCAAAAAATAATTCGTGCTTGGTATATGCCGGATAGACACGCCTTGTTCTTATTTTAGGGTTAAAAGTTAGGTCCTCAGAGAGCCTCCGCCATCTTGACCTTGAACGTCCGTAACGGAATGTTTTAACCTTTTCTTTTGCTGCAATAACCTTCCTGTACTGTCATACAAGGGAGCATTCATTTTTGATAAAAACTTCTCTGTACTTCTCTGTAAAAGTGATCTTTAAATTTTCAACTCTTACTCATCTACTATTTTGACAGTGGCGTTGATAGTCTGACGCTTCTACATGATATATATTTATGCATTCGTAAATATTTTGCTCATCTTTTATTTATATGCAGTCACGCATGTTTGAAATTCACCACATGACCCGGAAACATTCGCCAATTATTGCATTATCTAAGAAATTGTAGTATCGTCCTACATAAAACAGTAAATGTTTTGGAAAATTTAAAAGCTTTAAAGATTATTGACGATTCTTATTTCAAAACAACTGTATATGAAGTCGTTTGTCAACTTCCAGTTCTTAATTCCTCCCACACTAGAATTGTCCGACCAATTTTGTAGGCGTTAGCCTCATCAATTTGTTTAGAGTATCCTCGAATACAATAATTTTTTGAGCTCTGCTAAATGTTTCTTGCTCTAAAGGCCTGATAAAAATACTTGTAAAGTGACTGGTGCATGTCAAATATGTTTCTATCTTATGTTCTGACATCGCCTACGATGTCGTAACGATGTTACATTGACTGAAGCTTAGTCTCAATCCACGTATTATCGATGACTTAGTCTTCTGTTTAACATTACGAAGCTTGTGGTCAATGGTACGAGCAAAATCAATAATGACAACTTAAGTTTTCACAAATCGTTTTAAAAGTGTAATATTTAAACAATCAGCAATTTTAAATCTTAAAAAATCTTTACTGGTCATATGATATAGAGCAAGAAAAAGTATTGGGTTATTTTTGTATTTCATATCCATTTAAGGTGCAAATAAATTTCGTTGAAAAAGATTAAGCTGAGTCCTTCCGGTGGGATTCAATAAGCCCAGGCAAGAGCATTTCAAAATGGCCATAGAGTTTCCAGGTTAATTTGATGGGAAAAACAAAAGGGTTAGGATAAAAATCTGGATCTGTTGCTTTGTTGTTGAGAGTAGGGTAATGGATGCTTTCAGCAGCAATTTGGGCCGAGTGTCTGTTTTTCCAACGGCGTAATAACAATCCTTATTTCAGAAAAGTAAGCTTAATGGTCACCTATTACATAAAATTATTCCTCTGATTACAGCAATAAATGGTTTTTGATCTAAAACGTTTAAGCGATCTTGGGGAAAGCCGTAGAATTAAGTATCTCTTTTATAAACATTTATTTTCCCCTTTATAAATGCAGCTATTTATGGTTTATGATAAATGACTCTCGAAATTTCAGCATGAAAATATGGCTTAATTTTTTTTATAAAGTAGTTTAACACCTGTTTGAAGTTATTAAGTTTCTAATTTCAGAATAACACGAATTCTAAGTTTATACACAGGGAAATAAGATTTAAGTTTAGAAGTAACATTGCTAGGATAAAAACAAATATATCTTTTTCTCATACCAAAAAGTAGGTACAATTCCTAAACGACAAAATATCCCTCCCTCTTTTGTAATTTGAGTTGTTTTTTTTGGGGGGGGGGGGGGGGTGAGGCTCTTCCAAAAAGATTTTTTTGCGTCACTGATTCCCAAAGAAAGTAATAGTAATATGAATAAAATACATATCAAGGTCAACTTTTGAAAATCTCTTGTTGTAACGAAATAACAGAAAAATGTCAAATACTTGTTTCTTCGAAAAAGTTTTCAATATATGGCAATATAATTCGAAGAACTTAGTAAAAAGCTTGTAAATAATGACTTGTGCCACATTTTATGCTAGTTATGCATTTTATGTTCTCTTCACTTTCAGCTATCACATTTTGGCTATTGGCTTCTAAACTATTGGTCGCAGCAAATTTAAATCTAACTCATTTGAAGAATTTTTCTTATAATGTATTCAAATTGTAGTATATTGTCTTTAAAGCATCGTAAAATGCATAATTATTAGGGAATCTTGATTCCTGATTAATTATGTTATAAGACAGTTAGGATGATTTATGTCGATGATCATTTAAAGTACCCTCTAAATTTGTTACCACTGACGTTTTAGAACAAAAAAAAACCGTTGCACACAGTATTTTGGAGTATTCTTTACTTTTAATTATCAGAGAAATCTTCCTTAATATTTTAAAATTGTTTATTGAAGAATATCTTCTTTTTCAGGCCAAGTTGTGACATCCGAAATCTTAATGGCAAGTGAGTCAGGATGTCCAATAGAATTACATAAAATTGAAATCGACACATGCGATAACATTTACGACAAATCATGCAAAGGACACAAATTTATGCCATTCCATAGAGCTATGTACGATTCGAAGACAGGCCAGTCACCCAACAGTCCCCGAGAACAAGTAAGTATTTTATGATCATTTATTCAAATCTGAAATGTAATAAAAAGATGGCGGACAAAAAACTTAAAAAGTGCATTGTCAAAAAAATAAGCTCTAAGTAAAAGCCCTCGTGTAGCTAGAGTGTAATGTTTATTCAAATACAGAAAAAAAGGTTTTCTTTTTAGTTTCTACCCAACATTTAAATTTTATTGATTTAGTTAAAAATGTAATTAGTTTGGTACACATTGCGTACACATTAGAAGGCCTGTAATTTATTGAAGTACAATAGTTCATCAAAGATAATGTGAGAGCCAAGTAAATAAAACTATATGCAATTTGGCGAGATTGGTTCCGAAACCGCAAAAAAGCAATCATATCTTAATGTCTTTTGTTGTACGCGTTTTTTTTTTTAACGAATTGGCTGGTTTAACGTTGTACCAGACTAAAACTACCGGAAACCCAATAATATTAATTTCCTTTCTACAATTTTGTTGTTATCGTGAATGGGTTAAAAAAAAACTTTGATAGAGGACAAAACTTAATTTGACTCATCCAACTTGCATATTAATTGACTTAATAAAATAATGAGCTTAACTATTATGTTACTTTTTCTGAATTAGAAAAGAATTACACATTTTATTCAACATACTGAAACGGAAAACTCAAACTTATCTATTTCAAGGAATTGTAATTCTAATTTATAGGATGACAAAACTCGGGAAGAAATCTTTACATTTCATTTATATTTTCAAAAGTTTTAGAATTAAAAAAAATAATAATTGCCACTTTTCTATTTGATTAAGATTGTGAACGGACAATATTATTGATATCTTTATATAATATATGGTTTAAGCAATATGGAAATTATAAGGAATTATGTAAGCCAATAAGTGGTGTTTTTCCAGAAATATATTAACAATTTAATTATTTTGCACTTTAGTTCAAAGATCGATATAATATCAAAAACAAAAAAAAGTTTACTTCCCGATACCGAGATTTTTCATGATTTTTACTAAATCTTTTGGATTTCAAAGTATTCCGAAATTGATTTTTCGCATACAGAAAATTTACTGATGGTTGTGCAGAGGTGACATTTGTTTAAATCCATATATGTATGAAGCTGTACTCAAGCTGAAAACAAACTAGGCTTAAGATAAATTCTTTTCTGCACACCGATAAGATGGGAAATTTAAATTCCAAGCATCACGAATGAAATAGGATTTTTTTTAATTAGACGATAAATCTATGGAATAATTTTATTTTAACTTGGATCGTATGATATTCAGCTTATTTGAGGATTCAAATTAAAAATGAATGTAGTTGAACCCAATCATAGAGTCATTACGAAGTGCCGAATTAGAGTCCAACCTACATAAATTAAAATGGTAAATACTTTTCAGTAACTCTTTGCATGAAATATTCATGAACGATTTGGCTTTTGAAGTTATGAACATTGTTAAAAGGGTAATTCGCTGACGCTCTGAGCAATTTATTATCTGATTAATGAAGGTTACACGTCAAGTAGATTCATCGATAAGTCTCTGATTGATCGATTTTATGTCGTGACACTATCGTCAATAATCATTGAAATTACTGAAAAGTAGTGTCACACCTTTCAACCTAACGTGATGATAACCAGTGTTTCATATCATAGGAAATTTATCAATAATTTTTTGAATTTTCAATTTGATGTGTCATAAATATAAAAATTTGAAAAGGCAACTGTAAAATAAAAGCTTTTGTGATTTTTTATTGTTAAATCATACGCTAAACATGTTTTTACAGAAAATACGATTGTCTAAATTTCTGATTTGATCAAATTATTAAAAAAAAAACTTTAAGTGATAGATAATTTTATTATTTGTCTACATATAAATAATTTTACGGAGATACTCTAAAAAAAAACATGTCATTTTAATTTTTGATCATATGTTGACAGTCATTACTTTTATATAATTTATAACTTACATTTAAGAATGCATCCCTAAAATTTGTGGGAATTTTATCATTGAAGTGATACTCTAAAATGTTATGGTTACATTTATAATTGTTCCATTCATGTACGAAAAGTGCAATTTCGAAAAACAATTCGGTATTTTTAAAAATTGGTTTCTAACGAGAAATTTGTTTTAAACAGGATTCCTGATTGTGCGAAAACATATTGATATTTTCAGTTGTATAGCTTTGTTGTAGCGTTTTATATACCTCTATTGTTAGAGCCAATGACCCAATTTTGAAAAAATGTTGTCTAATTCCTTTTGAATAACTTGATCAATTTGAAAATATATGAAGTGCACGAAAAGACACCTCTTAACTTAATTTATTGAGTTGATAATTATGATTACCCCCAAAAGCTGTTTGAGTAACAGAAAAGATAATACGACATTTATTTACACTAAAACTTAATGTGCTACAGTTATTATTCTTAATTTAGGGCATCATAAATTATTCCTTTCACATCTGAAATTGAGCTACCTTCCTTATGATGAAGTAATCTACCTTCAAAAAGTTATCCCCTTCCTAATTGGTATCAACGGTTTCAACCCGTTTATTTCAAAGACTGATTTTTATCAAGAATATAAAGTTGAATTATTAACTAATTATACGATCTTAGAGTATTAAGTTGCGAATTACTTTGAAGGCATCACACGCCGATATCTGGAGTATTAAGTTTCATGATGAAATTATGAGACAATTCAGCCGATAAGTAGAAAATGAACCGATGTCCTTTTTTACTAATATGTGGCATGCGTCCTTTTACCTACTAAAAAGTAGAATTGCAGGACTTGAAATGTGAAACTCGGTGATAGGATAGGTAATCAAATTAATTTATGGTCAAATTTTTGTCTGTTTTCGTAGAATATTGGTTAATTTCTATATGGGGGTATTTTAATACCTTTTGTGTATTGATTTATTGAATGGTAATTGAAAGTTGTATATTGTTACTCCCTCTAGTTTTAAATTGAATTTTAGTTGACCTTTGGCTTCTTAACTCGTGTGAATCTACGGTTATCAGCTATTTTTTAAAAAATAATTATGGAAATAGGAAGTGTTTATTTACTGAGGATGCGTGATTAGGGATTTCTGATGTATTTTTGAACAATGTTTTAAAATAAAAATATAAATGACCATTTTGACAATGAAAATTTTGAAATATAATAATTTGTACGCGATATATACTATAACCATGTTTTAAGTTGTGTAAGCAAAAGTGACGTTTGAGTCGAAGGGCGCCACAATTTTGAACCAAAGTCAAGTGATAAAAGTTGATTAAAGTAACATGATTCATGCGTTTACTTAATTTTGCCTCTAATTTATTAATTTTGAAAATAAGAAGCCTTACTTAAGATGTAAATCTTAATTTCTACGTGTAAGTACTTACATGTCTATCATTTTGGAAATCCTCTGTTCTTTACTGTTGCATATGGTTCGAGGATCGATTACCATGAGATAATACTTATTAAGAATTTAACGCATTTGACAAGTGCAATCTATAATCATTACCATGGTACTGACAATGATTCAACAAAGAAAAAAATATCATGCAAAAATTTCCATTGTCAAATAGTATTAAGAGACAGCTTTGAATCACAAGAGACTGTTTGAAAATGCATTTTTATAAATGAATTAATAAAAACTTTGATGAAGCGAATGAAACCGGATATTTAATATCCTGTTGTCGCCAGACTGTTTGTAGTTATATTGTGAGATCACTTGTTTTGTTTTTAAATTGTTCTTCGAAGTTACAAGCAGGTGTCGAGGTGTGGTTTCTCAAACGTCATCTTGTCAGGGATTAGTCGGAACTAAGTCTTTATTACTGACACGAAGAAGTTTAATGCTAAATAAGATGAGCAACACAAGCTATTAAAGTTTTTTCATTACGATAACATAACATGAAAAAGGGCGCTCAATAAATTCTATGTAGCCCATTACTTTATGGGCACTGTAAAAAAATTCAGTGTAAAAAAATATACACTGTAAAAAAATTCAGGAACTTTACTGGGAAATAATGGGCAGCTGAGCTGCCCAATTTTTACCAGTAATGTTCCTGGAATATATCAGTAACCTTCCCCCAAAAATATGGAAACAATCCCACTTAGAGCCAGTAACTTCTCTGGAAAATACCAGGAACCTTTCTGGAAAATAAGTGAAACCTTTCTGGAAAATACCAGGAACCTTTCTACAAAATAAATGGAACCGTTCAGGAAACTGAGCGGGCACCCAACGGAACTTCGAGCGACATCGTACGCTGACGGGACGCCGTCGGGACTTTGAACTCCGCAGATTAAACGAGCACGTCCGTCCCCGTGTACTCGGACCCATCCGTCACGAATTGGATTTTCTACTCTCTCCCAGTACAGATATCCGATTTATAGGTTGACCGAAGGTGGGATTCGAATCCCCGCACTCTTGCGAAGGCTGAATCCTGAGACGGATGCCTTAACCATTCGGCCATACGGACGGGTCTTTCACGATCTTCGTTATAGTACTACCACCGCACAACAACGTTACTGATTTTGAGCGAGGCGCCCCGAGCAATGGCGGCGGTTTGTAGCAAACGTTGCCAGATTTGAAAGGGAAAACTTGAAAATCCCAGGAACTTATCACGAAGCGATGGATACTTGAAAAAGCCAGGAAAGTTCCCGGTATATAGACGGAAAGTTAAGGATTTTTTTTACAGTGTAGGATGACGAAATATGTTTCTGGTCTATATACTCTGCAAAGTAGGTGGGGAAAGGTAATGATGATAAGGAGGGTATCGTAGGAAGATTACATGACACCCTCCTATAATATGATGTAACGGTGAAATCTGCTATCCGTTTCCCTACCCCTGTAGTTCCACTGGGCAGGTCGGCATCCCTCTGCCACAGTGGACGTCGTAGGTTAGGGGTCCGTCTTAGTCGGAGAGAGAATCCTGAAAGGTAAAATAAAACAAGATTGAAATAAAAATTGAGATGTGGGCAATGTTACACAAGGTAAGAGAATGGCTTCTGTGAGGTCAAATTCGCACAGGACACAGTGTATCAATCCTGCGTGTTGAGAGACAAGATGTCTTGTGTATTTTAAATACTTTATAAGACCAGAAAGACTTTTATGAGAAAGGACATGATCAAAGCTTATAATTGGTAACCGAAAACACTCGGTCCATTTTTCATTACGATAATTTATTGTGAATTACTTTCTTGGAAGATTTTTCCCTAAAGATAGAAAATAACCCTTTTTTTACAACAGAAATAGTGTTTGAAATATGATTAAAAAAACTAAAGCAATGTGTTACTTCTGGAACAACACTTATGTATGACTTGGGATTTTTCATTTGGCTTCTTTATAAATCGCGTGTTATGTTTATCTACTGAACTCGTATTTTCTTGCTTTTTCTTTTGAAATAAAAAATGATTAAAAAGCCATTACCATTTTTAATAACATGTATTTAAACACATGCTTAACAGTATTGACAAATGATGTACAATTAAAATTTTTGCTGAAATGGAATCACGGTGATTAAGAACACACATTTTTTATTATAAAATAAAGTTTACTTTTCTGTATACGAATGCTTGATTCATACTTGAATTAAATTTGATCAACAATCAAATATTCTTCAACTTTTTTGAAAGGTAATACTTGTTAGGAATTTTCTGTTTTGAATTGCGGTATTTTTCTTTGGAATATGAAGTAAAATGACTCATTGTTTCCTTTCCTTCTCAATAATAAATTTCACGTCCTTCTGGACACTCTATAGTTGGCACTCTTAGTCGTATCAGCAAGGCTGGACACTCTATAGTTGGTGCTCTCTTGCTTATTTTTCATTTCCTTTTTACGATTTTACTTTGGGAGGTAAAAAATGAAATGTTTCATTGTGCATTTCTTTAGCTTTGAAAGTAATTGGCATTCATATTCTTCAAGTTGAACTGTCTGTTATTCAAAACTGTTTAAGTAGTGAGCTGTTGAAAATAACCATTTAAGAAATGAAATTTCCATATCTCTATATAATATAAAATTGTAATTGTCGGACGCTCGAAAGCCGCGTGACTTAGGCGGCTTTAGCCAATCAGAAACGTCAGAAACGCTAAAAGTAAGTGTGGCGGTGTGCTTGTTTTGTGCCGGGGCTGCTTCAGGTTGCGTCCCGTGGCTTTGGTAGAGATCGTTGCTTAACGCTAGAGCTACTTGATGCCCTGGAGCAGTCCCACGGAAACTAGCCAGATTGTATAAATGAGCATTCCTGCATTTTCAGTATCCTCATATTAGTCTTGCATGTTTGTTTTCGGAGCAAACAAATAGGAATTGCGTAGCAATTCTCGGGGGTTGGCGAGCGATAGCGAGCATTGGGCTTTGTCCCCTAGTATTTATGTATTTTTCACAATATAAAAAGTTTCGCTTTTTTCTTCAGGTATGCACCCTTATAAATGCCGTTTTCTTATAGTTGCATGTGAAAAACTTCTCATTTTACTGTCCATCCCTTTTATGATAAGAACTTTTGCTGTTTTTTTCTCTTAGGTTTTCTGTCTTTCGGAGCTTTGAAGTGATTTTTTATGTAGATATTTTTCAAAATAAAATATTTCCTTTGCTTGTACGTTCTTTATCCTCTTTAATGAAGTCATTTATAACTTTTTGGGGCGTGAGAGATCTGTTGTGTTTGCATAAGGTGTCTGCATACTGTACCTTCACTTCGTTGGATCAAATATGGTCGCAACCTTTTTCTTATAAATGGAATTGGGCTGGGGAGCCTAGTCGGTTAAGCCGTTAGCCTTGCATGCGAAAAGTCCCAGAATCGGGTCCGGACATCACTGGAATAACTGCCGACATATAAACTTCTAGTGCAGCCAAATATGTCCGATGAATAATACTCCATGTAGAGGAAGTGCACTCAAAATATGCCTCAGAGTCCCAACGCTGCGTACGATGTCGCCCTTTACGGTTGTGTTGGATGCCTACTGAGGTGTCGGCTCGTCGCTTGACAGTGTTTCGAAATTACGACTCCCTTTTTACCAATGGCCCTCGTGTTGCTCTAGTGCAACGATATTTCAAACTAACTTAAACTGTGATTGGAATTTGTAGTTTAACGAAATTTCTATGTAGAGAGGATGTTGCATATAGCATCTGTCGTGATAAATTGTTATTAGAAGGACATCAAGACACCTTCGTGTTGCTCTAGTGCAGTGGTTCTCAACCTTTTGTGGCTGACGACCCCCTAATGCCACAAGATAACTTCGTGACCCCTC
Source organism: Hylyphantes graminicola (assembly GCA_023701765.1). Taxonomy (NCBI): domain Eukaryota; kingdom Metazoa; phylum Arthropoda; class Arachnida; order Araneae; family Linyphiidae; genus Hylyphantes; species Hylyphantes graminicola. The sequence continues at coordinate 38,291,333 of CM043111.1, forward strand.
CACTGTCTTACACAAGCTGTACTCTTTATAACTATTATATTTGGGTGATTTTTTTATTTCACGATGGTTGTCCCGTGGGAAGGTTTTGAACAAGTTATTTGAGCCGCGATCTGAAATGCTGATATTTTTACAAGATGCTAAACCAGAATTGGCCGGATTTTTTCAGCTCCCCAACTTGATTGTTTCAACTTTCATACTTAGCAGAAATATTTCTGCACCTAAATGAGCTATAAACCGAGCTACAAGGTCGAAATATAACAATAATCAAAACTCAAGACAAAATTAATGGATTCTTAAAGAATCTGAACGTTTATGCTGCGCTTAAGTTAAGAAATCTAATTTTGAAAATTCCTTTTATGTAACGAATTTATAAGTCTCGACAAGCACAAGTTTCTCATTAGCTTGTTGCAACGTACTAGAATTAAAATTATGTAATAATAATACAAAAAGTTGAAATGTAAATTAACCAAGATATAAAGTAAAATAATGTGTGGTGATTTTTTCTTCCATTCCCATTTTAGTTGTAAAATTATTGTATAAAACATTACTTAAATGTATTTTTTTTACTTGAAAAAGACTTTTTGCGACCCCCCTATTATCCCTTCGCTGGGGTCGGGACCCACCGGTTGAGAACCACTGCTCTAGTGCGACGCCAACTGAACCTAAATCCCTCTTCTTGCAGCTGAACCAGATGACGAGCTGGATCGACGGCAGCTTCGTGTACAGCACGAGCGAGGCGTGGGTGAACAGCATGCGCACCTTCGTCAACGGGACCCTCAAGACCGACTTCAGCGGCAAGTTCCCCCCGAGGAACCACGCGCGGGCCCCGCTCATGAACTCCCCGCCGGCACGGTACATGAAGAAGCTCAGCCCGGAGAGGATGTTCCGTGAGTACATCTCTGTCATTTCAAAAAAGCTGGCAGGAATTGAAGTGCTAACTGTAGAAAAAAAGGTTAAGACCGTAGGAGAATTCCCCATCATGCTCTTTTCTATCCCAATTTAAGAGGCTGGGGAGCCAGGTCGGTTAGGCACTCGCCTAGAATGCGAAAGGTCCCAGGTTCGGGTCCGAGCATCGCCAAAATAACTGCCGACCTATAAACGGCCCGTGCAGCCAAAAATGTCCGACGAATAATAACCCGTGTTAGGCAGTTCACGTTAAATATCCTTCAAAGTCCTACACTCTTAAAACGAACGAGTGATTTTATCTCAGTCTGATTAATTTTCACTCCTCCAGTCTAGAAAATGCACTTCCATTTTTGGAGTGGATCCTTTGTGTGTTAAACCTCCGAAAGGATCACTCCAAACGAGTGATTTTAATTCAGTCTGAGTTAATATTCACGCCTTTCCAGTATCGAAAATGCACTCTTCGAAATTTCACTCTTTTGTTTTAAGAGTGTAACGCTGCGTACGATGTCGCCCTTAACGGTTGCGTTGGGTGCCTATTCAGGTGTCGGCTCGTCACTTGACTGTGGTTCTAAAATACAACGCCCGTCGCCAATAGCCCTCGTGTAGCTCGAGTGCGACGGTATTTCAAAACCTTATCTCACCATCCCAATTTAAGGAAAAAATGTAGCGTTTATGGAAGTCTTGATGTGTGGATGACTTTTTTTAAATGTCGATTGATTCATTTCAAAGAAAAATATTGATGTCTATATGGTCCTATTAAAATTTAAAATGCTACTTTTGATTAAAAACTGGAAATGTTATACATTGTTTGATTGTGCTTCATTAGGTGTTTTTTTTTAAAATCCTTATTCCTCGTAGTATCATATTTTATTTCATCCTATCTTTTGATAGTACCCGCAATCTGTTACATTCAGTGCTCCCTTATGGTTATGCCATACATACGAGTACTTAAGTAAGAACCTTCCGTAGTGAAGTGATAAACCGTACTAGTAAAACGTTCCATTCTAACTTTACTATGCACAGGTTTCAAACGAGATATCTTAGTATTATCTAGTAGTACTTTTCGAAAACTAGCGAAATTATGTTCTTAAGAAATAGAACTATTTTTAATTTCTATTTTAAAAACTTAAAATAATGTTACTTAATATTTTTTGTATTCAATATCCTAATACATAGTTTATTTGTTTCAGTGCTAGGTGATCCAAGATCGAATCAAAACCCAGCGATTCTTGCATTTGGAATTGTGTTTTTCCGTTGGCACAATGAGGTTGCAAATCGGATTCAAGAACAGAACCCAGATTGGTCCGATGAGGATATTTTTCAAAAAGCTCGAAGATGGGTCATTGCATCTTTACAAGTAAGCAAATGCTCAATTTTTATTTTAAACCAGAAATATATGAAATGTTTGTGAATACAATAATTTATTTGTGAGACATATTCTGTTTATGATTTAAACTTACATTTAAAATAATAGTTTACAAGATTTATTTTATTCATGCTAATCAATAGTTTTTCAATAATTAACAAGAATATGTAATGATGATTAAATAAATTTGGATAAATAGTTTAGATTTTTTATTCGCAATTAACTTATTTTTTTTCTTCAGACCATATTTTAAATTTAAAATTACTCAACGAGTTGTTTTAACAGTTAAGCTTAATTAAAAAACGAGCTCGATGTTCACATGATAAAAAGTTCGCAAAATGTAAATGCGATCTAGAACAAGTTTGTCGTCATCGTTGACGAAATTGGGTCAGTTTCTTACGAAGTGCGTCTTTTCCAATGGAGTTAAAAGAGCTACCCTTTTCGGTTTCCTTTTTTTCTTCTTGAAATATGCAGACCAATTTGGATAGTCACTGTGATGCAGTGCCCACCTTTGGGTGGGGCTGTGACACAAAACGTTTGGGATAAACGAAGTCTTTTATTCCCCACCCTCGAAAACTGTTTCGAAGTGGTGTGTGTGGAAAAATAGGCATTTGGCGTTGGAATGGGAGTAAAATTTCTAAATTGTGGGTTTGGTCAATTATTTTACTCGGATTATAATTCATTTAATGACCAATTATATGAATTAACTATTTGATAAAAATAGGTATCTTGTTACATAATAATCGACTTTGCTGAAATTTTTCCAAATGATACAATGCATATTTTCGAGATTTATTACATAGTTTAAACTAATACTGTTTTAAAATAGTGAAGTGGCATTAAAATAAATATAACTTCGCATAAAAACATCGAAATTCTGTTGAAAACCGAATCTTCCACAAGTTTTGAGTTTTACTGAGGTCTACTCGACAACTCTAATTGCAAGTAATTTCCGAGAAGATGTATCTGGACTTTTTGCGCGTGGGGAGGAGACCATTATAATTGAAGCTGTAATTACCTAATAGGCCATTCTTTATGAGGAAGCGTTTCGAGGTTCCGAGACTTGAAACAACATCTTCAATGCGAGCAAAAAACACCGACCATTCTACTGTGTTGGCAGCTCTCGTCGAAGCTGTAATTGCTAAACTGCAGAGAAAAGAAAAGCAGCGGCTCGAAAATTGGACCATTACCTCCCGACTAAAAGGCTATGGGTGTTTAAAAACGTTTTACTTTGTTAGATGACCGATAGTAGCTTGATTTGTTGATACTGGTAGCGATATTTGGTTGATGAAAGGGTGTAGTCCTGGGAGCAGGCTTGTCAGACTTGAATAAGTAGTCTGGGATCTCTCGTTGTATCCAGCGTTTGGTTATAATGGTGGAAGATTTAGAACAAGCGAAGGCATGTTAAATATCTAGTTAAAGATGTTAACGAAGTTTTTGGATTTTACATGGGTAAACGCATGTGCCATAGTTAAAACGCATTATGGTTCAAACAAGAGTACTAGTTTGGAAAAAAAAATTGTATATTTTAGCGCCATATACAAGGGTCTTGTGGAGGAATATTTAATAATCAACAAACATTTAAGGGGACACAGTACCTCAAAAATTGAAAAAATTGCGAATTTGTTTTTATTTGCTAAAATTAAAGTTTTGAACCTACTAAATAAGTCTACCAAGTTTTAAAAGTGTATCTATATTTTAAAAAAAGTTATTCTATTTTTTATGCAGAAAGGTATGATAAAAATGCATACAAATGAAAACTTTCAATGCGTTTTTCTTTATGTTTATATTTCCTTGATGACAAGTTCTTTAAAACGCTAAGGCTTTTTAAATTACTTATAAAAATCTAAAGAATTTTGTATACAGTCTGTCAAATATGTTAATATTAAGAATTGGCACTAAAATTTTTTTAAAAAGTAATACTTTTTTATAAAAAAAAATATTAAAGTCGAAAATTGTCAAATATGCTAAAATAATTAGGGATTTTTTACATAAATATTTTTTATAAAACAATTACTGAAGATAAATCAAATTTGGATGCCAATTGTTATGTAAAACAGTTTTAAGTACACAAGGAAAAATAATTGGGTTAAAATATTTGAATTTAAAAAAGCCTTAGCATTTTTTAAAAGTTCAAAAAATTTAATTTTTTTTTTCTAATACCTCAAAAAATATTTTTTTAAAAAAAATTTCGTCATATTGTTTTTAAATATAAATTGAACTTATAAAACATAAATTTTATAGTGAATATGTCAAAATTAAGCATTTTTTTTAAAGTGGTACCGTGTCCCCTTAAAAGAAACTGTTTTTAATTGTGCACGATTATAAGTATGAGCAATATAACCGTTTATTGATGTTTTGTTTGTTGATGTGTTTCGGGGAATGAGTTAGGAAATATGAGCATGCAAGAGACAATCAGTTCACCGTCACTGGGCTTTTCGTTTGGTTTTGTTTGGATAAATACATTAACATAAATAGGAATCCTGGTTATCATCACCTAGAATGTTAAATTTGAAACAATGACAGACAGTAACTTGTTTGTTAATTTATATATTTATAGAATTCAATAATTAAAAGCAATAATAAAGGAAAATACATGATTCTTCAAAGGAGTTATTCTTTTAAATCTTTATTTTTATTTAATATTTAAGGTAATTACAATATTTTAAATGATATGAACAGCTATTTTTCATTATAATTTGGTCTACTTTACAGAATAAAAGATTTTTCTTCCATGTATAGCTTTTATTCGTGATTGATTTACCCCTATAACCCTATGAATCTGAACAGTTCAAGCAAATTAATAATTTTAGGATTTCAAAAAGGATTTTTAAAGTTATATATAGGAAAAAAATCTTTACTAACTGGGAAAGATAAATTTGTAAAAGAAGTGCATTGCTCCGCAACAAAAAATTTTCCGCTTTTCGTAATAAGCAATTTTAAGTTTGCTTTTTATTTCTAGTACAATACTAAATTTCAAAAACTTTTGTTTCAATAATAGTAGGTTGAAAATAGATATTAAAAGGGAAAAAATATTCCATTTTTGAAAATTCGGTTATATATTCATCATGATGTCTTAAAATCCGATCAGTCCACAATTCCTAAGAAAGTAAAAACATGTTTTTGATGCTTGAAATATTTAAAAAAAATAATGCTTAACATTTTCTTCAGAAATATAATTGTGATATACATATTTTGAGATGTAACTCTTTATTCTCAATCCAATATTCCCCGATTTTGTCTTTACGTGCCTTTTTATTGAATCGATTGAATTTTTTTTAAATGATAAAATAAAAATCGTTTTGATGACAGTGCTGAAAGAAAAAAATAGCCGGTTGATTAACGGCCGTCTTAAGAGGTCACAGGAGTCTTAAAAATGTGCAAAGAAGATACTACATAGCATAGTTTGATCTCTCTTGTAATTTTTTAACTACTCAATAAATGAGTATAATTTTTTTATATGTAATTCTACAAGATTTATTTATTATAAAACAAGTTTTAAAATTTATGAAACTTTAGCCAAAACTAAAATAAATGATATTAAACATGAAGGTACTTGAACACACTGTGATTAGGCTTGCGCGGCAAATTGTGAGGTCAAAATTGAAAAAATGACCAAGAAAATGACTTTATATTGTACAAATATGTACAAACTAGGACTTATACCTAAATTCTCAGCTCAATTTTAATTAGAAATTATTTTAGGAACTTTTTTCTAAAAAAATTAATAAAAATTTAAAATTTTTGATTTTAAATTTTTTTAAAAATAATTTCTAATTAAAAATGAGCTGAGAATTTAGGTATAAGTCTTTGTTTGCACATATTTGTGCAATATAAAGTAATTTTCTTATTCATTTTTTCAATTTTGATCTCTCAATTTGCCGCGCAAGCCTAATCACAGTGTGTTCAAGTACATTCATGTTTAATATCATTTATTTTAGTTTTGGCTTAAGTTTCATAAATTTTAAAACTTGTTTTATAATAAATAAATCTTGTAGAATTACAAATAAAAAAATTATACTTATACATTCAGTAGTTCAAAAATGACATGAAAGATCAAACTATGTTTTGTAGTACCTTTGCACATTTTTAAGACTCCTATGACCCCTTAATATCTATTGATGAAGGCGTTTAATAATGCAATGGTTTCATACCTTTAAAAGGAAGTTATCGTTTTTTTTTGTTTGGAGAAAAAAATCATTTGTATGTCTTTTTTTTCTTTTCCAGCCAAAATAGAATTCTTCTGCAATTTCTTTTGATTTCATCTGATCATTATAAACCCTGTATTAAATCGATATTATAGCTGATTTTACTAAACAGTTATTTTTTTTTTCACATTCACATCAAACTTTGACGTTTTTTTCTCTATTTCCTTAAATAGTACAGCATCATAAGTTTGCAATCGATTTGGAAAAAAAACTAAATTTCAAAAAAATGTATCACACTTAAAATTTAACTCTTCAGTTCCCCTAAAAAAGTTTTCTTTTGTCTGATATAGAGGGATCATCCGATTATGAAACAGCATGCTGAGTGTTATTACCAAGTTTTCAAGAATGGATTTTGTTTTAAATTTCGCCCCCCCCCCCTCACCGGTTTTTGGTCTATTTTTATAGTACTATTTATCATATGATGGACTTATACGGAACCTAACACTTAATGAAAAGAAAAAAGTTATCTTATGAATTTGAGAATTTACTTCACTCGATTGCCACAATTGATCTCGATTGATCACAATTTTCAATACTCGCTTGTAATTGTGTGTGTAATGTATAATTATAATTTAACTAGTTATTGTAGTTCAGATTGGAGAAAAACAAGCGTTACGCGTAAAACACAAGTTTCATTGGTTAATCCATCTAAATTTCTAACTTTACCGAATCATATGTTTCATACAGTTTGACAAACAATCAGCGTTACGCTGGTTAAAATTCAAGAAGCATCCGTCCCAATAAGAAACCGATAAATCAATAAATTCGTTATCAACTACTTTCGAAAGAACATGCTACATTTAAATACCTCAATGAATCTTTTTATTGGATGAGTAAAATAAATTCGGTCGTGAGCAACTTCGTCAGACTAGCCTTATCTTAAAATATAAATAATTAGCCTCATGAATTTATTTATATTTTGTCTTTGTAACGTCACGATACATTTCTATTTCAACTTAATTATGAGGCTCTTTACAAATGTAATAATTTGGATGGAATAGTATTGGATCATTATCTATTCATCTACAATACATTTTGGGAATGCTTTTTAAAAATGTAAATTGGTTTTTTGAAGAATCTTAAATAATAAACTATTAACAACGTGGTATTTTTGTAAGTTCTTTAGATCGACAAAAAGAGTCTTAAATTACTTTCCTCTTTTTAATTAGAAATTTATAAAGAATTAAATATTAAGATATGTATCGACACGCTATAGATGCCCATCTGTTCATTATTCCCTTTTAAATTCTGTTCTAACCGTCCTTTTTTTCAAAATTCTTTTTAATTAGAAAGGTATGACATCGGAGACGAATCTTTTATACTTTGTTTCTGTTAAATCGCGGTTGCCGACATCAGCATGTAATAAATAATAGCCCTTATGCAATAAATAATTAGTTTAAAAACTACTCATTGGGCTAAACTGTTTTATAAATATAGGAGGGAATTCAGTTTTTTTCCATATTTATTCGAATCCAGTGAATTTAGAAAAAGTTGTACTCAATTTGAGAGTGGTTGCTAATTCTGAGCACACGGTGTATCTTAATTGTATTTCAAGCATAATTTCAGTTATCTTCTTAAAGGGATTTAATTCTATTATGGTTTTTGAATTTGGTAATTTCTTTTTCATTCCAAATTCAAAACATTGGTATAATGTTCGAATTAAAATACCCGTTCAGTTGTAAGATAAAAAAAAACCTCTAAAAGTAGAGTACCGGGAAAACTAAAAAGTACATGGGCTTTTCCTCTGTTAGATAGTTGGGACAAAAAGATTTTACATTATTTTCGTCTGGAGGTTTTAAAAAGACAATGTGTTAACTAAACTCAATTATATTAATTTTCTAATTTGATGATATGCCACCCAATATTTTGCAATACTTAGGGTAAGATGGGAAGAATATATTTTTATTGATACATTAGTATGCGTATTTAAGCTGTTCAGTAGCCCTACAACATCTATATTTGAGCTCAACTATTTAGCAGAATTTTATAATTATGTATTTTCTAATAGAAAAATTAACGTTTTTATGTATCAAAATTAAAGTTGGTTTATTATAATTTATACAAATAAAGACTAAAATCACGGTTAAATAGTATCCTTATGTAACCTTAAATTAAAATTATGGATTATTGATACCTCATTCAATCAGCATTTCTGAAAATATTTTTTCTTCAAACTTTTGTTGGATTAGTTTAAAAATGTTTTTCTTGATAAAATTTTTCTTAAGTTATATGCGACTTAACTGTAATGTGCATTCCATTCCCCCGCATTTGAACAAGTATTTATTAATCGTACGCTTTTACAGGACATATGCTTCATTCTTTTTTTTTTAGGCCAGTTGTCTTGCAACATACATGTCTGGTTTTTGTTTGTTAGTATAATATAAAAGAAATAAATTGAGATTAAATTTGTGATAAGCACCTAACCAAAATGAAAGAGCTGTTTTGAAGTCAGTGAGGTTAACTGAAGTAAATCAAATTATACGCCAGGCACGAACGAGATGAAGTTTAAGTTAGGTGAATATTTAATCACTTGCTTACCTTAACCTTTAACTGATGTTGCTCAGCATTTCGTTGGTGATAAAAATTGAGTCTGCTATTTTTAGGACTTGTGAGACCTAGTGCATGTAGAGTTATTATTTATGTAGTTATATTAATGAAAAGCGAAAGAACTAAATTATTCAGGATTTTTGTGTAGGGTAAGGTGGGGTAAGTGGGCCACCTTTTTGGCATAATTCGACTTTAGACCCTCATACCACTGGATATAATCGGCCTAACAACTTATTTTTTTTATGGTCCATTCTCCCATATGTTATTTCTGTACCCATGACAACCTTAACACAAATTGGAAAAAAATAAATTTAAAAAATATGTTTTTCTTTTTGGTCATCCGAGTGGCCCACTTGCCCCGCAAGGTGGGGTAAGTGGGCCACCCCCCTAATATATTTTTACACATAACTGGTAGAGATATGGTGGGGCAAGTGGAATAATCTACATGATTTTTTGAGTGTTTGAAAAAAAAATTAATGATGTATCTTTAATAGTTCCCCCATAGCAACTTTTTCTGGCATGCAAGCCTACTACAAGAAAAATTACGCTAATTTTCATCTTGTCAATTTTGCATGTGTTGCAAAAAAAATGTTAGGGCTACAGATTTTAAACTGGCCTACGTCAATGAATAGGACTATGAATAATGAATAGGACTAAGCCTATGAATCAGTGAATATGACTTTTTTTAAAGTATATTAAGGAGTTGGGGCAAGTGGGCCACCCCTGGCCCACTTACCCCTCCATTGTGGTGGCCCACTTACCCCAAACGAGGGGCAACTGGGCCACCCGAATTTTCTTTTAACCTTATCAACATCACAAGTACATGACACTACAAAAAGATACTATGTTTCATACACTTTCAAAATATATAACATTTTGTTTTGTATCATGAACCGTTTGGAAATAAATAAAAAAAAAAGTATGATGGCGTGAATTACGAAAAGATGCAATTTTAAAAATCTTCACAATAAGGATTGTATCTTGTTACACTCTTAAATGAAAATGATGCCATAATGTTTCCTGCATCTATTGGGGTAAATACGCAAAAATATTGTAACAGAATTTTTTTACGTCCATAATTCGTGAAATGCCAAGAGGGGTGGCCCACTTGCCCCAATGGCCCACTTACCCCACCTTACCCTATTACGGGAGAAATGGATGAAGTAAAATATAGTTAAAGAACGTTTTGTTGCCTTTAATTGCTTTGAATTACTTTGCTTCATAGCACATGTTGATCTGAAAAAAAATATATAAAGCTCTGAATTAAAACAACAGCTGATCCTGTGGACAATATCTTAATACGTTTGTTCTGTTAATTAGATCTAAATAAGCTTGTATGTCATCTGAAATGTCTTTGTTTTAAAGTTGTCATCAGCAACGAAATTGTTGATGATTATTTATTTTACTAATTTTTCATTTAATTGTTTATTTTCTTGTTTTAATTATCTAAAAAATTCAAAAACATTAGAAAAACATATTTCGATGCATTTGGTCCCCTCCTCATTTTTTTAGTAATTGAAAAACAGGTCAAATCATTGAGGCCAATATAAACACGTAATCATTCGTTGGCGCAAATTCGGGTCGCTTTCGTTTTCATGGAAATGAAGGTAATTATTTCAAAATTCGAATAACAAACAATTTTATTTTCGTATTCATTTCTCACGCTGTAGACCGATTTACATTCCAATATTGCGTTAGAAAATGTCTCATCCGCATTGAACAGTGATATTATTCGGCCTTTGATTCAATATTAGAGTTATCAATTTCAGATTAAGCTGGTAATGTAAGAAAATTAAGTAGTAATAATTGCTAGGCTTGCAATAGATTTAAACTTTCTTTAGTAAATGTATATTTTTTTTAGAAACGACTTGATAGTTTTAAGCGCGGAAGATGTTTGGAGTTTGACAGTTCATTTTTTGTCTAGTTGCCATCGATCATGTGGATAATTGAAGTATCCTTTGTGAAGCTGCCAACAGCTTTAGACATTTTTTGATGATTCTTAATTACATGGATCTTTTAATTTTTACTTGGGTGAAAATAACTATAGTATTTAATTCGCTTTTTCTCAAGGCATTTCTCTTTTAGATCACGCAGATAAATTTTTTGTAAGATAGATTTTAGTGATTATCTTCTTATATCATGTATAGTGCCTTAAGCAAGGATTTTGGAGCTGTGATAGGAGAAATTATATCAATGAATTGAGGTAATCCAAAAGGACAAGTGTTATATTTCGTGCTATGGAAGGAAAAAAAAAACGTAAACGTTAAAGAAAGAATATGCTTGAAGGTACATATTCTTTTTAATAAAGTCAAATGCCGGTATTCAAAGTTTAATTCAGCTGTTAACATCTTTTTTCCACTTGATTAATGATATAACCTTAAACTATAATTACGAACGATAATGTTATTAAGTACATACATTTAGTTTAAAAAAATAAGGTATTAGATGTTATAATTTTAAGTTTTTTTCTAAACCAATCTATTTGACAAGAATTAAAATCCGAGTTTCAGTTTCACACAGGAATTGTGTAGTAATAAAATCAATCTATACATTTTTGGAATTCATAATTTTTAGAAACACATAAAATTTAATTTTTCCAAATGGACTTTTTGGTTTTGGTATAATCAAATAACTATGTCAACTAAAAACTTAACAGGACATACAAATTTAGTCCGTAAGTGAATATATTTGCATAATAAAACCTTTTATAAACTTGTATAGCTACACAAAAAAGCCTAATAATTGTGAATTCTGTAAAATAATTATGATTTTTAATTATTAAATATATAGTGCACTTATGGGAAATCACTTTGGTTTATTAAATTTCTGTTTGCTGTGTTAGGGATATTTGCGATTCCATTTGCTAACACCGATGAAAGAAGCGGAATTCGAATCTACATAATTTGGTATGAAATTCTAAGCATCCGGACTACGCATTTCATAATTTTAACTACAACTTAACCTTTTTTTTTAAAAATAAATCAGCTTGTGAAATTTACCGTGATAATTATTGTATAAAAATAGATTGTATAAGAATTTATTTCTTCAGAGAGCAACTTTAATTTGCTTCGATTATTTTTTAGAAGAGAAACTTAAATAGACTGACAGTTAGTTAGGATGTAATGTTTTAAAATGCTGCTAAATAATATTGAATTTTTGTTAAATCATTTAAGCCACATTTGTGAATACCCTTAACATTTTCCTTATCGAATAAAAACGTTAACTTTAAATTTCATTTTTTTTTCGTGTAACTTAACTTGTCCTACATAAAATTGCTCAGTACTATGAATTTCAGTTGTCTTATATTTTCCTAATCCGTTAAACTTAGGCAGAAGGTTTAATTTACCATTTCAAATTTTCTTTTTTGACAATTTGGAATTGAAGTCACGTAGCAATATATTTCTGTTGGATAATAGTTAATACGTAATTAAGATTGATTATGTAGGTTTTAGCCGTCTCATCAATGTGTAAACTAAAATGCACCTGGGATTGATTTCAAAATGTATACGTTAACTGCTTGTTATTTGTATTTTCACTTTGAATTACCCAATATAAAACATAAACAAGTATAAATCTTGTAATTTTGGGATGCGTAACACTGAAGTTCTCCAGATGATCTATTTACGGTATTTCATTATCTATTTCTTATGAATGATTTTTTTTGATTGATTAAATTTCTTTTTTACATTTTAGAATATCATTCTCTATGAATACATTCCCACATTATTGGAAGAAAAGGTTACTCCGTACTCTGGTAAGCTCAACTTATAAAATTTCATAAAGTTTAAGGCAATATGAATTTTGCAATACTTTAACTACATTTTTATTGTTTAAATTGAAGCATGCAAATCTTTTAATTACAGTGTATGAAAACCATCCGTAAAATATTTTCATTAATATGTATGCTGTTCCGCCTCGTAGATTCGTGATGAATGTCGATGAAGACCAAAGAGTGTGCTTATCTTTTGGCCAAAGGCGATTAATTTTATGTGATGGCTTATTAGCACTTACATTTTTTAGATTATATTTCTTTTCAACTCTAAAGTTTTTAAAACCCTTTAAAAAATTTAGGAAATTGGCTTAAAAAAAGCCTCGGTTGCTTTTTTCACACTCAATAATTATATGCGAGTGTTTTTATTCAAAGCATAAGGCTTGTATTTTTTTTCTGGATTATATAGACTATACATGATCAGTAAACTGTAGAACACATTGTTTTAGATAAGTTAACGTTTTGCGTGTAGAATGTCCATTTGTTTGCAATTCCCTTTCAGGATACAAGTCAGATGTCCATCCAGGAGTTAGCCATGCTTTTCAGAGTGCAGCCTTTAGATTTTCTCACACTATGATCCCTCCTGGGTTGTACAGAAGGTAAGTTGGGTTACTTGTATTAACCATTTAACCATCGGATTATTTTCAAGATAAAGGTCATGCAAGGGCTTATTTTTTATACCGGAAAATTATACGATATGTGTATGAACAATATAAATATTAATTTTTAATTTTTCACTTGTTCTTAGATTGAAATTAAAAAAATCTTATTGGATTTTTAATTGGGGGATTTAAGTTAGTCTTAATCTTATTGGCGTGTTCATATGATACACTCCAGTACGGAAACATCACGAGACCGAGAAGAAAGGGGATAAACTAAGTTTTGACGATTGAACCTATAAATTTATAATATAGTTTAAATTGAAACTGTGACTTTTTACCAAAATTATTTATCATGAACTTTAATTTGAAACTTTAGTTATTGAAGGAAAAAGTTTAGTTATAGAAAGAAAACTTATTAAAATATAACTTTTTATCAATAAAAAAATTTTTAAACTCAAAAATACTACCAGTCTACTTCTAACTTGTAATTAAGATTTTATGGTAGTCAAGCAAAAATACATTACTGCAATGAATCTAACGCATTGAGTTTTTCATAAGTATACCCTATTTTGTAGCAAAGCTGCAATAAAAAGACACTACATTAGGTAGTGCATTTCATTTTCTTTAAGTAGAGTATGCGTAACTAGCTAATGATTTGCAGTAAATTGAAAACGTGAATTCATCCGAGGAAGGGCGGTGTGGCAATTTAGCTTCCCATCTGTTCCGCATGTATAGACCACCCGCAGATAATTGTTATTTGCGACAGACATGTATATCAGGTATTGGCTACCGAACTTCTTATTATGAAGATAAAAAATAAGAATATATATTGGGGACACCCAAACGATTTTCGTTACTAGAAGTTGTACACCGTAATGTCTGTATCATAAAAACTCTTTTGGCAAATAATTGTAGTAAAGAGAAATGAGTTTTTTTACACAAGTTTTTTTTCCTCTGGTCTCACTGCCACAGTCAAAGATAAAAAAAAATTGATTTGTATATTCACACATAAAGAATGTATAAAAAACAAACTTTTGTATATGATCAGTCAAATTGATAGTTATACGATTAAATATTTCTATTGAAAAAAAAACAACGCTTGTAACGCTGAATACCTATGAAAATAATTACACGGTCATTTAGGCTAATATATTATGACCTACCCTAACATAAACCATAACAATCGCAAGTTTAGGATGGGAGATTTGACGCCTTTAAGGTTTTCATTGTTGTATTCTGTCATATGGGGGAAAAATACTTGAAAGTTTTATGATGACATTGTTTTACCTAGAATTCGAGGTCAATGATCACGAATAATATTTCTTAAGTCTTTCATTTGTTTTCAAAAATATAAGAAAAAACATGCAGAAATTGATTTCTTTCTAGGAAAATGAATAAAAATAGATTCTGCTAAGAACTTTTACATTTTGATTCAAACTAATCTAAAACAATATGCCGAAAAATAATTTAATTACTAAACTGAAGTATTAAAATGCAATGCTTGTATAATTTTTTTTAAAAAGCTAAGTAAATATTTAATCACAATTAAATTAATGGGTAATAAAATAAATTATAATTCAATGTTCTCCAGGAGTGCCAAAAAAGTTGGCATGGTATTTGATAGAACTTAAATTGAAATTGTCTTGCTGATGGCATACTTTGATAAGCCAAATCTTTAAATTATGTAAAGGTGGTTCATCACTAATTGCTGAGGACTTAATAGTATCAAAACAAAACTCCCATGAAATTCTAACTCTTCAGTTACTGTACAAGATAAGGGTGGAGACATTCCGCCCTTTATCACAAGTTAATTGGTAAAATGCGCTATGAGCTTCGCGGAACTCGATACAGTGTTTAAAGGAATGAAGCTGCCGGATATTAATAAATTGTGTTGCGCAAAACCGAGGAATAATTAGGCAGCGAAATAGCCTCACTGTCACCGTAATTAAGATGTCATATTTATTGACGGCTAGAGTTTCAAAGATAATGTTTAAATGACAAATTGTAATTTTGTTTGTTACCCGTCAGAGTGGGCATGTACTAAATTTATGAGTTGTGATAAACTGCGTGGTGGGTAAATTACTTACGAGTTATTAATGTATAAAATGAGATTATGAAAGCTTGAGCTATTCTCAACCAGAATTTTGACAGAAAACATTTGTTAATGTCCATCATCTAGATTCTTAGAAAAAAAAATCTTAAATCATTGAATAAAACTAGGCGAGCTTCTTAATATAAAATCAGTTAAGAGGGTGGTTTACTAACCGGTATATGGGATCGAAGAAATACTTTTTACTGAGATGCATGTAAAAGTCTATCTTTGTGATTGTAATGATAATTTGATTTTTGAAATTTTCCATTATATTCAAAAAGATTTGTTAATAAAGAAAGTCTTAAAAAAAATGAAACAATTTTACATTTTCATTTATTTAGGGATGCCAAATGTAACTTTAGGAATACTTTAAGTGGTTATCCTGCCATAAGGTTGTGTTCCACTTGGTGGAATTCAGAGGTGAGTAATCAAGACATAAAATATTTTTAAATGTAATAGTTAATTTATTACTCATTAAGAGTAGTTTTATTTGTAAAAATTATTTTTCTTAATGAGTTTTCTCCATGTTTTATTAATTTGATAAACAAAATTTATTTTCCGTTCTTTATGTCAACACAGATACTGTTATCTATAAAATTTTCGCAATATTAAAAAATATATATTGTTGATATATTTATATTATTTGGTTCAACATTTTCTTTTAACTAAATTAAAAAACGACTAAAAAAATATGTTTTCAGGAAGTCCTTCTTGAATCAGGTGTTGAAGAGTTATTGATGGGTATGTCGTCACAAATCTCCGAAAGAGAAGATTCTATTTTGTGTAGTGACGTAAGAGGTAGGATAATAGAATTTTTCTCAATTCATTCTTCTAACTTTTTGGAGCTTAGGATTCCAAATCATGTAAACTTAAGTAATTGTTACTTATAAAAACTTTAATGCAGGAAAAACTATTAAAATATTTTATTTCTAAATTCAAATCTTCTTAAAGGACAGAAATTATGAGTTGTTTGTTCGATATAAAAAGACATCTTTACATTTATCTCGTTAAAAACGTTATTATATTCGTGATAGTTTATTTATAAAAAATATATTAAGTTGTTATGCTAACTTTTTTTTATCATGTCATTTGGTAAAACGTCTCTAATTGTGATGAGAAACAAAAGCCGTAAAGAAACAGACAAAAGCCGTAAAGAAACAGAATTCTTTTATTATGGACTGTTTTTTAGTTTTATTTTATCATTGAGTTTTCTGCCTCTAAGAATAATAGGAAGATGAAACACTAATCGCATTAAAAATTCTTGTTTTGTCGAAACTACAAAAACGTTATTTTCGTCGTGATCAGTTTTCAGGTCTAGGTCAGATTGAAGGGGATTCCTGCTCAGATATCATCTGGCCATTGTCAAAAAAAGACGATTTAGTATTTCCGGGTTCCCTTTTCTCGAGTTAGAATCATAATTGTTTGAAAATAGCTTTTAGTGTAGTTGTAGTGAGCAGAAGCTCAATTAAGTGTTTTTTTAAATATACAAAATGGTTTAATAGCTCCCAAGCTAATACTTTTTAGGTGGATTGCTAGTTATTTTTTAATATCTTTGCATTCTGACGAGATGCATAAATGATGGTTAGTTTTAATGAGATTTTTTTTCAAAATATTATTTGTATTTGAAGTGTAAATAAGAAATCTTTTTAGAGAAAACATGTTTGAATCTGCTAATTAAAATAATAGTTTGTAAAGGGGTTTTAAAAACTGCGTGTTAAGTGAAATACGCATGTACTACGTCAGTTATTTTTTATTAAAAAAATACAAAAACAAAAATCTTTGTATTCATTTCATTGCTACAGATAAAGTCTAACGAGAACATTTCATATGTAAAATTAAACAACGAATTATTCAAGTAAAATTTGCCAAGGAATCTTAAACTTCTTCTTGTTTTTCCAGCAAACTTGATCAGCTAAAATAGAACAAACCACTTCCATAACAAACTTTCTACTAAAAAGACAATTGCGTTTCTCCTTATTACTTAAAGTTAAATTAAAAACGTCTTGTGGAAAAAAAATTCCTTTGTGCCTATCCAATTGAAAAAAATAGAGATTTCCCAACTTGCGATGAGTCAACGAACTAGTTGCCGACACTGTAATTATGGCGAGGATTTCTCTTCGACAGGTCGGCATTGCTCTGGATTTTCTTTTCAGTCTCATGTCCCACAAATCACAAGCCAGGGTTGTTAAAACCGTGGCGATTTCGAAACCCTCCAAGCTGAAAGAAAGATTTCGTTGAATCTCTGGATAAATTGGTGCGCGACTTCAAAGAGCGAGGATTCTTGAACTTACGACACAATACTAACTAAACTTGTTTGCTGTTTTATGTATTTACTTTCGATTCCTTTCAAGGTACAAAGCGAAATTAAAAATCCTAATGTTTGATGTTAGTCTAGTTGATTCAGATTATTTATTTGGATTAATTAAAATAAACTTTGGTGATTTCGTAAATTATCTATAAATTATAATTTCATGTGCAGTTAAATTTCTTTCAATAAACTTACAATTCTAAACTTTTCATTACATCTCTTAATAGCATTATATCAATCGATTCTTAGTTAAATAAATAACCACACGAAAAAAAACGTAGTTTCTCGCTTTCTAGCGCAATCAAAAACTATTTTATCCGAGGCTTAATTTCATTCAGGAAAAATTTCATATAGCTTGTTTTTATGAATAAAAATCCAACGTTGTGGTTTTAGCAAAACTTTGAAAATTGGGTGAGAATAAAGTAAACTCTAAATAAGTTTTTATAAAATTATCATAGTGGAAAGTAAAGTAAGACGGAGATAAACAGACGTGTTAAGAGGATTTATCAGCCAACTTTATTTTGATTCTGACTCGCCAGGTGGCGTTACAAATTTTCGCCAAATGATACGTCTGGCGATTTAAAAAAGGGGATACGTTTCTCATTCTGGGGAGTGGAGCACGGCAAGATTTCTTAATCACAAGATAAAGATTATTCGATTGTAATCAGGTTTAGACTAACAAAAACTGGTTCCGGTACTCTTTTGCGAGCCCGGACGATGTTCTGGAGGAAAAAAAATTGTGTTGTTTGGTTATTTCTCTTTCATTTTTTTTATTTGTTGAATAAATTATATTTATTTTGTAAATATTACGATCTTTCAGGAAACGATTTCTTTTCTGGTTTGCTCGTACTAATACATTATATTTCTATTTATAATTACCAAGATTTGATACCTCTATGAAGTAATTTTTTAACTACTCAACATATAAGTATATTTTTTATACGTAATTTTATAAAATTTATTTATTATATAACAAATTTTAAAATTTATGAAACTTCAGCCAAAACTAAAATAAATGATAACAAACATAAAACTATTTGAACACATTGGGATTAGGCTTGCGTGCCAAATTTTGAGGTCAAAATTGAAGAAATGAGCAAGAAAATGACTTTATATTGTACAAATATGTACAAACAAAGACTTGTACCTAAATTCTGAGCTCAATTTTAATTAGAATTTATATTAAGAGCTTTTTTCTAAAAAAATTAATAAAAATTTAAGAAAAAAGCTCTGAAAATAATTACTTATTAAAATTGAGTTTAGAAATTAGGTATAAGTCTTTGTTTGTACATATTTGTACAATATAAAATCATTTTCTTTGTCATTTCTTCAATTTTGACCTCAAAATTTCGCGCGCAAGCCTAATCCCAATGTGTTCCAGTAGTCTTATGTTTGTTATCATTTATTTTAGTTTTGGCTGAAGTTTCATAAATTTTAAAATTTGTTATATAATTAGTAATTCTTATAGAATTGCATATAAAAAATTATACTTTTATATTGAGTAGTTAAAAATTGCATGAAAGATCA
Organism: Hylyphantes graminicola; assembly: GCA_023701765.1. Classification (NCBI taxonomy): domain Eukaryota; kingdom Metazoa; phylum Arthropoda; class Arachnida; order Araneae; family Linyphiidae; genus Hylyphantes; species Hylyphantes graminicola. The sequence goes on from CM043111.1 coordinate 38,310,658, forward strand.
AACTATGCTTTGTAGTACCTTCTTTGCACATTTTTAAGACTATGACCCCTTAAAACTAGTTCCGTACTTTTAATTGTTGTCGTAGCAATCATGTTTGTTAAAACTAATGGCATACTAATGCAAGAGTAGAAACCCCAATGCATAATGAATCGGTCGTATTAGCAGTTTTAAAGGCAATAATAAGGTCAGCAAGATACAAGCAATCGCGGGTTTATGGTCTTCAAAAACATGTGCAGGAACCTTTTGTATTGCTAGTGGCAGTTTGTCAATTTGTTCATTCGGTTGCTCTTGTAAATTAGACACTGGTCTCTTTTTTACAAGCCTTACTCCCGCCACTAATCTGTACATTCGTTCAAAAAGAAGTTTTCTACATTGCACACCTTTGGAGCCGGGAAATCTTGACGTGTTTTTTGCAACTTTTCAAGGCCTCTAAACTAGCGTCGGACTGAGTGATTGGCACATTAAACTTTCAGTACTCTGCCACCAAACGACACATGTTCTTAAATGTTGCTCGAGAAGTTCTTAAAGAATTAAAAAGCCTACATGTGCAGTTACTTAAGTACTAGAATGAAATTCTCGTCCAAACGCAAGGGTATTATACTAACATTGACTGCCACCTATAACCACTTCCGCACAAGATTTATAACTTCAGAACAAATATAGACTAACCCAGCATTCAGTTACAATTTGAATCTTCCACTCTAAAAATTGGCCACTATAATTACATTTTTTCTTCCGCAAATTAAATAAATTATCTTTATAGTTTGCTAAATTTATTTGCAGTTTGAAGAATACTTATGTAAAATTGAACGAGTCACATCCTGTAGCATCCTTTCCGTGATCTTTGGCAATGCTTTGAAAATCTCACCTTCAATTACACGAGATTCTTGTAATTAAATAACTATCAATAACTATAATATTTGAAAAAACCTGATATATCCAGAACATTTGGCAATGATAAACATGAAATAACTCCAAATTGCACTGATAATTAAAGGAATTTAATTGTAAAATAATACCAATTAGCTCTTTAAGCAAAAAAAAAGTAACACTGAGAACCACTTTCTTAGTAAACAAATAGGGTAAGGTGGGGTAAGTGGGCCATTGGGGCAAGTGGGCCACCCCCCTGGCATTTCCCGAATTATGGACGTAAAAAAAAATCTGTTGCAATATTTTTACGTATTTACCCCAATAGATGCAGGAAACATTATGGCATCATTTTCACTTAAGTATGTAACAAGGTACAATCCTTTTTGTGAAATTTTTTAAAATTGCATCTTTTCGTAATTCACGCCATCATACTATTTTTAAATTTATTTCCAAACGGTTCATGATACAAAACAAAATGTTATATATTTTGAAAGTGTATAAAACATAGTATCTTTTTGTAGTGTCATGTACTTGTGATGTTGATAAAGTTAAAAGAAAATTGGGGTGGCCCAGTTGCCCCGCGTTTGGGGTAAGTGGGCCACCACAATGGCGGGGTAAGTGGGCCACCCCTGGCCCACTAGCCACAACTCTTTAATATACTTAAAAAAAGGTCATATTTACTGATTCATAGGGTTAGTCATATACACTATTCATAGACCTATTCATTGACATAGGCCAGTTTAAAATCTGCAGCCCTAACATTTTTTTTACACTACATGCAAAAATGACAAGATGAAAATTAATGTATTTTTTCTTGTAGTAAGCTTGCAAGCCAGAAAAAGTTGCTATGGGGGAACTATTAAGGATACATCATTACTTTTTTTTTTCAAATACTCAAAAAATCATGTAGATTATTCCACTTGCCCAGCCTTATCTCTACCAGTTATGTGTAAAAATATATTAGGGGGGTGGCCCACTTACCCCACCTTGTGGGGCAAGTGGGCCACTCGGATGACCAAAATGAAAAACATATTTTTTATATTTATTTTTTGCCAATTTGTGTTAAGGTTGTCATGGGTACAGTAATAACATATGAAAGAATGGACCACAAAAAAAAATAAGTTGTTAGGCCGATTGTATCCAGTGGTATGAGGGTCTAAAGTTGAATTATGCCAAAAAGGTGGCCCACTTACCCCACCTTACCCTATAACAAACATTAAAAAAAAATCACATTGTGGTATATTTTTTATAACGCCATTCCAAATCGATTTACAAAGAAAAAATTAATAATCTTTAACATTTCAAATAAGTTTTTTCGTGATATTGCTGATGTGGCAACAGTAATTTAAATGACTAAAAATTAAATTCCAATGCTACTTTAATGGGTCGTTCGTCGACATGACAAGATGACAGATGTCCGTATGGACGTACAAACAGAAGAACAAAAAGTATGAAGTTAGGTCCCTGCTGTCCTATCTTTCGATGACAAAAATGATTCTTAAGATCTGATGGATAGAACAGATTTCGTCACCGAAGTAAGGACAGACAGACGGGACACTTTGGGAAGACTACCATGTCAATACCTTCTTTTCTATTAAAAAAATGTTTCGAATTTAAAAAAAAAGATTATAAAATATTCTAAAAATAACGCCAGGGCTTCATCCTCCTTGACCATACATCCCAGGACCCCTCCCTAAACATTTTTAAATAAACGTTTATATTTCTCCCTTCAATAAACCCACAGACTACGGCCGTCATTTTAGAAATGGTAAACCAAAGGTCACTAAGTGATTCGATTGAATAACTCGTCAAATATTCAGCCAAATGTAACAAAAACTAAGATTTAGGGTTTATGAGGATTCTTAATATTTCTTAATTATAAAATTGGGTGCTGCCATTGAAAATTTTAAAGTTAATAGCATTTTTAATATGAAGAGGGCTCCTTATGCAATTTTTTTGTCCTGCAATTAACTCATGATGTTATATAAACACAAAGTCAAAAAGGTTCTATAGGATGACTAACGTTCGAAATAATCACTAGTGGGAACTTTTTCCACAGCTGTACATATCAAAATAGCTAAAAGTATCCAAGCGCCAATAGCCCTCGTGTAGCTCTAGTGCGACGATAATTTAAACCAAATCTAATCTAAAAGTATCCAACCTATACTACAACTAAAGTAGTCAAGTTTAAAAGTCGCGCGAAATTCTTTGACTGGATTTATAATGAGCTCCGCCCACTTTTCCATGTGGTTTAGGTTTACAGTTTGAACGATTTAGATATTGGCGTTTTTTTCCTTCTACGATTTGGCGACATTTATTTTTGTGTGTCATCAAATTTAAAATCATAGATTCTCGTCTGTTATGAACGTTATTGTCATAAAAAGTACTTGAAATGTAAAAGCATCATTTAAATTCTGTATTAGCATACAGAGATAATGCATGAGTGAATTATTTAAATTAATAATAAATCTTTTTAATCAATTAAGCCAAGTTGTCCTACAGATGTCGCCACGATTCTCAAAATGAAGCTTTTAAAAAAAATTAATAATTAAAAAACTGATTGATATTGTTCCTTCAAATCTTTTTTAAATTGTCTTTCATCCCTATTTGCGTATCTGGTGCAAACAGATCATACGTTTAAAAAATACTTTTCAAGAAACTATGATTTGAAAAATAAAGCATTACGTGTATAGGACTGACAGTCCCTCTTAAGTTGTCTAGAGACTATCAGGCTTTCCAGCAACACATAATTTAAAAAATAAAACATGTTTAACTTTTTTCAATTTTGAAGTATCGAAGTCCATTTACGACCTAAATACAATTTTGAAAAAATTACAAGGGGGTTAAAATTTACAATTTAAAAATCATTCTGTGAAAATCAGCTTACATTTATGTCAATTCTTTCTTTCCTATGAGGGATACAGGGATAAAGGATAATATTTTCAAATTGCACATAATTTCTTTGTATATATGCTGACATGAAGTTTTCTAATTACCATTTCAATGCGTAAGTTTTCTTTTGCAATTTGAATATTCTTCTAGGCAAAATATTACTAAACAAAATATAAGAGAATTGAATGAATTTTTTAAAGGCATTTAGATGTATTATTTTCAAACTGGCTCCCCGTCGAGCTTATTTATGCTTTGGAAGTACGAAAAGAATGCAGAGACACTTTCTTTTGGAATCACGTCTGAAAAGTTTTTAGCAAGTTTTTATTCCATTCAATCAAGAACTCTTTAAAATAATAAAAAAAAACTTTAAAATTGAACACGTTCTGTCTTTTTCTAACAAAAATAATCAAGTTCAGGAGTCACTGCAACCAAACAATCGGGTCTGTTTTGCGATATTTCGTCAACATTGACCCTTGATGCGTGAAAAGAAGTTACCTTGAAAGAAAGATCCCTAACATGAATCACATGACTGACAACTTACGTTCAGCCCAACAAAAGTTGATTTCAGTAAGAGTGGGTGGAGTCCCAATCGGGTGCTCGTTATCGGTTATTGTAATCCCGTAGATGCACAAAAGATAAACTCTAGCCACGATGGGTGTATCAGGGTTAAAATATGATAAAGTTAATAGTATACTGCTTAACCATACCTTTTATTTGTTTAGTTGATTAAAATTGATTCTGCACGAGCAGGTCAGCAAGCTGTTAAAATGTGTAGCAAGTGGGGCAACTGGATTAGACACTTGTTGGTTTTTGAACTTCGATACTCAATCACTTTTGTTGTATAAGATTAAGCCGTATGGTAGTGGAAGTTTTTCTTGTTTTAATATACCACTACCACAAACAAAGGAGCATTGAATTAATAACCACAATACTTAAAAAAAGGTGTACAAAAACAACCTTTTGCATTTGTTCTTCCTCTTTATCCCTTAATATTGTCAACCGATTTGATGAAATGTTATTTAGATCACTTACTTAAAACAATAAAAGTTTTAATTTTATTGTAAGATTCTTCCCAAAACATAATTTTAGAGACATTTTTGGGGGTTACGTATTTAAATTCATGCGTAAATATATTTTTGAGAGTTTAAAATGACTATTTTTATTAAGGTAATTTATATTTTTATTCCTAAAAAAATCCAAGCTATAAAACACACTTTGTATTGTTAACGTGATTTTATCATTTCTGTTTAATTTCTAAAAAACAAAAATAGAACAAACTTATCAATAACCATTTGTCATGTTTGGATTGTTGCGCCATATAAAGCTTACACGATCTGATAGTAGCACTGGGACGTGTAATCCTTTGTGTGCCACAGACAATACGATAGGTGTCAAAATACGTGATTGCCTTGTAAATCCATCACGTCTTAATGAATTTCGTGATCTGGAAGCTCTTAAAGTTTAGTTGATAACTACCTATCTTTAAACACCACGAATTTAGATCTAGACTGTCAAGAGTTTGAACAGTTAAGTAATTGAATTCTAGGCGTGAAAAATTGACGACAATTGCACGATCGTTTAATCAAAACAAATAGGTTAGTTAAAATAGACAAAAATGTCTTGAAATTCATGCTATACTGAACAACTTTCAATTACAATTAAATTATAGAGCAAATGTAAATTTTAACTAAGAGTATTCTTCGAAAAAAAAAATCATACGAAGTCTATTGTTAATTTAGAAAAAAGATAAACCATCCAGTCTAGTATTATAGTTTTGACGACAAAACATGTAGATTTGAATTAAGTATTAGGATAATTTTTTTACTAAAATAGTTCGTACACATACAGGTAGTAAATTAGGAAGTTGAAAAGAAAAACATAATTGCTGACTGCATAAGGCTATCCCTTTTAATTTTAACTACTACATGAACTAAACTAAATAATTAAAAACAAACTTAATAAAGAACAATCCATAAATGTTTAGATAAATTGTTCGGCCCAATGGACTTTACCAGGAGAGATTTGGCTGCTCTGAATATAATGCGAGGAAGAGACAACGGATTACCTGACTACAACACAGTACGGCGATACTTTCAACTGCCGGTTTTGACGAATTGGTCTCAAATCAATCCCAAGTTATATGAAGTGAAACCTGAGGTAAGTGATGAATCTATGTATAAAAAGAGTCTAGTTCTCCAAATTATAACTAATGTATAGGGTCCGGCCCTTTTATTGTCGATTTCTACCAATTGAGTTTGCCATTGTCAAAAGTTGTCAATGAACAGACCGGACCTTGTGTCTTAGCTTTACTTGGAAGAATATGTAACTTTTGAAACTTGACCCTAGATATGATATATCTATCATCTTAGAAAATAAGATAATATCTTCAATTGTAGCCATGTACATAATCCCCTTTTCGCTAAAGTAAATACTTTAAATTAATGTAGTCAATAATGTTAAAAAAATAGTACGGGGTATGATTTTTTTCGTTCACTCTGCATATCGACGGAGCTTGCATCAGCGGCGTTTGATAAAGCTGAAGTCACGGAAAAATTGCAGCCTTATTAAATACCATTCTAATCACCAATATTTTCACCACTCGTCTGACAATATCATAGAATCCGTTAATGCTACGCAACGAATTTACTTTTGGTATTTCAGATGATAGAGGCACTGGAGAAAGCGTACGATGGTGACATGAACAACGTCGATCTCTATATCGGAGGGATGTTGGAGACAGAGCTGGACGGCAGACCGGGACCCCTCTTCAGAAGAATCATCAAAGAACAGTTCGAGCGACTTCGGGATTCAGATCGGTTCTGGTTCGAGAATACGGCAAACGGGTACTACATTTTCATTTTATTGTGGAGCTAATTAGAGAACTAGGTTGTAAACAGCTGTGATATGAGGGATAATCCAAATTTCGGCGAACTATAATACCAAGAAGCAATTTGGTCTAGGCACTTCTATTAGTTTGAGGGCTTCCCCACAGATGCCATTTTCATATGTGAATGGCCCCATGTGATTTCCCATGTGTATTGTGTATGGACTATTCCATAAACTAAGAATTTACTACCATGAATAAACATTCCTCCCTTTGATATTCCTTTATATCTTAAGTATCAAAATTAAATCTGTTTCGGAATTTATTTGGAATCAAGTTGAGTAAAAAAGCATCCCAAATCAAATAAGAATTTAAAATATCTGTTAAAAAATCAAATGTTTCGAATTTTACAACCTTATAAATTAAGCATACGTGCTTTTATGTGCTTACAAATCAAAAGGGCTACTCTGTCATTTCATGACGACGCCAATTAGGTAATTATTTGAACTTTTCAAGTAAATATGGATTAAAAAATATTTATAAGCAGTGTCGGGTAGCGTTTCCAGTTTTATGATAGGATGGATTTCAGAGAGGCAATTAAACATTTATAATTTAAATGCCAAAAGTCGCCAACGAAAAGTTAGTCCCTATATCACAGTTTTCTTAATTTACTAGTTTTCAGTCAACTTGATAGTAGTGTGTATTCATTCTGGGTTATTTTAGATTTGCCTTAAAGAGTTAATTCAACTTTTAATTTGGAATCCTTAATTCTATTTACGGGCATTTTATTTTGCTAACTTTAAAATCTGAGCTAAAGATACAAACCTTTCAGAATCTTTACAGAGTCTGAAATTGAGGAAATAAAGTCCCTGAAGTTAAGGACCATACTCACTGAAGCAACTGATATTGAACCAGAAGGATTGCAAGAAAATATATTCTTCTGGAAAGACGGTAATTATTTTAATACCATTATTTATTTTTCTGAGAGATTTTAATTTCTTAATATTCAAGTATTGACATCAAATTTAAATATAAAGCTTTTTTTAAAGCTATCGGAAAGGTTTAAAAGACTAATAGAATATTCCGAACTAGTTTTTTCTCTTTTGAACCATTAAAACTTCTAATAATATCGAAGGAATTTTATTTAATACTAGCTGTATTTCGAGAAACTTGGATTACGCTAAAAATAATTACTTTATAAAAATGTATTTTCAAGGCACTTTATAACTTTTCCATGTATATTTAATGAATTAGCTAAACTCAATCAAAAAGTTTTGGCTCACAATGGAAGAAAAAGTAGACCATAATAGAACTCTAGTTATCCGAAAACTATTCGGAAAATCAAATATTTGGAGAATTGGATTCGTGTGGAGCAAAGAGGACGGCTAATAATAAATCTCCGGTCTAATTCGACACGGTGAATCGTCATCCCAATATGTTTCGATTAGGAAAAGGTAGGTGGAGGGAACTGCAATTGCGCGACAAAAACCTTATTTTAAGAATTGCTGTACTATTTGGATAATCGGAGTTCGGATAGTAAGATTTGTGATACTTGGAATTTTACTGTATCACATTGCAATTCATCTAATTTCCCCCGTAAATAATTAGTAAAAAAACTTTTGTAAATAAAAAAGTAAAGATTATTTGAATTGATATAATGAAATTTTCTTTACACCCAAGATAGCTGAAACAATTATCTAATTGGTATACTTTTTTCCCATCATATTTAACAATAAAACTGATACTCTTGAGAATTAATTTCTGTCGTTGCTGTGCCATGTCTTGTGTCATGTTATAAAAAAATGCTGTTTTGAAAAATTTCATTAATTTTTCTAAGTTTATAAATGGTGCCATAAAAGTTGACTTGACAACGATGTTGGAGTTTTTTTACGTTTTCATTTTTAAAAAAAGTAAGGTTTTATTTTACCGAAAAAGTCACAAAGATCAGTATCGACTTATCGAGATATTAATTTTGTTTCATCCAAAATATTTTGTAAAATCTTCACAAATTTGCGAGAATAATATCGAGCTAAATATTTTATACACATTGTTTGCTGATGTGTTTTTGCACGCTAAAAATGAATCCTATGATCAGGGAAAAATCTTTGATGCCACTAAAGCTGACTAAGTGAAACTCGGGACGGATTTTCCGTGTTTTTTCCATGATTAATTGCGGCTTTAAATTTATTTTCCACAATATAATTTTCTTGAACTGGGCAACCCTTCATTTTTAAATTCTCATTTTGAAAACTCAGCACGCGTATAGCTGATTATGATGGATGTATTTGCACTTTTTTTTTTTTATATCTCATCAATAGTTACTGCCAAACAGTGACACAAAATTTGTTCGAAATATTAATGGAACCATGTGGGTTGGGCAACTAAAAACACTGTGATTGGCAAATGGGTGGAACCTATTAAGATCCCCGTTAACAAGTTATTGAAATCCTGTCGTTAAAATGGCCCCATTTAATCATATTTTGGCATGTTCAAGTCGGCAACTAAATCAAATGGAAAATGAGTTATTATTGAATTAAAGACAGTGACAATGAAATAAAGTTTAGAAGATGTTTTAGTATTTGTAATCACACGTAGCAACTTAACTTATTTAAGTTTTAGAAAAGTCTGCAAACAACGCTTATTTGTCTTTTTGGAAATGTTAGTACTTCAAAAAGATTATTTTGGTGCCAAATAAATTTGACTACTTTATTTGGTTGACCAAATGACTTTTTTATAAGATAATAATAAACTAGTATTAAGCAGTAAAAATGGTGCTTTTATGACTCAATAATTTCGGCGCCATTTTTAATGAACACCTAAAGACATTATTAGGAGGTAGGTTTTTTTGTAGACCAAATTTTTTTTTGTAATCATAGACTATTGACGGGTTTTCCAATACTGTCTGATGACATGTGTCATGCAGTACTTGTGAATACAGCCATTCGCTGTAAAACTTTTTGCAGGGCTGGGGAGCCCAGTGGGTTAGGCATTCGCCTAGCATGCGAAAGGTCCCAGGCTCGGGTCCGGACATAGCCAAAATATCTGCCGACCAATAAACGGCCTGTGCAGCCGAAAATGTCCGACGAATAATACCTCGTGTAAGTGAGTGCACGTTGAATACCCTTCAAAGTCCAAACGCTGCGTGCGATGTCGCCCTTAATGGTTGCGTTGGGTGCCTATACCGGTGTCGGCTCGTCACTTGACTGGGGTTCTAAAATACGACGCCCGTCGCCAATAGCCCTCGTGTAGCTCTAGTGCGACGATAATTCAAACAACCTAACCTAATCTCCGATTTTGCTGTGAAACTTTAATAGTATACTCGGTGAAAGCACTTTTTACTAGCTGCCACCATGCTTACGGAGTAACGTTCCATGGAAGTCTTACAATGTTGGTGACTCATGGAGACTATGTTTTGAAGAAAATAATATTTTTTGTAACATTGTTTTCGACAGGAAATATCTGCCCACAGCCTGCTCAATTAAATGGATCGATGATGGAACCTTGCATGATGTTAGATGGTTACGATTACTTTCACGGCAATGAAGTGGCTTATATTTACTCTTGTATAATTTTGGCTTTCATACCAATCGGTAAGTTATTTTTCTCCTTATACTTTTAAATAACTTTTAAATAATGAAAATACTTATAAAGTAGAAACCTATTTTTTAATATTTTTTTTTACATTTTATGAAGGTTTAATTCATTTACGGATCAGTCATTTTTTCTCAAGATTCATGTAACTAGTTACCTGCCTTAGAAATAGATTATAGTGGTAGCAGGTCTTTTTTATAGGCCAAAATACCAAGTATGGTTTATTGACAGATATTTTAATTAATAATCATTTCTATGCAAATATAATTTAAAAAAATTTTGAGGAAAATGTGTTTTGTTGAGAAAGAAATTTTTCAAGTCTAAATAGCATTATTCATATCAGTTAAAACCCTATGCCACTTATTAATGAGTTTAATATCGTAATAATTTAAAAACTAATTATTCAAACTCATTTTATTAAGCAAAATATAGCAAACATTAGAAGAAAATTTATTTTACAGTTGATTATAATCTCATAGGTTTTGGCGGAATAATAAGGTTTTTTCTTTTCCAGAGTTTCCCTTACGACTTTTCCAGCATTTCAACTGGAAAAGTCGTAACTAATCTATATCAACAAATATTATTTTAGAAAATAATTTTCTCTTATAAATTTTTATTATGTAAATTAAGATAGTTTTATTAAGATTAAGTGCTTAAAATTGTCGTAATAGAAAAAATTAATTGACTATCTTCAATTGAGCATGCCTAATTTACTGATCAAATTCTGAATTATCCTGCGGGTACAACTGACGCTGACATCGTTTTCTGATGGATTAGTACGCAAATGGGACCTAATAATTGAGAGTTTTTAAATATATGCAGTGTCCTGAATTTTTTTAAAAACTTGTTTGCTGACAGTTAATGAATCGTATCCAAATTTTGTTATCGCTTTATTCATTCTTAAATGGACTGTTGTAGAATAATTAGTGGAATAATGATATTATGACAATCTAAAATTAGATGGCATTATTCCGAGTAAAACTCGTTGCCAAAATTTAATTTTGATTGATCATCCTGCCAGAGTTGTTTGATTTTCAATTGAAAATTCTTTAGAACAAACTGCGAGTCTATTATTGATTCTTTTCCCTTTTTTGTATATAAATCATGTAGCATTAGCTATGGATAAAACTAATAATTGAAAACTGAAGACCTTTTATTCACACCAAACAAAAAAAGTAACGTATCAAAACAAGTTGTACAAAAATCTTCGCTCAAGTGTTTTTAAATATCAAGGTGGCTAGTTGGCTGTTACACCCCCCCCCCTTAATTTACATGAAGATTCTCTTCTTGGACATCACATCATGAAATAATTCCGCATTATCCGTAACCTAAATTTATAACTTTAGTTTTTCGAAATAACTAGATAGTGTTTGGTAAATTTAAAATTTTCAATGCTCGGTTTTGCACATCCGTTCGAGTAAATAATTTTATTCCAAAGATAGTTATTGTTCTCAAAATCATTGGGGTTATAAACATTGCACCTCAGAGATTAGCCTAATGAATACTTAATAGTTTCCTTGAATATTAGTCTAGATTTTATGGTGAATGTAGGCTGTACACTGAATTGAGTACTAAATTTGAGTTGTCGTCTTAGTAACCATGGCCGTAACGGGGTACTTTAACTGTGTGTATTGTTAAAGACGCACGATTTATTTAAATGAAGATCAATGTGTTGCAATATTTTGATCAGAAGTAAATAATTTTATCGACACTTTTATTAAATAAAGTGTTTTTTTTAAGCTTTCTTAAAAATTGCAGCTATTGTTGTTACTTATATATTAAAGAACAAGGAATGTAAGAAAAACTTTCATTTATTTATAGTGTTTCACATAAGTTTGTAACAAATATATTTATTTTTAATCTTTCAGTGTGTACTGGTATGGGTTATGGCGTTATTAAACTTCAGAACAAACGGCGTCGAGAGATCAAGTTGAAAAAAGACCTCAATACCGGAAAAAACTTTGACAAATTATGTAAGTAACTTGTAACAGTTTTAACCTTCATCTTTTATTGAAACTTTAATGTTAAATTGTTTTAAAATAATTGTGCGTTAGGAAGTCTTAGTTAAGATTCTGAATTGAAATTAAAAAATTACTTGTCTACTACAAAGTCAGGTTAATATCTAAAATTTTTTTTGTGGAAAAACTTATTCAAATTGCGTGTCCAAATTATAAATAAACAAATAAAATGCCAAAGGTGGCATTTAATCTACCGGTTTTTAAATTCGGACGAAAATTAGTGGTTCTTCCGATAAAAAAATAAATTTTTTATCCACACTTATTTTTTCTTTGTTTATTGAGCAGTTATTTTTCCCAAAAAGAATTTCTTAAAGTCCATCCTATCATCAAAATTTAAAAAATATTTTTTTGCATAATTTAATTAAGTATCTGTCGTTTATCAAAAATCCTCAAACATTAATTCAATATTTGTCACAGTTTCGTAGTTATTCATTTTTGAAATGTTTTTTTTTTTTTTGGATATCACCCATAATGAATGCTTTTGCAGTGCGGACACTGATGAAGCAGAGAAACTGGTTTTACAGAACCCCATTTACGCAAAATATACTAACCTTGTATAATACGTATTAACGTAAATGGTTAACACTTTTGAAAATTAGTATAAAACTTAGGCCAAATAAAAAAACAAGCCTAGGGTTGATTAATTCTGCAGTGATTTTATTATAAAACTTTTGTTTAAATCAATGAATATAGATAACCTTTAAGGCAGTAATTTATTAAATGACCTCTGATAAATACAGACTTACAAATTCGTCAGATAACTGTCATGTTTTCTAGAAACGCACATTTATGGATTTTATTATTTGATAGATTAAAAAATTCATCGATTTTATAATTTAATCGCTTTTATAATTTAAAGTATTATTGAAGATTTATTTCGAAACATCTACCACAGAAATAATTTTTTAAAAAAATTGGATATCAGTTAAAATTATTAATTTTAATATCATGCAATAAAAACGAGTCATTTCGACCGCTTTATTTGTCCCTCGGAGGTAAAGAGAAATTTCCAATTTTACAAAATTAAAATTACAACAGTGATTTGAATCGTTAACAGGTGTTTTACAATGAAGGTTAACCGAAATTTTCATTTTAGATGTGAAGGAATGGCTGCACCAGAACCACAAGCGCTGTGTGAAGGTGAAGATCGGCCCTGATGACTTTATCTCCACCATCAATCGCAAGGGCGAGGTGCTGCGAAAGCTGGACTTCAAGTCAGTCGGGTCGCTGGTCATCGAGGTGACGCGAGACACCCACAAGAAGCCCATGATGCTCATACGATCGCCGAGGGATCACGATCTGGTGGGTTTTGTTGGGGAAAAATACATGGGCCTGTTTAGGAGTATTTGTCCACGTTTTCAGAACTTCGAGGCTTGAAATATGCCGTTTTTCAAAAACTAGCATTATACTTTCATTTTGGTGCTTGGGGTGATGCAAATAAGGGTCTTGATTATAAAAAACACTGACATTTTCATTCAAGAGAAAATACTTAAAATTAATTGGGTTAAAACATGCCGCGACTGACATGACAAAATTGAGACAAAGATTTTGAGTGACTTTATATTATTACCATTTGCTCTTAACTGATATGCATTTCAAGTCTAGAATTTTTTTGGAATCGATATAAGATTCTGATGTGCCAACCAGAAAGAAAAAAATTAAGAAATTTATAAATAGTAAAATATTATAAAATATTTATGACGTGACTGACATGGCAAATGTGACAGACATGACAAAGTTTTGATGTTCTATATTTCACTCAAATTTTAAATTTAATTTTCGAATTTTTTACGAACTGCTTATTTTGAGGTATAAAAAGAGAAAATAAAGTGTCAAGAATTTTTACCGAGCAGATTTTGTTTAAAATAAAAAAAGTTGAAATTTAAAGTCCATGGCGCATTTTCGTGGAATCAACCTAATATGTTTACAAGCATTTAGCTGCTTGAGCCTGAATCCCTTTAAATAACGTCGTCGCAATAAAATTCGTCAATCCCTGGGACTATTTTAAACTAAGCAACCAAAAACTAGGTGTCCAGATTCACTTACAAAATTTGTGATTAAAATAAAATGTTTGACCTTTTTAATTTTAAATTATCAGCTTTAGATTTGGGAAGAGTTTAAAAAAGTAACGTGACGATGTCCTATTTAGTAACAACTTTCCGGCGGGAAGTCTATTATCTCTTTTACAGGGTGGTGCAAATAAAAGAGGCCCCGGTCTAGAGATGAAGAGTACACGGGAAAAGCCACTTGGTTTCGTAGAAGGCTTTCCTCAATAGGCCTCTTTGGCGATTATAGCGAGAAATTGCCTAAACTGATGTAAAGAAACCGGTTACTCACTTTGTTTTTCTTTCGCGGCAACCCTGATTCACGCCGGAGATCAGTGGTAACGAGTCAAACGCTTGTACCGCGAATGAAGAACCGAAAGAAAAACCTGTTTCCTGTCGGCAATGTCCGCTAAGCAGACACATAAGGTAAAACTCTTAAAAAATCAAGCGGTTCTTCCAGTGTACTCTTCAGATATGAATACGTTGGAATGCTTGGCGAGAAAAACTCCTGAAGCCGCCTGAAACCTGTTTTTCCATTGGTTGGCTCGGATTAGCTTCACATTAAAACTACTAGTGGGCTAGTGGAGAGTTCAGATCTTAGTTCGTATAGTATTAAGACGTCCCATAATGCAAATTTTATGTCTTGCAATCAATTTAGAATATTTTGTATTAACAAAAACCACAAGGCCCGATTCGCTAGGATTAGTAACGACAGAAATAATCACTAGTGGGGAAATTCTTTTTGATCAGCTCTACAAACATTGTTTATCACTTTCGCTACGAAAGATTTTTGCTTCCTCGTAATATTTGATAGGAATAACATAATTGAATCCTTAGTTGTTCGGGCGTTTTGGGGCGCTTTCGTAAAGAAAGGGTTAAATTTCATTTCACCTACCTCCTCAAAACATAGCGTAGTTGCCGGCACTTAATTCGTTAAGCGCTTGTTAGGAATTAATATTTAGGCGATTAATAGCTTCAATTAGCAAACCTATTTTTATATATTTTTTTGATTCGGCAACATTTCTGCTGTATTCTTCCGTATTCTTATTTCCACTTTGGGGCCGCTTTTATTTGCACCACCCTGTACGAAATATACCGATCTTCAAATGAAATTTTCTCTAAATTATATTTAAAAAGAGCCACTAAAAACATTTGTAATTTTGTTATACAATTGTTGATAATCGATTTGCAGGTACTTCAATTTGAACATCAACAGGCAAGAAATAAGTTTCTGCACAAACTAGAATCTTTCCTTACGAGCAGAAAGAAAACTTTAGAAACTATTCAGACTTACAGAGAAGCGATGCTTGCCAATGCAGAAACTAAAGAGAAGCGCCAAAAGAGATTGGAACACTTTTTCAGGGAGGCTTATGCTTTGGTAAATATTTTAATACACTATACAGTTTTGCAGCAATTAATAATAAATTTGTCTTTCAATATATTGATGATTGTATTTAATATATATAAAAAAAGTCTTGGATTATTCTGTTAAATATCAGTTACAGCAACGGTTGAGATTGTAAAAATAGAAAACCGATTAACTTTAAAATTTACCCTTTGGAACTACTTCTGTTATCTTTTACTTTTAATATTAAGCTAATTTAATGTATTGAAATGAAGTGTAAGCGCAACCAAAGTATTTTAATTGTGGCCATCCCCTTAATACAAACAAGCCATAAAATGTGATAGATATATCATGAACTCCAAGTCTGGAGTCTTGTGCAAAAACTTCTTGTCAAAAACATCCCTCATAACAAAAAGTTATTTAATTAAAATAGGCAATGCATCATAACAATTCGATTGTGTATATTTTCTAGACTTTCGGACTGAAGCCCGGCGAGAGGAGGAAACTGGAAGACATCGGGAGCGACATCATCATGGTGATGAGAACTTCTTTGTCCAAGAATGAATTTGCTGATGCATTGGGCATGAAGCCCGACTCGTTGTTCGTCAAGAGAATGTTCAATTGCGTGGACAAAGATAAAGACGGACAGATCAGTTTTCAGGAATTTCTGGACACAGTAGATCTCTTTTCTAGAGGTAATTTATGATTTTTGCTATGGAATGCTTTCATTTTTTTTAGATTGTTGCGTCGCTAAATATATATAAAAAATATCTATTCCAAATATACAAAATAATTCCATACCAGTATGGTATAAGCAAAGAAAAAATTTTAAATATAGAAAAACGCAATGTATAAAATGTCACTTTACTTTTATTAGTTTACATGCTATTTTTGACAAGGTTTTAGTTAACAATGTTTTCTTTGTACATAACGATCTTGGAATAAGTTGCAGCATTATAAATAGTAGAATCTGGTAACTTGAAAAGTAACATATTATAGGTACTAGTTTGAATAATTTAGACCTTATTTTCTGAGCTGGCTTATTGTAAAACTAAACTTACCTTTCTTATATTTCAGTTGTGCTTTATTTACGTTATAAATAAAGATAATCAATAAATCACTTCCCTTTCTATCTTTCTTGTGAAATTATTCCCAATATTATGTACACTTAAATGTGATTGATGAACCAACGTTCTAATTGGTTTACGTGCTTAACTTTTACTTTGCGTACTTTTATCTTTGTTAAAATATAGGCTTCTATCTTTTTACTTTTCTGTGCCTTTATTGAATGTGCTAATACTTTTCTCATTATCTTCACATTGAGTACTTCTACTAAAATATTATAAAAACTTCTACTAAAATAGCATAAAAACTTTTACTTAAATAATATAAAAATTTCCACTGAAATAATATTTTTTTCATTTTCTGTGTCTGTGCTTTTATTGAGTGTGTCAGTACTCTGCACAATGACTTCTCACTAAATACTTCGGCAAAAATAATATCAAAACTTCTACTAAAATAATAAAAAAACTTCTACTAAAATAATACAAAAACTTCAACTAAAAAAAATATAAAAACTTCTACTAAAGTAATAAATAAATTTCCACTTAAATAATACAAAAAATTTCCACTAAAATAATATAAAAAATGTCCACTAAAATATTTCTTTAACACCGACTTTTTTTGGTGTCCCCCAGGCAAGACGGAGGCGAAGTTGCGCGTCATCTTCGACATGTGCGACGACGACGGGAACGGGGTGATCGACAAGCACGAGCTGACCAAGATGCTGCGGTCTCTGGTGGACATCGCCAAGACCGACTCGCTCGGGGAGGACCAGGTCATGGAGCTCATCAAGGGGATGTTCGGCACCGCGGGACTTGACCAGAAGGACAAGCTCAACTACGACGACTTCAAGGTGCTCATGAGGGAGTTTAAAGGGGACTTCATCGCCATCGGGCTCGACTGCAAAGGTGTTGATTCATGTTATGTTTCTTGTTTTAACGGCGAATGACAGCGTTTCGACAAACTAAAGTGTGTCTGTTTTAATTCAACGAGAAAAATTATTTTTTAAGCCACGTTTCTCCGGCTGTAATAAATATTTTTACTAACGTTTTTTTAATGAAAAATATAGTGGTATTATAAGCCTCTGTAATCCCGCATTTGAAGTTGGTTCCAATATAGTTTGTAACATTAATTATTGTGAATTTTTAAAAAAAAGTATTCGAAACCATTTCAGAAAGTGGGATTATAGAGACCTGTAAGTCAGCTACGTTTATCATATAAGAAAAAGTTTGTAAAAAATATTCAATACAGCAGGAGAGATGTCATTTAGAAAATATTTTTTCTATTGGATTAACACTGACGCAATTGGTTGGTTTGGAGACCAGCGGTCAATCAAGCTCATTTGCTCTTAAGTCCATTATTCACTGATAAGACTCCCGACAGATGTTTCACGCTCCATGATTGGTTGGTTTGGGAATCGTAGGCGTGGTTACCAAAACTAGCCATTTACGACTGGAAAATTCTATGTCAGATGTCTATTAGTGTAAGGGGATCTTAAAAGGGATAATAATTAAAAGGCCTAAAGATGTTTATGTTATGTAGACTTCTAATTGTGTAATCCCAACCCAAAAGTATAAATAACTACAATTAGAGATTTCATCTTTTACTGATGTGAGTAGGTCTCTCATGCTCTTAAAACTATCTTTGCCGATAATGCGCTAAGGCACCATGAACTACGGATTTAATAATACTATATTCCTGCAAATTGTTACGTGGTAATTCAAATCTTACGCAGTCAAAGCGTTAATCAGTCTGACGCTAATCATTTTGCTGAATCGATAAAGAGCGACTTGAAGGCAAACGAAAATAAGCTAACCTTCTTATTTTGGCACAAAGTAAATAGATAATGGTTGCTTCTGGTCAAAAATTCCGCACGTTGGTTTGACTTAGTTGAATCTCTTAATAAATATGAATTGATGCCGGAAAATTTCCCAATCGTCAAATACTGTAAAACAGCAGTTAAATATTAAAATCTATCAAGAATCAAATCGCCTTGCTGCTGAGAGTTTACCAACTTAGCTATAGCGCTATTTTTGTTCTTAGTTTGTAAGACTATTGGTACGTGTGCCACAGAAATTCAGAAAGTAGTTAAAAATTTGGTATTGCCGGATAAAATAAAACCCTAAGAGTTAGCAGGTATCAGGCCCTGATCATTGCCTAGGCCTACAAGGCCCGGGCCTTGGGCCCCTGATTTTAGGGGGCCCCCAAAATTGGTTGTAAACCTATGCATTTTGTTTTACAAAAGTTATGAAAACATATTTTTTACATATAAGTAATTTTAAATCATAGTTTTAATTGTTAGTAGTCAAATTAACCATGTTTTTGAAATTTCTCTAATAAAATAATGAGCACCATTGGTTTACATAGATTATATTTGATAATGGACCTCCTACTTTTAAAGCTCATAACTTTACAATATATGTATTGATTAACCTTATCAGGGGCATAGCCAGATCTTAAAAATTCTTTATTCTAAAATAGTATTAAATAAATAATATAACTATATATATATTTGGGGGGGGGGGGGGACCCTTAGCCTTTCGTTGGCATTGCATATGCATTCGGTAAGGGGCCCCTGAAAGTATCTGGGCCTTGGGCCCCAACTGGTCATGGTCGGGCCCTGGCAGGTATTTCTCCGAGGTATCAAGAACTAAAGATTCGATAACGCTATTGTTACGGCACGTTACGAAAATTTTACGCATAGAAATTGTTAAGACTTCAGAGAACGAAGGATACAACATTATATTACGGCATATGTTCGCGCTCATTGCAAATTTATCAGTATTAATTGTTCACATTATAGCTCATTATAATACATCATCGATCAAAAATCATGGAGTTCAGCACTTATTCAGTTCTTATTTTCGGTTCTATATTTTATAAAGATCAGGGGTGAGCTTTTGAAGAAAAAATTACTTTTTTTGATGAAACTATGTTTTTAAACAAGATTTTTAATTTTTTTAGGAGCAAAGCAAAACTTTTTGGACACCTCGACAAATGTTGCTAGGTGAGTTTAAATGATTTTTTTTTTAAATTACGGTTAATGCACCGAAAATAACTTGATAAACATTTCTAGTTTTTCGCGATAGTGCGAAAGATTTACTTTATTTTTTCACTACCAAAACTTACATATTTTTTGTTTTGCATAAAGGATGACCAGTTTCCAAATAAACCACCAAGTAGAAGAAAGGAAAAATTATTGGCAGCTGAAATACAACCACATAGCAACGTTTTTGGAAGAATACCGACAACACATCTTTTACCTTTTTGTGTTTTACGTCATTAACTTTGTTCTGTTTTTGGAAAGATTTATATGTAAGTAAAAAATGGCATAAATTAAAATAATACAATAGGAACTACTAAATGGCTCTCTTTATGTAAGCTAACCTTTAACCCCTTGCACTCACCAGGTCACGAGGTACGTCACGAGTCATTACCACTTGGTCATAGGTCTAACGTGATAATTCGTGAGGTGAATTGTGTTCAACATTGGGTTTGATGCGGAAATAATGTCTTATGATAATATCAGCCTGTGAAAAATGGGAAATCATTAAAAACAATCTCACAACTCTGCGGAAAATCGTGTTCAGATTCCATCATACTGTACAAAGATTAGTGGACGCTTCTTCCTTTGAGTTATGATGGAACGTAGCGGACATTTTTTCACGTAGTCGGTATGATATTTTTAGTGCAAAGGGTTAAAAGGCACATTCCGTTTTTGGTTCTGCATATAAAGAATAACATTCTAAATATGTCGAGTTGCAAAAAAAGGGGGGGGCAACATTTTGTATAGAAAAATATGTAGGTTTATTTCGCTTGAGTGTACGGAAACAACAAACAATACACACCTTAACCTCAACTATTTCATTAATTTTTAGACTTGTTTAGTTGTGAATTGGGTAAAAAGGAATGGACGTTTATTTTAATATACTGGCTTGTTCTCGTAGTTTTAAGTTTATTTACAGAAGCATGATAACATACAAAAGTACACGTGTTTGTTAATTTGTGTAATGCAAGTCTGTCTAAAAAGGATTTCAAATACAACCCTATTTAGACAGACTTGAGAACTCTCAGAATTGTCTTTCCCCTCCGTATAAACTGAAAAAATTTAAACCTGTTTGACCTCTATTGTTTCTGGACACCAAGAAAAATTAGCTTGTATAAGTACTGTGGGGTAATTCCATGTAACTTGTAATGTAAGTCACAATTTAAGAGGAAATTAAAAGCTTTTTAAATTTGAAGAATTATTTGGTTTTACTAAAGTGTAGATCAGCTATTCCACCATTTTTTTTTATTTAATATTAAAAATTGTAGTGATAATCGCTTTTTACACACCTGGACTTACACTACAGAAATGATAATTTTACATGGAATTACCCTATATGTACAAAACTCCTTTCGTCTTCGTATTTCTTTCCCAGACTACACGTACTTCACGGAGCACATGGATCTCCGTCACGTGATGGGCGTGGGCATCGCCTTCACTCGTGGCTCGGCGGCCTCGCTGTCCTTCTGCTACTCCGTGCTGCTGCTCACCATGTGCCGCAACCTCATCACCAAGTTGCGCGAGTGCTCGCTGCAGCAGTTCATACCCCTGGACTCGCATGTGCAGTTCCACAAGATCGTGGCACTCACGGCACTCTTCTTCACGGGTGAGTCAATGCCTCCCAAGTGAGAAGGAATGCGAACATAACTGAAGAGTACACGGGAAGAAGCGATTGATTTATTAGGCAGATGTCTGCTTGGCGGCATAAAACCGGTTTCTCTCTTCTTCGCTTGGTCCAAGAGACGGGATTGCCAATCGCCTGAACTTGGTAGCTAGGAACCACAGAGATAGTAGTTAAAGTACTACACTGGAATATCACGTGACCTACAAAACTGACTTCATTGGGGCTCTTCTGGGAGCTCCTTGCGCGTCCCGTCGTTAGCATTGGAGGTCACGTGATCTGCCACTATATTACTTTAACTATGATATCTATGGTAGGAACTGGTTTCATTACTCAAGTTTAGGCGATCACTCGCTATCATCGCCAAAGTGGAGCTAAGGAAACTTCTCTGAAAAATCAATCGGTTTTTCCCGTGTACTCTTCAACTGTTTGAATGTAAGATGTTTGACCTTATGGACCTATGGTTGCTCCTAAGAGACAATACCGTAGAGTTGATCACATACAAAATATTCATGTAGATGAAAATTACATGACGACCATGACGTAATGGGAGTGTGACGGTAGATATAACCAACTACCTTAGGACAGACACCTTATGCTTTGTACGGTGAGGACATGTTATTTGCCGTTACAATGGATAGCGCATAGAAATATTATCCACAAGAAAATAAATTGGCATTATGAAAGCAGTGATCGATGACGCGATTGCGTTGTAGAAAACTAAAGCTAGCTCGACACATCTAGGTTCGCAGGCTTTTTTTTAGAATGCTTTAAAAGTATTGTAATTTAAACGTGCTTGCTTTTATTATGGAAAGTAATCATTTTCTTTCTTTTCAGTTGTTCACAGTGTAGGCCATTATATAAATTTCTATCACGTCTCTACTCAGCCCCTGGATCATTTACGATGTCTAACTCACGAAGTACATTTTGAGTAAGTTATTAAGATATTTTTCGATGTATTACATGTTAGTTTAATTTTTAAATAGCTAAATGTTTATTACTTTTACAGTTCAGATTTCAAACCTACAATCACCTACTGGCTGTTTAAAACCGTTACTGGTAAGTTCAATTTTACTACTTACCCTTTTGCTCGAAAACATTAATTCTAACAAATGATTTTATTCTACCAAGGGAGCTTGTGTATTGTTAAAGGTCAATTCTTATCTTGGCTATGCTATAGTAAACCACATTTAAACACATAATTAACTTACTATTAAGGATAACTTGTGATCAAATATATACAAACAAATAACTTCTCTCTACCAGTAAAAAAATAAAGAGAACTTTTTGGCAAGATCATGAAACACATCCCAAGTCGTTTGTTTCTGACTAAATATGAATGATTCCATTTTTATAAAGTTTTTTAAATTTTAGCTCTTCAAATGAGTCTTGTTTCAGAAAATTAGACATTTTTTGCTGTTATTCAATGTAAACCGATGCAAATTTATATTTTGATGGATTGTGCATTTCGTTTCAGGCGTTACAGGAATAATGTTATTTGCTGTGGTTTGCATAATTTTTATTTTTGCACACCCAACTATAAGAGAGAAAGCATACAGTTACTTTTGGATGACTCACAGCCTGTACGTTCTGCTTTATATCCTTTGCCTCATTCACGGACTTGCTAAACTCACAGGCGTAAGTGCCTATTTCATATATATTTTTTAAATTTTCTTATCTCCCAGTTCTAGTGTAATGTTACTAAAGTTGAAATTTAAAATAGTTTTAAACTATATACATCAGTCGGAATGCTGTTAAGATGAACGGGAGAACTTCTAAAGCAATAAGTGTTGAAAAAAAAAAGAACAAAAAAAAAATGGATTGCACGAAAAATTTAAAATCAGACTGATTTGTTTCTATTTTTACAAGTTAAATCCAATTGTACCCAGTACAATAAACAAAAACAAGAAGTAATTGCTCGTAAAATCCGTATGTAATTGATTTTAAGAAATTCGTTTTTCTTGCAGAGTCCTAGGTTTTGGATGTTTTTCATTGTACCAGCCATTATTTTCACTTTGGATAAGATCATAAGTTTACAGACAAAATACATGGAACTAGATATTTTAGATACTGAATTGTTACCCTCAGGTAAGTGTTGATTTACTTTGTTCTAAAATATATTAATGCGTCGATTAAAATTGCAAAAAATTTAAGGTGACTGAATCTTGTGATCGTCAAAGAATTTAGCCATATAAATCTTTATTCCACGGTCGCTGTTCTCGTGGATTCAAAGAGATTTTTCGGGGATTGGATTATTCGCTAAGTTGTGTGAGTAATAAACCAACC
Organism: Hylyphantes graminicola; assembly: GCA_023701765.1. Classification (NCBI taxonomy): domain Eukaryota; kingdom Metazoa; phylum Arthropoda; class Arachnida; order Araneae; family Linyphiidae; genus Hylyphantes; species Hylyphantes graminicola. Next base: position 38,334,258 of record CM043111.1, read on the forward strand.
AATCAGAAGTCTTAAAATCTGTCCTTGTCCTCGAGGGCAGGTACCGTGAAACTCTTTAAACAGTAAATTTAACATAAGCAGTACATTCATATTTTCCCCTTTGGTATTATAAAAAGACGCACAAAATACCTTTCATATTAAAAGTTGCATGTAATGTATTTTGTATTTGAGGGGCACAAATATCCTTTTTTTCATTGCTCCTTGAGGTTTGGCAAGATTTTCAAAGGCTTAAATCATTTTTTGTGCCCTTTTAAAAACTTCAGTACGTCCCGGGTAGCGTTGATTTTGCTGTATATTAAAGATTTCTCCGACATCGGAGGCACTATCTTCATAAAAAAATACACGATGAATATGGGCCTTATGAGGGCGGAGACAAGCCTTTAACCCTTTCAGTCCCAGTGATGCCATTTGGCATCATCACTTTCAATATTTTTTTTCAAAATTTTTATGTCCCGCTATGACATCCAAACACACATCATTCGATTCTTCACACTTTGTTCTATCAGACAAAATTTTACTTTAATCTCGATAGAAGTCAGAACTACTATTTTTTTATTTAAAAAATAGTCAACAAGTGTTTCTCCAGATTTTTGATTAGTTCACTTCAGCTCCTCATATTTAAAACACAATTTAAACAATTTCGGTTAAAATAATTACTAAATTTTTTTTTAATAATATGGTCAGATACCTTAAAATATATAACTCGAAGTGTTTTTAGGTAATATATATATATTTATTTTGTTGTTTTCCACAGTTAAAGAATTTTGGCATTGTTTCAAAAACCAAATAAAAAAATTAAATGGATTTTTCTTCTCATGGAATTCGTATATTTGACCTAAAATAAGCTTATTTTGTGAATATCAGATGTTTCTGTAGTGTAGTAAATTTTTGGGACTGAAAGGGTTAAACCATTTCCATTACAGTAACAATATCTCTTTTTTTTGTGCAGACGTGACCAAAGTGAAGTTCTCCCGTCCTCCTAACTTCAAGTACCTCTCTGGCCAGTGGATCCGACTGAGCTGCACGGCGTTCCGCAACGCGGAGTACCACTCGCTGACGCTCACCTCGGCCCCGCACGAGAACTACCTTTCTGTACACGTCAAGGCGCAGGGGCCCTGGACTTGGAAGCTCAGGAATTACTTCGACCCCAATAATCTCAGCGACGGACCCTTGCCCAAGGTGAGTGGCACTAGATGAACTAGATTTTGTTTCCAATAGCTTGGGTAGTCGTTACAACTTAGGCGTCTACACAACCACCAGTTTGGTGAACGCCAACGATATATAATAGTATGAGCTGGATGGACTGTACAATAATAAAAAGAATATGCCTGTAGACAACCATTCGGCTTCTTCTCCAACTTTGGCGATGGTTTGTGGCTTCTTATAGCGATTCATCAACGCTAATTTACAAATAGCGCCTTTAGTCCGTTGGAACTGTTTGACGGATTAACAAGACATTAACTGAGAATTATTTAACAACATTATGGATTTGTGAGAAATAGTAGATGAACATGTAAGACAGCTTTATTTAAAAATTTAACAAAACACTTGTAGATAACCAGTTCTTATATTGTTCACCCAGAATTAAGTTATGGACCACATACGGACTCTCAATTTTTGTTCCTATGGACTTGGTAAAAAAATTATTTAAAAAATTTACATTTCAAAGCGTCATTTTCTCGTTCAGATTCGGCTGGAAGGTCCTTACGGCGGCGGCAACCAGGACTGGTATAAGTTCGAAGTAGCCGTGATGGTGGGAGGTGGCATCGGTGTTACCCCGTACGCTTCCATCCTCAACGACCTGGTGTTCGGGACGTCCACCAACAGGTACTCCGGGGTTGCATGCAAGAAGGTAAGAGCAGATTTCCATAGCATGTTTGTTTTATTGATACGTTTCCTTATAAAGTAGTTTTGGTTGTGCACGTAAAATCTTCATTGTATAGACACATATAGGCTTTTTACGACAATTGATTGGTAAATTGGTAGATTATCTGGCCAACCAATCAGTATTTGTAAAAGAAACTGTGTCGAAGTGGACACGACTGTAAGATTCAATAATTTTAGTCCAAAATGGACAACCAAGTGGATCCAAGATTAATTCGTAATGTGATCTTCATCGTAAGTTTCATGAAATTAGTGACCTAATAGTAACTTCTGCAGCTGATCAGTTAGCGATTATTCGAATCACCCATACTATTACAATTAGTGTAGAAACTGTGATTATTCAAATCACTCCAGTTTAGTAAGTGGATATTCTTGTTAATTTTTATGTTCTTACAAACTCTTGTAATGAAGAAACACCTTTGCTAGCCCTTGACCCCCAATAGTAGGACGTTGTTTTTATTATTTAACTGTATACGAAAGCAAGAATGGTCTATAACAACTATTTGTTACTGCCCGAAAGTTCTTAAAATCTAATTATAAAGATTGCTGTAGTACCGGCCTGCGAAATGACGTCAGTGTTGCTAATTAGTCTATCAGCACGGTATAAGAAAATGAGTGTTGGTTCGTGGTTTAGTTTAGTTTGATTGCTTAGATATGTTACACTTTTTTTCTATGACATATGCTAACAGACCTCGTAATTTCGTACAATCTTAACCCTTTCAGTACTGAAACGGCCCACAATGGCCGTACGACTAAGAATTCAATAATAATATTAATATCACATATTACGAGGAAACAAAAATCCTTCGTTGCGAAAGTGTTAAAGGGAAGTTGTGGTGCAGTAAGTCTAAGTGAATCGCCATTTCGCTCAATTTTTTGCGGAGATTATGAATATGCCAAATTTATTCTTATTTTATTTTTTGTTATTATTTTTAGTTTGATTTTATTGCTGTAAATAGAATTCAGCACAACAAAACTCATTATTGAATTTGAAAATTAAACTGATTTATTATACTAACTTTCTGAAGCGAATATGTGTTTTTTAGCGGTAATAATTGTAAGCTGCTATATTTTTAGTTTAAAAAAGCTATTCATAAACAATCCCTTTAAGACAGTAAATACATTAATCCCTAAATGTTACTTTCCCAGTTTTTCACTCTATACTGGGCTTAGTGACTCTGAAAAAATATTTTTAAAAATTGCCCCCCCCCCCCCAAAAAAAAAAAAGCGTAGGGTACCCTCACTAAGGCACTAAGCTTTTTCTGTGAAAACATCACCTGTAAAATTTTGAATTTTTCTCGCTGTAAATAAATTTATATAAGATCTAACAAAACTCATTAAATGTTACTGAAATTGTTACAAATAATTAATGATTAAGTTTCATTTAATTGATGATTAAATGCTATTTTGATTTAAAGATAATTAGATTTATTATTTAATTATTTGCAAATTGCAACGAAAAGTTTTGAAACAAGATTTTGTCTGTAACAAACATAACTATAGACTTGCTTCCAAATTGCATCCAATCTCGGCTGGTAAAATCTGGGTTCGAAGTCCATTAGTGAACGGGATCTTAACCCTTTCACTACTAAAACGGCCCAGGCGGCCGTAAACTGAAGATTCGATAATGATATTCCTATCACATATTACGCCGAAACAAAAATCCTGCAAAATGAAAGTGTTAATCCTGTGTGCAGGTGTATTTCCTGTGGATCTGCCCCTCTCATCGCCACTTCGAGTGGTTCATCGACGTGCTGCGGGACGTTGAGCGGAAAGACGTCACCAACGTCCTAGAGGTGCACATCTTCATCACGCAGTTCTTCCACAAGTTTGATCTGCGAACCACTATGCTGGTAAGCGAGATAACCTTGGACCAGGAGACTTATCTTTATAATTAGTCTTTACTGTGGGACTCCAAATTTCCGAAGTGTTGCTGATTATCCGAATTTCAGAAAATTATCTTTCGGGTCATCTGTTACTGTTTATCTTTGTCGGATGTCATGTCTAGTAATTTTTTGGATCGACCAAAATAAAAAAAATACTAGGCATGACACCCAACAGACGGACAGTGACAAATTGGCTAGGCATAAGGGTTTATCTTTCGAACATCAACTTTTGAGAAATCAACGTTAAACATAAGTTGAATAAAAAAAAAGCTATAACTCAAACTGCTAAAGCAGCACCTTACACTTTGGTTGGGTTAAGGGGTCACAGGAGTCTTAAAAATGTGCAAAGAAGGAACTACAAAGCATAGTTTGATCTTTCATGTAATTTTTTAACTGCTCAATATACAAGTATAATTTTTTTTATATGTAATTCTACAAGATTTATTTAATATGAAACAAATTTTAAAATTTATGAAACTTTAGCCAAAACTAAAATAAATAATATTAAACATAAAGCTATTTGAACACATTGTGATTAGGCTTGCGCGGCAAATTGTGAGGTCAAAATTGAAGACATGACCAAGAAAATGACTTTATAGTGCACAAATATGTACAGCTGCGGAAATAAAAAAAGTACCACTAGTGATTATTTCAGCCATTAGTCACCCTATAGAATCGGATCTTTTTTAAATTGTGAACAATAAGCGTTCTGAGTTAATTGAATGACACAAAATTTGCATAAGGGTCCGTCTTCATATTAAAAATGTCACGAACTTTGAAATTTCCAATAGCAACACCCAATTTTAATAACTTAGAAATGTTAAGCACTCTCGAAAACCCTTAAATCTAAATTTTTGTTGCATTTGAATGAATATTAGATGAGTTATTCAATCGAATCACTTGTTGATCATTTGGGGACAATCTCTAAATGACAAGCAAGCATGCATGCAAGGCAGTCTTTATTTATCAATTACACATGTAATCTTATACACAGTCCCCTAAAGGGTAATTAAAAAATATTTTGTGATTTACACAGCAAATTATGAATAATTTTTTTTAAAAATTTGGATTTCGCTTAAATTTCCTGTCTTGAATTTATTTCTGTAAAAATATCAAGGGGTTTCTATTCATATTTTTTAAAAAAATTAATATAATAATTATTAAAAAATATAAAAATTGTTTTAAATACCCCGATATTGAATGCATTTTGTTTGGGTTATTATAATTTCTTTTCAGTAAAAAATTCGTTTCATTATCTTAATTAATTATAGATTGGGATAGTTTTTTATGTGCAACTCATTTAACATTATGGGACTTAAACTTTGCACGTCTCTAACTCCCCTAATAATGCTTAAAAACTAACAAAATTTGGCATTTCGTATTAACATAGGTCATAGATTTGAAATATGGACTCAAAAAGGGGTGGTCCTTTTGGAAATTTTAAAGTTAGTAACATTTTTAATATGAAGATAACCCCTTATGCAAAATTTGTGTCATGCAATTAACTCAGAATGTTAATTGCTTACAATTTAAAAAAAGGTCCGATTCTATAGGGTGACTAACGACAGAAATAATCAGTAGTGGTACTTTTTTTATTTCCGCAGCTGTACAAACAAAGACTTATACCTAAATTCTCATCTCAATTTTAATTAGAAATTATTTTTATTAATTATTTAAATCAAAATTTTAAAATTTTTATAAATTTTTTTAGAAAAAAGTCCTTAAAATAATTTCTAATTAAAATTGAGCTGAGAATTTAGGTATAAGTTTTTGTTTGTACATATTTGTACACTATAAAGTCATTTTCTTGGTCATGTCTTCAATTTTGACCACACAATTTGCCGCGCAAGCCTAATCACAATGTGTTCAAATAGCTTTATGTTTAATATCTTTTATTTTAGTTTTGGCTAAAGTTTCATAAATTTTAAAATTTGTTTCATATTAAATAAATCTTGTAGAATTACATATAAAAAAAATTATACTTGTATATTGAGTAGATAAAAAAATTACATGATAGATTAAACTAAGCTTTGTAGTTCCTTCTTTGCACATTTTTAAGACTCCTGTGACCCCTTAATGACTACCGAACTCGAACTATATGATCTCAACAGCCCAACAAAACACTAATAAATTGATCCAACATACACTTCTTTTTCACGATTACTTGATATTATACGAATGTGGTTAGTCCCGATTGCTTTGGATAATTGGAGTTCTACTGTATGTGTTTACTTATAAATACAAAGATTTACTCGGGAGCAGGTGTGGACTATTGACGACATAAAAAATATCATTTTTAGGGCTGTCCTCTAGCGTAGATAAATATAGGAATTAAGTTAATCGAGTGACCTTTTAAACAAATCTAATGGTTTGACACACTTAAAAAAAAATGTACAGCTGTGGAAATAAAAAAGTACCCACTTGAGGTTATTTCATCCGTTAGTCACCCTATAGAATCGGACCTTTTTGAGATTGTGAACAATTAACATTCTGAGTTAATTGCACGATATAAAATTTGCATAAGGGGCCCTCTTTATATTAAAAATATTACGATCTTTAAAATTTCCAATAGCAACACCCAATTTTAATAACTTAGAAATGTTAAGCACTCTCGAAAACCCTTAAATCTAAGTTTTTGTTACATTTGGATGAATAATTGACGAGTTATTCAATCGAATCACTTGTGGACCTTTTGGGGACCATCTCTAAAATGACAAGCAAGCATGCATGCAAAGCCGTCTTAATTTATCAATTACACACGTAATCTTATACACAGTCCCCTAAAGGGTAATTAAAAGGTATTTTGTGATTTACTTAGCAAATTATGAATAAAAAATTTTAAAAACTGGGATTTCGCTTAAACTTCCTGTCTTAAATTTATTTCTTAAAAAATATTAAGGGGTTTCTATTCGTATTTTTTTAAAAAAAAATTAATATAATAATTATTTAAAAATATAAAAATTTTTTTTAAATACCCCATTATTGAATGCATTTTGTTTGGGTTATTATAATTTCTTTTCAGTAAAAAATTCGTTTCATTATCTTAATTATTTATAGATCGGGATAGTTTATTATGTGCAACTCATTTAACATTATGGGACCTAAATTTTGCACGTCTCTAACTCCTCTAATAATGCTTAAAAACTAACAAAATTTGGCATTTCGTATTAAAATATGTCATAGATTTGAAATATGGACTCAAAAGGGGGGTTGCTGTTGGAAATTCTAAAGTTAGTAACATTTTTAATACAAAGATAGCCCCTTATGCAAATTTTGTGTCATGCAATTAACTCAGAATGTTAATTGTTCACAATGTCAAAAATGTCTGATTCTATAGGATGACTAACGGCCAAAATAACCACTAGTGGGTACTTTTATATTTCCACAGCTGTACATTAGAATATTGCAGTAGAGTCTGGTTAATCCGAATCCCAGTTATCCGAAAATCGGTTTATCAAAAAAAAAAAAATTCCCTAGCCTTTCGGTTAAAATATGAAATGTGTACGCATAAATAAATACACAAAAAATAACGTACTTACAAAGTTGGATTTATTTCTCAAAATAAGCATTACACATTTTTATTTTTGCTGCTCAATATTGGTACCGTACCTTTCGGAAAAGCGGGATTCTACTGTAGCTCTAAAAATAATCCTTGGGTATACATCGTTCGAACGGGCTAAGAAAGTTGAACATGGGACATTAATCCCCTCTCATATCCTTTAAAATATTTATAATTTGTTAAAAAATAATTATAACTTTAAACTGTAGATAAGTTTAAACTGTAATAAGTTAAATAGGACTTTAAGGCTGTTTTACATTTTACTTATTATAACAGGCCTTTTTGTATCTAATGTACAGAAAAATACTAACTTCGGAAATGTTTTAATGATTAGTTTTCAATTAAATCTATTGATCTACTCTTTTTATTGATATGTAAATTAATTATAAATTAAAAAATCGAACGCATTTGTTTATATTAACAATTCTTTTGGCACAACTGGGCTTTAAAGAGAGGGTTTATAGTTTTTGTTCACATTTCTCTCCTAATAAATATGCTTGTTTTATTTATGGCGTTTTGGCTGCTAAATTAAAATTTATTAGATATTAACACTAAAAAAACACTCTACACTCTCATAATTTTTAAAGAAAATCTAGTGGAAAACGTCTGATTAATAATCAAGTAATGAAATCAAATTCTCTATATTTTACAGTACATCTGCGAAACTCACTTTCAAAGAATATCCAATTGCAGTATGTTCACTGGTTTGAAAGCAGTGAATCACTTCGGGAGACCAGACATGACAGGTTTCCTAAAATTTGTCCAACAGCAGCATGCATACGTAAGTTAACAGCTTTTCTGTTATTTTAAAAAAATCTGTAAAGCATCTGATAATCTTCTTGTATATGACCAATATATAAACAGTTTGAATAAATTTTCAAATCGTTCCAAGTATAATTTGTTCTAAGTATTGATTCGAAAATCGAGACTCTTACAAAATATGCCACTAATGGCTGTGCAGAAACAATTATCGTCGTTATCTAATATTCTAACTTAAAGTTCTTGGTAAAGGTTGAAGTAAAGTTATCTAAGGCTCTAATTGTAAGTTAATAACAACCCAACTTTTTCTCATCTAGCTCTTCATCATGGATTATCCACTGTTATATTTTATTTTCCAGTGTGAGGTTATGTTAAGAATGCTGCAATTTTGGTCAATTGTAGATGTCTTTATTTATTTTAAGGTAGAGAAAAAGTGTTTGCTCGGTCTAAGTGCCTGAATCAATTTTGTTTTCACGCTTTCTGCATTGTTTATAAGGATTTAATTGCTATCGGTGTCTTAAGCTTTATAATTCGTTTATTACAGGTCAGCAAAGTGGGCGTTTTTAGCTGTGGTCCAACAGCCATGACGGAAAACATTACAAAATCTTGTGAAACGGTGAACAAGAATCGCAAGTTACCCTACTTCATCCACCACTTCGAGAACTTTTAAAAACGAAAAAAAAATCTAACCATTTCCTCAAAGAAGCGGAAACTGCTTCCCTTCACTCGCAAGTTAGCCAAATAAGAAGAGAAGCAAGAGTCCCAAGTTCTGTGATTCACATAATAAATGTATCTGAAACTCTAGATTCAGTTTGGAGGAGTCGTATGAGATATGTAAACAAGGCATTGCCAAATTCTCTTTTGGAGAAATGAACTCTGTACAAATCTAGTGACAGAGGTTCTAAAGATTTACTTTTTTTCGTTAAATATTAAGTTGAGTTGTGTATAGTTATTGAAGTAATATAGTACTAAGAGGATTCATGTTCACCGAAAAGCAGTTTTGAGAAATGTGTATATTAAACATTGGTGTTTAAACTAATTAAATTTAAATTTTATAGATATTTTAATCAAACATGTTTTACTCTTTTTTTTCTTTCTTAAACATTCTATAAACCCATTTTATTAAAAATATCTTAATTATTTTACATCTTGATTATTTACACATCGATTTTAAATCAAATATTTATTGTATACATTGAGAGCTTTGTGGATTTATGTTAATTTAATGTTTACAATGTAAAAACAATTATGTGCATCAAATAAAGTGTTTTATGTGTCCTTGCAGTTTTGATTTAATTAAAAAAATACTTATTTCTACGCAGCAAAAACTGAATTTTAACGACGGGTTAAAAATAACAGCTTATTGTCTTTGTTAGTTTGATGGATAAAACAAACTTTTTATTTGATACCTAAGTTTCCATAATTATTCAAAAGAACCTGTGTTAATCGAATAATAAAAGGGAGTTATTCCCATGTTAAACACCATATTGATGGCGTTTGATGTCATAGCAAAAAGTATTAGTTTTGACAAGTATTTAAGCAAACTATTTTTGGATTCAGAACTTTTTCCACACGTAAAGTAGCTACTAGTACACAACTCTTCCACACTACACTCCGTGCCAGCCTAACTTGGGTAAACACAAATAGTACAAAGGAAAGGGGAAAAGCACTATTGGTTTGTTAGTTGGAAACTTTTGTAATAAATATTTACATATAAAATGATCTGAATACAATTTAACCAAAATACACTTTTCATTATGATAAAATTGCGAAATTTTCTCAACTAATATTCAAATCTGTTAGACCTTAAACGAAATTAATGTTTTAAACATGTTTTCTGGATGGATTCGTCGGGTGCCTATTCAGGTCGGCTCGTCACCTGACTGTGGTTCTAAAATACGACGCCCGTCGCCAATAGCCCTCGTGTAGCTCTAGTGCGACGATAATTCAAAACCTAACCTAATCTGGATGGATTCACAAATTATTTATGGAACTCTTTACATACTCGGAAGGATCTTCTCCATAGCATATATCTATTTACCCAACTTGGGTTGGCAAGGAGTGTAGGGTAGAATCAAATATAAAGTGTTTTTTTCCCGCTTCATCCTATTACTTTTTCTGCATTGGAGTGTTCAAAATGTTTGATCTTGAATCTTTAGAATTCACTCTGTAGAATGCGTGGTCGGCTTTCTCAAGAAGTAATAGAGGTACGGCGCATCGTGGAAATTATGTGCTCCAGTCACGTGACTTATGATCCCACCCACCACCAGCTTCTGTCCCATTTCTTCTGCTTCGACGTCGTCTTTGGCCACGCCTTCCTGTATCATCCAGTCAACCAGCTGATGACCCCAAAAGCTGTATTTGTAAGAATTCACCTTCCACCTACAAAAAGATAAAATGATTTGATGCCTGGACAACAACGGGCATCTCTCTAGCAACAAAAAAAGGGTTAAGCTGTAGGTAAAATGGCCGTTCATTTTATTGGAAACTTCTGGTGGGGTTGAAAATGTAAGAACTGCTATACCTAACGAGATATATGAATAAGTTAGTAAAAAAATTATAGCATTATGAAGTGGAATTTTTCCTCATTAAAGCATTTTGGCTGCTTTTAACGTAGCACAAATTGACAGATTAATATCGACCATTATATTATAGCTCTAAGAAAAAAGCAAAGAAGTTATTAAGGGGTCATAGGAGTCTTAAAAATGTGCAAAGAAGGTACTACAAAGCATAGTTTGATCTTTCATGTAATTTTTTAACTACTCAATATATGTTTAATTTTTTATATGTGATTCTATGACTTATTTAATATGAAACAAATTTTAAAATTCATGAAACTTTAGCCAAAACTAAAATACATGTTATTAAACATAAAGCTATTTGAACACATTGGGATTAGGCTTGCGCCGCAAATTTTGAGGTCAAAATTGAAAAAATGACCAAGAAAATGACTTTATATTGTACAAATATGTACAAACAAAGACTTATACCTAAATTCTCAGCTCAATTTTAATTAGAAATTATTTTAAGAACTTTTTCTAAAAAATTAATAAAAATTTTAAAACTTTGTACAAATTAAAAAATAAAATGTTAAAATGTATCTTTGTTAAAATTTTGTACAAATAATTTCTGATTAAAATTGATTTAGTTTTGGCTAAAGTTTCATAAATTTTAAAATTTGTTTTATATTAAATAAATCTTATATAATTACATATACAAAAATTATACTTATACATTGAGTAGTTAAAAAATTACATAAAAGATCAAACAATACTTTGTAGTACCTTCTTTACACATTTTTAAGACTCCTATGACCCCTTAAAGCCTGAAACTTTAACCTATGAAGGTGAATTGCCAGATGCTAATCATTTCTACTTTGAAATTGTTTAAAAGTTGCATCGTGCGACTTTGAACCACTGAACTCAACTAAAACTCTGGAAGGAGCATCCCATGAAAGGAGCATCCCAGCTGCTGAAGCCTATTTTTGGGTCACTTAGCGACAGCTTTAGGGAGAATATGTGTCACATTTGGGATAAATTCGCCGATCACAATTGACACTTGACTTAAGGGGGTTCGTTATGTTGTATATCGGTAATGTTAAATTGGCCAATTTCAATGTACATTTTCACAATAACTACTGATCATCTTAAAAATTTCTGTGTGTATTATACCAACCTTATATATTAATCTGAGGTTAAAAGTTTTTTTAAATAATTGTTGGATTTTTTTAAATAAAATAAGTTTTAAAGTACCAAAAAAATCATGAAATTTCTCACTTTTTTGCCCCATAATATTTTTTTCACTTTTGTTTTATTAAAATTCATAACCTCAGATTAATCTATACTATGTAATACATCATATAAAAAAAGTTTACGAGAAAACATAGCATAGTTTTTGAGAAAAGGTACATCGAAGTTCAAAAAATCAAGTTCTGAGAAGAACGCTTTTAAAGTTTTTATTGTTGACCCATTTCCTTACGAAGCCATGACATTAAAATGGCTTTTAATGTCAAAAATAGTTTTCCAATCGTCTTGATACTTTGTGACATTATTAATAAAGGTTGTAATAGTATTTTAAGCTGATAATTTTTGTTTTGACTTTTTCACCGATTTGAGGGTATTGAACCCCCTTTACAGTTTGCATTGGATGTAGTCGACACAAGCCCAATCGCTCGCCACATATTCCTCTTAATTAGCTGTCGCCAAGTGACCCAAAAATGGGCTTCACCAGCTTTTAATAGGATGCTCCTTCCAGAGTTTCGGTTTAGTTCAGTGCTTTGAACCCAGTTGGCCAGACGTGGAAGAAAGGAAAAAGCAGCATAGATGTAATCTTTAGATAGTCACTCTTGATCTAATTAGCCTTTATACAGACAAATAGTCCACTACATATGCAGGGTGGTTATAAAATAACGCTCGCTATTCGAAGTGGTATGTAGCTCGATTGAATAATCCAAATGCATCAAAAATTGAGACAATTATTAATCAAGAAGGAGGGAAAAAGAATGGAATCATAAAAAAAGATAGAATCCTAAAAAATAATCAAAAAAAGAAAAATCATAAAAAAAAACTTGTCTCTTGACCTGGGTTCTATTTTACGAGGAGTCGTCAATTACGGCCAACACAGCAAATTACGCCTCGCGATTTAGAACTCTGGTCAAGAGACGAGTTTCTTTTTTTTCGAAAAAGAATGGAATCAAAAAAAGAAATTCGTCTCTTGACCAAGGTTCTAAATTACGAGGCATAGCCAATTATGGCTAATTACGGCCAACACATCCAATTACTCCTCGTAATTTAGAACCCTGTTTAAGTGATGAGTTCGTTTTTTATGATTCCATTCTTTCTCCCCATTCTTGATTAGTAAGTGTCTCATAGTTTTTTTTTGCATTTGGATTATTCATTACAGCTACAGATCACTACGAATAGCGAGCGTTATTTTATAACCACCCTGTACGTCTTTTAGCATCATATCTCACTGATATCCGGCCGAGAGAACGTTTTACGCCAGCGCGCGTGGTAAGGAAAAGAGCCTTTGTGTACGACCATTAAATATTTTGAGCTTTTAAGCTATAATTGTTATCTAGCCTTCATTTATTCAATTGCTAGTCTTATATACACTTCATTGCATGGTTGTGCCTTTAATGATGTAGGGTAAGGTGGGGTAAGTGGGCCACCTTTTTGGCATAATTCGACTTTAGACCCTCATACCACTGGATGTAATCGGCCTAACAATTTTTTTTTTGTGTGGTCCATTCTCTCATATGTTATTACTGTACCCATGACAATCTTAACACAAATTGACAAAAAATAAATATAAAAAATATGTTTTTCGTTTTGGTCATCCGAGTGGCCCACTTGCCCCGCAAGGTGGGGTAAGTGGGCCACCCCCCTAATATATTTTTACACATAACTGGTAGAGATATGGCTGGGCAAGTGGAATAATCTACATGATTTTTTGAATGTTTGAAAAAAAAAAGTAATGATGTATCTTTAATAGTTCCCCCATAGCAACTTTTTCTGGCTTGCAAGCTTACTACAAGAAAAAATACGTTAATTTTCATCTTGTCATATTTGCATGTAGTGTAAAAAAAATGTTAGGGCTACAGATTTTAAACTGGCCTATGTCAATGAATAGGACTATGAATAGTGTATATGACTAACCCTATGAATCAGTAAATATGACTTTTTTTAAGTATATTAAAGAGTTGGGGCAAGTGGGCCAGGGGTGGCCCACTTACCCCGCCATTGTGGTGGCCCACTTACCCCAAACGCGGGGCAACTGGGCCACCCCAATTTTCTTTTAACCTTATCAACAGCACAAATACATGACACTACAAAAAGATACTATGTTTTATACACTTTCAAAATATATAACATTTTGTTTTGTATCATGAACCGTTTGGAAATAAATTTAAAAAATAGTATGATGGCGTGAATTACGAAAAGATGCAATTTTAACAAATTTCACAAAAAGGGTTGTTCCTTGTTACATACTTAAATGAAAATGATGCCATAATGTTCCCTGCATCTATTGGGGTAAATACGTAAAAATATTGCAACAGATTTTTTTTAGCGTCCATAATTCGGGAAATGCTAGGGGGGTGGCCCACTTGCCCCAATGGCCCACTTACCCCACCTTACCCTACAATCTAAAACTCCCCATTTATGCATAAATATTCCTCCCATATTTCCATTTGTAAACTTCAAGATTTAATGGATGTTGGAAAATTATAACAAGGTTGAGTAAATCTGATTAAGCATTAAAAATAAAGGTTTTAAGCTCGTCAATTCATTATTCCATATCATACGCCACACACAATTATCAATATTTTTGAAATTTTTTCCAGTCTAACAAATTATTACCCGTTTTTCGCACTGACTGAAAAGATAAAACTGAAATCGTATTCAAATAATTATTTATATTCAGTCTGACATTAGGTAACGCTGCTGTTATTTCCCCACTTAATCCAAGTTTAGCCAAGAGAATATAATTGTTAAATAATTTTTCAAGTTAAAATTTCATTAGGAAACAAAAAACAGATTTCGCTCATTTGGACACCATTTTTGACTTGGTGAGAACATGGAAATAGCTAGAAAAGCAAATACAACTATATATTGAGATGTCCCCTGAACAAGGAACAAGCTAATAAAACGAAAACAATATTGACAACCCACCGTAGTTCGTAATCGCACACCCAACGACAGAAAAAAAACTCCTAAAATATAAAAGTCGTTGTCAAAAGCTTGATTTTTGTTATCAAAAGCTTTTTTTAAAAAAAATCACAACTAAATGTTGCGTTTAGCAATTTATTTCTCTAATGTGTATAAAAATTGGTATTTGATAAGACTTGATCTAAAATATACTAGTTTTCCGTTAAGAATTTCAGTGAGTATATACACTCTTAAAACAAACACTCCCAATTTAACTCAGTCTGAGTGGATTTCACTCCTCCAGACTGGAAAATGCACTTCTCCTTTTGGAGTGGATCCTTTGTGTGTTAAACCTCCGACAGGATCACTCCAAACGAGTGATTTTAACGCAGTCTGAGTAAATATGCATGCCTTTACGGTGTCGAAAATGCACTTCTCCAACTGGAGTGGAATTCACTCTTTTGTTTTAAGAGTGTAAGTACGGGAAAGTAGATAATATTTTTAGAACCGCTTGGTGTTTTTTAAATTGTGTAATATTGTAACGAAACACTATTGATAAAGAAATATTAAATATAAAATGGTTTATAGCTTACTTTCTATCTTTGGCTAGACTTTGAAAGCACAATTTGAAGTAATATGATCGAAACTGATTACAGAATATAGACACTGCCTTTTTGTCATATTTTTCAAAGGAACTCGGAACAAATTCTTCTTTCCCATGGAATATTTTTCTCCACCTAGTAAAATTAATAGGTAGAATTTAAGCAAATAGCCAGCAGTTGGATTAAATATTATTCAACAGTTAGCAACAACGTTAGTTACCATCTTGTTACTTCTATAGAAATTGTCCGTGCGTCGATGCCAAATGTCAAAAAGATGAAAAATCCCTGAGAATACAAAGAAAACCCAGATTTTATATGATAATAATATGAAAAGATACACACACATTTGGGATTTATCTATTGAAAAATAATTTTTTCATTCACTATTTTAAAAATATAAATAGATAAATTAAGATTTTTTTACTTACTTGTCCAACGAAGAGTGAAGAGTGTAGAAACTCTAATGGTATTATAATTTCCAAGGCATTGCTGCTAAATAACTTGTACAAGTTGGAAATAAGTTTCTGTAAGGAAAGAAAATGCTAACTATATATTTAATATAAAAATATTGAGAGAATTTTGACATTTTCCTATTGAAAAAAAAAACTTCTTAAAATGAAGAAAATGTATTTCGTTGGGAAAATATCGGAATAAATGTGCTGTTAATTCTAAATATTTTCATCATTTATATCTAACTACAAATAATTTTATAATAACTAATTTTTTTTACATAATTTCTTTAGATTAATAGCAAAATTCTTTTAAGACTAATGATTAGGGGAGAGGAGGGAGGATTGGGACGGTGGGAGGGGTGGGACAGCTGAAATTTCAGCAAAATAAATGACCTAATTTTATTTTCAGTCTCACCACCAGATAGCATATGTATAGCTTCTTGTTGTTATCTATTTCTAGTTTATCCAGATTCAACTTTCAGTTTACATTTGGAAAAAGTTTATTTTCACACCTCCAGAGAAAGGTTTTAATCTTTTTTTAGTTTTATTTCCTTACTCATGTAATTTCTAAAACAAACATAACATAGTGTAACAGTACTCTTAAAGATACAATGTATGCTTATCAGCAGTTTACTTAAGCCAAAAGTCAGCAGGGTTTATGTGAGAAGTTATTTTTTAGAAGCATTATGTAGAGGGAGGAATGGGACACACTGAAAGAGGGAGGAATGGGACACGTCCATTCCTCCTCCTTCCAGTCCATTCTTCCTTCCTCGTGTCCATACGACCGTTTCCTAAAGCAGGACCTAGGAATCCATTGAATAAAAGTAAAGGAAAAAAGAACAAACAAGAATATTAACTGATATCCCTGAGAAGGAAATTGAGGAAGCAGAAGCGGCCAGACTAGGGGGAAAAGGTGCCAACTAAAATATATAGGTGCATGCTGAAATTTAAAAAAATTCAAAAGAAAATTACCGTTCAAAGATATGAATATTGAATACAGTGATAGCGAAGGATCATTATTTTAATTACATGACAGTTCAGATGATGACATGGAAATTGACTGGATAAAGGACAATCCTAACATAGGCAAATATGATTTTGTGTTTGTCAAATTCATCACCAAACGGTCAATTGTTTTCTACATTGCAATGGTGGAGAGTATTGACAATGCTGATTGTTACAATGTAAAATTTTTGAGAAGGGATACGAACGGAAATTCTTATTTTCCTCAACGGGATGACTATGTATAGTATAATAGAAAAAACGATATTATCATGAAATTGCTGCCGCCACAATTGATTGGTGGGACCAGTAGAGCGCAGTCTTGCTTTTCTTTTGATGTTAACCTTTGTCATTATGATATTCGATAATTTTTCTTTAATTTTCAAATGCGTCCCATCCCTCCCATACTCGTGTCCCACTCCTCCCACCCAAGAGGGAGGAATGGGACAAAATTCTTGTAATTTGAATTTCTCAACAGTAATAAAATTTTTCAACATTTAAATGGGGTGTATTTTTTAAAAATAATAGAAAACATGTAAGTTTATTATTTAACCCTTTGAATCGATGAATAAGCAGGGGATAATGAATAAAAAAATATTTATGTGAAAATGTCCCAATCCTCCCTCCTCTCCCCTACTAATATATTATAACTGTTCAAAAGCATTTGCCTTACTTAAAATGTTTTCTCCCATGTTTGAAAAGAATTAAACAATTGAAGAGAACAGGGGAAAAAGAGCTTGAATGCGTAGGAATTTTTCTGTATTCTTTTGTGATTGGCGAGCATTGGCATGAGAAAATCGGTTTTCTTTTCGGTTCTTCTTTCGCGGTACAAACGTGTGGCTGTTGTCCATTGATCTCTGGCTTGAATCAGGGTTGCCGCCAGAGAAAAACAAAGTGAGTAACTGGGTATTCTTACAGCAGTTTTAGGCGATGCCTCGCCATTGTTACCAAATAATCCTGATGCAGACAGATCCATACTCAATCAAGCTCTTTTTTCTCCTGTACTATTCAGTTATCATGCATGAAACGAAGCGTCATACGTGAAAACAAGTGTAAATTCGTGATGTATGCCTACCAGGGATGTTGTAATGAACAAGATAAGTAGTAAACTGAAAAGACGAAATGTCCAATTCGGCTTCTCATTCGAAGGCATTTCACTTTGGCCCCCATCTTGAAGTACTTCTTCGTGGTAGAGATCGGCCTCTTCTTGCAAGCTCAATACAGACAGGATGCTCATGCTACGATTTCTGTTGGGGAAAAAAATTTAGTTTGTATATTATTGAAGCTTACAAAACTACAAAAATATCCATTACATATGAAACAAACTAAAACTGTTTATGGGAACTGTTTAAAACTATTCATGATGTATTATTTCTTTTCCTGTTCTCTGTTTGGGTTTCAGCTTATATTCATCTAATCATTGTATAGGAAAAGGAGACACTATTTCTGACGCATCAACGTAGATAAGTACAATCATGTTCTTGTTAATGATTGCTTAAAACATCACGCACTTTATATATAAGAATCCCTGGAATAATACGGCTTCAAAGTAAATAAGCGATCTGAAATCAAGCAAGCATTTCAGAGGAATACATTACATCTCTTATTTCTACAAATAGCGATACAGAGGAGTAGATAGCGATACAGAGGGTCCTTTTAGGTTTTCTATGTCATAATATTTATACATATATTTTTTTAACTTTCAACAACGCTAACGCCGGAAAGTCATTTTTCGCCATCTGACGCTGTAAACGTATTAACCATCAGCTAATGGGATATTCAAATGAAAGGCTAATTTCTTTTAAACTCATTTATATAAGCTTTTTAACCTTCTATTTAAGTTTCACTTTTTGATTTAAATTACCTTAATAAGCCCGATTAAAATGTTCAGTAAAATAACTTTTATAACAACTTTTTCTCTCTTTTTGCTAGCGTAAAAGTGCACTATTACTCTTTGTTAAAAAGTACATAAATTCGAAAATAAAACTCTTTTATACTTCTTGTAGTGGGTTACTGTAACTTCTTCAGTGTCTACTGAAAAGCCAGGGTTGTCAAATCCTTCTTCTATTTTTGTAGTTGTGTTCAGATGCACTAAAAGTTGTGAAAATTATATTAAATATAATGAATATCTAGAGATAAATAAAAAATAGCGAATTTGAATTCAAATGTCATTTATAACCAAGAAAATTTTGACTTTGGTTTTTATTTTATTATTACCTTCTGGAGTAATTTTCTTTTGCGAATGTAACAACAAGCATATTGCGGAAACTACTACTGCGAGAGCTTGAAATATTGAAAAGATTATCAACTGAAATAAAGAAATAAATTATCATTATAAATGTAGGAAGTTACTACTATTTTTTTTTAAAATCTTTAATTCTAAGCATAATTAAGGACATGATATAGATTATTATGCAATTAATGTTTTTAGGAGAACTAGTTACCGGCTAGACATCTATTTTTATTATAATGAAGAATTGTAGTGTTACTAACGTTAAAACGTTAATTTAGCAAGGATGAATTGAGAACAAAAAAGAATTTGTTACTAAATATCCAAATTCAACAATAATGATTAAGTACATGGAAACTTTAAAAATGAATTTTCGAACTAGCAACCTTTGTAAAATTCTTTGTTATTTATAGTTGTTAAAAACGCACAATTTTTTGTTGTTTTATATACGTACATTGACAGTAAAAAGGATAAGCAGATAACGGGCAACTGCTTTATTTGAAATATTTTCAACATAAAGATTAAGGAATTGATCTCAAATGTATTTTTTACATACGTTACTTGTTAAAGTTGGAAAGTAAAAAAAAAAGTAATGTTCAAAAAATAAAAATGCAAATGTAAAATCTTGAAAAAGGAAAGTTGACTGGGGATGAAATGAAAAACGATGATCAACAAAGATAAAAAATCGAAACACTTTCGAATTCGGAAATATTCTTCCATAAATAAAAGTGAAAAATAATGTTTCTAGAAAATATTGATCGGTCTATCACTAAACTATGAATTATTTTGTTAAAGATATCAATTGCTAAGAGTTGATCTGTCAATTTTTTACGTTAAAAATGATCTAACTATTTTAGTATTTACGTTCATTACCTGATAATATTCAAATGTTGAATTTAAACTGCCCACAATGTATGCTTGTCTATCATCGTTATAAGGAATTAAACATATCACACAGATAAATACTGCAAACAATCTAAAAGAAAATTAAATTTTTAAGAAATGAGAAATATGTATAGTAAGTTAAAGTTTCAAGCATTTATATTAAGTAATTTTTAAATTGCAATTATTTTTTTTATATTTTTCACTTAAACTTTTAGTTTGAAACTACACATAAGTAAATACAGAACACATAAAAATTCAGAAACTTGATAACCTAAGCTCCATATTAAGTTTAAAATTATAAAATTTCAATTCGCTTCATCTGTAAGTTTTAAAAAATTAGTTTTGATTTCAGTTACTGTGGTATATATTTCATTAATTAAACTAAATATACATTTAAAACATTTTTACTAATTTTGTAGAAATTAAATTGTATCCAGAGTTTTCGATTGATTCTCAAACTCTAAATAATGTCAAATGCAAAGACATCTAAAAATTTGTTTCCCTTAACAATCAGTTAATTTAAACTTTCAACTCCTTATTAAATTTTAAAATATAGAGCATTTAAACTTAAAAAATTCTCTAAGTATATGTAAAAAACTATTCACCTATGCAATTTTTGAAAGTTAAATATAAATTTTACAGATAACTACTGCAACTGAATAACGCTCCTCTGTAAAATCGACGGAAACCTAGCTCCTCTGGTTTTGCGAAGTAACGTTACACCACATTTATGGAGTAACGCTACACTTACTAGCAGTAGAAGTAGAGAAAAAAATGTGGGGAATCCCATAGTATTGTCAAATCACAATTTTTAGTATATATTTTACATTCCTGAATTTACTTTGAGGTATGTGAGATAAAAATAAACTGAAGTATCTATAATATTTCTTCATTGTTTATTTAGTGGTAGTTTTGAAGAGCTATTTAGAGTTGTGGCACAATTATCTTGAACTGATAGCCTGTCTAAATGAGAGCAACTAAAACGATAAATAGATTTAAATTATTTTTTGTTGTGGTGCAAGCCAGCTAGAATGCATAAAAAAATAGGGGGGGGGGGGGGTAGACTTAAGTAATATTTATAGAAGTAAGGGGATGCCTTTGAACCATTTTCACAAAAAGTAAGTGGGAAAGACGTATCATCCCCCATCTACCCTAACTTCTAGCACTGACACACATATTTTGCGGTGTAACATTATTCCATTTGGTAGCAGTGTACGAATTAGTGCAAGTTACCTCGTAAAAGCGCAGACATTACTTGTTGAAACCTTTTTTACGGAGTAAAGCCCTGGTTTGTAAGAACACGTTTTCGGCCGTTGAGCCGTGCGTCTGAAGCGTTCGCTTTCTTATTGGCCATATATATCACGTGACCGCTACGTCAGAAGTATCGCTTCTCCCGACGCACAGTGGGGTATTTGACCGATCTAGCTGGACAAAAACATTTTTTTCACTTCTGGTAGTAATGTATGAAATCTTAAGTTAATTTCGGGTATTATAAGTACAATACAACATTTTACAACAACTAGCTTTATAAACCCGGCGTTGCACGGGTGCACCCTTAATAACAGTGATTGTTTTTTTTATGTAAACTATTATTTTATGCCAATTGATACCTCCCATTCTGATATAAGGGGTTGACCAATTATATCCAGGGCCTTCCAGGAGTTAGATAACTTTCTCATAGACCCTGTCGCCTTGCATGCGGAAGGTCCCAGGTTCGTGTCCTTGCATTGCCTACACAATTGTCGACCTACAAACGGCTCGTGAAGCAACGAAAAATGCCCGACGAATTACATACTGTGTGGAGGGCGTTTACGTCAAATATCCTACAAAATCCCGAAGCTGCGTATGATCACGCTCTTCGATTTGCGTTGGGTGTCCACTCAGGTGTCGGCTCGTAACTTACACTATTAAAACAAAAGAGTGAATTCCTGTATGAGAAGTACATTTTCGACACTGGAAATGAGTGAATATTAACTCAGACTGAGTTAAAATCACTCGTTTGGAGTGATACTGTCGCAGTTTATTATACAAAGGATCCACTTCTATAGGGGAAGTGTATTTTCTACACTGAAGACATGAAAATTAACTCAGCCTGAGTTAAAATCGCTCGTTTATTTTAAGAGCGCAACTACCCCTAGTTCGATGATAATTCAAACTAAACCTAACCCATTCTTATTGGACGACAATATCGTGGCGAAGATTGTATTGGATTTTGTCAAATGATTGAATTATTTACACAGCAAGATAGTTAAATAGGAACGATAGAACTTTTGAAAGATACGTGCATCGTAATGTGAATCATCTTCAAAGGTTTTCGTATTTGGATATTAGCAATGTTTTAAGTACTATAGAGAAGCATCTCTTTCCCACTTTCTTTTAAGCTTGGTTTGTGTAGCGAAAGTAAACACTTCCAAATCGGTATTTTTTCGTAATTCTTTTGTTTTTCTCCTCTTACTCCGATTACGAGTCAGTGAAATTTCGTTAGATATCTACTTTGTCCTTTCACAATTTTTGGAACTAAAAATAAACTTTCCAGCCAATCCTAGTTTTCTAGCGAAAATATCTTCTTTTCTTTGAGCCTTATGACAACGAAATTTGAATTTAGTTAACATTTGAACAATCTTTAAACGCGTGAGCTCATCGGAAAAATTATCCAAGTTTAAAAGGCAATTTTCTGAAAACTTCAATTTTTCATTTATGTTATTCAAATGCTGTTACTGCATAATGGCAAACAAATTCTTTCCTAGTCATGATTATAACTTTTGATGATCCTAAAACAAAAATTAACGTCTTGAGAGTAGGTTGAAGCTTGCGTACTTTGTTAGATCACATACCTAACGATGATGGAAAATTACTTTTATATCGCAAATTCGCAAAAATTCGCAAGAAATTTTACCAGGTTCTTAAAGCTTAGATTCTAAGCTTTCTTTTAAGCTAAAACTCAAAGCGGAACTTTGCGGAACTATATAACTTTTTGTCTAAAATGTAAATCAAATCGAAGAAAATTGATGATGAAAAATAGAACATTTTCAAAACGTTAATATGCTTAAAATAAAACATTAAAAATAATTAAAACTGGTGGAAAGTATACATTCTTACTTGCTGAATTAGATTCAATAACTCAAAAATCCATTTTCGCTGTTTTAATTAGGATAAAAAATAATTACAGCACCGTCTGTTTACGAACGTCAGAAAAATAAAACCGAACACTTCTGAACAACGAACTTTAAACCAGCATTACGAATGTAAAAAGTCGTCTGCAATTAAAAAAAAGTGTTGTTCGACATGCGCTCATTATTTGTCTATCAGAAATGACCATTTTTTCTTCATATGTTTAGGTTTTTAAAATCGACTTTTGTCCAGCTAGATTGGTCAAATACCCCACTGTGCGACGTCCGAAAAACCGGTATCTGTTCTGGTTTGATTTCAGCGTTCAAACGCGCAGCATGGTGGCTGTTTTTTCTACCTATTCGGAAGAAGAAAAGATAGTTGCGGACTGTTAACTTGCAATAATATAGTTTATTGAATATTAATTATTTAAAATGGTTTTTTTTAATGTTATGGACATCGTTAATTTGTAAGTTTATTTGCTTCGTCATTGATCACATGGATTCTCAACTATGGCACTAGTATTTTTGTTAGAATTGGAGTTTAAATTAATTGACTGAAATATCACTTTAAGTTAGGTTTGCTTGCATAATGTCGAAATCGATGAGTGCAATTACACCTTAAGCTTATTATCAACTAGTTATTCTTCAAACAGCATAGATATATCTCTATGTTGTGTAAATTTGCGACTAATTTCTAAAATCATTTCGATTGCCCAATCCCAAAACAACTTTCCATTCGATACCAATTTATTAATCTGAAAATAAATTGGCTTTTTATGTTTTAACAAAGATGAAAGGGTTACTCTACGAACTGGTTGCAAAGATAGAAGTCAAATTGTAAACAGTATCAACTAGTAAAATAGTATATAATTCGATTGTTTAATTGCACCGTGACTTTCCTAAATTATTTTTTTTCCAAAGTTTAAACCTAGAATAGAACTTTAAAGCTTAGAAGACTTAAATATTTGGCACTATATATTGTAAAAAATAACTTTGCGCCTATTTTCTACATTTTATCGAAGTTAAACGTCATCTATTCCTTTAAAACTTCAATGGGGTCAAAGAATATACCGTAATTTTTTTAAAGTTATTTGCAGTATACACTACAGTATAGCATATTATAAGGTAATCAAGTTCTTTTTATTTCTCATATATATGTGTATTAAGAAAGCTGCAGTGAGAGTTTTAACTTTTTTCCCCTAAATAATCTAGACAATTTTCATTTACTTTCCAGCGTTTATTAATGCATAATTGCACAAAGACGTCAAAATTAGAAATACTGATTCGAAAAAATATAAAGAACGATGCATGATAAGTTTCGCAGAGTGAAATAAAGAGTCGCCTTTGTCCACAACACAGTCTAGAAGATAACGACGCTTCGCTAGATGCGAGTCCTAACAAACCACCCTGCGAAGATAAGACGCTGATATCGCCGGACAGGGCGATTTTTTCTCGCCCCGACGTGCGTTTTCAGTCCTTACAAACCAGGGCTTAAACCACGGCCAACTTCAATAACAAGGCCAGAGAAGCTTTCCCAACCATGAGCGTAGACGGAACTTTTGACGTCACTGTTCCGAGTGCCGAAGATCAAGAAACTAGTTCGAACGCATTAGGAAATCTAAAAATGTGGTTAGTCTTGAACGAGTGGTTGCGAACAGGTTTCGAGACAGGTTATCTTCATCTTCGGAACAACGTCACTCGGAACAATGACGTCAAAATTTCCGTCCCCGAGCGTGTTTGGGAAAGCTTCTTTGGCCTTAGTAGTTGAGTAGGCTGTGAGTTAACACCTTAATTGTGTAACATTGCTCCATAAATTCGGTGTAACATTACTCCGTTAATCACGAGTCGCGTCACACCAAGGTTTAACAGTGGAACAATATTTAAAGTTTTTAAAAGAAAAATTAACAAATTACATGAACATAATAAAAGAGACGACTGGAACTCTCTTATGAAATACAGCCGAAAAGCCATTCATTGTGGCGAAAATTGCGGCAATGGTCCCTACCCAGAAGTAGCCAGTTATTTCCCCGGCGCAGTAGATCACCATTTGACTGAACGCTATCCGCTGTTGGTCTTGAAAAGTATTCCATATAATTACACTGCACGAAACCAAAAGCTATAAGAAAATGTTATTTAAGATTGAAAAAATTGTTGATATGTTCACATTCTAGCTATTAATCTTTCATCTGTTTTTAAATCTTGGGTAACCCTTCTATAATAGTTGGGAATTAAAACAATTTATATTGTCTGCATTAAGTTTAAAATATTTTCTTTGCGTTAGTTAGTATTTTGTATTTCGTTATGCCAGATGAAAATGGCGACGCCAAAAGTATTAAATTGTTTTTATTTTTGGTTTGATTAGTTTTAATTTTTAATTCAATCAAATTGCAGATCATGATCCAAAATTTAATTTAATTAAGATATACATTGTTGTAAACGATAAAATAATTATTATAACGCGACAGTTATTTTTTCTTTAAAAATTATATTAATACATTAAAATTATTTATATGACTTTATTTTTGGAATTAATGTCTGAATGACTTTTGGATAAAGTATTCACGTCACGTCATGCTTTCTTATAAATGGAAATTTTTCATTAGTATCTTTATTTGCTCTTAATTAGTTAAGTAAACAATTAATACAGATAGGTATTTTATTAGGGAGACACTTATAAAAATGAAATCTAATTTTTTTAAAAATAAATTTTCAAATATGTTTTTTACATCTTTGAAGTTCTAAATAATTCATCGGTGCATCTTACCTGTGTTAGAACTAGACATAAAATGTAACAATAAGGAACCATATTCCATTTCTTTTTCAAAAATATCGATATTGCAACAAATAGCTGTAAAATAGATTAAAAAATCTTTAATTAAATAGTTTAGATTAATATTTTTCATAAAAAATGAGATTGAAGTAAATGTTCACCATCAATGTTTGTTATTTAGAAATTTGTGCTCAACATGTAGGGTAGGGTAGGGTAGGGTATTTTACATATATATTCCGACTTGTGTGCTTGCTCAGTTCAACATGTTAAATTGTGTGTGAACGCTTAATGTTAAATTTGTTTTTGAGTATTGTAATCTTGAGTCGTCATAGTACTTTTAAATTTTTTATCATTAATTGTTTATTATTTAATTTAATGTTAGCAACTTTTGTTTAAGTTTACTAATAAATAAATATTTAAAAGCTAAAATATTGTATTCGTTTTTAATTTAAACGTTTTACAATGAAAATAAAATGCAAAATAAATATTTGTTCAGCGTTTTTAAAGATAATAAATTTTTAGTGTACACAAATCTAATGACTTACATCACAAAACAAACTAAGAGATGCTATCCAAAGCAGAATCTTCTTCAAAAGCGGAATGTATTCATCGAGTTGGCAAGTGGTTCCGCCAACTGTGAACCGACCAACTACATACGAGGAGGGAAAACACAGAAAACTTGAAAGTATCAGTGCCGCACTCATCTGAAATACATGTTCATGCTGAAGTTTATCAAACAAATTCATGCATGTAAAAGAATTAAAGAATTCTTAAAAAAAAAAAAGAACATTTCTCTAATTTTCTTACAGAAAATTCCTGATTTCTAAAACTACAGAAATTTATTGTAAAATTATATCTTATTTTGCCAAAAGACGTACACTGTAAAAAGAAGGGAGTATTATTACCCTTGTTTTGGGTTTATGAAATGCTAAATAAGGTGTAAATATACACGACTTGTGGTGTCAGCACCAAAATAGGTGTTATCATTCACTCGAAAGAGTTTTTATTTAAACTTAAACAAAAATTGGTGTTAACATACACCAAGAATTGATTAACTGTTGACTTTCGACAACATTTTGAAAACGAAGCTCCAAATTTGGTGTTACAGATCGAGAGAATCTAGCAATTCTATGGTTGTAACGTGAAAATTAGAGCTGTGTTTTGATAATTTATCCGTGACGTGCATGGTTTGAGTCTTAGTTTTAAAATAGCTAAATAGAAAACTTATTTCAGCGTGCATTTATTATTTTTTAATGATTGTCTGTGTGTTTACACTCAGTTAGCCCTAAATAACAGCATGAGTTTGATTTTGATGATGATAAATCGTGCTTGTATTTGCTGAAAATTCAAAGTAAGCGAAACAATTATATTTAATCTTTATAAAGATAAATGAAATACTACTAAATAATTTAATTAAAACTTAAACAATATTAGGAATTCTGGTTGGAACAAGTAAATTAGGGTTGTGTTTATATCTTTGTGCGAGTATATTATGATTAAAAGATATTGAAATGATGTAAGTATAATAACAGTATTTTCCCATAAGTCATTTAGCTCATTGATATCGGAATTGTTTCAGTAATTAACTTTTCGATTATGAAATCATCATTACTCTTTCATAAATGATATTTTATTTACGTTTTGTTTGAAAAACTATAAAATAGTTAAAATGAGGTTAATTGCACAATTTTATAGTTCTGTATAGATAGTTGAGTAACATACTAAACTATGCCTGGCCACCCTATTGATATCTTTCATTTTCGTTAAATATTTCTAAACATTAATTTTGTTTGCGTTGTGTTATAATATATGTACATTTTCATTTTGTCTTTTGTAGTATGGATAAAGGTATCCTCGTTGTGTTCAACTCAAGTAGCTAATCAACTCACGTTACAAAATTAGTTATTTTTAACATTACAATGTTTGTTGTTCAGGGTTTGTAAGAAATCATTTTACACCTAAAAGTGTTCTTAAAAAATAGCAATTTTATCTTTTTGATTCTGAAATTAGTAACCAGAACACCCTGTTAGGTTATTAGGTGTTTAAGTACACCAAATCACTGGTGGCGTTTTATTACACCAAATATGGTGGCAACAGAGTTGCCACCAAATGTGGTGTTTTTACACACCTGTCAATTATCGGTGTTTCATTACACCGATTTACTGGTGGTGTTTCTTTACACCACTTTTGGTGGCTACTTTGTTGCCACCATATTTGGTGTGAAGATACACCAAAATTATTTACAGTGTAGGGAATGCCGGGGGAATTCCGCCACCCCAGGTAATGCCGCCACCCCTTGTATCTATGTGGGGGGAAGGGCGCGCTGTGAAGCTGACCAGTAGCAGGAAACAAAGTAATTTTTAGTAGATATGCTAATGGCCGTGCGGTGAGTTGGTGCAAAGTTACTTTTAAAAAAATACATTTTTTAGTGATTTACATCTAATTTTGGGCCATCTGAATTTCGAGATAAGTGACTGTTATCTCTAAGTCAGATAAATCAATTGCATATCATTGAAAATAGTAATTATTTGGCTATGTTATCACGCTGTTAGTTTGGATGCTAGGCTATCTGCCTTCCCCTAAACAAACCGTCGATACCATTTTGTCTTACTGGGGTAATGCCGCCACATCACTCCGGGGTTATGCAGCCACAACCAAAAGGATGGTGGCATAACCCGTAAAATAGAAATTTCTTATAATGGCCCTACAAACTATTAGTTTTCGTTTCAGGTGCCACGTATCCAGAAAAGAATAACTGAAATGGCCAAAGCCCAAAGAAACTTAAAACAACTGGCCAGTTTGTTTCAAATGGAAAGTTTGTAAAAGTGTAGCTGTACCCTGTAAAATTTGCCATTCCAAGGTTAATTAAACCTATTTTAGTACTACATGTATTGCTTTATTATGTCATTTTCCATTATTTATAGATTATTTGCTTTGTTTATTGATGTGGTAGCATTGTTCCAGTAGTGTGGCGGCATTTCCCCAGGTACCGGGGTAATCCCGCCACCGTGCAAGCTTTAAGAAAACACAATTTTATCCAGTTTCTATTAAAGATTTAAATTTTAAAAAATCACCACAAGAAAGGTTATGAACTGTAGTATGTTATGCTCTTTAAAATTTACATTAATTGCAACACAATTCTGCATGAAAATTCAATTTCCTTTAAGGTGGAGCCATTCCCCCGCTCTACCCTACCTTTTCTGTAAACAATTAAAATCTGTAACTGCCGATACAGATTGCATTTGATAAGAACCTTTTTTCCACTTTTATAACGAAAATTTTGTTTCAAAAGTTTGCAGCAATTCTCTTTGAGAATTCAAACATACAAAGTAGAACTGCAGTGATCAGTTGGCCTCTCTCTCATGCTGTCAGAAAATATAAGTCATGTGCACATGTAATCTGATATGTTTGAGCATATTAAGGGAAAATGTTGTCAATCTATGTTTCTTTATATCATACATATATTTTCCTTCAATTTTGGTGCAAGAATGATCTGTTCCATAACAGTTATTTTTCAGTGTGGCTAGCAGGCTGTCTATTAAAAATTAACAAAACATAACTGCATGATAATGGTTTTTATGTAAACTTTAAGGAATATTTGAATAATGTGGTCGTCGCTTACGGCTGCTATGGGCTTCCTGAATTCTTGGCCAGAAAGAAAGATTCCAGTCGCAGGTGAGATTATCCCATAAAGTACTGCGAAATCCGACAAGTCTTTGGACGATTCAGATCCATTTGTCAGCAAACGAGTCAAGGTGTGCATGACTATGGGTGTTATGAACCTGAAAAAATAATTTTACTTTTACTTGATGTCTCACACTTGTCTGAAACGTTGCTAATATGTTATAGAAGTGACAGATAGACGGAAAAAATGATTTTAATGCCTACCACTTGGTATGAATGTAATATGGAAGCTTAAACGAATTGCAGATATTATACAGTGGTGGAAATTGATTTATGAACTGACAGTTTTTTAACAGTATTTCTTTATTAAATGCATTGTTATCGATTTAAATTTCATTTACTATACAGGCTTTGCATTATAAATTATACACGTAAATAAAATTTCATATAAATTCGTAAACAATTTATTGTGTCGATATTTTAGTTTTAGCATAGGGAAATTGATTTATGAACTTTTACATTCAATCTCAATTAATAATTGCTAAAACTATGTTTTGTAGCTAATGCTTCCTTGATTTTGTTTTTCATAGACAACACAATACTTTGGGTCAAGTTTTGATCAAGCAATTTACAGTTTTTAATGATTAAGTCCTTCTATTCCATAACTGATGCACACTTCATTAAAACCATACTCCCATTTCAGTAAATTATTCAAACAAATTGATCTCAGACATTATTCTTGGGGTTTAAGTCATGGCTATTGACAGGATGATCTAAATGAACAACACTTAGTTTATTTAACCAGTCTTCCATTTCGTTTGAAATGTGGGATACTTGCATTATCATGCATAAAAATCTAATCAAAAGCATAGTTTTGCCATGCAAAAAGGAATTAAAGAATTTTTCTAGTACTAATCTGCAATAAAGTGTTGTTTGTCAGCCTTCAGAAACATAACCTTGTTTCTTTAATCATAAGATATCGGGGCCCA
Source organism: Hylyphantes graminicola (assembly GCA_023701765.1). Taxonomy (NCBI): domain Eukaryota; kingdom Metazoa; phylum Arthropoda; class Arachnida; order Araneae; family Linyphiidae; genus Hylyphantes; species Hylyphantes graminicola. The sequence continues at coordinate 38,364,657 of CM043111.1, forward strand.
AACCATCAAACTTCCACCACTAACATTTCTGCTGAAGACAGATCTTGGTTATTTCCGAAGATCCTTTCAATAACATTTTAAACCATCAAGTCCATCCAAATTGAACTTTTTTTCATCAGCAAATGCCACTTTTTTTCCATTTCTCTCCCTCCACCCCCACAAAATCCATTTTCATGTAGTTACGACTCTATATTTTAATAGCCTGTTCTTATGGTGAAGAGTAAGCTTTGGACCAGCCTTCATTTTGGAACATTTCAAGTTCGACGACAAAATCAATATTTGTCCTACTCTTCTGGGAGTTACAGGAAGTGATTGTTCATAACAAATTCGCCCTGTAATGCACAAATGCTGACACAAATAGTAACTTTTTGGGATACAAGTCCAATAATCCTGCTTTTGTCCCTCGTCCACGAGGGTTACACCTTTTTTAATGATGGTTTTTGTGGAAGTCAGAAGGATTCTTCAAATATTTATGAATTATATTAATTGATCTTTTAACTAATATGCTAATTTCTCTTACAGATTTGTCACAATATATGGGTCATTTTTTACCTTTTTGGCTTCAGGCAGTCCCGCAAGCTTTCCTATTTAGTAAAATGGGAATAAAACAGAAAAATTTCAACAAATTTGGCCTTAATCTTATTTATAAACACTGATAGTAAGCTCCTCTGAAGTTCAAATGAAGAACTAGTTAAAATAGTTTGGTACCTGGGTTCTAGGTACCAAACTAGTTTGGTGCCTGGGTTCAAAATATATTTGAGTTCATAAATCAATTTCCATCATTTAACATGCTTAAAAACTAAAATTAGATATATTTTTTATTTAATATCATTTTTTGAAAAAAATTAAGAGCGAAATTCCTTTATTGTGCTCTGAATATCCAACAAACAAAATTTGAATTGTTAGCACTTAATACAAAGCGATATCTGGTGAAAAGAATGTTAGTTCATAAATCAATTTTCACCACTGTATCTGTACAGTAAAAACTTGGTGTAAAGTTACTCTAGCTTTATGTCGTAACGTAACACCGAACTTATGTAGTAAAGTTACGCCAAGAAGGAGTTCACTCACCAAAATCGTAGTTTTCTGTATTTTCTATAATTACATTTTAGCTTCCATGCTCACTACGTTTATCAAGTAAAAAGTGGAATGTATTATAATTGTTCAGTCCGTTCGTCTGTCTGCCACCCACTTTCATAGCTCAAACTACAAATGCTAATGGTAAGTGTGATGCGTCAAAAAATTCAGCGCATCTTTAATATTTTAGGGAATTTTTACTTAATAGAGAAAGTTTGTTTTTTCAATAATAATTTTTTAAAAACATATTCTTACGGTTATGACACACATTCAATTTACAGACGCAGTTAAAGCAATTCAAATAACTAGTATGCTTTCAACTTTTTGATCTTAGTATGTCCAAGTAGACTATCTATTGCCAAAGCTACTGCTAAACATATTACCAAATATTTCTTTCGCCAATACACCTATTTTTTCCGCAGTGAGCCAACAAACTATTCTTGACGTATCGCACATATATTTTCACCAGTAATATACTATTGTTTTATGGCTTTAATTTAGTATATTGTGTGTGGTACAACTGACTGTAATTGAAAGACAAAATAAAAGCTTACATTTTGACAGAAAGAAGAACTGTTGCAGCTATGACTGAGGAAGTAAGCAGGTATCTTTCTTTTCTCACCATATTAAAACCAAGTATACTGAGAACGCATCCAGGAACTGTGGCTGCGATAGCCTAAATTGAAATTCAAATAAAATATCATAAATAATTTCTACATACCCTATAAAGTATTGTATTATACACTGCTCAAAACAATTAAGGGAGCACTTTGCGTACTTTTGTTAACAATTTCAGTTGCAACTTTTTGTTTTTCATTCCAAAAAACTAAAACATGTGAAATGAATTCCTTATGTATCCAGAATGAAATGGTAAAAAACAGGGATTGAAATATAAATTTTTTAACTAAAATTTAAGGGAGAAAAAATTGGAATAACAAATTATGAATAAATTATAACAATAATTTTTTTCAAATATTTATTTGCAAAAATGATGTAAAATCAATTTTTAAACATCTGAGAATGCAAGCGTGAAGAATTTAGGGACAATTTATTTCATAAAATTTTTTTGGTAGTGAATTTTATTTTACCGTATTTTCGTATTTTCATTTAATTAAAAACACATTATTTACATCCTCAACAGATATGATTCTTCCATCTAACGATAAATTAGAACAAGTTAAATTTAGTGAGAAAAAAAAATCGCAAGCTGATGATTCCAAATGGAAACATTGGAGTTGAAATTGTTTGAACTATGTGCTCCCCTAATTGTTGTGAGCAGTGTAGTTTCAACTATCTACTTACATGCATATTGACTGTTTAGTTAAATTTCTAATTTTAAGCAAACATTTATTTTAATAAATATTCGACAAAAAATGACAGTTTTGAATATACCTTAGTTAATTCACACATAAAAAAATCATAGTAAATTGAATCACATAAAAAACTTATCATGATGAAACTTACTTCAATTGGTTGATGAAGGGTAGATGGGAGTTTTTCTTTGAATGTGATGTTAAGAAAGATTCCTAGAGCGGATGACAATATAACAGGTAGAGATTTGATAAGACTTTGGAGAATGGATGAAATTTCTTTTTTAGATATATCTCTGCAGTTAAACGTGAGGGAATTCTTTTTTCGGTCTCGACGCACTTTATGAAGCTCTAGCATGAAGGTGCCGACAGGAACAAAGACGACCATGGTCATTGCAGGCATTAAAAACAAGTACTTCATCATGTGTGGTCGGTATGTTTTATAAATTGACGACACTATATAGAAGAAAAGTACAATAATGAGGAATATTTTAATTGCTCAATCAAGTCAATGCAAAATTAGGAATGGAAACTGCAATGCATCTAACCATTTTGAAGAATTTTAAATATAATTTGTTAAAAGTGCATAGCTTAATTTAAAAAAGTTGTTTAATTTGATAAAAGTAATATTATATTTTTATAACAAATACATTAAATAAAAATCGTAAATTTGCAAGGTAAAATGTAAAAAAAAAATCTAACATAGTACTTAAAACAGTTTTCTTAGCGAATCAAAAATCTATGAAACTTTTATCACAACACAGAGCATTTTCTAACATTTTACTACACAAAATTTAAAATCGATTTTCGAATTTTTTAAAATAATATTTTTATTTATGCACTAGCAAGCGTTAGTAGAGTAAATAATGTACACATAAGCTGAAGACATGATGATATAAAAAAAGTCAAAATTTTAAATTATTATCTTAAATGGTATATGCGGTGTTTATGAAAATTCCCCATCATGAAGTGAAATTGTATGCTCAAATTTGTTTATTCGCCTATGAGACATTGAAAGTTTTTTTTTTTTTTGGTTAATTGAAACTCCTTTACCAGACTTCTAAACCACCCAATACACTCACTCAGTGGATTTCCAACTGGCAAATCATTCGTGTGGACACAGAACACGGCCAATAACCCCGCAATGCCGATATTTCCGTTGATGACCAGCGTCACACCAGCGACCAGCACGAAGATGAAACACTTGCCCAGGAAGAGTGCCAGCACCAGTTCCCAGCGCAGGTCACCGAAATCCGCGTCTGCCAGCGTGATGCAGATGATGCCAGGCATGCCTATGTAGCCCACGAAAGCACCCACGCCTCTGGTGTCGGCGGCAGACAGCAGTTGGAATTTAGCAATGGCATAGCTGAAATTAGGCATTGCATTTAAGCAGTGTCATTTGTTCAGAGCAAATTACTTTATTGGTTATTATTTTATTAGTATTTTTTTTTAGTTTCAAATTTATATTCATTGACAAACTGAACAAAAAGTAATCTATATGTACCAGGAAACAGCAGCAACTGTCTAGTATTAGTGAATCACGATGAAATGCATCGATAGCCATCAGTGAAAAAAAAAAGAGAACAACACATCAACGTACAACATACATAAAATTTGTTTTCAAAAAAGTAGACGGTGAATTCCCAGAGAGTTATATTTTTTTCAGTCGTTTGCTTAATAAAATACAACTTTATTTTTTGTTTACATATTTAACAATAAATTCGAAATTGTTTAGTTACAATTTTATTGGGTGACCATGTGTTACTTCTGCACTGTAAAAAACACCAGCTGTTTTTACAGTAAAATACCATATCATTTTTAGCCTACTTTTCTTTTTTTTAATTCGAAGAATTAAAAAAAAAAATGAAAAAGTAGGTATTGACATGCGGTCGATGTCCGTCCGTCCGTCCGTCTGTCCGTCCGTCCGTCTGTCCGTCCGTCTGTCCGTCCGTACCCCCCTTCCAAAATCGGTTCCATCCATCCGATCTTAAAAATTCTTTTTTTGTTGGAAAGCTATGACCTCAAAGACCCAACTTTCATACTTTTTGTCCGCATGTCTGTACGTCAGGACGGACAAAAATCTTATATCTGTCGACGAATTTCCCATTGAATTAGCATTGCAATTCAATTTCGAGTCATTTAAATCGCTGTTTCCAAATCAGCAATAGCATGATAAACTTATTTGTTTCACTCGTAACTTGGCAAAAAAGTATAGTTCAACTTTAGATTACGATTTTTGAACTTTCAGGTTTCAAAATGTTCTATTTTTAGAGAAAATTAGAATTTTCTGAAAAAACTACACCACTTTCGCTCAAATCCGATCATTGCTTTTCTTTCCTGTTGCCATAGGCTGAAAAAAATAAATTAAACTTTTACGAAAATAATAACATTTAAAATGTTTATTTTATTCTATTACCATTTTCTTCAGAAACTAAATTCATTATTTGAAAAATAATTGGCATGTTTCACGTGACGTAATTCAGCCAGTCTAAATCCCCGGATTTTATTGTGGGTATATTTGATGTTTTTTATTGATTTTTCTGTTGACTGAATGTATGTACATTTAAAGGCGCTTTCACACGTTGCTCCTTGATCACGGAACTTCTAGATAGAATAACACGGAGAACCGCTGTTAGGAATTTTTCATGGAATTTTTTCGTGGAGATATGAAAATCGCATCAAGTATAGCTCTGACGTCTTGTTGGCGAAATCAAGTTTGCCAAATGGAGAAAAATCTACTTTATGCTCGCCAATGTTGATTTTTGAAGTTAGTACTCCTTGCTTAATCAGCTATTCGAAGCCTTGTGGTTAAGATCTCGATCTCGTTATCGTAAGGTCTCGCGATCAAGTCTCGGTACCTTTGAAGACACACCGAATATGCGGAGTACGTGCTCGTTAAATCTGTTGGGACCAAAAGTCATGTGGGTGGTCATTGCGCAGTTTCCCACGGGTACATGTCCCTGGAGACTATTTCTCCCGCCTTCAGGGATTTTTTGTGGAGGTGGAGTGCGATAGAAAAAATGTATCATAATAATAATAATAATAATCATCATCAATAGATAAATGTATCATAATGTGAGTCTTTGAATGATCATTAATTGTTGACAAAGAAAGCGGCAAGGCATTGTATTTTTCGTATCAAAATCTGGTTAGTTTTAATTTACATTTCTTATTTTTCAGTGCAGTTTGGAGAGGTTTTTGTTATTAATTAATCAATTTAAAATATCAGGTCTTTTCAGATTTCTATGTTCAAACTTATAAACCCGCCAAATGTCACTGTAATGGATGCTAGGATTTGACTAAATTAATTATGACTTAAATTAAGTGTTCTTCAAACTGCATGCAAATTATGTCTGCTTAATTTGTTCTGCGAACAAATTAAGCAGACGATAAATTATATCAAATTAATTTGAGAAAGAAATAGAATGAAAATATTTCTTTTGGCTATATTATAATTCCACAAACCTGCGGTTGAAAAATATCGTCTGAAAATTAAATATCGTCTGCCGGTTCGCCATTCGCGTTAATATGAAACTGTTTTGAAAAGAGGACGCATGTTTTAGAAAGATAAAAAAAGCAGTTGGTAAAACTGTTGATTTTTCTCCGTTTCTTTTTTTTTTTTTTAAGAATAAACTTTTCGACTTAAGTCAGTTATTTATGAACTGATAATAAGTTTATAACTTAAAGTGAAACTTTATCAAATTAATGCTATTTGTTGTTGGCGGCTCTGTTCATTAAGTAAGTTACTTTTTTTGACAATATTTTTGATTGAACACATGTTTACCACATATTATTTTAAGTTTTACTAAATTTTCTGTAGTGTATTTTTTAAACATTTAGTAAATAAAATATTTTCCTTTAGTAGTGTAGTGTAGAAATTAAGATCATGCATATTTCGATCTTCAAAGTCAATTCACACTCACAAGAAGTAAAATATTTCGCAAATTTATTTGTACCGAGAAGTGTTCATTTTTTATTCTTAAATTTTTTTTTTGTCTTATACGTTTGTGTGGTACGTTTTCAAAATTTAATTTCTATATATTATATTGCTTTTGTTCATTACCGATCATTTTTATAATCTACTAAAATTTGAAAATAGTTTTGTCGTAAATTAATCTAAAAGTTTTTAGTGTAAAAAGGGTTTTTTTTTAATTCTAAAACGAATATGCAAAAAAATATATTTCGAATGGTATTTTTGATCTTATTGCGATTAAATTTTTGAAAACGCGCGAATTTCTCTTATATTTCTCTTATATTAATATTAGAGTAATAGAATTATTATAAGAGAAATCCACGCGAATCACGCAAAGAGGGTAAATTAAAATCGCGGGCAGTTTATTTTACATGTGACTCTTTTTGACGAATAGCACATAATGATGTGCTTTTGGCCGAACACATTTTGGCACACACCAGATTTAATATAGTCATTCTTATTTAAGTGCACTCGATGTATTCGTTGTTCTTGAAAGGAATTCGTTATTCTTGGAAGGCAGTCTTCAAAGTTTTGAAGCAAATAATTTTCATTTACCTGAGTTTTCTTAAATTATTATTTTTTCACGGAAAAAAAGGGGGGATAGTGGGACGAGGATAATCCGCAAAGCGGATAATCCACCCGCGGATAATCGGGAGTTTACTGTATTTATTAAAATTTTACTTTTGACAACTTTTGAGTGTCAATTATGGTAACCTTGGCAACAAAGTGTTGACAAATGCATTTTCGAGTAATGTTTTGAGAATGTTTTAATCATAAAAATAAATTAAATGTTATTCATTTGAAAAATAAATCTGCTGCGAAATGCTGTTCTTGTTGTTCTGTTCTTTATGAGAGTTAAATATTATTGAGTTTTTATGAGTATCGAACGAAATTTATTTTAAAAGATGATTTAGCAATTTGATTAACTTATTATGGCAGTTATGCCTTTGTTTCTTAGATTTATAAACATAAAAAATAAATTGTTTTATTTATATTCCTTTTATTTTATGAAAACCCAAATGCTAAAGTTATTTAAGTTTGTAATAATAATAATAATAATAATAATAATAATATTCTGCGAAACTTAATTTAATTTCTGATTTTATTCTTTGAAAAAGGTAATATTAGTTCATCAAGAAGATATGTTTTTTTACCCAGGCTTTAAGCCCCAGTGAGACGTGATGGTGAACCCCCTTTGGGTTTAAAACATTCAAATTTACAAAATAACACTTACAAATGTATTACTATTGGTAACAGAGAGAACATAGTTTTTGTGTACTTTTTTTTAGAATCGCCTATTAATTGGAAATCTCTTTTTTCACTTACAAATCTATTTATTTTGTTGATTCCATTTAAGCAGTAATAATATAGTAATTAAACAATAGTTCTTGATGCAAGAAATGCATAAAGTAAAGCTTTACCTGAGTTTTAAGAATTTTATTTTACGTATGCGCCGTTCGGATAAATATTTTTTGATAATCCCACGTGAGGAATATTTTGAAAGTTGCATGCAAGATTGTTATTATATGATGTTATTACAAGAGCAAAAAAGATACTTTTGTGCTTAAAAGTAGTTTTTGCATACTGTTTTTTATGCCCTTTACTCTATTCAAGATTATTGATTTCAATAAATGATATTTTGACACTGATTATAAAAAAAAAATATTTTTTACAGGTTTTAAGACGAGGTTTTCTACATCGTTTAAATTAATAAAAGTTAACTTACTCAGAAACTATGCTTTTTCGTAAATCGTATACATTATCTAAGAAATAATTAATCTTCTCATAGGCACACCACTCTGACGCGTTTTAACATACAAGTTCTGTATATTTACGTCTGCAAACCTGTTCAGATTTCAGGACTTGGCAGATATTAGGTCAGTGGATTTCTGGTTCTCCTTTGTACGTTTAAAATTTATTTCCACTCATGCTAAATTTATTGCTTGGTTAAATATTGTCAAATGTATAAAAATTATCAATACATAAAAATCTGGACTTAAACCATTGGTTGAGCAAACAATGGAAGAACGCTGATGAATTTTTTCCCAACGAAACTAAAAAATTCTATTTTTCCTTTGCAGTTTAAATTTTTTGGTAATTTGAAGCTTCTGTAATTCAAAAAATGTCATAGAAAAAGTTTGAGTATTCGAATTTCGATTGCGGTATGAAATGGCCAGAAGAAAACTTACGAAAAAAGAAAGAGACGAAAAGCAAAAAGAAAAAAATCGTCTTAAACAGCAAAAAAGACGTTCTGATCCTCAAAAAAAGAATGTTGAACAGATGAAGAATACCGAGAGAAGACGAGAATGTAGAAAAGACGAAGAAGTGAGAGCAATCGAACAGGCAAAAAATACTGAGAGAAGACGAGAATGTAGAAAAGACGAAGAAGTGAGAGCAATCGAACAGGCGACAGATTCTGAGAGAAGACGAGAATGTAGAAAAGACGAAGAAGTGAGAGCAATCGAACAGGCAAAAAATACTGAGAGAAGACGAGAATGTAGAAAAGACGAAGAAGTGAGAGCAATCGAACAAGCGACAGATTCTGAGAGAAGACGAGAATGTAGAAAAGACGAAGAACTGAGAGCAATCGAACAGGCAAAAAATACTGAGAGAAGACGAGAATGTAGAAAAGACGAAGAAGTGAGAGCAATCGAACAAACAAAAAATACTGAAAAACGAAGAGAGTCCAGGAAAGATGTTGCCGTAAGAGCAGCTGAACAAACGAATAATAGTGAAAAAAGAAAAAGAAAAAGGAAAAATTCTGGAAATAGAAGAGCAGAGCAGAAGCGTAATACAGAAATGAAAAGAATTCAAAGGTCCTCATCAATTAAAGTTCTTCCCCGTCTAGAAGCAATCGAGCAACCACAAGTAGAAAACTTAATTCCCTCCACAGCAGCATCGTCCATATCACTTAATGAATTGGCACTGTACGATAAATATAAAAAAGCTATAAAAATGGGGCCAACATTTTCTTGCATTTGTTGTGAAAATTTATTTTTCCAGAAGGCGGTTCACATGATAGAAAAAGAACGTCTCACAGCTAAAATAATTTATTTTCTTCAAAATGAACTAAGTTACATCCTAAACAATGAGTCTTTTATTTTGTGCGGAACTTGTAAAATTAATATATTTTCATGTAAAGTGCCAAGACTTAGTATAATCAATGGTCTTACATTTCAAAAGAAACCAGAAAACCTGCTGCCTTTGACAACTTTGGAGGAAAGGCTGGTGTCTCCACGTATTCCTTTCATGAATATTAGACCATTAGGAATCGACAAACAGTTTGGAGCACGAGGAAGCATAGTTAACGTTCCAGTGTCTGTCGACAACATGGTGTCAGTTTTACCCAGAAAATTTGACGAATCCCAAACAATACAACTGAAATTGATGAGGAGAATAGGGTACAAGAAGCCTTATCTCTACGAAACCATCAGGCCTTCGGTTGTGCATAGTTGGGCCGAATTTCTGGTGAAGCAGCCTCTCTACACCGAACACCAAATTGTCCTATCCAAAAGCTACTTGGAAGAAAATGCTAATCAAGTAGAAAATTTCATTGCTGAAGATGAAGACATAGACGCCGATCCGGTGGTCAATACTGTTCAAGACGACTGGGACGAAGAATTGGGCGACGATGCAGAGGAATTTGACTTCACACATCTTGAAGAGACGCTGTTGGAACCGACTGAAGGAATTAAATTTGCCCCTGGTGAAGGGAACACCCCTTTATCCATCTTCTTTGATAAAGACTGTGAAGAGTTGTCTTTTCCTTCAATTTACCAAGGCGTGCGTAGAAATACAAATTCGCGTTTATCTGTAAGGGATGTGGCGAAATCAGAGTTGAGAAGAACAGACAGGAGATGCGCTGAGAACATACCAAACATTTTCTTTAAGCACATGCGATGCTCTACGGACAGGGTGCATAGTTCGGTCTCCCTTTGCCTTCGAAAATCAAAAAATTTGGATGTTACAGCCGCTGACTTACTGGATGCAAAAGTCGTTGATAGTATCGTTCACAAAGATGCCGGGTACCAGGTTTTGAAGTCAGAGCGCTCTTCGCCCTCGTTTTGGGAAAGTAAGAAGAAGGACCTCATGGCGATGATTCGGCAGCTGGGATTACCCACCTTTTTCTTCACGTGTTCTGCCGCTGAAACTCACTGGAAAGAGCTGTTAGCAATCCTGCACAGCGTAGTTAAAGGAAAAGAGATCACTCTCGAAGATGCAGGGAAGTTGTCTTATGCCGTAAAGAGGGACCTTATTCGAAAAGATCCCGTGACAACCGCAAGGTACTTTGAACACAAAATGCGTGAGCTGTTCAAAGTTATTCTTTCTCCTGTTGGACCCTTCAAAGATCATCCTATCCGGGACTTCTACCACAGAGTGGAATTTCAGCACCGTGGAAGTCCACACATACACTGCCTTCTGTGGGCCGAGAATGCTCCATCTTTCGATCCCGAAGGGTCCACGCTAGAATGCGAAGATTTCATAGACCACTACATCACGTGTTCATCGGACCATGAGTTGTCAAGCCTTCAAAAACATCGTCACAGCCACACCTGCAAGAAGACCAGTAAAGGTCAGAACTCATGCCGGTTCGGCCTCCCAGCTCCACCCATAACAAAAACCAAAATTTTACTACCTTTCATGGAAGACGAAGAAGCTGATGAAAAGAAATCGGAGCATTTCAAGGCTTTGCAGGATTTGCTGACAAACATGCACAGAGGTAGAATTCGGTTCGACACTTTTCAAGATTTTCTTCAGCACTTAAACTTGAAATCAGAGGAAGAATATATATCCCTCTTGCGAAGCAACTTGAAAAAGCCTACTGTTTTCGTAAAAAGATCACTCAACGATTTGGCCGTGAACACATACAACTCTAAAATCTTATCTCTGTGCTGCTCAAACATGGACCTGCAATTTGTCATCGACGCTTTTGCATGCGCTCATTACATCCTGAGCTACATCAACAAGTCCGACAGGGGGATGTCTAAATTGATGCGTGACAGTCTTGAGCAGTCAAGGAAAGGAAATTTGGGAATCAAAGAGAGATTGAAAAAGTTGGGGAACACCTTCATGAACGCAAGTGAAGTTTCTGCACAAGAGGCCATATACCTGATACTTGGAATGCCCCTCTCCCGATGTAGTCGAGGCATCGTCTACATCAACACGAGTCCTGCCGACCAACGAGTCAGGCTCGCCAAGACCACACTGCAGTTGCAAGAGCTACCCCCGGGATCAAAAGAAGTGTTTGCATCCGGTCTTCTTGAGCACTATGCCCAACGACCTCGCGTGCTTGAAAACACCTGCCTCGCCGATTTCGCTTCCCTCTTTGAGTTTTCAAAAAAATGCACCAGTAAAGTATCTGTGCCATCACCGGAAAACGACGACGAAGATCCCCCTGAAACCCTTGAAACTGTGGCACATGATTGGCTTCCTTTGTTGGATGAGACTGGATACGTCCGTCGTCGTCACAAACATAAGGTGATTCGCTACAGAAAATATAATGAGACGCAGGACCCTCTCAACTTTTACAGGGAACAAATAATGCTTTTCATTCCATGGAGGAACGAGGCTGTCGAAATAACGAAGGTAAACATCCGAGAGAAGTACGAATCACATCGTGATTGCATCGAGAGAATCTCGAAAATCTACTCGGCGAAACAAGCTCAGGACGTGGACAGGATAATTCAAGAAGGGATTCCTCGAGAAGGCGATGACGAGAACATACAACAGGCGATAAATGAAAACAATTTCGAAAACGAGTTCGAAGTGTTCCGCCTAGGACATGAAGAAGTGGATCTATTCTCAGATGAGGCAAAAGAGGAATCGTCAGCCAATAAAGTGGTCCATTTTCAACCTCCAAAGCAGGTCTCTCCTCTAGAATTTTCCCAGCTCGTACGCTCCCTGAATGCTGAGCAGAGAACGTATTTCCTTCATGCCCTTCACTCACTGAAGAATGGAAGAGTTTTCCAAGATTTTGTCACTGGTGGAGCAGGTACCGGAAAAAGCCGTTTGATAAAAACCATCTATCAGGCGAGTGTGCGGTTCTTTGCTAAAGCTGCCGGTTCAAATCCTGAAGCGACATCTGTAATCTTGCGTGCTCCCACTGGAAAAGCCGCTCATAACATCGGCGGATCTACTCTCCATTCCATTTTCCATCTTCCCGTGTCTCAATTCCAAAACGAGATGCCTGATCTCTCCGCCGACCTGACAAACCGTATCTGTTCCCACCTCTGCGATTGCAAACTTCTAATCATCGATGAAGTCAGCATGGTGGGACGGCGCCAGTTCTATCAGGTTGACAAGAGACTGAAGCAAATCTTCAAGAGCCACGAGAACTTTGGAGGAATCTCGGTCCTGTGTCTCGGAGATTTCCACCAGCTGAAGCCCGTCGGTGACAGTTACGTGTTTTCCAGCGGGACAGCAAACCATCTGCAGAATCTTGGCCAGTCTCTTTGGGAGGGATTCTCAATTTTCGAACTGACGACTGTTATGAGGCAGCGCGACGATGTAGCTTTCGCAGTCGCACTCAATCACATGTCTTCGGCAGTCATGACGCCCGAAGACGTTCAACTGTTGAAGAGTTGTGAAGTGAAAACTGACCGGCAGCCACCGTCTTCTGCAATTCACCTGTTTCAGTCCAATGCTGAAACAGATGCATACAACAATACCGCCATACTTTTCAAGCCAGGGGACAGTCTGACTGCTTCAGCAATAGATCACTGCTCAGGAGATGGGCCGCAGGGAAAAAAAGACGAGTTCCTGCAGCAGTTCAGGAAGAAAGGTCCGAACGAAACCCTTGGACTGGCATCAGTCCTTATCTTGAAAAAAGAAGTCCGCTACATGCTAAGAATCAATCTCGACACATCGGATGGATTAGTGAACGGCGCCGTTGGGACACTTAAGCGCGTGGATCAGGGAGATAGCCCTAAGTACGGAACCATTCCCGTGCGTGTATGGATAGAGTTTGAAGATCCCAATACCGGCTCTAACTGCAGAAGCACATTTATCGAGTGGATGAAGCGAGAAGGAATCCCGGACTCATGGACTCCAATCGAACCAGTCTGCAGGCAGTTGAGTACCGGAAAGAGAGCCCCATATCAAGTTGTTCGCCGACAATTTCCAATCGTGCCGGCAGAGGCCATCACCATCCACAAGTCCCAAGGCTCTACCTACTCTCAAGTCGTGCTGACCATTCCCAAGAAGATTGAGAGAAGTAGCCTTTACGTTGCCTGCAGCAGAGTAACTAGTGCCAGCGGTCTGTACATTTACGGGGAGTTTCGGCCTCCACCTCCTCCTCTGAATACGCATCCTGTTGTCCAAGAAATGACACGGCTCAAAAGTGAGAGTTCCGTTCGTCTTATGCAAGATCTCATTTTCCATGATACCCGTAAAAAAATTTTCTGCCACAATGTTCAGTCTCTTCATGCTCACCTCGAAGACCTGACTAGTGACCAAGATATCCTGTCTTTTGCTGACGTCATAGCCACTGTAGAAAACTGGAGTCTGTATAATGACAAGTACGATATCCCCGGATTCGAATGCATCCAACGTACGGACGGCAAACCACCCCGCACTCCTATGGGCATAACAACCTTCAAGAAGAACGGGACGGATGGAAGTTTTTTCGATGAGAGCGTACAATACAGTGAATACGGACACCTTGAGTTGGGAATTACTAAGTTCGAGGATGTGTATTTAATCTTGGTCTATAAATCTCCAAACTATCCTTCTGACAGTTTATTTCAAAATCTGAATGATATGATGTCTGATCTCACTACCGACAAAATTGTCGTTGTTGGGGACTTCAATATCAATTGGAAAAAGTCGGCCGCAAAATTCCAACCCTGGATGAGCAAACACCAGCTCCGAATGGCCTTGCCAGACTCTAGTAGTACAGATGCTGGAACTCAAATAGATTTATGTTTCACTACCATAGATTCTCTCAACGCCATATATTATGAGTCGGCGCATAGCTTTCACAAGCCGTTGTGGCTTTTTCTTTAAGGAGTTCCAATTTATGTTGGGGTGACGAATCATTGGCTACCAAAACAAGAATACTCTAGGTGCAATTTTTTTACCATTTCGGCACCGTTTCTCATCTTCCATTTCAAGATCATCCTACTACATCCTCAAGCCCCCCACGTTCCCATCCAGAGCAATGAAATGAGTAACTTTTCCCTGCTCTCTCACCCTAAGCGACCTTCAATTCCAGGATCCTCTTGCAAATTACGCTTCAGTTCCCTCCTTACACATCTAAGAAGTAGAAATGGGTGACATGTCCTCGATTCCCAATCATGTGTCATCTCCTTTTCCAAAATCCGCATGTGAAGTGCTCCGTTTCCCAACTATCACATCCAGAACCCTGAAGTAACTTCAACCTTCATCGTTGCGTTGCCTCATAACAACGCTCACGGGTTTCCAGAATAGTCAAATCAATGACTTGTGCCCAATACCCCTGCGTCATCTTCCAAGACAAGATCCTTCTTCAACGTGATTAGTTTAAGCCTTTCACATACAGAACACTGAAATGAATGACCTGTTCTCAATACCCCTTTCGTGTCATATCCCTTTCCAAGATTCCAAGTTACTCCTGCAAAGCTCGCAATTTCTCGCTTTTCCAAGATTATCCTGCAATGCTCTCAACATTCCGCTTTTCCAAGATTTTTCTGCAACGATCCCAAGTTTCCGCTTTTGCAAAATCCTCCGGCAAAGATCTCAAGTTTAAGTTTTTCCAAGATCCTACTGCAATTGCTCTCAAGTTTCCGCTTTTCCAAGATCCTCATGCAACGATCTCAAGTTTCCACTTTTCGCATCCAGAATATTCAAATAGACGACGTGTTTCCATTATCCCCCTGCGACATATTCATTTTTGCAAGATTCCAAGATCCTACTGCAAGGCTCTCAAACTTCCGTTTTTCCAAGATTATCTTGCAACGCTCCCAAGATTCCGCTTTTCCAAGATCTCCTGCAATGCTTTCAAGTTTCTGCTTTTCCAAGGTCCTCCTTCAACGATTTCAAGTTTCCGATTTTCGCATCCAGAATACTGAAGCAGAAAATTTATTCTCACTATTCCCCTTGCGCCATATTCCTTTCAAAGATTCGAAGATCCTCCTGCAAAGCTCTCAATATTCTGCTTTTCCAAGATCTTCCTGCAAAGCTCTCAAGCTTCCATTTTTCCAAGATCTTCCTGCAACGCTCTCAAGTTTCCGCGTTTCGCATCCAGAATACTCAAATAGATGACGTGTTCCCAATATCCCCGTGCGACATATTCATTTTGCAAGATTCCAAGATCCTACTGCAAAGCTCTCAAGCTTCCGCTTTTCCAAGATTATCCTGCAACGCTCTCAAGATTCCGCTTTTCCAAGATCCTCCTGCAAGGCTCTCAAGTTTCCGCTTTTCAAAGATCTTTCTGCAACGCTCTCAAGTTTCCACTTTTCGCATCCAGAATATTCAAATAGACGACGTGTTTCCATTATTCCCCTGCGACATATTCATTTTTGCAAGATTCCAAAAACCTACTGCAAGGCTCTCAAACTTCCGTTTTTCCAAGATTATCTTGCAACGCTCCCAAGATTCCGCTTTTCCAAGATCTCCTGCAATGCTTTCAAGTTTCTGCTTTTCCAAGGTCCTCCTTCAACGATTTCAAGTTTCCGATTTTCGCATCCAGAATACTGAAGAAGAAAATTTATTCTCACTATTCCCCTTGCGCCATATTCCTTTCTAAGATTCGAAGATCCTCCTGCAAAGCTCTCAATATTCTGCTTTTCCAAGATCTTCCTGCAAAGCTCTCAAGCTTCCACTTTTCCAAGATCTTCCTGCAACGCTCTCAAGTTTCCGCGTTTCGCATCCAGAATACTCGAATAGATGACTTGTTCCCAATATCCCCGTGCGACATATTCATTTTGCAAGATTCCAAGATCCTACTGCAAAGCTCTCAAGCTTCCGCTTTTCCAAGATTATCCTGCAACGCTCTCAAGATTCCGCTTTTCCAAGATCCTCCTGCAACGCTTTCAAGTTTCCGCTTTTCAAAGATCCTTCTGCGACGCTCTCAAGTTTCCGCTTTTCGCATCCAGAATACTCAAATCGATGACTTGTGCCCAATACCTCACTCAGTGTCATTTATTCCTTTCCAATATCCTTCTTCAGGTTGATTAGTTCAAGCCTTTCACTTATAGAGCATGAAACGGATGACTTGTTCCCAATCCCCACCACTTGTCATCTTCCTCTCAAGGATCTTCCTGCAATATGCCCCAGTTTTCAGACATTTTACAACCAGAGCCCTGAAGAAACTTCTCCATTCCCTACCGTGTGTCATCCTGCTTACCAAGATCCTTCTTATCCTTGCGTCATATTGTTTTCCACGCTCTTCTGCAACGCTCTCAAGTTTCTGCTTTTCGCATCCAGAATACTCAAATCGATGACTTGTTTCCATCATTACCCCACCTTGTCATATTCTTAGCAAGATTCTCCTGCAACGTGATCTAGTTCCCGAACTTTATTTGTAGTTTTTAAATTCATTTGTTTTCAAAAACTCTTACATTAAAACTTAAACCATCAATATCATGTATTTATCTTATTTAGAAACTTCAAATGCTTGTAAATGGTAATTTCATGTAACTATATATAAGAATTGATTTGCACTGAAATCATAGCATTGAAGAAGCATTTTAGATTAAACCTTATATTAAGAGTAATGCAGTAATTGTATGTTTAATTTCTGCATAATGAAACGAATAAAATGCACTTTTTATGACATATTACTGTCGAACCCCGTTAACGAATGTACTCAAAGGGAGCACCCAAACATTTCGTGTTAACCATAATTTCTTATTTACAGTTAATTTTTTTTGCATTGAATCAGTGAATAATTTTGAAAAAAAATATCAGTTTGTAATGCAATACAATAATAATACATGTATGCAATTTGTAACTCAATGATGATCTTATGGAGCAGAACATACGATAGAAAAATTAGTATCTTTTTTTTTGAGGAACAGCAATTAAGAATGCATTTTTTAATATAGTTGAAATGGTTATTTTATCAACATCATATTTATACGCAATTTAAGCTTCTTTTTTACACATTTGTAGTCAATACATTAAAAAAAAATTGTTTCGTTTCTAAAGGAATATACAGCTGCTTCCGATTCATTTTGAATGAATATCAATAAGTTTACAAATTAAATGCAAACCCCCCATATCGAATTTTATATGTCTTTACCTTTGACCTCTACAGAAAAACACCTATGCTTCTCTTGACGTAATAGCTAATCCTGCACTTGCTGGCGAATCATGGAAGATCTCAGGATTTTCTCAGAACCAGAAGTAGAAGACAATTTATTATTACAACGTTCGTTGTCTTTTTCGAAATTTTCAATTACTAAGGGGGGAGGGGGTCAAGACCTGAATTGTTTTGGTTCGGGTTAAGCGGAATTTCGCCTAAAGCGATTTAGCGTTAAGAGTTTTTTTGGCATGGCCCAAAGCTTAGTGCCGGGAAATGCTTTCAGTTCATCTTAAGCAAAATTTCGAGTTAAGCGAGTTTGTGTTAACGAAGTTCGACTGTATTTGTATTTTAAAATTGTAAATAGTAAGTTGCATTGTAATTAGTATAAATTATGCTTACAGTAATATGAAGTACTTTGTATCGATGATTTTTTTAAAATATTTTTTATTTGTCTTTTGAAGTTGTAATTTTATCCAACCTTGGCAAATTGTGTTACCTATAAAAATAGCTCAGATTTCTCAGAAAAAATATAAATGCATTGTGATATTTGATCTTTCAGTATTTTGTAACTTTTTATAGTGTTACATAAAAAAAACTAATTTGTCATAAAACTCATTCGATCAGTCGACTGCCAAGTTTGGAAAGCACTGAAATCTCTTGAGATTAATATGCTGTTTTTCAGATTGGTATTTTATAACTAGAATATAAACTTGTAAAAAAAACTATAAATAAATAGCGTATGATTATAATATAAACTTGTGTTTTTTTATCGCTAACATAATTTAGTGATTGCACATAATTCTTCTAACACAGTGAAAGGAAATCATTCAGAACTATAAGAATTTCTCTGATTATTAGAGCAATAGGAAAGTAGGCTATTTTAGTTCTTATAGAACTTCTTGTTACAGTTAAAAATGTTCTTTAGAAAAACAGTAAATATTTGTTTTTATCTTCGTTAACCTGACGTCACGCTCTCAGCCCATCAAATGTGCACCTGCTCCTGAGGGATATTTGAAGACATGAAACAAGTTGGTTTGTTACAGAATCTGTCACTTGCACCGCTTCCACACAACATTTACGCACAACAGGGAAGACGCTTACAACACCTCAGAAACAAATTCGCCAAGCAGGGCCTTAAGCTAGTTCTAATTCAAACTTTTATAAGTCAAAATTTATAATTATATTTAATCTTCTTCTGCAGATTTGATAATTAATCTTTATCGTTTGCTAATTTTTTTTTAAGTTCGAAGGATAATGATATTTTATAAATAACTACTTTTTTGCAGCCACAAGTTTACATTTCGAAAAATGAATTTGTGAAATTGTTGTTTTAAAATAAAAGCGAAACTTTGCATATTTTTATGCATATTTAGAATTTTTATGCATCTTTCTTCATTCATATATAATGAACCTTCAAAATAACTTTATTGTGCAATTAAAACAATCCAAATTGAATTATACCACACAAATAAATATTTTTTGAAGAATTTTATTCTTATTTTTAATAAAGTTTCTCGGACGTTTGATGCCATGGCAACAGTGAAAATATTGAATAAAAATGGAATTCGTATGTTATTTCAATGTAGATTAAATTTTTAGTTATTTAAATTTTAAATAAACTTCTAATTTAAATTTTTTAATGAAATTTGGAATGTAGCCTAAACTGATTTTTTGCTTCAAAATGACGTATCCCACTTGTTTGTGAGACTTGCGGTTTGTTCTGTGAAAGTGGGTGACAGACGGACAGACGGACGGACGGACTGAACGATTATAAAACCTTCCACTTTTTACGTTATAAACGTAGTGTGGAAGCTAAAAGTAACGTGATTGAGATCAGAATTCTGATTTATTCCCGCGCATTGGGATTTTGTAGATTTAATGTTTGTCAACTGTAACCTTGATTTAGTTGTATTAACTGAATTTGTTACCACTCCGCCATTCGAATTAAAGATGTCAGGGGAAAACTGTTAATTTAATAGTTTTCCCTAGTTAATGTGGCAGCTTTTCCCTGTTAATTTAACAGTGTCTCCCCGCTAAAATTACAGCTTTCCTGATGGAAAAAAATCTACAGTTTTTCACTGGCGTCCCACTGGCGTAAAAACAATATTTTTTCTTACAGTGTGGTTAATAACTGACAGTATAATCAGCGGTATCATGAACTCCAATTTATGAGAATTAAAAACCGCTTGTGCGAAGATGAATCAGTGACGGTACAGTGTGGGTGACGCAAATTCAGTTCATAAAATTTCCATTTATATAAGATGAACTATTTTTAAGTGTTTTCAGTTCAGCAAGCAAAAAAGAAACTGATCTTCTTAACAATCTGTTTCCAATAGCTCACAGTGCACAGCGTGATGCTTCAATAATACTTTTTAATATAAAGAATGTATATTTCATAATTTTAATCTATGAGTTAGGGATATAACTAATTGCATGACTGCTTAAATTTATTTATTAAGCAGGATGATGAGAAATTTTATATGTGTTCTTACCCTATAATAACTAGCAAGTAGCATTGCGCAAGTGTTGGTGCAAAGTCTTTAAACGGAAGCACATCGTAGGCATGGTCGCAAGTTGTCGCAAAAAGTGATATATTAGCCTAAAAAAGATAACTGATTATTTCAATAAATCTGTTTGACATCACAGATGCAACCCAGAGCCGGATTTAAGGATTTGCCGCCTGTAGGCTACACTGAGAAAAAAATTCTGTAAACATACAGAATTTTTTTTAGTAGTGTTACAGAAATTACCAATTTTACAAAAAAAGTTTTTGTAATTCTGAACAGAAATCTTCATTTCTGAAGTTACAAAATAATTTCTAGTATTTTGGCCTCGATTGTGATTTGGATAGCCCTCGTGTAGCTCTACACTCTTAAAACAAACACTCCTAATTTAACTCAGTCTGAGTTTATTTCACTCCTCCAG
Organism: Hylyphantes graminicola; assembly: GCA_023701765.1. Lineage (NCBI taxonomy): Eukaryota > Metazoa > Arthropoda > Arachnida > Araneae > Linyphiidae > Hylyphantes > Hylyphantes graminicola. Next base: position 38,385,166 of record CM043111.1, read on the forward strand.
ACTGGAAAATGCATTTCTCCTTTTGGAGTGGATCCTTTGTGTGTTAAACTTCCGACAGGATCACTCCAAACGAGTGATTTTAACTCAGTCTGAGTAAATATGCATGCCTTTACGGTGTCGAAAATGCACTTATCCAACTGGAGTGGATTTCACTCTTTTGTTTTAAGAGTGTAGTGCGCCGATAATTCAAACCTAACCTAATCGATCGTGGTTCAATTAGCCAATCGCCATTTTAAATTTATACTTTAGTTGATTGTTTCAAATGAATTTCACTTCTCATTTCCTGGCGATCTATGTGCCGAAATAGCACAGTTGAGAAAGCGTTAGACTGATCATCTAAAGGTTCCTGGTTCGATCCCGGGTTTCGGCAGTCTGCTATTCCTCGGTATTATAGTGGTCAGTACCCCCGCCTGTCACGCGGGAGACCGGGGTTCGATCCCACGTAGTAGGAAAGTAGACATTTTGTTTTTCTTTGCAATTCCACGGAAAATGTGGTATCCATAAAATAGTCCTGTAAATCTACATGATATAAACATGTAATGTTATCAAAACATATTATGTGTTTTTACAGCACTATTTTTAGTAATTCTTTACTAGAAATTTTCTAGGAAAAGTGTTTTACCAACAAAATTTTTGTAATGGTTACAGATTTTTTTTTCACAGTGTATGATTTGCTGCCCCTGTCACATTATTCTCCCACTTCGGGGAAAGAGAGCTAGTTAGCTGCAAAAAAGGGTGGTATGTGCTGTTTAAAATTATTACAATAAATATAAAAGAGGGAAAATGTGTCACAGCGTACATGTTTGCTAATAAATATTAATACCTACTATTTCTATGTTTACGGTTTACGCATTAATATAAATAATTTGTTTTCTTTCTTTCAAATATTACTAGTATTTTAATAATATTTCATTTTATGCCGAATGCCACTTTAATTGGTATTTAAATTTGCCGCCCCCAACAAATTTGCCGATCTAGGCTGCAGCCTACTTAGCCTATTTAGAAATCCGGCCCTGATGCAACCTTAAATTAAGTTAGATATCATGAGCTTTTTTTATAAAACTTTTCAGCACTCCTTTTTTAAAAACTATTGTTGAGCTGCACTTAAGGATAAAGTATCATTATCACCTGAAAACTGTTTAAAACCTTAACTGTTTGATAAAATATAAAAGGAATCAACATTAAGAATGTTTAAAAGAAAATTGGTCAAATATATACTTAGTTGGTCCTAACCATGAAATAAATGCTTCGAGGTTGTTTCAATCAACACAAAATGCTGATTAAAAATAAATAAATTTGAAACTGAAAAATAAATGAACTTGTCTTAACAAAAAGAAAGCGTAAATAACACCGAATTCAATAACAATTGTTACAAAGCATAGAAATTTAAAAAAAAAAAGTTGAAAATGAAACAACATTTTTAATTAGGTTTCAAATTCAAACTTGTAAAAAAAAATGCAATAATAAGGAGTATTATAATGATGGGCTAAATTTTATTTTAGACATAAATGAATTTTTTCATTGAGTTAAAATTTGAATATTTTATCAAGGAATTATGTGGATAAATGCAAAGAATTTTCATAAAAATATTTAACAAACCTAACACTTGTGTAATTACTGCCAATTAAATAAACATTAAACAATCTATCAAATAGATGAATGTCACTTTGACTAAATATTAATCGTTACATTCTGCAGATTATTAAAGTGCTTGGTTTGTAAACCAACAGGCTAGATGACACAGAGTTTTATAATAAATTATTTGTCAAATTAAAATTAATTACAAGCGAAATAATTTTTTAACTGGAAGTCGTATAGTGATATGCTTTAACTGAATGAAACAATACACTTTGAGTTCATTTTGAAATAATTGGTTATTCGTCGATATTGAAGCACACAATCCAAAATGCTTATGTATTTGATGTCTGCCTCTTTAGGGCAATAAGATTTAAAAATTCAATTTCAACAATTTCATATTGAAAACAAAATGCATACCATTTCTTTTCAAACCATTACAGAAACGCAAATGCGGTGCATTATTCAGCTGACTCGCATAAAATATAGCATGCATACATTGGACCACTATAAATTCCTATATAAATCCGAGAGCTTCTGCCCTTCGCATTTAGTAAGAACAAGAATAAATATATACTATGACGCTGCAATAGAATAGAAAACTAAAAAATTATCTTTAGCACTGCATTGCAACATCCGCAGTTTCTACGAGATTTTTACTCAGCTGGAGATGTCGAGACGTCACCCTATATCTCTGGATAAGTAAGAAATACTAATGAGTTTTTTCCCCCTCGCCATTCAAGACATGAGCAAATGTATAAACTTGTCTGCACTGTCATAATTTAAAAAATAAAAATATATTGTTTTAAAGTTTTTTTTAACACATACATACAAAATTCGAAAAAATATATATCATAAAATTTATACATTTTGTACACAATTACAATTTAATGTACAAATTGATATTCCCCCCCCTAGAGATTGTGGTTACGAAAGAAAGTCATTCTGGTGTTCTTATGTTTCATTCTCAATCTGAGGGGTGTGCAAATGGGACCTCGACTAATTAAGTCTAATGTCTTTGAAATATCCGGTTTGTCGAACTTTTTCTGATATTGATCGCTTCTGCTTTTCTAGTTCCAGCTATTTGTAACTATAGATAATTTAGACTATATTTAGTACTGGAATTCGAAAAAGCCAAAATCCGTGCAAAAAGGAAAATATATGTTCTAGCAATTTCTGGTTTCACACAAAAACCTTCAAAGTTCTTCATTATCAAGTATTTAGATAATATTTATGTATAAAACACTATAAAACGAACTTTATATACAATATTCTCATGTGCAAACATGTATATTATCTTAAAATTTTTTATTGATCCATTGACATTGTGTCAGGGCATTATGATTCGAGAGGGAGGGCAAGATAAGCACAATATAATCGAGGAAGGTTCAATCACCCCATACATTCAACATAAAATTAAATTGCAATGTGTTGTACTGGTTTACAAATTGAGATTTAAAAACAATTTTGATCACCGTGCTTGTTTCAGGATAATTTTTGTAGAGCTGCATAATTTTCTACCGAGAGGCTTTGTAAAGTAGAAAGAGATAATGGCATTTCTGGATTAACACATTTTGACTGTATTTCTTTAATTCTAAAACACGGGTAGGTTTTTTTAGTGCGCAACACTGTTCAAATTATCCCATCATTTTATAACTTTTTCTCACATAATAAAAAAACATTCAAAGAAATTATCTCCAAAATTGGTATTTTTCATCGTTATTATCCGTACTTATATATTTTATAAAAATGTATTGTCGCTACTCGGGTGATTAAAGTAAAGTGTACAAGGAATGACAAATGCAGACTGAACAAGGCATTTATGTCTAGAGTATAGTTCAGAATAAGTAAGAGACGTCGGAGTAAGCAGAGGCTCGTTAGTATCCAAATAGTAATTGATTTAAATGATACATCGGTATGAGATGCACAACCCTTCGAAATGAAATATTTTTTCACTACGAAACGTAAGGAAATTTTTTTTTACTTTGCAACAAAACAAAAATTACAGCTATATATAAGCTTCGTGAAAAATTTTAGAAATTGGATAAAGAATTTTGTTTATCCACAGATTCTGGGCCCTACAGTGCCTAGCTGGACTATACGATAGCCGGAGTTTCATAATATATCGATAGTTGAAGTTGTGCGATTTTAGCATCATTGCCGAATTTTACATATTTAGGAACACAGCAGACTGTTTAACAAATTTAGGAGAGGTGAAGTGTTGCAATTTCAAGAAGATTGTTTTCGGTAAAATCGTTGAAAACCAAGAAAATATTTTTGAAATACTCACAAATTTTAATTTCTAAACTATTAATTAGCCAAAATATTTTTTTAAAATTATTTAAAATTTTATTTCTGTATCAGATGATTATAAAGATCAGATGATTATCAGATGATAATACTTACAATTTAAAATTTCGTAAAAATAAAATTTTGTGATTTTGTCTTCTTCAAATTATTTGTGTTGCTGGAAAACCTGACAGTTGAGGGATTTTTGAGTCTGTATCCTTCAGATATTAAATTAGGTGAATATTTAAAACTTCCTTCAATGGCGTAAAAAAGAACTTTAATTAGTGCAAACTTAAAACGAGTTAAAAATACGCAATGCATACAAAAAAGTTTTTTAGATAGGTGTCTGTCGTGTACCTCACGAAAAAAAAAAATTATGCTTTTAAAAAGTCTTACCCTATGTACTCATTCTGTGAACAACTATTCTTCAAGAAGAGCTAGAGTTCCCTTCATTATGAGACAATTAGATCAAAGCAGCTGATATATAAAGAGATAATCCGTAAAAGTTTCTTTCAAAAAGGATTTTTCTCTTGACATTCCGGAGAAGTGTCAGTATCACGCTGGGTTTGAACTTGAGTGACAACATAACAAGAATAATGGAAAAGTATTTGATATTTGGTAATACATTGTGTCGACCTCCAGCCCTAAATGCATAACTTTAACACAACCAATATTTGTCTCGTAATTAAGAAGCCCGCTCAAGATACAAGGTGACGTGAACTTACGTCTAGCGCAAACAAGAAGGATTAGTCGGCTAAGACCACAGAGACATTGAACCCACTAGTCACCTGTATATATGGCTACTATTTTTTTTCATTGTCTGCGCAATCGGGTCCTGTAGAATTTGACCTGAGAGAGGAATATTATTTTTTGCACCTTCATATTCGTTTGAATCAATATGATCATTGCTTTCATAATAATAAAAAAAAATACGCAGAGAAAAATAGATGAAAAACGACAAAATCTGAACTTTTACATGACGTAGGTTAAAAATTAAAAGGTATCAAAGCATAGAAAAATATAGTAACTTTAAAAAGAAACGATAATTAGTAAAAATATCAGAATATTTAAAAATGGTCATAAAAAATTCTAAAAATCATTCTATAAAGATATTTGAAAACATGTTATATAGAATAAACGTCAGGCAAACAAATTCTAAATTTTTTAGAAAAATTTTCATTAACTCTTTTTTTTTTTTTTTTTTAAGTGAATTTAAGCAACTTTTTGTACTAAAAAAATAGGATTATTCAGTAATTTCTAATGAAATATTGATATTCGGAAGTTAAACATACGAACCTAGATTTACGAAAATAAGAAAAACTATATTTTTGGAGCTTTCACAGTTGTCACAAACCAAAAAAAGTTTTTGAAAATTTAATTTTTTTAAAAAAATGCCAAAAGTGTCTAACCTCTTAAAACTGTACTGATATCATACTCGTTTTATGATCAGGTGGAAAATGGTTCAGCTGGAGTAAAAACTTAGTTTAGTTGAGAGAATTACACACTAATATAGAGCAGTTTAGTTCTAGCAAATAGACTGTTTGTTTGTTGTATATGTATTATTATTTAGTTATAATAAACAGATACGTATATTTTGTTTATACAAAACGCTTTTATTTAGTTATAGTGTGCTTTATTACATAACATAATTAGTTTTAATTGCACAAAGTTTTATTTTTACATTATTTAAACATTTATTTGCAGCTACTATTAAGAATCTATAAATTTCAAAACAAATAAAATTTCATCAAAATATACGATAAAATAAGTTTATGGGTTGCTGTGGATAAAAAAATTTAGTTTCTTTTATGCTGCATCTATAAAGACAAGGAAGCTTCAAGGGCATGGAAAGGCCCAGTGGAAAAGTCTAAACTTCGACCACTCATTGACATCTCGTGATTACAAAGAATACAGTCCTCAACAAAATACTTCTTTCTCGCACACAACAGTGCGAGCCCAGTTCTGTCGCAGAATTAGTCGAACCAAATTTGAAGAGTCAAGGGGAAAAAATCCTTCATCGCTAAAAACCGTGTTTGTTCTTTGACTTTCAGACGTACAGCTGGGGAAAAAAAAAACGCTCCACCCCACGTTTCTCAGCTGCTATTGGACAAGGAACTTTGTGAACGGTGTCATTTTTCAGGAAATAGCGTAAGGAACTGAGAACTGGCAACAAAAATTGTATAAGGGGTCGTCTACATATTAAAATGTGTACCAACTTTGAAAATTCCAAAGGCAACACCCAATTTTTTTTACATAAAAATGTTCAGCACCTTCAAAATACCCCATGTGTAAAAAAGAATTATTTACTTTGCGTTATTTGCTAAGCTATAAGCATTCAAAGTTGAACGCCCATAATGTTAAAAAAGTTTCATAAACTTTTATTCATATCTCCACAAATAAAAGGAATTAAAGAAAGTTTTTTTTTCATTATATACTTCTTAATCTTCCAAAAACAAATCACACAAGTTTTTTCATCAATCTTTCAGTTTTAATAATTTTTTATTTAAATTTAAACAATAAAAAATAAAACATGAATAGCAACCCCAAATTTTTTTTACATAAATCGATAAAGTAGATCAAGTAGAACCAAAATCCCAAATTTTTTAATTCAAAAACAATTATTTGCCGAGTTATTGTAAGAAAACTGAAAAGGACGAATTTTAGGGATCGTGTAAAAAATTACTTGGCGAATTCGATCCTAACTTGCATTATCGTTTGGTGATTGAAAAGCATTTGTTGATAAATGTTTATTCAAATTATTGATGTCTGAAAAAATCTAAAAATCTTTTCTTATTTCAAGTGCATGCAATGTATTTTGTTTGTCGAATTAACTTTAAATTATATCGATTACTATGTTTTTAAATATGTGTTATTTCCAATACAGTTTCAAGAAGTGAGTATCAAAAATAAATATGCTAAAATATTATTGGAATTCGGTTTTCAGTACATTTTACTGTTACCACATTGCTTATTTAAAATTATTAGTGCCCACTTTCCTTGATTATAAATCATTGCCCAATCATTCTGAATAATTTTATTTTGCTTTCCTTAAATATCGTGTTAAGGTTGTAACCCTCGTTTTGAAATACGAGGTTTATATTACCGATAAAGGGCGACAAATTTTTAACAAACTTTTTGCAGCAATATTAATGAAACAAAAATTTGCATAAAAAAATGTGAAACATTAATGCAATAATCATGTTAGTCAATGTGATTATGACTAATCGCATTTGAAAATCTGTTCGTTATAAATAACCGTATATGCGACTTAAATTAAAATTAAATCTTTTTATCTTCTAGTCTTTATTTTATTTCTGAATTTATAATTTCAAAATAAAAAAACATTAAAAAAATCACAATATTAGTGAAGAAAGTTAAATTCTAGCATCCGTTGGCGAGATTATGTTAACCCAGTTAGTTTGTTGTTTTGAAAAGACGCAACCCAAATATTACTGTTTTCACTTTAGAGATTGCCCCCTAAACTAGTTCAAAATTAATGCTTTAATATCTCAGCAAATAATGCAAACTAGATAATACTTTTTTATACATGGGGTATTTTGAAGGTGCTGAACGTTTTTATGTGAAAAAAATTGGGTGTTGCCATTGGAATTTTCAAAGTTGGTACTCATTTTAATATGTAGACGACCCCTTATGCAATTTTTGTTGCCAGTTCTAAATTCCTTACGCTATTTCCTGAAAAATTACACCTTTCATAAAGTTCCTTGACCAATAGCAGCCGAGAAACGAAGGGTGGAGCGTTTTTTTTCCCCAGCTGTACCACGTACCTGGTCTGTATAGAATCCCAAAAGTCGCCAGCGGTCACATCAAGTGCCTCTCTTTAAAGCAGGAGAGCAGGAAGACCTCGCCACCTGCACCAAATGCTTAAACCATCAAGCTTCTCCTGAACACCTTTTAGAATGCATGGGACTCTCGGATCTATTTTGCAATCCTCTTCTAGTCTTCACTATTAACAGTCAAGTTTAACTTTTGGATCGTGTCTGACTCCATCAGACAAAGTTAGATGTCTGACTCAGTCCTCCTTGACTAACGGAATCAGATAAGGGGGATAAACACAAACACAGGATCAGGCCTCTTAGTTTGCTCTTCGGCGACGATAGTAAGTCATTGCCCAAACTGGTGTAAGGAAATTGGATGGATATCCTTTTCTTGAAATCGTTCTTTAAAATGGGTTCAAAATATTATTGCTTCTGCGTTGATGCTGCTGCTTCTAATGCCACTCGGTAGCCGAGCCCGGAGTAGAGGATACCCGATTTAAGGCGAAGAGTGCGGCTTCCGTTTTTATTGAGCGCCACATGGGAGGAAGTCCGAATGTTGCCCGTCAGCATGACACATCCGTTTTACAGGAAGGTCCCTTTCATACATCCATTCTCACTCACATATCGGAATTTTGATCGAGATCAAAGGCCGATAACCCCCTGATCTGGCACCCCCAGAGGCATTAATTTGGTATGGGAACATGGAGGACTTTGTGACCACGACATATTTAACGTGCCTGAGCCACCATTAGTCAACACGGCGGTCTTTAGCCGAGTACAAGCGTCGACCCAGCGACCATCAGAATTGCGATGCCGGCGAGGACTGTGGTGTCTGAAACTGTTACCAGTCTAACTGTAACTGCTAGCATTGTAGAAGATAACTGTTTAACTGTAACTGCTCCGGCATTCTTGTTCTGTTTCTGAAATAGCTGCTAGTAAGCGCACTTAAGATGTGTGCTCTTGTAATAATAAGAATTATCACTTAATAAATAATGAGCTGTTAAAAATACCTAATATTATTTCCCTATGCTAACACTAAATACAGCTAATGGACATGACACTTGGCGACGATTGATGGGATTAAGAATCCGAAAGTTTTGGTTCGAATGTAAAACAAAACTAAAGCAAGTCAACCATGTGCTGGATATAAGTGTGTTCCTTGGATTACGGTAAATTTTTTGAAGAACCCTAAGGCTGCCAAGGTAAAAATTTTGTTTTTCCATTCCGACAAGAGGATTCATTTTGAAATGGAGGAGCTCGTAAAAGGTTTGATAGAACAGAACCAATTGCTGATGCAGCGGTTAACAACGACAGCTGAGCCAACAACGGTTTCCACACCTAAAGTTTCTGTTAATTTAGAAAAATTTGATGAGCACCAAGAAAGTTTTGATTCGTTTTTAGAACGCTTTGAAGCTTATCTAACGGTCCAAAATGTTCCTGACGACAAGCGTGGGTTAACATTGATATCAAATTTAAGTCCTAAAATGTTTAATCTATTAAAAAACTTGCTCGCTCCAGTAAATCCTTCAGAAAAAGATTATGATTTTTTGAAAAGTACTTTAGAGAAGCACCTAAATCCTAAGCCATTGATAATTCCCAGTAGGCATGTATTTTTGAATAGGAAGCAACGGGAGGGTGAGACCATTAATGAGTATATGGCAGTGTTGAGATCACTATCCGTTCCGTGTGCTTATGGTGAAGCCATGTTAAATATCATGTTACGGGATGTATTTGTGAGCGGTCTAAGAGATAAATCTATCCTTAATAGAATTTTTGAGGAGGACAATATCGAGTTGGACGCTACATTAAAAATAGCTTTGGCCATGGAAAAGGCAGTAAAAAGTACATCACAGTTATTGGAAAAACCAATGACTATACACAATGTCGGCATGGTTAAAAACAAAACTAACGTAGGGAAAAAAGGGAAATACAGTAGTAGGGCAAAAAATAAATCGTGTTCGCGTTGCAATGGAACGGATCATGATTCTCAAAACTGTAAATTCAAAACTAGCGAATGCCATTTTTGTAAAAAAATTGGGCATATTGAAAAAGCGTGTTTCGCAAAACAAAAGCAAAAACATGTTAAACAAAAACGGGTTGATTTGAGTTATGAAAATGAAAGTGAAAACCAAAACTTAGTCCCGTTACATGTTATGGGGTCAGAAGAATCTAAAAGACCACCAATAATGATAACAATTAAAATTGAAGGTAAACCAGTATCAATGGAATTAGATACGGGAGGGGCAGTATCCGTGATGAGTCTTAATAATTTTCGAAAAATTTCTAAACGTGTGTTACAGCCCACAGATATCGTTTTTACTACCTACAGTGGAGAAAAACTTGTACCATTAGGCGTTGTAAACGTAGCCGTCGAATATAAAAATCAAAAGAAAACATTAAAATTGTATATAGTAAAGCCAAACTTAGATACAATTTTCGGCCGAGAATGGCTATACGAAATAAACCTGGACTGGACTGCTATCAAAACGATACGCACCAGTGGGGAATTTGATTTAAACAAACTCCTTGAGGAGTACCATGAACTATTCGACGATAAACTAGGAGAAATAAATAACTATGAAGTTAAATTAGAGTTAAAATCAGATGTTACACCAAAGTTTTGCCGTGCAAGGCCGGTACCCTTTGCTCTAAAAGATCGAGTTGAATTCGAAATCGACCGATTGGAAAAAGAGGGGATAATAGAACGGGTGGAAACATCTGAGTGGGCGACCCCGGTCGTGCCAGTGGTAAAAGGAGACGGTTCGATCAGGTTATGTGCGGACTATTCCATTACCGTTAATCCTAGTATTTTGGTACAGCAGCATCCTTTACCGAGATTAGAGGAAATATTTTCATGTCTAAGTGGGGGAAAAGAATTTTCGAAATTAGATTTTAAGCACGCTTATTTACAATTAAAGGTGCATGAAGACAGTCAAAACCTTCTGACAATAAATACAACAAAAGGGTTGTATAAATGCAAAAGACTCATGTATGGATTAAATGCAGCCCCAGCAATCTGGCAACGCTATATTGATGGGTTATTCCACGGAATGGGAGGCATTAAGGTTTTTATGGATGACGTTCGGGTGACAGGTTCAAGCGAGTTAGCGCATTTTGAGGCACTTGGAGAATTTTTTAAGAAATGCAAAGAGCATGGGTTAAAGTTGAATTTACAGAAAAGTAAATTTTTCAAAAAAGAGATAAACTTTTTGGGTCATAAAATCGATGCTAACGGTTTGCATAAAACTGATGAAAAAATTTCTGCCATTGCTAGTGCCCCTAAACCAAGAAATGTGCAGGAGGTTCAAAGTTTTTTGGGATTAGTGCAATTTTATGGGAAATTTTGTCCGAATTTGGCTACAATTGCTAATCCGTTAAATAACTTGACAAAAAAGAACACTAGATTCATTTGGTCAAAGGATTGTCAAAAATCATTTCAGAACATAAAAGAGGAAATCTGTTCTCCTCAAGTTCTGGTACATTATGACCCTGCACTCCCAGTAACGTTAGCAACAGACGCTAGTCCTGTTGGATTAGGCGCAGTGTTATCCCACAAAATGTCCGATGGAACAGAAAGACCTATAGCGTTCGCATCTAGAACTATGACAGATACTGAAAAGAAGTACTCACAAATTGATAAAGAAGCTCTAGCAATAGTGTGGGCTGTCAAAAAGTTCTACCTGTACCTAAAAGGAAGGCGATTTACTCTGATTACCGATCACAAGCCTCTTGTCGCGATCTTTGGATGCAAAAAAGGTCTACCAGTCCTAGCTGCAACTAGACTCTTGCACTATGCTTTGACTTTACAGTCTTTTCAGTTCGACATCATCTATCGTAACACAAAAGAACATGGTAATGCAGATTTCCTGTCAAGATTACCGAGCCAGTCAGAGGACCTGGAGGTTAAAGATGATGTTTCCCTCTTCCAATTACAGCAAATAGAGAATCTCCCTGTTACTGCTGAAGAGTTGGCAAAAGGAACTCAAGCGGACGAAGAATTGGGGCCGCTATTCCTGAAACTTCAGAGAGGAGGAGAGTTGAAGGGAAGAGAAGCAGAGTACAGTCTACAAGATGGCTGCATAATGTATGGAACTCGTGTCATGGTCCCGAAGCAGTTCCAGAGAAGAGTTCTTGATGAATTACATCATGGTCATCTGGGGGTTGTCAAGATGAAGGCGATTGCTAGATCTTTTGTCGCCTGGACCTCGATTGACAGGGACATCGAGGACACTGCCAAGAATTGTATCCACTGTGCTGAAATCAAGACAGATCCTCAGAAGGTCAAAGTTCACTATTGGGAGTATCCGAGCAAGCCATGGGAGAGAATTCACATAGATTTTGCTGGTCCGATGTTCGGGAACATGTTCCTGGTCATCGTTGATGCACACTCCAAGTGGCTGGAGGTTTACCCAATGAAATCGACAACAACCTTTAAGACCATCGAATCCCTGAGGGACTGTTTTGCGAGATTCGGCTTGCCGGTGACGTTGGTAAGCGACAATGGACCTCAATTCACATCCCACGAGTTCAAGACCTTCATGAATAGCAACGGGATAAAGCACAAGACGACTGCTCCATTCAAACCATCAAGTAATGGACAGGCCGAGCGTTACGTGTTCACTCTCAAGCAAGCTCTTAGAGCAATGAAGGAATACTCCGGGACTATACAACAAAAGCTCAGCACTTTCCTGATTCAATATAGGAAAGCACCAAACATGACAACACTCCACAGTCCGGCAATGCTGATGATGAAGCGAGAGATTCGTACCAGGATTGATCTAGTCAGACCCGATCTACAAGCACGTGTCCAGGAGCGGATTAGAAAGAAAAACTTCGAGTTCGCGGACCGTGGGTTCAGCACTGGAGATAAAGTGGCTGCACGCAACTACCGTCATGGTGACAAGAAGTGGAAGTTTGGAACTGTCGTGAGTAAAGATGGCCAACTTCACTACACGGTTGCTATTGGTAATCAACTGTGGCGTCGTCACGTGGACCAGTTGAGAGACTGTGGAGAACTGACAAACCAGGAGTGGGAGCGCGATCCGCATGCTCGGATCTCTACACAGAGTGTTGCCTCAAATGTTGGTTCTGTGGCAACTGTGGAGCAACCAACTGGGGCGCAACTAGAAAAAAATTCTGGGGGGGGGTTTCAATTTTTTTAATACTATTTTTTAATTAAAATAATTTTAATTGAAAAATATTTAATCAAAATTATTTTTAATTAAAAATATTTAATTAAAAGATAATTAATTAAAATGTTTAATTAAAATTATTTTTAATTAATTTTTTCCGTTAATTTTATTTTAATAAATATCTTAATTAAAATTTTTAATTCATATATTTTTAAGTAAAATTGTTTCTTAATTTTAAAATTCTCCAAAGAAATACATATTTTTACTATTATTATTTTTTACTAATTACTACTTACTATTTACTTATTTTTTACTACTTACAAACATTACCTTTTATTTAACATAGTAATGTTTTTATAACAACGTGCAAAAAAGTTCACTTTTTATATCATATTCATTCATAAATCGTTACGAAAATGACACTTTACGTGCTTACGTCTTACGTCACAGACAGTGCCGAAAGTAAAACTAGTGCGGTAAAAGTAAATAAGAGTATCTGATTGGTAGAAAAACAAAATAATGTCATGAATATCTCCATGGAAAATAAATGGTCATGAAACTCACTTATTTTTATTTTTACATTATTTTGCAATTTCTAATATCTCCATGGAAACTACAAGTACAACAAAAATTATTAAAGGAAATAAATAAGACAAAAGTAAAAACACAAATTTCACGCTTTTGCACGTTATTATAAAAATATTATAAGCAAGCACGTGCCAAATAATACTTTATTAAGCTCTTGTCATTATTTCACTCGACCTACGGCCCGTGAAATAAAAGCCACTCGCTTAATAAAATTCATTTTTTGGCACTAGTTGCTTAAATAACTATTGTATTGTTAAATAGATAATTAATGCTTTTTTTTTAAATAAAAATTAAGTGTAATAAATGAAATAAAACCATTGATTATAGAATGTTTTTATTGAAAATTCAACTGCCAAAAAAATTTAAATCACTTTATTTGCTGTACAGAAATTAAACGATTAGCTTCTAGAATATTAAATTAAAAATTATTTAACTTGTAAAAATTTAAATGATTAAAATATACTAATTACAAAACTTGTTGCACAAAACTTATTTTTTAAGAACTAGTGTATACAAAAACAGATTTGGAAAAGGTATTAGAAAATATTTCACGAAAATAAAAAAAAAAGTTAATTCACAACCATTTTTGAAGATGCAAAGTAGCTTACATATAAACAAGGCAGACAATGATTGTATATTTTGAAAAGTATTTTGCAGAAACTAATGAATTAAATACAACATGCTAAAGCTCACCAATAAAACAATTAAGTAATTTAATATTTTAAACATTACCGAAGAGATTCATATTTTTATTCATTTCACGACATCGTACAGGCGCAAATCGCCGATGTGAAATAATTTTAAAATTGTGTGCATTTAGGTGAGCAAATAATTTTCATAAGACATGGTTAAAATATTGAACAGCAATTAAAATTAAATGAAAAGAGAACTAAACAGCTCTTCCTAGAATTGTATCAATCACTAAGACAAAACAGTAAAAAGACGGGAAAAAACTCAAGTTCCTTACAATCCATAAGTGCTGATCGCCAAAGAGCTAAAGATGCCCCCCACCCTCTTTAAAAAGCGGCCTCCGAATCCTCCGATTGCTTCCCTTAATTTTTAAATTAATGTGTGAAAATGCTTCCCTTCGCATAGTTTTTTTTTAAGTGTTTTTTTTGTAGTGAATAGTTTTTTTTGAAGTTTTTTTTTGAAGTGTGAAGAGTAACATATTTGACATAATAAACAAATCAACAAATAAATCATTTTGCAATGTAAACAGCTATTGTTCCACTTAAACAGTTACTTTTTTTTTTAAATATATATTAAAATGAAACAAGATTCTTACCAAAAACTTGAAATTGAGAACTTCTTTCAATCACACAAGTATATTTCTTATCCCTACTGCTTCTGAAGCAATTGTCGAATTTGGCGGGAAAAAGCCAGAAATAATTTCCGAAGGTCATTAATTTATCGAAATGTATAAACTGCATGATATTTATTTCTATGATTCAACAAGCTGTAATCGTTTTTAGAAGAGAGATGGGATTATTTATGGGAAAATAACTGTTAGAAAACTAAGTCTATGGCCCTGAGTAGACGCCATCGTACAAAATTTTTATTCTCTTGTTTCCTTGTGTTTCGGGATTTATGGTTATTGGTTACTCATTCTAAGTAAAAAAAAATATACAAAAATTGGAGCCACTTTCGATTTAAACATCGCAAAAATAACTGCCGATCCAACCTATTATCTGACAGTGCAGCAAAAAATATCCGACGAAAAATACCCAGTATAGAGGGAGTACACATTAAATATAGTCCCAACGCAGCGTACGATGTGGCCCTTAACAGTTGCGTTGGGTGCTTACTCGGGTGACGGCTCGTCACTTGACTGGTCACTTAACTTACGTCGCCCGTCCCCAAGTCCATTATGTATGCTTTAGAGCGATGATAATTTAATCTAAACTAACCCCATAAATATAAAAAAAAAACGTTTAAAATGCCACCTGCACAAATATTATAAGTCAGTCAACAAAAATTTTAACTTTTTTTTGTCATTGAGGCAATTGCAAGTTTAGTTAAGATAGAATGATCGTCGCACAAGAGCTACACGAGGGCTATTTACGACGTGCGTCGTATTTTAGAACCACAGTCGAGTGACGATCCGACACTTGAGTAGGCGCCATCCAACGCCATCGTTAAGGGAGACATCGTAGCAGCGATGGGGCATAATTCACGTGCACGGGGGTATTATTCGTCGGACATTTTTGCTTGCACGGGCCCTTTATAGGTCGGCAGTTATTTTGGCGTTGCCCGAACCCGAACCTGGGACCTTTCGCATGCTAGGTGAACGCCTAACCGATTGGGCTCCCCAGCCAAGGTAATTGCAAGAAAATATTATGAATAACGTACTTATCAATTCAATATAGAGGCGAATAATTTACTCTTAAGATCTAATCATTCTCTTATGAAAGGCTCGAAAAACTCCCTAAGTTTAAGTACACTTATTTTTACTTGGACAATAAAAGATAAATAAAAACCTTAAAAATAAACCGTTTACAGAAACATTCATCCTTAGATAGTACGTGTGGAATATAAGCGGCACCTCCCAACAAATAAATAAAAATAAAAAAAAATCATTTCCGAGATCTTATGCGCGGTATTTTTTTATTGACTAGTTTTTGTTCTTTCTTTTTTTAAAACATTGCCACAATACAATAACCTTTACAGATTTGCGAACCCCCCCCCCCCCCCCGCCCCAAGAAAAAAAAACCGTTAAAAATAAAAGAAAAAAAATCGGCTCCAGACATCATATCATCAGATTTGGCACGCTTTTTTTTAAATCCCACTACGAAGATTTAAAGAGTTTCGTTTTTGTTTTACGCAGATTTAAAAAATGATCATTCATTATGGATTTTTTTTTTCACTTAGGACTTTTTTTTATCCTTAATGTAATAAATTTTTTACTATAATACGGGTTCTGGGGGGGGTTCTGACCCTAAAACCCCCCCCCGTGGTTGCGCGCCTGGCAACCAACACCTGATGAGCCTGCTGCTCCGCCGGACAACACCGTCGACCAGTCGGGGAATTCTGAGGTGGACCACCCAGCACCATCAGCGAGTCCAGTCAGACCTCCTGGACCACCCAGCTCCCGAGTTCCAGCACCTTCTGAGCCTCTTCGCAGATCCACCCGAGTTCGAAGACCTCCTGACCGTTTGGACTTGTAGAGGGGAGGAGATGTGGTGTCTGAGACTGTAACCAGTCTAACTGTAACTGCTAGCATTGTAGAAGATAACTGTTTAACTGTAACTGCTCCGGCATTCTTGTTCTGTTTCTGAAATAGCTGCTAGTAAGCGCACTTAAGATGTGTGCTCTTGTAATAATAAGAATTATCACTTAATAAATAATGAGCTGTTAAAAATACCTAATATTATTTCCCTATGCTAACACTAAATACAGCTAATGGACATGACAAGGACAGAACTCACAACCCTTCCGATGCGAGCATGACGCTTCACACGACTGTTCTGCGTTAATAAAGCCTTTTTCTGTAAACAATTCAGGGTTCAAGATAACGTAAACGTAATCACGAGCGTTATCCACGCTCGATATGAAATTAGTTTAAAGTATATAAGTACCACATTTTTATTAATTCAAAATAATAATAATACAATCTATCGACAATATTGCCTGGCTCTATGACCAATTTAAATTTCTCTTTGCTTATAGTTTTAGGCAGCCATCAGAGCGGACCGGAATCCGAAAGGTACCGCTCCAACCTCTTGCGCCATTGTTGACTGAATTCATCTCCCTTAAAATGGAAGACTAAAATAAGAAAGTATTATAATAAATTCCAGCGCTTCTATAGATCAACCAATTAATAATAATGCCAGGCCAACCCAAGTATATTCAAATTCATACAATGAACTAAATCAAAATAAATGTAATGAAATTTATATAATCTGTGTTTTAGAATATTAATAAAACAAAAATAAAGAAACAAAACACATGCTCATGCAAAGGTATTTGTTGTTTGCACCTAACCCATTATAACTAACGAAACTTTTTTTTTTTAAAGTTTTTGTAAAAGTGGCTGCAAAATAGAGCAGCCAAACGCAAATACATTGATTGTATGTTCCGATAATTTCCTTACTTAATCAAACGTCTCTAGATAATAATAGTTGATTTTCTTCATTTCATCGTTATAATAAAATGATGAATGTTCAAAAACTATATTTTTTATGTATCTAACATTGCTATTTAATGTAATAAATATTTATTTAAAACCCATAAACTTTCGAATCTGTAATGTTTATTACTTCTGTTGTTTTTTCCTTTGCGGCGTCACGAGTAATGGCGATGCTTTGAATTTTGGTGATTTGAGAGATAACCTTGAAAATGAATTAATTCATTTCCGTATATTATAAAAAACACATTGTTAAATAAATGTCTTTTGAAAAATCGTTCGGGTGAACAAATGGTTATCGTCTCTTCTTTCAAGGGACTTCTCAATACAAAAACACGAAATGACATGTGGTTCCTGAATCTCTATTCCAAAACAAGACTAATGCTAAACATCAAAATTTGTCAATTTTAAAACCGTCAAGCAATGATACATTTTGTTGTTTTCTTACCTTTTCATAATGATTTTAAAAGTTTTGTTAGTCTATTTACGAACTTTCAACGTTTTCAAATATACGAAATAAACAGTAAGTTTCCCTATTGCATCATTAATTTTTAATGATGGTTTCCTTAGTTAAGAAAAAATTTGTTCTGCACATGAATTAAATCAGGTTAAATCGTAAGATAATTCTAGTTAGCCTTGATTTGAAATCTTTTTCTCCACAAATAATTGTTTATATCCATACATATAATTTACTTTGAGTGTTACTGTACTTCAAATATCTTTTGATTGGTTTTCATTATGAAAGAATTTATGAATACCAACTATTACAATGAGAAAGAAGATAAAATTATGATTGATAAATTGTAAAATTTTAGATTTCTGTAAAAATATTAGTCTATTCATTGCTTTCATCAAAATGGGCCTTTTTTTGTTCCTTGTCTGTATTTTATATCAAAAATTAAACTTTTCAATTTCTGTAGAGATGCAAATTCATTTTCTATACAGTGTGGTCTCCATTTTTAATGGGTTCATTTTTGAAATTAGTTAAATGGGTCAATATTTTGAGAAATCCTTTTTCTGTATACCCCTTAACTTTTCTGTACTTTCCCCTATTTGAAGTAAAGCCTTGGTTGGCGGCATTGTCAAAAAAACATTAGTGTCAACACATTATTCTTTGCTGACCTTTGAAATACTTTATATTTATATTCCTACAAAGCAATTAAAGCACCGTGTGGACTTCTTAGTTGGTGAATTTGTGAAATGAAAAATTGGAACTATTTCAAAGTCGCTGTAAGTGAAGTAAATTCTCGCATACACCACATAAATATGTTAATAAGCTGCCATTGCATTAATGCTCCTTTAATTCTTCCAAATAAAATAGGTACTTCAACATATATATTTATTTTCCTGTTATGTCTTTTGATTGCTGAACTTGACAAATATCACATAACTTCTAAGTCCTACCAGGGAAGCTCTGTAATAAAAGGATGAAAAAACTTATATATTTATTTTCCAAACATATGTATTTATTTTCCTGTTATGTCTTTTGATTGCTGAACTTGACAAATATCACATAACTACTAAGTCCTACCAGGGATGCTCTGTAATAAAAGGATGAAAAAATAAGCTGTATGGAACATTGTTTTCTTTAAGCATAGATGCATTTGTTCCTGTGTCAGTATAATTCATGTAAACCAAGTTTTCAATAACTTTTAATCACTCATTTAAATAAATAACTGTTGAATGAAACTATGGCATTAAATGGTTTGAAAAGCCTCGTATGAAACATACCAGTCTTACCTAAACTTCCATAGACTGATATAGACATAAAAAAAATCATGGTATTATATGGCAATATTATGATTATATTTGACTTCTATTTAGCCGTCTGTAGTTATTATTCTGTAGGAATTTATTAATTGTTATTTTGTAGCAATTTATTAGGTATTATTTTGTACAATAAAGACATATTTTTCTTTGTTTTTAGACACGTAAAAACGTCAATATACTGATGGATCACACTGTTCGAACTAAGTCCTACACAACGGGTATTCATGACAAGGTTGCCAGAATTTACTACAGCCATGGATTATTTTGTGCTAGTCATCCCTATTCAGTGATTTTTGTAACATTAGCAGTCTTCATTTTGTGTTGGTGAGTTGTCTATGTTTTTCTTTAGTTTGATATATTTAATTTGTACAAAGAATGCTTTGTTTGTGCAAAAAATATTCAGCCAATTATTATATGTTAAATTTTTTTAATATTTCTAAATAAATGTTTTATATGTATTCTACAATTTTACCATTCTAATTTATTACTGCTTATATTATTAGTAATGTTTAATTATTACTGCTTATATTATTAGTAATGTATTCTTATTAATGCTTATATTATTAGTAATGTATTATCAATACTTATATTATTAACTAGCAAATTTATACCCGTACTTCGCACGGATTAAAAAAATATCCAATCGATCCAAGTATGTGCACCATATAACCTGTTATGGGATCATAAACTTACGTTATTATTCCCGCTCGTTAGCAAGTATAAAATCCTGATTCATTGCCCTAATATTCCAAAATCAAAAATACGATGTAAAATGCACTCATAAATGTCATCACAATTCCCTCATAAATACATAAAACCTTTTAACTTTTTTTGCAAGTTTTGGGAAATAATTTGGCGAGAAAATAGATATAGCTACAAGCACACCCATTAAACAGCTCTAACACAATGACCTTATCACAACCAACCAGCTTATAAATTATTTTTAAAAAACATTTTGCCCATTTGGCGAGTTTTAATAAATAATTTGGCGAGATTGGCAACATATTAGGCAAAAAATGAAGAATAAAACTGACATGCAGCTCTAGTGAGATGCCCTATATTAACCATCATAGTTCAGTAATAGCTTAACAAATATTGTGGCCATTTGGCGAGAATGGCAACGTATTTGGCAAAAAATAAAGACATAAAATTCTAATATG
The DNA here is from genome assembly GCA_023701765.1 of Hylyphantes graminicola. Taxonomy (NCBI): domain Eukaryota; kingdom Metazoa; phylum Arthropoda; class Arachnida; order Araneae; family Linyphiidae; genus Hylyphantes; species Hylyphantes graminicola. The sequence goes on from CM043111.1 coordinate 38,405,579, forward strand.
CAGCTCTAATGCGATAGTCTTTATTAACCATCATAGTTCAGTAATACAGCTTAAAAAACATTTTGCCCTTTTAGCGAGTTTTAAGAAATAACTTGGCGAGATTGGCAACATATTTGGCGAAAAAATAAAGACATAAAACGCTGATACGCAGCTCTAGTGCGATTTCCGTTATTAACCATCACATTGGCTTAACTATACATTTATTGCTTAAATATGCATATTTGCAATCAACAGAACCATTAATGAAGAAATCATCAACTAAACCCACAATAAATCCTCGAATAAGACTGGTAAAAAATACGTCACTTGAAACATATCAATTATTTTCAAATGATGAATTTAGTTTCTGAAAGTAAAACATTTTCAATTTTATTTATTTTCGTTGAAAGTTTTTTTTTTTCAGCAGATGGCATCTGGAAAGTAAAAAAATGATCGGATTTGAGCCAAAGTGATGTAGTTTTTTCAAAAAATTCGAATTTTCTCAAAAAATAGAACATTTTGAGCGCTGAAAGTTCCCTATTCGTAACTTAAGTATGAAATACGCATTTGTGCCAAGTTACGAGTCAAACAAATGTCTAGTTTTTGTATCTATAAGACACACACACACATATACATACATACATACAAAACTTCATTTTTATTATTATAGATTATGTATAATTATTAATGCTTATATTATTAGATTGTATTAATACTTATTACTTTAAAGAAATAAATTATATATATTTTTTGTTTTAGTTATCCATTACTGTTCCTGCCGTTGCTTGGAAGCTCTTTGCAACAATTTACAACCCCTGTTAAAGATTTTCTTCCTCCAGGTGTAAATTTAGAAAATGAGGACAATTATAAATTCTCTGGACCGAGATGGGTTAGTTATTTATTACTAAATACACTTTTTTGTGTGCTTTTTTAAGGGAAACAGCGTCTCAAATTTTAACGTACCGAAAATTGCTTTGTAAAAAGTAACCAGTTAGGATTGATTCTTTTGCCAAACTTTTGGTGTAATTCGTGTGCTTCTAATGAACTATATTGTTATTTGATTTTAGTTTGAAGGACCGCCTATTAGCTATATACAACAGATAGTTGTGAAAAGTGCTGTCTCGCCATGGACATCCGACTTGATTCTGATGGATGCTTTCCGTGGCCCCATTTCAACTGCTTTTCATATCAAAGAAATCTTGACAAACTATCAAATTGATCATGGGTAGGTTGTTTTTACACTTGTAGTTGCGATTAGTAGAAATAAGTTTTTATTTTCTTTGTTTTGTTGTAAAGTTAGCTCTTTTCACTTCCAAGGAAAATCCTACACATATATTCTGTATGTAAACATATATTTTTTTTTAACAAATCAACAGTTAAAAGTATGTTTTTTATAAGATCTTAAATAATTACCATTTAATATATTCCTTAGGGCATATCAATCTATTTAAATACATCAATATATTTAAATTTGATGGTTGAAGGCCTAAATTGTGGGTATGTGTGTGTGGAATGCACCTCTGTCCATTTTTTTTATTTAATAGTCCATTGTAAAAAAATTTCAATGTAAAATTTCTTATAAATTTACTTTTGATTTTTTTTTGCAAATCTTCTGAAATCATGCCTTTGTCAGTTTTTATATAAACAAACCACTAGTACTTGTTAACTGCTTGTCATATAACAGTTTTTTTTAAGTATAAAAGAAAAATTAGCATTAGGAAAAAATGTAAAATTAAAGTTGTCAAGTGAGTCCACTTGTTTGTAGATTTCTCATATATGTGGAGTGAAGAAGTTAACCGTTAACCTTTTTTTATATTGTTCATAAATTATGAAATATGACATTTTCCTAAAAATAAAATTCTTTTGAAGTTCCTCAAAGTTTGCACATTTAAAGTATTTTGATATTCTATCAGTTCTGTAACAGTTTTGGAAAATGTAATTAGTTTTGGAAATGTATTGTTAACGTCTAAAATATATGAATATTTAACTAGAAGATACAAAATTAAGTGTCCATTGATTTTTTTTAGTTAATTTAGATGCAAGTTAAAATTCTACTAGTAAATAACATGTTATTTTCGGTTTTAATCGCTAAAATTGTTGAGCCTAACTAGTCACAAAATTAACTTTTAGTTACACACAAGTTTTTATTTATTATTTATGCATTTTTTTAATTCTCTTTAGGACTAATAATCAAACTAGTCTTGGAAACTTGTGCTTGCAAGTTTCAGAACCAATTGACAAGGTTGCCTACGACGTGCTCCCACATTATGATTGTTTGATGATATCTCCAAGCAGTATATGGCAGAATGATATAAACAGGTAATTATATTTGTTCTATTGATAATTGAGGCATCAAGAGTTTATGAGGTAATGTAATTTTGTATGCAAACTCTTCGATATTTATAATAATATTTTTTAATTTTCTTTTTATATTTACCTAAAATTGGCTTAAGGAGCATTACTAATCAATTGTATCCCCTCCAATGATTCAAAATTAAAATTTATTTTAAGTTATATCAATTGCAGTGTTTTTCTTAAATTCTTTTTTCAAGACTAATTAATTTGCATTGCGCATTTCTTCTATTCCAATTTAATCAGTAAGACAAGTTTGGCAATTTTGAATCTTTTTAATTGTCCTGTAGAATACAGGAAATTTGCTCAAGTTTGGAATTTCATGGCTTTTTTAACGTCGGTAAACATGCAAACACACCTAGATTTTTTAAAATTTTATAAAGATTACTCATAAAATTTTGCCATCAATTAAAAAATAATACAGATTATTAAAAACTCAATTAAATATGCATATTAAAACAATAAAGAAGAATTGCAAGAATCATAACTGTTGTATAATTTCCCAACAAACTCATGAGATTCAGATAAAAATAATCATATGACTGTCAAAACCCTGGAATTGTAAAAATTCAGGTGATCCATTATTTAGGAAAAGCAATGGTGTTTTCATCTCTGAACTCTGACGGTGATTTATTTGGGAAACTCTAAAAGCAGAATACTAAAAGTCATGTATTCTATCAATTTGGGTAGTCCTACATTTAGTCAAATATGTAATGGCAAGTTAAATAAATAAAATAATTATTACAAAAATTTTAAAATTTGAGAAATAGAAAAAGGAAAACTTTGAATCCGCAAAATTGCTCAGTTTTAATTTTGCTGATTGGTTGACAGATTTTTCTAATGTACTTTTTATTTCTTTAAAATTCAACCTTAATTGTTATATATACGGAAACTTAAAAATTGAAGTGTAGCATAAATTTTCCAAATGTTAAATTATATGACAATAATTTATGCTTTAATCTATTTTGACTTTTAGTTAATTAATTTGGTATTAATATTATAAGTAAGATAGGTTTACAGCTCTTATTAAATAGGCATGTTTATTTTCTTTACCAGTGGTTAAAAGATCTAGGTTCAGTTTTTATATGTCTCTTTCTACAATTCTGCATAATTTTTTAAACTTTATTGCTAGAAATTGAAATTATACTTCACATTACCTTTACATTTTGGCTACATCAATTTAAAAAACAAACAAACATAATACATGCTACTTAAAATTCATGCAATTGTTCTTTCTAAAATGGTGTCTTGTTAGGTCAGCAGTTATTCCTCATTCAATTGACAGCAAACTTTACATCGCCAGCAAACATTGCACTATCTATTTTCCAAAAGATTGATTTCTCAGCAAAACATAGACTTTGTAACTATACCAAATATTTATTTTATGAATATTCATAAAATAAATTTCAATTCAGCCCTGCTGTACTTCCTTGCCCTCCTGTTGAACATTCAATGAATCACAACTGAAAAATATATCTTCTTTTACTATGTAATATTTAATTATGAAGAGCAAATTCATGTTAACTTATATTTTTTGTTTAAGTTTTCTGATTTTATTTGAAGGTTTAAAGATGATCCTGATATTATTAAAACAATTTTCACTCGAAAAGATTCAACCGTCGATCTTTCTAGCTTCAGAGGTAGGTAACAGTTTTTTTTTACAGACACTGATTTAATGAACTATTTGTTGACTGTATGAAGTTATACTGTGAAAGATGTAAAACATAATTCACCAGTCTATAACAGGGGTGAAACTTTTCAGGGGGTACCCCGGAATTCCGGATTTTTTTAATATTCTTCCCCCGGAACTCCGGGTTTTATTTTTGACCAAAAATTTGTCAATGTTTTCAAAAAATTAAGTGCGTAATTTGAAAATAACTTTAACATCAAATCGCATTAGCGCTGCTCTCGTCACGGAGATCAGACAAGAGCATGTGATTTTGTGACGTCATACAGGGTGTCGACAGAATCGGGATGCCAAGGCAAAGTCTAGGGATTTAATCGATCTGGAAAAGTCATGGAAATTTGTGATATCTTTTAAAATCAGGGACTCAATAACTTGTATAATTAAAGACAAAAATTCAATTGATTGCTATAAATTATGACGCCCGTCGCCAATAGCCGTCATGTAGCTCTCGTGCGACGATATTTCTTTTCTTCCTTTCTTCATCCATATCAATAAAAAATAAACTTAAATTTCAATTTAAAACAAGCTTAAATAATAAATTTATCTAATAAAGATGAAAAATTTCATTAAAATTTGAAGATTAAGATTCTATTGCACTTTGATCTCTTCAAATATTGTCTAACCCAATGTCCAGTCAATCCAACAATGCTGGTTCACTTCTTTTACTGCCTAGTAATTTTTTTACGAAAACCACTGATGACGTCGCAGGCCTTGTAATGATTGACAGTTCTGCATTATTGGACGAGTGTCCTATCACTTTTGTAGCTCCGGTTCAGGTTAAGATGGATCAACCAAAATATTTATTTGATTGGTTCTTATCAAGGATCCGTGAGTCGTGATCTTGTGAAGGGGGAGAAAAAAAAATGTTGAAGCTTTTATTAAGTATTTTTTCTACTATGCTGTTGTTCCGAATTTCATATGCAGGTTTTAGTTTCAACAAAAAGGATTGAGGTTCGGCGCGGATTGAGGTTATAACGCGGTTTATCTATTCCAATTTTAAAATTTTATCACTTATTATTCCTTAAATTTTTCTGGAAAAGTCCTTGAATTTTTTCTTTCTAATAATTTTATAAACCATGTGAAACTTAAAATAAACATATGATTTAAATTGCAATATACAGGGAGCAATAGAGTTTTTTTAAATTTTTTTTTATCTTTTTGGACTTCATGGTTAACTGTATGCAGATATTTGATGATTTATATGCCCCATATGAAGACGTTAAGTGCAAAACAAGTTAAATCCCTTTTTGAAAAAAATTGATTTGGTTAGCTTTTCATACAGATAATCTACGTTTGATGATTATGAGTGATTATAATTGTATGCCTATATATAAATATACATACGATTTAACTTTTTTTTGTGCAAATCAAAATGTTGGTGTATTCCTTAATACAATACCTGTATGAAAGGCTAACCAACGCAATTTTTTCAGAAAAGTGATTTAACTTGTTTTGCACTTAACCTTTCATATGTTTTTCAACAAAATCCTATATATTCTTAACTTTGCACCCTTTTACCTCTGACTTAGCCCCCCCCCCCCAACTGGACTCGTTTTTAGTTTCAGGATTTTTTAGTGGAGGGCAGTTTCACCCCTGCTATAAGTTTTTTTAAATTTACATTCTCTAAATTTTTATTTCAAAAAGTTTAATAATTTTTTAGTTCCTTCATAATTATAAACCTTGTATGCATTTCGATTTAGGTTAAATAATTTTTTCTATGTTATTCAGTATATATACTTTTCCACAGATATTTTATTTGGAGTACCTTTTAAAGAGACTGGGATCAAAAAGTTATTTCTCCGCAATCGTCCTCGTATTATAACATACGCCTTCACCATTGCATTTAAGAAATACAATGCCAAGTAAGTTTTATTTCTTTGCACAAATCCTTATTCAGAGCTATAACAGTTATTGTTAGCCAATACAGATTGCCAGTAGTTTAAATAGATGCAAGCACTTTAACAACTGAAGAGTATATGGAAAAAAGTGCTTGCTTTCGCATGAAGCTTGCCATATTCTTTTGTGCTTCGCGGACATTGGTGATAGGAAACCGTTTTTTCTTTCGCTGTACAAACCTGTGACTCGTGTCCACTGATCTCTGGCGTGAATCTAGGTTGCCACTTTGAAACGGTTGCCACACGGTTGCCACTAGAAAAAAACAATGTGAGTAGCCGGTTTCTTTAAGACCAGCTTAGACGAGGAATCGCTATTGTTGCCAAAGAATCCTGATACAGACATATTCCTACGAAATCAAGCTCTTTTTCCCCTGTACTCTTCAACTGTGTTACTGATACTATTGTTAAAACTATACATTATAATGGTCAGCAATATCTGTCATAATTGGAAAGCTGTTTCTCAACTGCTGTTATAATTTTACTATGATTAATAAATTCATTGAAAGTGTTTTATTTGGAATTTTTCAGCTACTTAAAAGGTCTTTCTGATCACTTCAAATCAAGATATTCGATGCACCCTTATCCTGAAAATGTAACTTTCAAATTTGAAGACAGTGACATTGTGCACATACAGTTTCAGGACCTTCACACTCTAGTCGAATTTGTGCCATTAGCCATCGCTTATGTTGTTCTCTTTCTTTACATTTACTTTTCTGTGTGTAAGTTATACTTGCTTATTGATGCTTTACTTTAGAAATATTTCTACTTTCTGTGTTGTTCTAATTAATTCTAATATTTAAATTGTAAATATTATTTGCAATTTACTTTTTATGCAGTTTCGAATTGTTTTGATTTACATATTTAATTGCAATTGATATAATGTAAGTTATTGTTTCTTTATAATTTTTGAATAAGAAGTAAGTCTATGACCATTATTAAAGTTAATTGCATTAATTAAATTAAAGTTAAAAATACCTTTGATAGCTTTAGAACAGGCCTTGCTGCAATTTCCACCTTCCTTTTAATTGTATTAATTTAATTTTGAATTTTAGGCTGATTAACTCTGGTTTTATTTATTTCTAGATAAAATTGAACTTGTGAAATCAAAATGGGCTCTAGCCATCAGTGCTGTTATGACAGTGGTCATGTCTTTACTTATGTCTGTTGGTCTATGCTTGTGGTTTGGTTTGAATCCTACTTTAAGTGGAAGGTGCTGTTTTATATTCTATTTATAATTAATTGTGCATGAAAATGGTTTTTTTTTTACTAAACATAATTTTATGTTACAGTGAAATTTTGCCATACCTTATTGTTGTCATTGGATTAGAAAACATGTTGGTCCTCACTAAGTCAGTTGTTTCAACACCTGTGCATTTGGATGTAAAACTCAGAGTTGCTCAAGGTAATGTTTAGTTTACATTTGTAAAAGAAGTCTTGTAATTCTATTTCTTTATTCTTTCTAGAATTTTTTTTCAAATAATTATTCTGACCACTCTAAGTTTCAGTCATATGTTGATGGTTCTTAAATAAGTCATGGGAAACTTTATTTTCAAATAAAACTTTTTAATTGACATTAATGGTGTTTTTCCTACCATTCGGGACCAACATAAACTGTCTTTTGTTTTCTTTGTGTGTATCTGAAAATAAAATGTTAAGTATGGTTAGAAAATTAAGAAAAAGAACTTACATTTTAAAAAATAATTTTGTTAGTTGGGAACATGTATTCATAATTAGTTGTATTAAGGAACTTGGATATCTTTAATATTTATAGCTTACTTTTTAGATTTTTTCTGCTTTTAGATTATCGACATAGAATCCTAAAAAAAAAAAAAATCTTTGATGCAAAAATCAAAAAAGAATTTATAACTTTTGTAATACAATTAATCCATATTATTTCTAGGTTTAAGCAAAGAAGGCTGGTCCATAACAAAAAATTTGCTTACTGAACTGGCTTTGTTAACAGTTGCATTCCTTACATTTGTTCCTAAAATTCAAGTGAGTTCCTTTTATGCACTTTCATTTCAAATTATTACAATTAGGCAGATAAATATATTTATGTGCATACTTTTTATTACAAATATTTTATTGTTTTTAGGAGTTTTGTTTGTTTGCTGTTGTTGGATTACTTACAGATTTCTTTCTGCAGCTAGTGTTTTTTGCCACATTTTTATCTGTTGATATTAGAAGACTTGAAGTAAGATTTGTTTAAATTATTTAGTTGTTATTTATGATGTTTTCTAAGTAATACTCAATTAATTTTTTTAAAAACAATTTAATCCTATTTTTATAATGCAACAGAGCATATTTATTAGCCTACCTACTATTTTTTTTTTTAAATTTTAACAATTGAAAATCAAATATTACTCATTGACATTTTAGAGATTCTCACTGACAACCCAATGATGTCATTGTTTTATTTATTACTTAGGTAACAGATTTGCAAAGAAATTGTATAAGGGAAGTAACAAGCCTTAGGGGTAACCAAAGTGGAAGGTCTCAAGAAGATCAAAATTTGCGGCACTCTCAGCCGAGGTAAAATTTCTTAGTTGCTTATTTTTAATTTGTAAACACTTAAATAAAAAGTTGATTAGAATGTAAAAAGACACAACGACTATGTCAGATATTGAGCTATTTTGTAAGGATTATATTGAGTGAGTTCCCAGTATTTTTATTATCAGTAAATGTCAAAAAGATTACTTGAATGATGTTAACTTGAAGATTACTTGATTAATAATGATTACATGTGAATGAATTTCGTGTATGAAATCAAATATAAATTTATTTTTCTCATCTTAATGTTATTTTTTTTTTATTATCTCAACTTTTTTCTGGAAAGCAAATGGTTAAAGTGCCATATTTCATAAAAGCTGAAATGTTATTTAATTTTCACTTGTAGTAAAACAACAACTTATGAATTGATAATCATTAAAAGTTAATCCTTAATCTGGCATAGGCCGCTCATTATTTAATCTTTTAATATTCAACTTTGTTTCAATTTGTTTATAATTAAATAAATATCTAAATTGTTTGTCTTGAGGGGTAAAAAAAATAATGTCATAATTTTTTATTTGAACTTCTTAAGAACCAAACTACCCCTTCCCCCCACTTCTGAAAGCCTTACATTGAAGTTTTAACTACTAATTTCACATAACTGCTTCAAAGTTTGTTAAATATTTTAGGTTAATTCCTATCAATGGTGGCTACAGTAATTCCTTAAAGTCTACTAGTTATTCTACCAAAGTATTTGCACCCCCAGCAACTCCCATGCTTGTAAAATTACCAAAGAGGATGAAATTTATATATTTTTGGGCGAGAACGAGAATGGTACAAAGAGGTCTTATGGTAAGAATTTACTATGAACTTTATAGCTTTATATTTATAGACATCAAACTTATGCTGATTTTTACAATGTTAAGTATGTTTAACACTAAAATATTATTTTTTTAAAAAGTGAAATACCCACAAATTGATTTAGCCAAAATAATAATAATAACAACCAATTGATGTAATAAGTTGAAGAATGAGTTTTATCTCTTCAAAAACTGACAAAGGCATGGGTTCAGATGTATACCAGTTTATGTGTGTTGCTATTTGAATACATTATTTGCACAATATTCTAAACTAATGCAAGAAACTCTTAAACGTTTTCCTTATTTTTAGGTTTGCCTGGTTATGTGGATTTTCCTTCTTGTTTACAGTTCTGGTATTGTAGATAAATACACAGGAAGCTCAAGTTTAGTAAACAACCAAGGTAATATAAGGACCATAGCAATAATTGCTATGGTCATTCAAAATTCGCTCTTGGATATTAAATTCAAAAAAAAAAAAAAAATTGAAAATATTTCCCATCTATTTTCTAAACATGTATGTCTTATTTAAATTAAAAAGTATTTGTATCCATTTTAGGGTGATACATTGGATTGGATTTTTTGTTTTCTTTCTTCTTTGTTATCTTTTTAGGTCTTTTTTTTGAAGTTTTCCTATAATGTTAACAAATTTTAAATAAATATTTTTTATTAAATGTTCAATTATCTGAATCTAACTAAACTCTACAATCTGAGTAAATAAGTCATGCTCACTTGTACAACGAATACATACACTCTATTGTCTGAATTAATATTTTTAAGTATTTAAAATAATATGTAAGCTTATTAATTTTCTGACATGTGCAATAGTTAATGTCTTTTAAATTGAAGACAATAATTTTTATTTTTTAGTCATCAGTCCCTTGCTGACTAGTATTTCTCGGAAGTTAAACTCAACATTGCCTGCATCTACAGAAGTTCCTGAAAATAAGGCCTGGAATTGCAGTGAGCAAATTGCTAAAGAGTTTGCAAGGAATATAGATTTGCGCTTGAAACATCAAAATCTGAATGTATGGCAGTCATTTTATTCTCAACACTGGACTTCTTTGTTTGGATATTACAATATTTCTTTGTCAGGAAGGTATACATTCAGTTATTTTATTACTTTTTTAAAAGTAAACTTTAATTTTTTTTAAAAATACTACCACAAATGTAAATATAAATTTCTGCTTGAAGTATTTGGGATAATAATTCCGATTCTTAGTAAAATATTTTGCAAGTAAACTATTAACATTTTTTAAAAACATTGTTACTGTAGTGATAATAAAGTTAGAGATCAAAATTATTTTAACACCTTGCTTAGAATCTGCTTCCAATCCCTCCCAGTGATACAGGATAAAAGGTTTATTTTGTATTTTTTAAAGTAAATTGCAGTAACAGTATCATAGGAATTTTTCCTTTGCTTTTAATTTTAGACTCAAGTTTAGTTTGACGTTAATTAAGAAAAACAGCTTTTGTGTATATATGTGTAAAAATTGCATAAAATATGTGCATTTAAAATATTGACCCTGATTAAATTTTGTTTGCGCATGTCATTATTTACTCAATATGCTACTTCTATATACTATTTATTACTCAATACTTACTTCTATATACTATTTATTACTCAATACTTACTTTTATATACTACTTATTACTCAATATGCTACTTCTATATACTACTTATTACTCAATATGCTACTTCTATATACTACTTATTACTCAATACTTACTTTTATATACTACTTATTACTCAATACTTACTTCTATATACAACTTATTTACTCAATATACTTTTCAATACTTTAGGTTCATTAGTATCTTGCCTCCGATGCACATATCTGTTGCAGTGGATCCTAGCACAGTTACGGAACTTCGCAACCCCAATGATGAAAATTCAAGGAAGTCGTATTGGCAATTTGTTTCTTCAGGTGAAATTAAAGATGGAGGTGAATTTTTAACTTTATTGTTACTATTATAGTAAACCCTTTGTTATATTGCTCTTTATGGAACTTAAAGAAAATGTCTTTTGATGTACTGGCAAAATTATAATTTTTATACTCTATGCGTGAATTATAATTGATTCATATTTCTTATTCATGTGTATAAGAAATGCAAAAAAGTGCAAATATTTTTTTAATGTTTTTTTCATAAAACAATATAAACTATATAGAAATATCAAACAAAATTAATAAATTTATAAAAAAAATATTTTTACGGTTGCATATATTGGTTATCTTAGGTCGTTAAGAATGTATTAATTTAGTTTTGAAAAAATCCTTAGTCATCTGCTAACATATTATTTTTCTTGCACCCATATTAAGTTTATTATTAATACATACAATAATAAACTCAAGTAAGAATTCCCATTCTTAGATATTGAAGAGTTGCTTTCGAGGGATTTACCATACCACCCCTCTTCTCCTGCCGAAGTGGCCATAGCAATTGCGCTAGCTGTGCCCAGTTTACTGTTCTTTGTCTACTTGATGGTTGTGTTGTACCGCTGCATGTGTTCCAAGCACTATGCAGAATGGCGCTCATCATGGAAGAATTCTTCCAATGACCCCAATAGAACTGGGTACTCAGAGAGTGCTGCTGATGCCAATCTGGTGATGGAAACTTTTCCTCTAAAGCTGTGTGGGCATAAGCAAGTAAGTTTTGACTGATCTCTTTATTTTTTCAGCTTTGTGTAAAATAAAAACAAGTAATATTAGAACCATTTCTAGGTTATGATAAGTCCACTCTTGTTAATCTGAACACTCTTTTTATAGTAAGTAGACTGGAGATCGGAATTCTGCGTCCATCGCTCCACTGGGTCCAACAATTTGTATCTTGTGCTGATTATAATTTAATATTTTATGAATTTGTTTTCAGTTTAGGTTAAAAGCTGACTAACACATTCTTTGATAATAAGATTCCCCATAAAAAATTTCTTTGAAACTCAGATTTCAGATTAGCAAGCATGATCTGTAGTTGTTTTCCTACAGAGTAAGAACTTTTCAGGTACTTGAGTTGAAACAGCTTTAGCTTTTAAACCTTTTTTGAATACTCTTGTATTTTGTCCAAAATAATATTATTTATTTGAAAATTTCAATCATGAAATAAGTCAATTCAATGAAATAAATATAGATTTTCAATTGGGAAGTTATCCAATTCAATGAAATAAATATTAATATGATTTATATACTGTGGGTTAATATGGACTGGTTAACCTCATTGGTCTGAATAACCCCAAGTAAACCTCATTGTGAGCTTTGAGCTATATTTCTTAAAATATATATTTTTTGAAGCTTACTATTATATTGCTAATTATTAACTTTCTTATGCATTTTAAGGATTTAGAGTACATTTGTTCAGATGATGATGTTATAGTTAGCTCCTGCTTAGATGGGAATATCAACGTTTGGGATTCCTTATCTGGTGAATGCCTGACATCTATTAGACGTTTAAGGTAACTTGTTAGTTCCTTACACCTTACTTTATATAAGAGACCCTGTTAACAAATAATGCTTTTAAATTAAAAAAAAAAACTGAATTACTTAAAATTAAAAATTCCTTTTGCAATTCAGAAAACATTGTTGTAGCGACTGCATTCACAGTGTCAATTCTTTCTAAAAAAAGGAACAAAGCTCCTCTTCAAATAGTGTTTAATATTTCCCTTCCATTCTGAAGCCTTATTTTTTTTCAGGGCTGGACGTAACCGAAATAGATCACGCAAATTTAAAAACACAGAGAGTTTTTCCTCTGACTCGACTTACAGCTCTTCACCTCAGTCAGACAATGGTGATGCCATGTTCTATAAATCATGCCACTCATCAAGCTACCAAAGATCTCCAATCTCACCCGAAGCGAACACTAGCTTCCCAAAGCAGTTCACGTTTGACAAGGTCCAAAATTGCACTGAAAGTAGCACTGCTTCGAACCAAAAGTACGACTTCAGCCGCTTTGCCACGACTGAAGAAGACTTGATAAACGAGACTTTTGATCTTGAGAGTGGTCATGCCTGCCACGATGAGAATCGCGACTATTCTCAGCAGGACAGTTGTGATAGTGCCTTTAAGGGTGCGAAAATTGTACATTCCGTGCTACCACATCAGGCCATTTGGAGTATGGACCACTTTGGACCATGTATAGCAGTAGGGTGCAAAGATGGCCGCATTGAGGTGAGATTGATTATAATATGTACTATGTTTGGCCAGAGTATTAATAGCATATATGTAATTGTTTGGATACATATTTCAGAAGTGTTGCTTAAGTTTATGTTCTTGTGTCTGAGAATTGTTCTTCGTTTTACTTAAAGTTTAACTTTAAATGAAGAGTAATTAGTTTTATATTGATATGTGCTTTTTGCTTATGTTATTTAATGTGTAATAAATTTTTACTAATTGTTTAAGGTTTGGAATGCATTTAGTGGTGTTCTTGAATATCTGTATGAAGAATCAAAATCTGGGATTACTTCTTTATGTCTCTCTTCTGATAGGTATGTTGGTAAAATATACTAATTTGTTTTGTTGTAGTTTTTTGAAAAAAATTATGTACAAGCTTGTTATATATATAATTCTCTTATACGGCTCCCAAATTTCCGTATATTTCTTACTCTGCAATGGCAACAATCAAGAGTTTGTTTACACTTTTGCTTTCTGTAAAGTGAAAATAATTTTGAATTACTCTAAGCGTTTTATATGATTCCTTATTAATTTTTCAAAAAAAAAAAAAAAAAAAAAAAAAACCTTTAGGATACAATCAGTAAGTTTGAATGTAAACATGTATAATATAAGGGATGTTTAATGTTTGATAATTTTGATTGACTAAACTACCATGCTATTAAACAGATTTTTATGATGTAAAAAATATAAAGAAATGCATTTAAAACATGTAGTTTATCACTAAAGAATTTGTCACTAAGTTCCCACATGTGCAATTTTATTTTCTCAACTTTTCAGGAGAGGTGAAAAACGTGTTTGTTCATTTTACACCGGCTGTTGGGGCTGTTTTGTTGCACATTATTGGGCGACATATAATTTATGTATATCCTTTTTTTTTTCGCCTCTCCTGAAAAGTTGAGAAAATGATATAGCACATGTGGGAACTTAAGTGACAAATTATTCCCTAACCATTCATACTCGTGTATAAGCCGCACAATTTTGGGCAAATTTAGTGCCGTAAAAATCGTGGTTGACTTATACACGAGACATCACATTTCCGGAAAGAAATCCCTTAAGCTAAAACTAAATTTCATTCAAAATTAAGGTTTAAATAAATACTATCTATCAGAAAGACTTAAAAACAGTTAAATTCTGAAGATGAAATAAGATAGGTATCTCTTTACAATATTCACCATAATGTTGCTTGATTGTTAGTATTAATAGTTTTTGGCATGATGCCTTATTTTGCACATGTAGGTCTGGCACAGGACAGTTCAGTCCACCAGTCTTCATGGTGTAAAGTAAGCAATGACTGTCTGTGACCCTGGCAATGAAGTTTTCATGCTTCAGTGAGCATAGTTCCAATTTAGATTCTCCATTGGGGGTCAGTAATGTCAAGGACACTCAGAGTCGAAACCTGTTTTATTTTCATTTTCGTTGAGGTTGAAATCTTGCTTGCAAAAAAAAAAAAATAATAATAATGCTTTATTCACAGATAATGATATTCACAGATAATTCACAGATTATTTTTCATGTTATTCACAGATTCAATGATAAAGCTATCACGTTTCTTCAAAAATAATTTTCATTATAATTTAACAACTTACTAATATATATTTAGTGTTTATTTAAAACTAAATTTCGATGTTATTTTTCCATTCATAGAGCTGGTCTTTCTTAATACATCTTTTGGTATTTGTCCCTGTGAAGCAAAATTTAGTATTAAAAATACTTAATTTCCTGATCTTATTACTAATATCACATAAGAATTAATAATGCACTTTTGATTGTTGCATAAAACTGACACTTTTTTTAAAACTTTTAAATGCTTTTATCTTTTGGATTTTTTTCTAGGTTAGTTGCTGGTCGTGTCAGTGGTTTGTTAGACTTTTTTTCTATAGAAAGGTTTATAGTTGACACTTTGCCTTCTCAACCTCAGTATGCTGGTAAATATTTAAATAAATAACTTAAAATAAATATTTATCTGCACATATGAAATTTTTCTGTCATACAGTGTTAATCTTTCTGTTTCAAGGGCATCAACTGGTTGATACGCACATTCTCACATATTCAGATTCTTTTCAATGTTCCTGGCTTCAAAACGTAAAAGCTCACTCACTAACAGTTTCAGCCCTGATTCTTGATGGAGGTTTGGTAGTATCAGGTGGTTATGATCGTTTGATTAAGGTAAGCTCAAATCATGTTACTTCTTAATGTTGTGTTCTTGTGTTAGTTACAAGCTTTAGTTATTACTTTTAAGCCAGGTGGTCTTTAGTTTAGTAAATTAACTTCTTACGAAACTTTCACTTCTTGGGCAATTCTGAAACAAAATTCTGCGAATATTCAAAAATCAGGATTAAATAATCATTTACAAAATAACATGCACTCAAAACTAAAATTAAAGTCGTGGCATATTGCAAAAAATTGAAAATGACCCAAATTCAAAACTTAAGCCAAAAAACTTGAGATTATTTAGAGTAAAAAAAGATGTGTATCTTTAGTTTTATACTGTGATTTGGCCACTTGTGCCTGAACCAGATTACATTTTGAATCTTTGCATCATATTTTTATTGTTTTTTTTTATGATAGTATGTAGCTATTGCTGTGTTAGTTTTCTGTACTGTTTCTGTATTTTATACTTGTCTACATAATTACATCGTTTGCATGCTGTGTAATGCATTTTTATCTTTTATCACTTTTGTTAGATGTTGCACGAATTTCAAACATGTATTTTGAAGTTGGAAAAAAAAAGTTGTCTTGGAAAAGTGATTTTTCTTGGATTTGTGGACATTCAATTTGTTTCTTGAACTAGTATTTGTTTGTTTAGGTTTTTAGATGTGATTCTTCTATATGTATATACACTCTCCATGGCCATACTGCACCCATTTCTGTTTTAAACATTGACCAGGTAATAATTTTAATTTTATATTTTGGCTTTAATAATGTTTGTAATTAATTTTTATTTAAGTACTCATTAGGTTAACTGCAATAAGCCTTGTGTGATGTTTTTGCATTAGTTATTGATTTTCTATTAAAACTGTGTAAAGCTGAAAAACCATTCAGTAACACAAGTTGTTTTAACTTAATCAAGAGAACTTGCATTTACAATTATGATGAATTACTCGTTCCATGTCATGAACCATATTTTGTCCCCCTTCAAAAGGAAACTTAAGTTAATGATACTCTTGTTATCCTAGGGGGGTTTCCAACCTTTTTGCATCTGCGTATAATAAATGTTTAATATTTACTTTACTAAAAGAGTACAAAGTTCTTTTTGAGTGATTTTGAAAAAAAAAACTTATTTAATTGCTAGATATTTGTTTATTTGTAGCATGCTTATAATAAAGGAGAAATAAAATATTAAGATGGTATTAATTTACTGTTTTGTTTATTACTCATAGGTCTAAAAACATACAATTAAAAATTGTACAAACTCGGCAAAATACGATAAAGAAGCTAAAGATTTCTTTTCAAAATATTGTTAATGAGTAATATGTTTGCATTCTCATTGCTTATGCGTACGGATGCTATTGATAGCATCATGTTACTCACGTGACTTGCATACCACCTGAAACATTCCAGCGTACAACTGGTTGGGAACCCCCATGATCATTGGTTCTTGTTTTGTGTTTGCAGTTCCTGCCTTCCTCAGCGGCCAGTGGCTGTCAGGATGGGCTGATCTGCAAGTGGGATCTCATGACGGGCACATGCATGTACAGCCTCAATGGTCACCATGGGGCAGTGACGACCCTGCTCTCCACTGACATCTACATGATCAGCCAGGGCACAGACAATCTCATTTGCATTTGGGAGAAGAGCCAGGGACATCTACTTCATAGCATTGCACAGGTACTTGGTTTTATACCATTTCCAGCCTGAATGTAAGCTTCGAAAAGACTCTCTTCCCCCTGCCTTCAATGGGTTTTCTACGAAAAGGGTGGAACATCGCTTAACTAATCCTAGCGCACTTGAGGTTACAACAGTTAGTATTTCCCCATGGGGAAAAAAACACCCTCCCGCCGTTTCGGAGAAAACCGCATGCGGGGAAGGGGAGGAAAATGTTTCTCACACAAGCTTGCATTCAAGATAGACCTACTATAGGTTTCGTAATAGCTTGATGATACCATTCATAATTGGGGAGTTTAAAGGGAGAAAAGGCTAAGTGACAAAAAAAAGAGAGAAAATGATATCTAAAGTTTTCAGTTTGCACTCGGATCTGTTAAAATCAGTACTTGCAAACTGTAAAAAAATTTACAAAACTTAATAGTTTATGAAAAAGGAGAAACTTGTTGTTAAAATTATTAGTAATATGTTCATTGATACATAATTATCAATATTTTAAAAAATGTCACTTAGTACTTTTTTCCACTAAGCTCTTTGGTTGTGATATAGAACTTGTTTTTACAACATTAGTTTATCTACAATGATGTCTTTCTACTCCTTTAGTTTGAGCTTTTAATAAGTTGGTTTTTTTCTCTCTCCCCAGGACTTCAATTTGCATTGCAATCTAATGCTTCTCACAAATAATATTATGGTCACAACAAAAGAGGTAAGTTTATTGTCATATAATAATTATGTAGTTTATTATCTACTAGCAGTATGGTCCCGCCTTACTGGGAAAACCATTAACTTCGCATTGCTTCCTTTTAGAGGCATGCTTACTTGTGAAAATACACTCAATATCTAAACTAAATTCAATTCGTGTTGGAGCATGCGCAAAAAAGCAAATAATAACAGAGAATTACGTCAAGCCCCTGTTACGACCCGGTCGTTGTATTTTGAAGCCCTGTTATGGTCTGCCTACTTATTAAACTACACTAAAAAACAAAATTAAATTCGTGTTGGCGCATGCACACTTAAAAAGCAAACACTAATAGAGGATGGCGTCAAGCGTTTGGCCCGGTCCATGTATTTTCAAGCCCTGTTATGTTCCCGCACTCCCACGTGGATGACGTTTTTTTAAACTAATTATATTGATTAAAAATCCCAATCAAATATAAAAAAAACCAAGCCTCAGGTGCACACGTAGGTTTTAAAAGTAATCGGTATTAAAAAATTCAAATTTTTTATAGCAGTCTAAGTAGGTCTTTTGCGATCCATAGACATACACACAGACAGACTCTTTCTTTTATTATTATAGATAATTAATTTTGTTGTTGGAACGGTTGTTCTCGAGTCCCATTTTTTTCAATGATTTTCCTCTCTTTTGCAGGACAACTTAGTGCTTTGGGATGTAAACCATGGGGAAGCCCTTCGCATGATCATGGTGGGCAGTGGGGATCATTCTGTTTACATCAGACTGCTAAGACTGTCCGGTCAGTCTGTAGTTTGTGACTATGGCCCACAGATATTCATCATCAACTTCCCAGCCATATCAGACAAATCTGAGTAAACTTCGTTTCAAACCCTCCAATGGTGTGCATTTTGTTAAAACTAGAATTATTGCTGCTCTGGAGTAGATGTAATAGTGCACCGATGTGATGCTCCTGATGTTTTGTCATTACATACTTTTTGTGTAATTTTTACAAAATTAGTGTTTACATCTTTTTAAATTCTGTTTTTGAATTTTTTAGATTAACTATGAATCATTTTAGTCTGGGATTCTACAACCATTTCATATTTAATTTTAAGAAATGTGCATGACAATTTTGATGAATTTCGTGGTTCAATAACTGCAACTATTAATCCTAAAAGGATAATTAATAAAACATTAAAATATAGTGTTTATGTGTAAAAAGCTGTGATTTTTCATCATAATTATTCCTTTTTGTACTTGATTAAAATTAGCGAATTCCCCTTATAATATTGGTTTTCAAAAATGTATTATTCTTTAGAAATGCATTTGTAAGCTTCAAAGAACATTTATTTTGAATGTGAGAAAATATCTGCAATTTTTTTAGTCAAGTCTTTTTGCATTCAATTTTTTTTCTTAAAAATTAAATTGTTTCTTTTATAGAATTATTTTATCTTGTTTAGTTATTTTATCTTAATTATTTTACTTAGTGCAGATGATACATCTGTTTATTACATGCATTTCATTTGCTTTACTATTAGTACTTTTATTATGTTTATGGAAATATAGATAAATGTACATGGGTGATTTTTTTAAATCAAAATGTTGGATTTTGCCAAATAAAAAAAATGTGAAAAATTAATCTTAAATTTTCAACAAAAGTGTTATTTATTACAATAATACAATATCAATTTTATATAAGTATCCAATTTTATTTATAATCGTTAACATAAAAACTGCAACAGAAAACATATTGATGCCAATTTTAAACGTTTGCATTTTTTCATTTAAATGGTAGGTACAGTAACTCTTGCATAAAACCACTTCCAGGCACTATTTATGAACCTTAAAAATGTAAATTAGTTCTAATTTAAATTTTTGTTCAGCAAAGTAAAATGGATTGCCAAAGAAAGTTAATGTAAAATGAATTGTTGATTCAGTTAATATTCTTTAATGTTTGCTATATTAACTTTCAGTTTGAAGAATAATAATTTAGGAAAATTGCTTGCTTTAAAATTAGAAGTGAAACTTACCATTATTGATATGTTTTAAACAAACATTTAAAATTTTGGAATATCTATAACTTGCATCTATGTCTTTATAGAATTGTACATTAATATGATAATATATGATGCATAATAAGCACTGAAGTGTAGATTAAATATTAACCCCAATATTTTTGTGAAAAGTTATTAATTAGAACTTTCTTTGTTGCTTTCTTTATACATGTACAATGACCCATCAAACGAACTCTATTGAGGTGTATAATCTGACTTCATTCCAAACAGATTTATGTTACAAAATGATTCCATCTAGTTTTTTTTTATTTTCATTTTTAGTAACTAAAGTTTCTAGTTTTTTATGGAGAAAATCGCCCATGTATTTTAATCCTTTTGTTACAATGTTATATTTGCTCTTAAAATTCTTTATTGACACACTCACAAAGTATTTCTAGAATTAAGAAAATAAATGAATTCGCAAGTTGCCATCAAATTCAGTGAAATATCGATGTAACAAAAGTTTTTTTATAATTGCGTGAAAAAAAGCCGACTTTTACATTATAATTTCAATATCAGACGCGTGCACAAAGCTAGACTTTTTGAAACAGTGAAAAAAAGTACTTTTTTCACCCAAAAGCAGTGAAAAAAAGACTTTGTCGCACTCTTTTTATAAGATGCCAACATTTCAAGTAAAATTTCGATTTGATAATACTCATAAAATCCAAAGATTTATCGATCTGCTGTATTTAAAAATATTATGCGCGTGAATTATTTTTGAATCAATGAATTTTTTTTCTCGCGATGGGAATATTTCTTAAGTCATGCCCTTCGAACTACGAGTTCATTGGTTGCTTTCTTTGACAAAATGTTGAAACACGCTCATTGGTTTTTTATAGCGTCACGCGCTCCGAACTGCTAGATCATTGGTTGTTTTCCTTGACATCTCTTAGTCTATTTTAGTCTAATTAGCACGTGAATTATTTTTGAACCAATGAGATTTGATTTTTTTCACGCAATTATAAAAAATAGTGTATGAAACACGTGCGAAAAGTAAACTTTTTAAAACACGTGTCTTTATTTCACTCGCTCGTACCTCGCTCGTGAAATAAAATCCACTTGTTTTAAAAAGCATTACTTTTCGCACTAGTTGCATAAATATCTATTAAAATATAGTATCTATTATATATTTAGATCGATATTTAGGTCAGCAACTCATTTGTATTCTTAACTTAGGTTTTTATTCTTTGAGTAGTACCACTATAGAACTGACCAGTGCAATAGAATTTATAGGGAGTAAAACCATTTTTTTTTCAAATGTGCACATTTTATGAAATATTATAAATTTTAAATTCATAATAAAAAGTCAAATTTTGGTTTTATTGGGTTTAAAATTATGTACTTTTATAAAGTAATGGCATGCATTGCTTGTGCATGTTTTCTAAAACCATTATTTTAGCTGTTATTGTAAAACCTAAATAAGTTATCCTGTTGATGATTTAAAATTTTGAGATCTTCAGATAGAGGAACTTACTAAAATACATATTTTTAGGTGAAAAAGAGATAAATAATAATTAAAAAAACCATTGTACCATTTTTAAAAGCCTTTTTGATATTCCTGTGATATGTCCTTGATTAGATTTTTTCATCAATGTTTATATCTGTGTATGTTAATACCCAGGCCATCGTTCTTACACTTTGTCATGAAGTTCACACTTTAATGCCCTCCCATGTTTTTTTTAGTAGTGTAAAGTAGAAATTTTATTATATTTGTATTCTTTGTTAAAATAAACATGTACATAATTGAGAATTATTATTGATCAATAAAATTTCAGTAATGCTGATCTATGAATTCTTTAATATTTATGAATTTTGTAACTTTTTTTTTAAATGTTTCTCCAAGCTCTATATACCCAGCTTTGCACGGGTGTACCCTTAGCAACCCTAATTACTAGGGGTTTTTATGTGAACTTTTATTTTATACCATTTGTGGACCAGTAGAGAGGGGTCTCTACTGGTCTACTCCATCAGGCTATTATAATCTCCCATTCTGATATGAGGGTTTGATTGTATCCTGGCCCCTCCAGGAGTTTGAAGGATTTCCCATAGGGCCCCTGTTCAAATTGCCACAACAGCTATGATATAATGGCCTATTTTTATTTCACGATTAGTGCAACGAAACTGCCCAAATGTGGTAAACGCCTCTTCACAACAATTTCATACAACTCGATAGGGCTGAGGTTTCGAGTCGGTAAAGACTTTCGTCTTGTATGCAATAGGTCCCAGGTTTAGGCCAAAATTAACCCATAAATGGCTCGTGCAGTAAAAAAAATCTCCAGCGAATAATACCCCATGTAGAGGAAGGGCACTCCAAATTCCTGACCCTGCGTACGATGTCGCCCTCAAAAGTTGCATTAGGTAGCAACTAATGTGTCGTCTCGTAACTTGGCTGTGGTTCTAAATTACGACGTCCATGGCCAATTGCCCTCGTGAGTGTGACTCTCTTATCTGGTTTTAAAGTACAAATTCCTTCATATTCGATAGCCCTGAAATAAAAAAAATAATAAATTCCAATCTTACAATAATTACAATGCTATTTTTCCTATGGGATCACGTTTTGCACTCTTACACCCTTTTAGTTTCGAATTTCGAAAAGTCGCTTCTTAAATGACGCCTACGATATAAAAAGAATATTTTCCTAAAATTTTGATAGCTTTATAAACCCGGCTTTGCACGGGTTTATAAAGCTATGGTTTAAAAAAAAATGAAAAAGTAGGTATTGACATGCTGTCGATGTCCGTCCGTGCGTCCGTATACCCCCTTCCAAAATCGGTTCTATTAATCCGATCTTAATTTTTTTTTTATTAGAAAGCAAAGGTATATCTTTAGACACCCAACTTTCATACTTTTTGTCCATCCGATACGTCAAAAAATTCAGCGCATCGAAATGAGAATACATTGAAAATTCCAGAAAAGAATTCGAATTCTAAGGACTTCAATTATTAAAAAAACTTCAAAATTTAATGCTCATTTAAAAAGCGTAGGATGCCATTTTTATTAGAATTAAATCACCATTGCCATCGCAACAATCACTCGAGAAACTTTAATTCTTTTACACAATAAATTAAAATAAATTTATTTTTGCGACATCGATCAGTTTAAAATGACGTCACATATATTTCACTACGAAATTTTTTGTATGTTGGTATGAAATGTTTTCATTCTATTTAAGGGGGGATCATAGTAAACAAAAACCAAAAAATCGAATTTTTGAAACCAATATTTTCTGATAGATGGAAACCCAATCTATCGAATGAGACCAATTTTGTATCGATCGGTTAATTATTTCTTATAAAAAATTAAAATTATAAAAATAAACAAATGTACCACGCCCCCTTTGAATTACTAATTGTATGCTTGTATTATTTATGTATTACATTATAAAATATGATTTTTTTGTGTTGATATTTGAAAACCAACCACTGGCTCAATGTAAAAAAAAAAATTCCCGACGATTTACATGAAATTCGGTTAACAAGAAATGTTTCGGTGGTCATTTCGAGTTCGTGTTAACGGGATCGACTGTATTTGTTTTTCGCGTTTTACTCAAAACTATTAAATTTTCAACACTTAGGTACACTTTTCTCCAAACCTATCGAATATTTTTTAATAATTTTTTTTGTGTGTTATAAAACCATTTTAGATCTATTTAAGTCACCTAATTTAGTCTTACAAATTAAAATAAATATTTTATTATTTTACACTTTTCTTCGTTGAAAATCAGAATTTTTATGAATGTTGAATATAATGTTTTAAAAATAGAATTTAAAAATTATTTTAGGCAAAAAAAATAGGTGACTTGATTAGATCTAAAATGGTTTTATAACACACAAAAGAAATTATTCAGAAATATTTAATAGATTTGGAGAAAAGTGTACCGAAAAAGTACTTGTATTTTTGAAAATTCGTAATTGTATGTTTCAAAAGATGTCTTTTTTCAAAAATAATAATTTTTGAAAATAAGATTCTTAGGAGTAAATATAATAATAAAAGTACAATTTATAATTTGATACAATTTTTTTTATTGTACCATCATTTTTAAATGATTTAGAGCCTTTCGAAATCAATACTAAGAATTGGTCATTTTCGCTGTCGTTTACTATGATCCCCCCTTAAAAGCGAAGAATATTAAATATTTTTTCTTTGAAATATAAATTTTTGCAAACGATTTAAGTACTAATTATTTAGTTTTCGAAATAAAATAAATGAAACTAGCCGAATTTAGCGGGTAAATGTTTAATATAGAATTAATGCTGTGTTTGGCGCCTTTTTACCTGTTAAACACAACTGTTGTGTGGAAGCGGGTTAAGTGACAGATTCTGTTACAAACCTACTTGTTAATTTACATTTCCTATATTAAGTGCTTTTTCTGGTTTTGTTCTACGAAGAGAAGTTTTTTTTTTTTTTGGTTTTTGTTCTACGAATAATTAAATATTTATTTATAACTGCAAATAAATCATGCAGACGATAAGCAATATTTAATTTATTTGCGATAGAAAATTAATGAAAATAATTTATTTGGCTTTAAGAAGTTGAAATTATGGCTTGATGCTGTGTTTAGTGAAATTTATTCTAACGTATATATAAATTTAATGTAGAAACGCTTGTTGAAGTCACTTACTGTTACGAACCTAGTTTTTTCAATATAAGAATTTTAGTAACAGGAAAGTGGCTATTTTAGTTCTTTTAGAACTTCTCGTTTTAATTAAACTTTTATTTTATACCAATCGATCCCCTCTCCACTGGTCTACTCTATCAGAGTATTATAATCTCCTCCCATTCTGATTGAGGGGTTGATTGAATCCAGGCCCTTCCACAGGAGTTAGATGGCTTTCCTATACTCCCCCTGTTCAAATTGCCACAATAGCTATGATATAATGGCCTGTTTCTATTTCACGATTTTAACTCAATGAAACTGCCCAAATGTGGTTAACATTCCACTCCACATTTCATACAACTCGATAGGGCTGGGGGACCCAGACGGTAAAGACTTTCGCCTTGCATGCGGTTGGTTCCAGGTTCAGGTCCGCGGGCATCACCAAAAATAACTGCTGATCTTAAGAATCATGAAGTCATCTGCACGAACTCTTTTATTAACTTTTTCCAAAACCAGGTGTCGCTGTGTTTTTTAACTATAAAAAACTTTTTATCGCCTACTAGGCGCGATTGCAATCCTTCAGTGAGCTTTTTTATCGCCAGTGAAATTTGAGGCCCCCTCTACGGATAATTGCTTTTCCCTTGGGCAGTTTCAAGTGATGACCCGTCTTTGACTAAGGGGCTGTATTTACAACCCCCCCTCACCCCCTTAAAGATAAGGACAACTTTGAACGGTTGGCTTTCTCGGATTCTGAAACTCTAGCTTACTATAATAGCTTTTGGCACAGCGTTTTGTAGAAGTAAAGAAATTCTAAAAAGTGAAATTAGTTTTTGAAACCATATTACGTGATTAAAAGTTAATCTTTTGTAATGATTGCCCAAAAGAAGAATTTTTTTATGGCACAAAAAAAATCGTTTCTGAAGTGAATTTTTAAATGTTTTAAAACAAAATTTCAAAAATTTAACTATTTGACTACTCAATGAAGTTGAAGTATTGGTTTATTTTAAAGTTTTGCTGTACGTGTTCATTTGCGATTTATTCAGCGGTTTAAAAAAATGTTTAAGAAAAAAAAACACGTTTTTGGCTTAATTTATTATTTAAATTAACGAAAATGAAAGATAATGTAAGGAAATTATTGAAGTGGGGTCGAAAATCCGAATTTTGCTTTTGGAGGGTGCTCAATCCCCCCAAAAATGTGTTTTTTCTTCGAAAAATGAAAGTTGGTCTGTTAGGTTATAGTATAAGGTTATAGTTCTGTAAAATACTTTACAGTTCTTTCAACCACAATGCAGTTCTTCTGTTGTACAAACACATATGGAAATTCTATAGTGGTGACGGACGATTCCTGCAATTACAATATGATGCATAGAATGTATGCTTTCTTCAAGAAAATGTGTTAGAGAAAGCTTTAAAAATTTATATTGGCGTATATTCCAAAATTAGATATTATTGCCTGACATGCAAATCTAATACAAAGTAGTTTGGAAATTAAGTTATGACACTCACTTCTCATTTCGAAAGGAGTAATTAACTTGATTTTCTAATTCTTCAGCTATCAAGCAATGTAGATTATATAGAGATAAAAGAATTGAAAATTTTTTCACTCATCTGAACTTTCAGATGAAGAAATATAACGTCGAAAAATGTGGCGATGTAAAATAGTTAAAAAGTATCACGCTTTTAATTTGCTTCAAATAAATAACACCTAGGTAACAATAGATAACAGTAAAAGATTTCCTTATGATAGTATGATTTTCAATAAAAATATGACGATTTTATTTTATTTCAGTTATGTGATTCTTGAAAGGATTTCTTTCGGAGAGTTTTGGGCATCAGATAATATTTATTGAGGCGTGATACGACGGAGACAATATTTCTTGACAAAATTTTATTTATCATTATAAATAATAAAATTGCTTAAGATGTGCTTAAAATCCAATATTTACTTTTGGCCATCTTATGCGACTTTTGCACAAGGCGAAAATAGGGTTCATACACCTTATTTGCACAAAAAAAAGTTAAAACAATGGCACTTTTGTAATGTACCTTGTTCAAATATCCATTTATGACTTTACTGCTCGAAAATGGCTTTTCACGAACTACATTGATTACAATTCATAAGATAGTACCCTCCCCTCATTTGGAAGGGAAGAGAGCTAAACTTGCAATTGGTTTTGAAATTTTTTAATTCTTTGTAAAGCATTGTTTGTTAAATATTTTTGATAAGCAAATCATAAAGAAATGTAATTATTTGTCACATTTAAGTTTCGTTAGAGTGCTTCCTAAGAAATATTTTATCTCAGCATAATATAATAGCATCGTATATACAGGGTTTCTGCCAAAATGGACGCCACAAATTCATGACTTTTCACATGATATTTCATTACTAAGTTAACAGTTTTTCATGACTCTATAAATCTCATCTCAAATAAAAAAAAATTCAAATTAGCACAACTCGAAAGTTGGCAACATAAACACAGTAAACAATTTATAGTGTTTGTGTTAAAATGTTTCATATTTTATGTGCAAGTGCGCATATCTATTTTAGATATAAATTATTGCACCATAAAATGATTTCAAATGTGTTAGATTAATAAAGTTAATTATGGTATGGTACATATATATTCCAGCTCGTGTGCTTGTTCAGAGAACCGCTTATAAGCTTTCGTCAAGTGGGACAGACACAGAAAGAATTTTTACAGTCACAAAGAAATGAATAATTCATATACAATTCGAATAACACATAGACAAATTACAACATTTATTGACGGTCACAAGGCATCCATGCCTGACCGGGTTTCGAACCCGACCACAGCCGTTCCAAAGGCTACAGTCATAACGATTGCGCCACCGGAGCGGGTAATAAAGTTAAAAAATCTTTTTCGTTAATGTGAAATTATTGCAGAAGTAATGCTTTACATGTATTAAATTTTTCTTTGATTAATTATTCCAGAGATTTCTTTGTTCCCTAATAAGTGTGCCTTATAGGTGCAATTGCATTCCTTCTTCTAATAAGGGTTGCGCTTGCATTAAAAAAAAACACCAGTTAATCAAAATTACAAAAAAGCCAACCGGCAAAACAATTGGCATAATTTTTTTTATTTATAATCGGTTCAAATTCAGGCTATATCTCTTAAATACTCTCTACCACCGGAATTTTCATTGAATTTATAATCACCGATTTTGGTTCTAATATTCTAAGACGCAAATAAATATACATCGATTTTCATGACTTTCGGTTTTTTCTTTGCACAAATTCATGACAAATTTACCCAATGTCCAAATTTAGGATTTTTCATGACTTCTCATATGCGCAGAAACCCTGTATATAGCAAAATAAGCAATAACATATATTTTTTTTTTCGAACTCGTATAAATATTATAAAATATATTCGTAAATCAAAAATCGACCTGACTCAATTCTACCCTATACACAAGAAAAACCATTCAAAATACCCTAAACACCAAAGTTACTTCTTCAACGTAAAATGTTGATAGCAGACCCCTATTTTGTTCAAAAACAGCAGGGTGGGGGGGGGGGGGGGTGGGGTTACAGCGCAGTAGAGCGTGTCACTGGTTCAATTGTGCAGGTTGAACATCGAACTCCTCACCCTATACGATGGATCAGTATAGATGTTCCTTGCACTTTCTCCTGTCCATTTCGCACATGTGGCAATTCTATGCATTCCCATTCATCTATTCAAAAGGGTCCCCCCTACAGATGTTAGCAGATAAGGACACATAATTGACTTCGGCAACACATTGGCAGCTAACGCCAAAAGTGGGGTTGCCATAATTCACTATCCAGGGGGGGGGGGAAGGGGGGGGGGGGGGGGGGGGGGGGGGGGGGGGGGGGGGGGGGGGGGGGGGGGGGGGGGCCCAAGAGTACTTTAATTACTTTTGTTAACAATTTTTTTAAAAATACAAATATTTAAATAAAAATTTTATTTCGTAATGAACTGAAAAATAAGAATTTCGATGTGTTCAAAATATAATACAAAAAAAATTTTATTGTAGTATCCTTCATTTTTTAACTGAGATACATCCACTTTACAAACCGAAGACAATCGTATTCTTCAGTGATTTCCAAACTTTAAAAAATTATATAAAAATACTTAAATATGTGATTTTCAAAAATTTTTTTTCGCAACAACTATTTTGCTTCTTTTGTTCTTTAAAAATGATGCCAGAAACTATGGCCTTTATTAAAATTGTGGCGGCAAATAATCAGAGAAGATATTCTCCAAAGGAATAACATTACGATTTTCAAGGGGTGAAATTGCCGCTTCATGACTCTCTTAAAACAGATCGTGCACCAAAAAAAAAAAAAAAAAAAAAAAAAAAAAAATAAAATGCCAGATGAGTTTGTATCCCCCGTGTGTAATGGTGTCATGCACTTTTAATATTTTTTAAGGATCCGACCGCTGCGTATCAAACAATGTCGCCCGTAAAAGTTGCATTGGGTTCTACTCATTTGGCCGGCTCGTTACTTGTCTGTGGTTCCTAAGTTTACGGACTATTGTGGCCAATAAGCCCTGTGTAGCTCAAATATATCCCGAACAAATAACAACTTAGGTCTGGAAATAGCTACCCTAACAGTAAAAAACGTCACATTAAGTTTGCAGCATGTAAAATGTTCTTCCGGAAAAAGGGGTAAAATAGTTCTCATTTCCGAGTGGGTAGTGGTAGATCGATACAAAAAAAGGAATTTCAACACTCAATAAACACCAACTTTTATTCCGTTATTTCACAAGACATATTTTATTAGTTTTTATTAGATTTTTTTTTCCGGTTGAAGGTGTAATATCTTAAATTATTTTTTCTTTCAATGTTTGACGTAATTAAAGGCGGCGCACGAATTTCAGCAGTATTTCAAAAGGGGCAGCCAATCCCCCCTTCCCAGAGCAGGCGAATAAATTTCGTCGCCTGCTTCTGAATTAGTTATATGTGAGGTAAAAATTACCCACGAAGCGCGTTTCCTCCGCGGATGCGCGCTCACTGCTATACTTTAATCTGTGGGTTGACCTGGTAGTTTTAGATGAAATCATAATAAATGAGTTATGAGTTTTACAAACTTTTTTAATTACTGTTTAATATATTTAAAATTCCGTTCATGTTAAGCCCTCACTTTTATTAATAGCTGGAGGAAGGAGGTTCCATGATTTTTTAAGGAATTAAAATAATGGTTTGTTTTAAAATAAATGAAAATAATGAGAAAACATGTTTAAAATAAAATTCACTGTAAACAATTTTTTTACACCTTAAACTACGCACATGATTGAATTTTAAAAGATGCTTGAAAACTAATTTGTAGCTTTTTTTTTATAACAATAAAGTTGTGAAAAAATTAATATTGAAATTTACATTCAAAAGTTATGATTCCTCCAATCCCCCCCCCCCCTTAAGAATTTTTAGTTTAAAAATGAAGAAGTCCCCCTGTTTATTAGTCATTTATTTTTGTATGCATAATGAAACGATTCCACAAATTTTGATAGAATTTTTAGAATAAAAAATAAAAAGATTGTGGATCTGTAAACTTGAAAAGGGTTAACAAAATTACGTATGAGGCCCTAGATATTTTTTTGAGCACTGAATAAGACATTTCAATGTAGTAGAGAAGCATACACACAGACAAGCTGCGCTATTATAGCTAATCCCTCCTCCATGACTTATGTGTTTCTTGGATGGGGGGCAAAGAATCGCCCAAGCACTTGCGACTTTAAGTCTATTATAGTACTTCAAACCCCTGAAATCGACGCAAGCATACAAGCGGGGACTCACAAACACCCAAGAAAGAGACGATACAAAAACACATAGACAAATAAACAACACTTATTGGACGGTCCACAAACCATCCTTGCCGACCGACGGATATCCGAACCCGACCCCCAGCAGCTCCAAAGGCTAGCAAATCCTAACGATTACGCCACCGAGGCGACTACTTCTCCATACGTTGAATTGTTATTTATTTATCGTATTGTTATCTATTGCAGTTAATGTTAAGTTTTTTCATCACACAAAAAACTAAGAAATCATATAAATCACTATTTTTGATTTTTCAAAAATTATTTTTAAAATTTTTAATCTTATTTGAAATATAGACTTTATCCGTTCCTGTAAAAGTATTTTTCTCTTTATAAGACTTTCAGAGCAGAGAAGAAAACGGAGACAGTTCGTGATTAAAACCATTTCTTCAGTTATTCTTTTCCTTCGATTACTTTAGTTGCATTTTAGTAAACTGATTAGTATATTCACCGCAAAAAAAAGTTTATAGACATTTAAAATTATTTTAATGCTTTCTCTATTTACACAATTGATTAAAATTTTGTCTTAATTTAAACTTGCTTTATATATATATATTTATTATTATATATAAGTATATATATTTATATATATTTATTTTAATATATATATATATATATATATATATATGAAAATATAATTCTATATAATTTATATATTATATTTATATATATATATATATATAATATATTATATATATAATATATTACTAATATATAAATATAATATATATAATATATATATATATATAATAATATATATATTTAATATATATATATATTATATTTCATATATATATATTATATATATACTATATTTTATTTTATATTATTTATATAAAATATATATATATTATATAGTATTATATATATATATATATATTACTATATTTAATAATATATATATAAATATATATATTTATATATATATATTTATTTATTTATATATATATATATATATATATATATATATATATATATTTATTATATATCTATAGGTATATATAATATATTTTGTCTTTTTTTAAATTTTGTTCTTTATGTTTATTATTTGTTTTATTTTATACTATATATTATATATATATATATACGTTAAAAGTATTTTTTCTTTTTACGGGCCCATTTTAAACAGATGGAGCTCAAACACATAACATTGGGAAAATTTTCGATTTCTCCAGAAATTTTTCTTTCATTCATTTATTTGAGCTTCATTTTAGTATATTCAATGCAAAATGAAATTTCTAAAATTATGTCAATTAGTGATGTTTATGTCCGATATAAATCATCGATATAAAATCGGCATTTTCCTGTTAAAAGTATGTTTCTTTTTAAAAGACCATTCCAGAGCTAGAGAAGCCATGCAGCACATGCCAAAGTAGTGATTGTAACGATTTCTTGAGAAACCCCCCCAATTTTTTCTTTTATTTATATTTGGTATTTTTTTTTAAGGTTAAAGATATTATTTAAATTACCTGCTTCGTCACTATACTTGTTTTGATTTGTTATTATTGTTTTTTAAGTATCTACTTTGCTCCGGTTCCTGAAAAGGTGCTGCTTTCCTTTATAAGCCATTTAAAAACATAGAAGTCACACAACACATTGTTTTTTGATAATTGCGATCTCTCTCAACATCAGTCATACTTTCCTTCGCTGCTTATTTATTTTGGTGGACATTTTAAAAGAACTATATTTAGTATTTCATCGAAAAAATCGTAAAAATAGTTAAGAAGATTATATATAAAATACTATATAGTTCTGTTCTAGTTTCTCTCTAGAGGTAGAGGTGTTTTAATTATTTGTTCACATCTATATACATAAAAAGGCGACTTTCTGTTGTCTGTCTGTGTCTGTTTGTATATGTACGGCAAAAACTTAAGAACACACGGCAACAGATGTCACGAAATTTGGCACAAAAATCCATCTCATATCCCGAACAAACATAGGTCAATAAGAGATTTTATCGAATCTGAAACCATTCCTTCTATTCGTTTTTTTTTGAACGTCCCCTGAAGGGGAAAAGTACACCATTACACCACTTCCGCTCAAATAACGCTCATCCATACGATCATTTTTTTTCACTATTTCGTGATTGCATCACAACTCAGACTGACAAAATTTAAATAAATAATAATAACATTTAGAAAACCAATTGAAATTTGAAAATGATTTACTTTATTTTAATATTATTGTTTCATTGCCTCTCAGAAACAAAATTTATAATTTAAAAATAATAGTTGGATATGTTTCAAGTTACGTAATCCTACCAACCATCTTCATTCTATTATTTCTATTGTGTATGTCCTGATTTTAATTATGAATTTTTTAATAGCATAAGTTACAGCTTTTTACTGAACCTACGGTTGTTTTTTGAAAGGCGTTCGCACTACAGTTGCATAATTAGGTTAGGTTAGGGGTTGAAGGTTCTCGATTATCGTGCTAATGAGCTACACACGTGAGGGCTATATGCGCGACGTGGGCGTCGTATTTTAGAACCACCACAGTCCCCAAGTGTCGAGACATACACCTGCAAAAGGCACCCAGGCAACCGCACGTTAAGGCCGACAACCTCGTACGTACGCAGCGATAGCTTTAGGACTTTGAAGGTATATTTAACGTGCACAAAAACCGCTCCCTTGCACGGGTAATTATTCGTCGGACATTTTGGCTTGCCGGGCATCGGGCCGTTTTAGTAGGTAGCCAGCTATTTTGGCCGATGCCCGGAACCCCGAACCCAGGGGACATTTCGCATGCTAAGCGAGTGCTTAAACCGCGTGGCTCCCCAGCCCTTCCCCAGCCCGTGATAATTAGGGGTTTCATGTCTTCCATTTTTACACCAAAATACTTTGCTAAAACTCGCAAAATTATTACAAAAAACACGCGCAAAAGAAGAATTTTTTTTAATAGCTGTTTGGTTGTGCGATGGTCTTTGCGCCAGAGCTGAATGGGTGTAATGGTAGGTAGCTATATAATTTCCCTCCTCGCCAAAATTTTTCAAACACGCCAAATGAGCTAAGCTAAAATTTTTATTATTCGGGAAATTTCTACATATTTGTTTAATTTTTTATAGCATTTTTTAAAATCTTGAATTTTTAATGTAATATAAGTAGCGGGAGGGATTTTGTATTTTAGTAACGAACGGTATCATTAGCAACATTAAGCTTATTAAAAAAAAGCAAATAAAACTTAAAAAAAAAAATGCAAAATCGTTTTGCTGTTTTGCTGGAGTAGCTTATTTTTAATTCATAACTGATTATTTTTTTTACTTTAAAGATGTATTCTCTTTAATTTGAGCTTCTTATCAAAGGGTATTTTGAAATTAATATTATTTTAAACATTTACTCAAAATCCAGAAGGATGGGTAATTAAATGGAAAAAAAATGACTGGGTAATTTCAAACATCTTACTAGTAACTCAAATGTAAGAGAATTAAAATAGTTAAATTGACTATTAAACTAATTATTTTTCACCTCTAACCCGTACCCGGGCAACGTCGGGTATAACGCTAGGTCTCCAGTCCCACATAAAAGGCAACTTCCGTTATTGTCTGTTTGTTTGTATAAGACACAACGAGATCCAAAAGAACCCACGCAATAGATCGTCATAGATCGTCAACAAATTTTTCACAAAAATTCATCTCCATCTCCCGAACAAATCCGCTAGGCCTAAGAATTTATTTCAAATCAGACCATTCCTTCTATCGTTTTCGAAACGTTTTTATGTTTTCTCATTCAATGAATTGAAGGTCCTTAGAGAGTGTATTGCTCTTTCAACTGCACGTTTTCACGGTTTATTTAGTTTTATTAGACCACATTCTTTAAAAGACGATGTTTTAAGTATCTTTGCCTGGATGATTAAACTTAAGAAATGTTGTTCAATTAGAGGAGACTATATTTTCATTTTACTAACAGCCTATTAATCATCAGCATTATCACTAGGGAGATGATTTTATTTTAAATTTCCTCTACACCCGTGCAACGTCGGGTATAACAGCTAGTATTTACATATTTGAAATATCAACATTCTCGATTCCTGTAAATAGTATTTTGGCATTCAAATCCCAAAAAACCCGGTAATTTCCACAACCACAGGCAGGCTCATGGCTATAGCTATTTCTCTTGACACCGGGTTTTCGTTTCCCCTTTTATTTAATTATAGTTACATTTCATTATTACATTTAATCTGGATAAAACAAAATGTATTAATTAACATTAGTATACTAAATTATGTTTTCCCATATTTGAAATAATCCTAAATTTTCATCGAACAATAAAGGGAAGTATTACAGTTTCTTTTTTGAAACATATATTCTATCCCCAAGAAATATCATAAATCTAAGTAAGACACTGTTCTCTTTCCATTATTTGTTTGTGTTTCATTTTTTTATTACATTGTGGGTATTCACAAAGCAAATAGAAATTTAGTGGTTATTATATAATCCCTACCAAATTTGGTTTTTCTCATTTAGTTTTATTATTTTAGAGATATTTGGAAGCATTCCGAAATTTCTAAATCGAATAAATTAAACAAAGGAGATCTAGTAACATTCTCTTTTTTTGAAACATATTTTATCTCCCAGAAACATCATAAGTACATTTAAAATGTTTTAAACTGCTTGTCGTAGGTTTATTATTCTTCATTTATGAACCCTTTTTAATCTCACTTTCTTTTAATTAAATGTTAGAAACGACTTTATGTTATTTATTTACAGTTTTATATTTTATCCTATGCTTTATTTCAATTTTTAATTTAAGACCTTTAACGAGAAATACCTTTTAAGAAATGTTGTTTTCATTTTTATTTTGGGATATACTTGTGTTTAAGTATTCGGAATAATAATTGAAGACGATTTTCTCTAAACATTAATTAATAGATAGGTTTAATTTTTAATATGGAAGCCACATGGAGGGGATCGGTAAAAAAAGTTTAAGAAGGTTTTATTGAATAATAATTTATTTTACGCATGATTGTAAGTAAATGCATTCATAAAAAAAGTAAAAATTATGTAAATTTGTATATTTATCTATTTTTTATATAATCAACATGTTTTCAATTTGCCAAGGTTTTCTTCATTTGAAATCAAGTAATAAAATACATTTTGGTTAAATCCATCAAATCCATATTGCTGAGCGCGGCATAATTCGGTTTTTAAATATACCATTACTTTATAATGAAGTTAACGGATAATATATTTTGTTCGATTAAATTAACAGCGTGTTATTATTAATTGTACTAAACTTTTAATAACAATTTCGAAAAAAGTCTGGACAATATATATATATATATATATTATTATATATATATATATATTTTTATTATATATTTATACTATATATATTTATATATAATATATATATATATATAATATATATATATATATATATTTATATATAAATATATATATTTATATATATATTATATATTTATATTTTATTATAT
Organism: Hylyphantes graminicola; assembly: GCA_023701765.1. Taxonomy (NCBI): domain Eukaryota; kingdom Metazoa; phylum Arthropoda; class Arachnida; order Araneae; family Linyphiidae; genus Hylyphantes; species Hylyphantes graminicola. The sequence continues at coordinate 38,441,385 of CM043111.1, forward strand.
ATATAATTATATATATATAGTTATATACTTGTTTTACTTAAAGGTGGCAGATTTAAAGGATTTAAAAGTATTACGATATATTTTACCTTTTAATTTTTACCATAAAAAATGTCTCTGATGCAAAATTAGACAAGGGGAAATGGGGATTATTTTTGCACTTCAAAATTTGATGCAATTAATTCAGCATCAGTTAAATAATTTTGGTTTATGCTAGTTAAATATGAAGGTTGTCACCCTAATTTACGAATTAAACTAATTAATTAATTTAAGAATAAAAAAAATCAAAATGAACATTGCAAAATAAAAATTTGTGTAAACCAAGTACTTAGGAATGCGTTCATGCAATATGTTCTTAAAAATTAATACGTTATCAATAAACATTTTAAAATACTTGATGGCTATCCAAAGCTTGAAACCGAAACTTATGTTTCAAAACTTATTTTCGACTAAAATAATGAGAAATACAACACCCATTCTAATTCCGACATCCACCTTAGTCATAACTACCCTCAATCTAATCATGTTTGCCCCGACGCTAAAAGAATAAAGTTAACGAAAATTCTGTCCGACAACACCAACAAAAACTCCTCGAACTCTCGCATTTCGCCATGCCTAACCTAATTCGGCATATCACCCGAATAAGCGATGACTTTGCCGGCCAAATCAGCGACCATTCTCCGCACCTGACTGCGACACGGTGTTTGATGTCACAGCCACGCTCGCCACGATGGATGGGCAAAGCTCGAAGAGGATGGAAAATTATTCCAAATGCCCCAGACAAGGACATTTGGTTGGCATGTTCTGTTGAGAGGGTTTTGGAGAACTTTTTCAGAGTTTTCAAAAGAAAACTTCTAGAATATCTTTTCCTTCTATTTGTTTCTTCCTTTTCTTATCTTCTGTTTTAAACTGAGCAAGCATTGTGCAATAATTAATGATTAACTCACTAAAAATAAACACATGCAAATATTTCATACATTATGGTAGAAGGGCTCCGCCAATATGTTGTTTCATAATTTAAAATTTTGTAGGAAAATTTATTTCAGTCTTTTTAACTAATTTAATTGGTTCCATTTTTTTTACTTGTGTTTGTGGAACAATTTTATTGGGCTTACTCTCATTTTAATCTGATTTCAAATCAAAATAAATAAGTCATCAAGCCATTAATTTATTTTACTTCAAACGAAAAATTTCGTTTCTTAATTAACTTTAGAACTAATAACAAACAATTATGTAAATATTTTATTAATTAAATTAACTCTACAATTTAAAAGTTGGAAAATGAAATGCAAGATTGTGCGTTTGGTTAATTTAAACCGAGAATAAACCTGCATATAGAATTATTCATTCGAATATACCAGGCGAAAAATAAAATACAAAATCAACTGTCAAATGAAAAATTGAAAATCAAAAGGGAATAAATTTGTACAGATCCTTATCATAAATAATTCTTCAGAAAAAGTTCAAAAAGTAGTGTAATTTCAGACGAAAATCCATTCGTTCCCTTTCATAACTCTGCCACGATTCATTTCAATCTCCGAAGCCGAACATAAACAAGACAAGGAACGAAATATGCATATTCGCCTTAAGAAATAAGACCCTGCTGTTTGCTTATTTATGATTTTTCTTTTAACTCTGGACAGATGGAAAAGTTTGGTGAAAAATTGATCCTCATGATCTCTTTGCACCAGCAGCGGCTGTTTTCTTAATACTTATTTGCGGTGGGGAAGAACGTTGATCCCAATTCAGTGTTCTATGAGAAGGTTTTTTTAATACGTGGGATTTTATAACTTTTTTTTATTTAATTGAATATGGTATTTTCTCAACATGTCGTAACAATAGATAAAATTACTTATTTTTACGATAAAATAATAACTAACGAGTTTCCTAAATATAAGTATTGAAACAAAAAGTTTAGAAAAGATTCTACAACCTATGGTTAAAATTCTCCAACCAATGATTACAATTTTAATGAACGCGTTCATATTTCATACGAGGTTGAAGATATATTAATCAGTTTAGATTTTAAAACAAACTGTTGAATTTTCGCTCAGATCATCGGCGGTTTGACGTTTTATGTAAATTTTCCTCTGCTACGTACGTTCGACCGTGACGTCACAACGGTATGACGTAAGGACCGGAAGTTGGGCGTTTCTGCTTCTGGACGAATCGCATCTGGCCATGTGTTTTGAGAGGGCATTATAAACGGGTGTTAAGATATTTTTATATCAGATGTAGTCTTAATCTAACTTGTTTATACGGTGTTGTTCCTCTTTTAAATTTTCTTCGGTTAGGAGACCGGCAACTATTTAAAGGAAATGCGGTGAATTTAATTAGAGAGTGATTACACGATACCGCTGGTCGGTTGTCTCCTATGTTCCTGTGTTTTTAAGAAGAAAATTTAAGTGTCTTTTCAAGCCAGTGTCCTTTTTTGTGTAAAGTGTGCCGTTTTTCGTCAACGTGAGTTTCCTGTCATGGACTGCATGAAGTCAACGTACTGTACGTATCCTTTGTGTTATTTTCGGAACTAAAAACTTTAAAGAATCTCGGAAATGTATTTGTAATGTAATTGTTTTGGGGTTTAACTTTTTTGTAAAGCTGTTCGGGTATTTTTTGACGTCGTAGTTTAATATATTTCTTTTTATTTAATTTCGGTAAAAACCTAATCCAGCCTATTTAAGTAAACATTCTTTAAGTAGTTTAAGAACCTGTTAAATCGTGCAATATTTATATACTTTTGTTTCTTGATATACCTTATACAAATTTCTTTATATATACAATATTTATTTACAGTTTTTCGAATCAATAAAATTTGTTCTATTTTAAACTTATTTCAACGTCTGATCATTTGGCTTGTTTACTTTTCTATACTTTAATATTTTAGTTCAACTGAGCACTTTAACTATAATTGACTTAAAAGTCAATAAAGGTTATGGGCAGATAGTTTTGGTGTTTAGTTCGAACGGTGGACCGATTTTTCGGCATTAAGTAATTCTCAATTTTTCTAAATTTGGAAATTTTGGGGGGCGTTTATTTTTGTGGTTAATAAAGATAACTTATTTACAAACAAATTTTTTGTGCTGGATTAGTTTTGAATCTTTAAATTTTTTATAAACTTATTAGTGATTTTGAAAATAAAGTTTTTGACATGGCTCATGTTAACTTTACACCTTCTATTAAAAGATTAAGTGCGGATAATTACGGAACTTGGACAAAAGATATCAAATTTATATTAAATGAGAAAAACGCATGGGGTATTGTTTCTGGTACAGAAAAACCTCCTGAAATAAAAGTTGGTGAAGTTACTAACCCTCTTTTGGCGGATTTTAATCAAAGGTCACGAATAGCTCTAACTACTATTTATCTAAATATTGACGAACAGCATCGAAGTTTAATTGAAAACACGGAGTGTCCTATTGAGGCTTGGAAAACTTTAAGGGAATATTTCCAGCCTGACAATAAAGCAAGGCACATGGGTATATTTTCGGAGTTAATCACTTGTTTTATTGGTTCGAACGAAAGTATTAGTTTATTTTCTGCACGACTAATAAAAATATCCGAACAGCTTAAAGGGATTAATCACCCTATTGAAGAAATATACCTTTGTTTTCAATTATTGCGATATTTACCTGTAAAATTTGACCAAATAGTTCAATCTATACTAAGATGGCCTGATGATAAATTTAAGTTTAAAGACATTTCACTTGAGCTGGTTGCTGAAGAAACCAGGCTCAACCTACGGGACTCTGATCGCGATACTTTGGGGCAAAATGTGGAGGTACAAAGCAATACCACCTCAAAGTTTTCTTTTGGTAAAAAGTTTAATCTGAAAAATATAAAGTGTTTCCGTTGTGGTCTGAAAGGTCACATGAAAAACTCATGTAGAGTAAAGTTGCACGCTAGGTCTCCATCCCCTTCCACCTCAGCTTCTTCTGTCTCTCCCGATCGTGCTTCGAGATCAAGGATCAAAACCGACTCTAATAAAAACAGACGTAATCGCCGTAACAATTGCAGTCCTAGTCCGTGTCGTAAGACAAAAGGACATGGCGATACTGAAAATTTTTCTTCGTTTTATGTGGCTGAATCAAGCTTCAATAATTCTACTGATGACGATAGCTGGGTTTTTGACACAGCAGCATCGCATCATTTTTGTAAGGACATTAGATTTTTTGATTCGTACACCCCTGTTTCAGATGAAAGAATGCACGTTGCGGTTGATGGATTGTCTTTCCCCATAGAGGGTAAAGGAAGTGTAAAAATGAGTTTCGGTAAAGGAGACGTTTATACTTTCAATAACGTGTTGCATTCCTCGAAGTTAAGGAAGAACTTGATCTCGGGGCCGCGGATGGATGTAAAAGGGGCAACTTACGAGGGTAAAAATAATCGGATCAAAGTTAAAGGTGTAAATGGGGAAACTGTTTTTCGTGCTAAATTAATTGGGGGAATTTATTATGTTTTTCCTAAAATAGAAAGTGAAGGGGAGCATGTAAATTATGAAGCTTCCTCAGTACAGGCTGATAGCTTAAAGGTATGGCACAGCCGTTTTGCACACATTAGCCCTGATATTTTGGTAAATACCAGTAAAAATCATGGAGTTAACGGTTTGCCCACACTGACACGTCAAAAAGATTTCTTTTGTAAAGACTGTCAGGTAAATAAACAACGTCGTGTCTCTTTTAAATCTTTAGATTCCAAACAAGCCAAAGTTCCCTTAGAACGGATTTTTATGGATGTTTGGGGACCAATCGGCACAAAGGGTAGAAATGGGGAGAAATACTTTCTCTCGATTATAGATGACTTTTCTCGTAAAACTGTTGTTTATCCTCTTCAGGACAAAACACAAGTCTTTGGCATTTTCGAAAAGCATATTGCCCGTGCTGAAAGGTCACTTGGCAGAAAACTAAAGATCATCCGTACTGATAACGGTTTGGAGTTCGACAATTATCAGTTTACGTCTTATTGTGAGCAAACCGGTGTTCAACATGAATTCACTAATGCATATACACCAGAGCAAAATGGGGTTTGCGAAAGGTTTAATCAAACAGCTTTAAACAATATCCGTTCCATTTTGCATAGTAGCGGGATGTCATACAAGTTTTGGCCAGAAGCGGCAATTTATTTTGCTTATACTTGGAACCGTGTGTGTCACGGGGGGCAAACAGCAACTCCCATTGAACTGTATTCTGGTCACAAGCCGTCTGTCAGACATTTAAAGAGTTTCGGAACTGTCTGCTATGTCGGGGTACCAAAGGTAAAACGAAAGTCTAAGTTGGATGTTAAATCCAAAAAGGGGATAATGGTCGGCTATGGGTTAAGAACCAAAGGTTACCGAGTTTGGTTGGAAAATGAGGGGAAAATTGTAGAGACAATTAATGTCACTTTTAAAGAAACTACTGAATCGAGTGGTTTACGCAGTGGAGCAGCACTGGGCCCATTTTTAGAGTCGGAGGAAGATGAAGGTGAAGTCACCAAAACGTTTGAGTATCAGGATTTTCAAACCCCTATTACAAGACTCCCTGAATCCGAGACCGACAATACGGGTGAAACCCAGAGCTCCTTGCCGTTAAACGATTCTGTTCCCTCACTTCGCCAGGTAAACTGGTTTCGTAAACCTGTCCTCAGAAAGGACCGTACCCGAACTGACATCTACTATTTTGAAGACGGAAAGTCAGACAGACTTAGGTCATTAAACGAGGTCATGACATACTGTCAAAGAAACAACATTTTGTATGATCCCTCAATTTTTAACTTTTCTGGTCAAAACAATTTTAAAGGTATTGTTAATTCAAATTCTCATCCCTCCACATCTTCAATTTCATCCCGTAAAGGATCCGGATGACTAGAAGTGGTAATCCCCAAATCCTACAAACAGGCTTTAGCGTCACCACAGAAAAACGAGTGGTTGGCGGCAATGGACGATGAAATTGAAAATATGTCTAAACATAAAGTTTGGCATCTTGTTCCCTTACCTGTGAATAAGAAACCAGTTGGTTCTCGCTGGGTCTATGCTGTTAAAAAGGACGAGCATGGCAATATAGCCAGATTTAAAGCTAGACTGGTTGCCCAAGGGTATACTCAGGTTAAAGGGGAGACATATGAAGAAACTTTCAGTCCTGTCGTAAATTTTTCTATTATAAGGTTTTTCTTTTCTCTTTTAGTGGCATACTTAGGCTGGGTTAACATCCAGTGTGACATAAAAAGTGCATATCTTTACGCACACTTAGAAAACGAAATTTATATGAACCAACCTCAGGGTTATGTTGATAATCACAAGGAAAATTTCGTGTGTCGTTTAGACAAAGCACTTTATGGGTTACATCAAAGTGGAAGACTTTGGTATTACGAGCTTGATCAGGTTTTGCAAGACTTGTGTTTCAACAAGTTTGAGTGGTGCAATTGTACATATTTCATGAGTAACTCGGTGGTTTTATTAGTTTATGTTGACGATATTGTGGTATTTGGAAAAACTCGCCAACTTTGCGAAGAAGCCCTTGATTCCCTAAAGAGTAAATTTGATCTAAAAATTTTGGGTTTAACAAATAAATTACTCGGGGTCGAGTTTGAGTATGAAAAAGATTTTGTTTATATTCATCAACAGTTGTACATTGATGAAGTTTTGAATCGTTTTAAATCTTTTCATTTCCCAATTTCATCTCTACCAATTGCTAAAGGAATCAAGTTTTCTAAATCAAATTGTCCAGCCACTGAAGAAGAGTTACGTGAAATGGCAGCTATTCCTTACAGGAATGTTTTAGGCTGCTTGTCTTTTATTGCAAGTCGGTCAAGGCCTGATTTATCATATGCCGTTAATATTTTTTCTCAATTTCAAGCTAACCCTGGAATGGTTCATTGGGAAGGTTTATTAAGATTACTGGGATATGTTGCCTATACCAAGTCGTTTAAATTAAAGCTAATTTGTAATGAACCTAAATTAATAGCTTATTCTGATTCCGATTTTGCTTCATCCCGTGATGACAGAGTTTCACTAGGGGGGCAAATCATCTTTTTGGACAAATCTCCCATTTCTTGGCGGACTTTTAAAGAGCGTTGTGTGAGTTTATCAACCATGGAAGCAGAATTTATTTCTATGACTGAGGCAGCCAGAGAGTTGGTTTGGCTCGATAATGTGTTGACAGAATGTTACACTCATAAAATCCTTAACGGAACCAAATTCAAACCAACCCTTTTGGCTGACAACATGTCAGCAATTGAATTCACTAAATCACCGGTTGAAAACACACGTTCTAAGCACATAGATGTCAAATTATTTTTCATTAGAGATTTGATCCGTGAAGATTGTTTCAGTTTAAATTATGTACAAAGTAAATTAAACCTAGCTGACCCTTTTACGAAGGCTCGTACGAAAAGCGAGTTGCTTAAATTTGTTAAAATTATTTTTGAGGATTGCGAGCCCTAGGGTGCAACTTGGTTTTTTTGTTTTTCTTTGAAATAATGATTATAATTGTGTTTTTTCACGTAATTTAAATTGTTGGTAATTTATTTCTGAGCTGACATTTCTATATATACGTATGCTGTATATGCGTGTCTAACTGATTATTATATTGATTATTGTTGTCTCTTGTTAGTATGAAAGTTTGACATGAAAGTTGTCCTTGTTTAATTGTATTAATATATTATCGGTAGACTTGCATATGTAGTTCTTTTTATAGCAATGCTGTTTTTGAAATTTTTCTCATTGAAGTGACTTTTTGAGACTTTTTCCTAAGAAGACATGGTGTTTTTCAAGAGAACTTTTTCCATTTGGAACTATATTTGAAATTCCTTGAGGACTTAGAACTTTTTCCTAGAAGAAGTGGATAGGGCTACATTTAATGAAATTTTTTCATTGTTATTGTTCAAATTTTTGAATTCTTGTTCGAGTTTATGTATATACGTTGCTTGTTTGATGTTAAATTTTTGAATACTAGGTCTTGTTAAAGTTTATGTACATATGTTACTTGTTCGATTGTTAAATTTAAAAGGAATTGATTATCTTGTTAAAGTTTGTTAATCAATTGTTTGTTAATCAATTTAAAATTAATTTAAGTATACAATAATTTTTTAAAGGCTGGATTGGTATTTTTTTTGTCAAATCGTCGATGAGGGGGGCTTTGTTGAATTTTCGCTCAGATCATCGGCGGTTTGACGTTTTATGTAAATTTTCCTCTGCTACGTACGTTCGACCGTGACGTCACAACGGTATGACGTAAGGACCGGAAGTTGGGCGTTTCTGCTTCTGGACGAATCGCATCTGGCCATGTGTTTTGAGAGGGCATTATAAACGGGTGTTAAGATATTTTTATATCAGATGTAGTCTTAATCTAACTTGTTTATACGGTGTTGTTCCTCTTTTAAATTTTCTTCGGTTAGGAGACCGGCAACTATTTAAAGGAAATGCGGTGAATTTAATTAGAGAGTGATTACACGATACCGCTGGTCGGTTGTCTCCTATGTTCCTGTGTTTTTAAGAAGAAAATTTAAGTGTCTTTTCAAGCCAGTGTCCTTTTTTGTGTAAAGTGTGCCGTTTTTCGTCAACGTGAGTTTCCTGTCATGGACTGCATGAAGTCAACGTACTGTACGTATCCTTTGTGTTATTTTCGGAACTAAAAACTTTAAAGAATCTCGGAAATGTATTTGTAATGTAATTGTTTTGGGGTTTAACTTTTTTGTAAAGCTGTTCGGGTATTTTTTGACGTCGTAGTTTAATATATTTCTTTTTATTTAATTTCGGTAAAAACCTAATCCAGCCTATTTAAGTAAACATTCTTTAAGTAGTTTAAGAACCTGTTAAATCGTGCAATATTTATATACTTTTGTTTCTTGATATACCTTATACAAATTTCTTTATATATACAATATTTATTTACAGTTTTTCGAATCAATAAAATTTGTTCTATTTTAAACTTATTTCAACGTCTGATCATTTGGCTTGTTTACTTTTCTATACTTTAATATTTTAGTTCAACTGAGCACTTTAACTATAATTGACTTAAAAGTCAATACAAACGTTAATGCAGATTTGATTGGCATTCTTACTGCAGATGTTATATTTGCACACAATCGAATTTATAACTATTTGCAACAGCAAAGCTTTGTTTATGTACGGCTAAAAATAACGAAACAATAATAAGCCACAACATTAGTACGTAAAAAATTATACTTTTAGATTTAAAATGCATTTTACTGCACACAATTAAACAATTTCACATACCATAGATACGGGAAAAAATCGGATTGTAGAGGTTAATCTCAGCACCGAAAAATTATAAAACCAGCCGAAAAAATCCTTCATAGGGTAGACTAACCAGTGAATGAACGTTTATGACGCTGCTTTCACAAAGAATGAACACCGAGATATAATGACCAGGACAACCAACCATATGTCAGATAGCTTTCTACTACATGGGAGGAAGTCAGTGTTGCCAATCCATCTAGTGGAATGATTTTCAATCTTTATTTTTAGCCTACTTTTCTTTTTTTTTAATTCGAAGAATTAAAAAAAATAAAAAGTAGGTATTGACATGCGGTCGATGTCCGTCCGTTCGTCTGTCTGTCCGTACCCCCCTTAATTTTTTTTTATTAAAAAGGTATGACCTCAGAAACCCAACTTTCACACTTTTTGTCCGGTTGTCTGTATGATAGGACGGATATAAATATTTGTCGATGAATTTACCATTGGATTAGCATTTAATTTCAATTTCGAAGTCATTTGAATCGCTGTTGCCAACCCAGCAATGGCATGATAAACTTTATTAATTTAAAAATAATATTATTTGAAGCAAAATTTATTTTGGTTATAAATCAGTTTGGATTGTTACGTTGGATTGTGATCATTTGATTGTTAATTATTTGTTTACTAAGTAAGTGGCAAGGCATATATTTTTGCGTTTAATCCTGATTAGTTTTAATTTACATTTCATATTTTAAGTGCATCTTGGAATAGTTTTATAGTTTTTGTTCTACGAATAATTAAATATTTATTTCTGCCTGCAAATAAATCACGCAGACGATAAGTAATATTTATTTTATTTGCGATAGAAAATTAACGAAAATAATTTATTTCGGAACTTTAAATTATTGCTGGATGCTGTGTTTAGTGAAATTCATTCCTAATGCGTAAAAATTTATTGTAGAAATGGTTGTAGATGACACTTACTGTTACGAACCCAGTTGTTTCCCGGTAAGAAATTTAGCAAGTATTTAAGTAACAGAAAAGTAGGCTATTTTAGTTCCCTATGAATTTCTTGCTTAGCTTCACGAGGACTATCGGCGACGGCGTCATAATTTGCGACAGTCAAGGGATGAAGGGTAAGGAGTAAAGTGACTTGAGAATTTCTAAATAGACAATCAAACGCATATTTCTCCCAAGGATGGCATAGTACGCGGCATCGGGACTTCAAGCACATTTAGCGTGCACTCGCTCTCCACGGATTGTTATACGTTGGACGTTTTACTGAACAGAGCGTTTACAGGTCTGCAGTAATTTTGGCAATTCCGGGGCCCAAACAATGAACCTTTCGCTTGCAAGGCAAGTGCCTTACCAACTGGGCCCTTCAACCCGGGCAGTATTGCAAAGCAAATCGTGGTCCAAAGCTAGGTTACTTTTTTTCATGGCATTTTAATGTAAAATAATTGTACGAAAAGCAGTTTCATTTAAATTTAAATTCCTGTTGGGATCTTGAGTTGGGATCAGTATCCTTGCATGCTGCGTTGATTGATTCGCCACCTTTTCATCAAGGCGCGAATGCCTTCATTTCACAAGTTGCGATATTCCGCTTCGTGCTGTAGCTTTTCATTAGTTTCAGCGTTTCGGAACTTTCTTTGCCTTATTGTTCTTCGTTTCTCGAAACCACTTCAATCGAAGATCCTTTCTTTTAAAATTACTTTTAGAAAGCATGGAAGACTGGGGATGGATTTGATTAAAAAAAGATACCATTTGAGAGAGAGAGAGAGCTAAATAAAAGAAAGAAAACAAAACTTTTTAGTCGATTTATTATTTTGAATTTGTCGATAAAATTTTTAATAAGGACTAAACAGAAGCTTATTTTTGAATATTTTATTTATAATATGTTTATGAATATTAAATAGAATTCTTATACTATTCAAACTAAAAACCTAAATTTCAATCATTAGTAAAAAAAATGTTTAATTTTGCTAAGCTTCAAGTAAAACTGATAAAATAAAAAAAAAGAATCCAGAATTCTCTGCATTTATATTACCAAAAGCGATGCGAATCAAATCAATTTAAGATTAAGTTGGTTCAAACAAATATCAGAAAACCTTTTTAAATACTAAATATAAAATTTGCTAATCCTTTAACTTCTAAAATGGCCCTGACGACCGCATTAGTAGGGATTTGATAATACTACTCCTATAACAAGTTCCGCGGCAACTAAAGTACTTAGTGAAAATATTAATAAGGTAATAATTTAGTACGTAAGAATGTGGTAACTCATAACGTTCTTGCTAAAAGAGTTTTTTTAATACTGATTGAAAGTCAGTGACAAACCTTTATGAAGAGTTCATATATTCCAATTTTGAATCGATTTTGTTAATTTATCCATTTAGTTATCATTAATTATTTTTATCATAAATAACTGCATTTGTTTTTCTATTTTAGTAATACAAATATTATTTGGGATAGGAATTGATCATATACTACTTTACAGTTTACCTTCTGAAATATTCGTTAATCTAAAACTAAATATTGAATATATTTAGAAATGGTCATGACCTTTTATGTTCCAATGTTTAGTTTAGTTTTTGGCTGGGTGAGAGTCCATATCTACACATGCTGTTCTTTTCGGCTTTGCCCCATTACACCACAGTAGGTTCCTCGACAGAGTCAATGAAATAATTATCTGCAGGGGGACCACAGGTCTCTGCACCACGGCCATTAGGAATGGTGTTTGATGTACTTGTGGTTTCTGTAGACTTTTTAAAATGTGGATGGGTGTTTAGCCCATTACACAACCTTACTCTTTTACCCGGGCTTAGGATCGGCATAGGGATGGACAAAGCCCCACCTATGGCAGAGTAAACAGCAAAAGCCCATAAAATAAAATAAAAATGTACACTACATTCTATTCAGTAAGGGAAGAAAATAACTAAAAAAATATTTTCTGACAAAACTTGTTTTGGTGTCACTATTAAATGTACGGAAATTCTGATAACTTTTTCAGTTTTAAAAATATCAATAATGTAATTTCATTACTTATAAAAAATATATCATTTTAAATTTAAAACCGAAAATAGGCGGATATCTACATTAAAATATACTATAGAACATTCGTTTAATATTTTTCTATAACGAATAAAATATTGTGGCATTGATGAGTATTCTACATGACTCAATCACTTGGACAAACATACTGAGATTGGAAGAAAAAATATTTTATTAAAAATATTATAAGAAATAATGTGAAGTAGTGTTTGTTGCTAATATATCTATGTTCGTGTCAGTCATCGTTATCACGGAATCGAAGATTTTAATCAAGTTTATAAAATACGTTCCACAGATCAAAAACGCTAAATTTTTGATTAAATTATATTGAATATACAATTTTAGAAAAAACTTTTGAATTAAAATTATTGAAGTAGTGAATAATAATTTGAATGTTGGCAGTACGCTTGTAAAAGTAATGCGATTTATCATTAAAAACTTTTCCAACTACATGAAAAAATACCCAATTTTTGTTTAATTTAAAACGCACCCAAAGTGTCCTATAATATTTGAAGTAAATAATACGTTATGCTTTTATAATGAAAAAAATTGGGATGGAGTTCCCAAGTTTATAAAAAGCCAAAAATTGGATAAAAGCATTCATTCGACAATAGCTCTGGAACAGTTCTGTGCACGACAGACATATACATTCATGACTATCTAGCAGATAAGTTACAATTTTCATATAAATTAACTGAAAAAGAATTCAAAACCCCAGAATATAAAATCCTAGAAGACTTGTACTAGGGAAAAGCCAATATATATATATATTGGAGATATCCTGAAATATATGAAACCAAGTGAAGTTGTAGAATGAAGTTTCCTAGTTTATTGAAAGTCGTGTATACTGGGTCTCGTTATGAATTTGCCGTTTTTAGGTTTCTAGCATCAGCGTTAAAATTCCAATATGCATTTATAGACGCAAATAATTCTTCTGTTGTTAAGACAGGCCTGTCGGAAGGAAAAGTCGATATAGTCTTAGGAAGGTTAGGAATACGTGAATACGAATTCCAATTCGTTGATTTCTCTGTGCCATATGATGCTGAGGACATACGTTTTGTAATTGAGAAAGGAGGTGAAAGACCAAAATTTGAAATGTTTGCGACTCCGTTCAATGGGGATGTTTGGTTAAGTGTCCTATTCATATCCGTCGTATCTGCCTTTTTGTTTAGAAAAGCGACAAAGGCCTCAATGTCACACATTTGTCTATCGATTCTTGGAAGTATGCTTAAACAATCGATGGATATCGAAGCACATGGGCGTAAGAAAAGGATATTTCATGGTGCTTGGTACACTTGGGCCGGTGCGATATCTTCATTTTACATTGCTCTGTTCCTGAGCTATATGACGGTTCCCACCAAAGAATGGACCCCGAAGAACTTCCAAGATCTGTCTTACGCGGTAAAAAACAAGGGATATATTTGCCGAGCTGATCCAAGCCATGTTGTGTACTTGTTGAAAAGTAATGAGGAACACTTGAGGATTCTGGGAAAGGAAATGAAAAAAAACGATTGGATTACCTGGAACAACAAAATTGCTCCGATTGGCCCAAAAGAAGCTTGGATAGAAAGCAAATTTATTATTGAATTGAAAGACCAATCCAGCCGAATCAGAGTGATCTCGGACGAAGCTTTAATATTTCAGCCCATTTCTATTGGTGTAAGAAAAAATTTCTGTTGCAAAGAGCAGCTAAATTTAGCCATGCTGCAATTGATAGAGATGGGTGTGTTTGCTGATTTACTAGCTAAGCTCATGTCGGTAAGTGTATGGAGGAGAGATTTATATCGGGGGGTACGGAAAGACGACACTAGTTCCAATATCAAGTTGACGGAGTTGCAGTACGCTTTTTATCTGCTTTTCATCGGCTACGCATTGTCCTTTTTTGTCTTTTTATGTGAATGGGTGAAAGGTCGAAGTTGTTTGAAAATTCTCAGGGCGTCAAAACGGCAAATAAATAAAAAAACGCATATAAAAATAAACAAAATTTTTCGAATTTTTTTAATGAAAAAGAAAAACCGAAACTAAAAGGGTTGTAAAAAATGCCATTGTCAGGACTCTCTTATTTGTAACTGCCGATTGCATTATAACACCGCGTTTTACGCTTTTACTGGAAAGCAATCTGCTGTCTCATTCTCCGTCCCGTCGAAAATACTTACGCAAAGTCCGAACAGTCTTGCTTTGTGTATTTCATGTGCTTTCTACTATTATTGGATAATAATGAACCAGGTTACACATCCCTTCACACATACCCCTTGGCACCTTCCGAACAATGGGGCTAGGTTATTGAATCAACGAATACTTGAACCTTCGGACTGTGATGTTCCATGTGCAAATGTTAAACAAAATGTGGCTCGTCGCCACGATCTTCACCTACAGCAGGTCAACCCACACCCAAAAGCTTCATTCACTGTGGGCTTATCTATAAACCTTCATTCACTGTGAACGTATCTCTATCCTGTAGCATTCAAATTCTCATTTATCGTAGAAGCTAACCCCCTGCTTTTCACAAAATATCTACTACTTAGTTAAAAACCTTTGTCACCGTTCAACCCCGATACCCCCACCAAAGATTCTGTCACCACTCTTCTATAATGCAAAACGGATAATCTTCCCGCCTCACCAACGATCATTGCTAAAATTATGATTTATGCTTCCAAACTTTACCAGAAAAAAATAACTACCATCTTTAAAGTTCATCGTCCTTATTCCTAAGCAGTGCATCCTTCAACCACCACCTTGTGCCATCAACACAGCAACTATCGTGTGTATAACTTGTTAAATGTAGACACTAGATAATATAATCAAAATTAGAAGTCCATGTATAACTTTTGATGCGAAGCGCAGATCTTGCCACTACAATGCTATATAATGTATCTGGATTGCTTCCTCCGGAAATCTCATGCTCAATAACTTAGAACTCATATAAAAGGTAATGCGAAGATGTTTTGTGTAATATAGACAAAAACCAGTTTAGATCTGAAAAAGCCTCGTTATGAAAATTTTAATTCTGGAATTTTAAAATTTTGAATAATGCATAAACTAAGTATTCTGAATAAAAGCACATGTTCAAATGAACTATATAGTTAGATCCTGCTATACAAAACACAGTAGAGCCTCGATTATCCATCCCTCTTTTATCCGGAACTCTCTGTTAACCGACCACTTCAGTCAACATAAAAAATATATCCAACAATGCCATTTTCGGTTATTCACAAACGAAAGCGGTCTCAGAAATATAGGATTGTAAAGTAAGGAATATCTCTAAAGTACTAGAATCGGCACTTCCGCATTCAAAAATCAGTAATCTCTGGCTAGTTTAAAATAATAATTATTCGGTGATTCTGAAATCGGAATTTGCGGTGATTTTAAGATAACAAAATTCAATATTTCAAAAAAGTAAAACCAGATTTCCAAAAATCCTTAAGTTTCGGAAAACTACCGGAATTTTCTAAAATCGTGAGACAACAGGCAGCTATCTACTGTATAAAACTAAATAAGCACATTTTCCAGATAAAAATATCAGCGGAGTTCCGGAAAAATTGCTTTCTTTTGGTGAGAATGTTAAAAACGTTTTAGCATTTTCATTTCGAAGAAGTCTCAGTTTCAGAGATCATTAACAAACACTAAAACTCAATGTTTACGTTAACCCTCTAATGCATGAATTTTAATTTCATTCCAAAAAAATATAGGGGAGAGGAGGGAGGATTGGGACGGTGGGAGGGGTGGGACAACTGAAATTATGGCAAAATAAATGACCTCATTTTATTTTTAGTCTCACCACCGGATAGCATATGTATAGCTTCTTGTTGTTACCTATTTCCAGTTTGCCCAGATTCAACTCTCAGTTTACATTCGGAAAAAGTTTATTTTCACACCTCCAGAGAAAGTTTTTAAATCTATTTTAAGTTTTATTTATTTACTCATGTAACTTCCAAAGCAAACATAATATAGTGTCACAGTACTCTTAAAGATACAATGTACGCTTATCAGCAATTTAGTTAAGTCCAAAGTCAGCATGTTTTATGTAAGAAGTTATTTTTCAGAAGCATTATGTAGAGGGAGGAATGGGACACACTGAAGGAGGGAGGAATGGGACAGGTAAATTCCTCCTTTTTCCAGTCCATTCTTCCTTTACCCTGTCCATAAGTTCATTTCCTAAAGCCGAACTTAGGAATCCATTGAATAAAAGTAAATGAAATAAAAAGGACAAAAAAAAGGAGTAAACAGATACCCCTGAGAAGAAGGAAATTGAGAAAGCAGAAGCTGCCAGACTAGAAAAAAAAAGGTACCAACTAAAATATGTATGTTCAAGCTTAAAATTTAAAAATTCAAAAGAAAATTACCGTTTAAAGATCTGAAACCAGTGATAGCGAAGAGTTATTATATTCAGTACATGGCAGTTCAGATGATGACATGGAAATAACACAAGAGATTGACTGGATGAAGGACAAGCCTAACATAGGCAAATGTAATTTTGTGCTTGTCAAATTCCTCACCAAACAGTCAATTGTTTTCTACGTTGCAGTGGTGGAGAGTATTGACAATGCTGAAAGTTACAATGTAACATTTTTGAGAAAGGACACGAACGGAAATTTTAATTTTCCCCAAAAGGATGGCTACAGTATAATAGAAAAAAAACCATATTATCATGAAATTGCTGCCACCACAATTGATCGGTGGGACCAGTAGAGCGCAGTGTTGCTTTTCTTTTGATTTAAAACTTTCTCATTATGATATTCGATAAGTTTTCTTTAATTTTCAAATGTGTCCCATCCCTCCCATACTCATGTCCCACTCCTCCCACCCAAGAGGGAGGAATGGGACAAAATTCTTGCAATTTGAATTTCTCAACAATAACAAAATAGTTCAACATTTATATGCTTTGTATTTTTTAAAAGTAATTTAAAACATGTAAGTTTATTATTTAACCATTTGAATCTATAAATAAGCATGGAATAATGAATAAAAAAATATTTATGTGAAAATGTCCCAATCCTCCCTCCTCTCCCCTACATTTATCTTTATACTCTGGGGATACATTATGGGAAAAATACTAAAATCAATTTTACTGCACTAGAATTTAAATGATTTTAATTAAAAAAAATTTCTAATGACAAAAACCAACGACAAAATTCCAATGTTGATAATAATGACTAGAAAACTACTAAATATATTTCAAAATAACCCATTTTAACTATAATTAATTTTTCAAAACAATTTATTTGTATTTAGTACTACTATTATTATACTTTGAATACTGTCAAAAACGTAATTTCACAACAGTTAATAACCTCACTCTATAATTTTGAAAACACTTTTACTACTTTCATCAATGAGGATTATTAGTAACTGAAACTTCAAAATGGAATGTAATATATGAAAAAACACAAATTTGTCGAGAGGCAGCTCGAATTTAATTGAATAAAGTGGATTATGTTACTTGTTGCCAAACGGCAACAGATGCATCAGAGGGTTAAACAAGGGCGGATTTCGGACGTTGCGCAGGTGATTTTGTCCACAAAATATCGGCGTAACCTATATTATAAGTTTAACTATTTAATAAAAATTCTGTATTATCTGGAATTTTTGATTATTAGACATACCTACTGTCCCAGTTTGATCGGATAATTGAGGTTCTACTGTAATATAGTTTATTAAAATATATTTATTTTATAAAAAAATTTTTGAAAAAAATCCTACTTTTACATTATAATTTCAATATCAGACGAATGCAAAAGTTAGACTATTTGAAACAGGGAAAAAAAATTACTTTTTTTTGTAGTTTCTTTGAAAAAGTGTTCAATTTTGGTTTCAAAATGGTCACGTGGTCCGAAATGCCAATTCCTTGTTTGTTTTGTTTTTTTGTGGCAAAGTGTTGAAACAAGCCCATTATAAAAAATAGTGTATGCATCGCTTGTGAAAAGTCAACTGTTTAATATACATGTCATTCTTTAAATATTAATTTATAAGATCCACTTGTTTTAATAAGTATTACTTTTCACAATTGTTGCATAAATTACTATATTTTATTTCTATTTCTCGTATGATATGAGCTATATTTTGGCTGTATTTTATTTGTAATAAATTGCATATGCGTCCTTAATTAATTACATTTATTTATCTATATTTCATTTTTGATGAATTAATATTTGTAGTGATTATTAACTCCAGCGTCGGTGAAACTAATGTTATTTTCAATAACGTAATGAATAAGATAAGATAATGGCGGTATTGCGCTGGGGTCGGAAATCCTAAATGGAGATTTTGAGTTTTCTACACGCTTTGGAGGGTGTTGGAAAAGGGTTCTTGAACATTTTTGTCCGTCTGTCAGCCTGAAATTCCTCTTAAGCTGCAACTAAAAGACCGATGGACTTCAAATTTTTTACCCGAGTTCCAAGTACAGCTGTGGAAATAAAAAAGTACCCACTTGAGGTTATTTCCTCCGTTAGTCACTATATAGAATCGGACCTTTTTGAGATTGTGTACAATTAACATTCTGAGTTCATTGCACGATACAAAATTTGCATAAGGGGCCGTCTTCATATTAAAAATATCACGATCTTTGAAATTTCCAATGGCAACACCCAATTTTAATAACTTAGAAATGTTAAGCACTCTTGAAAACCCTTAAATCTAAGTTTTTGTTACATTTGAATGAATATTTGACTAGTTATTCAATCGAATCACTTGTGGACCTTTTGGGGACCATCTCTAAAATGACAAGCAAGCATGCATGCAAAGCCGTCTTTATTTATCAATTACACACGTAATCTTATACACAGTCCCCTAAAGGGTAATTATAAAGTATTTTGTGATTTACTCAGCAAATTATGAATAAAAACTTTTAAAAATTGGGATTTCGCTTAAACTTCTTGTCTTGAATTTATTTCTTTAAAAATATTAAGGGGTTTATATTCATATTTTTTTTAAAAATCAATATAATAATTATTTAAAAATATAAAAATTGTTTTAAATACCCCAATATTGAATGCATTTTGTTTGGGTTATTATAATTTCTTTTCTGTAAAAAATTCGTTTCATTATCTTAATTATTTATAGATTGGGATAGTTTTTTATGTGCAACTCATTTAACATTATGGGACCTAAACTTTGCACGTCTCTAACTCCTCTAATAATGCTTAAAAACTAACGAAATTTGGCATTTCGTATTTACATAGGTCAGAGATTTGAAATATGGTTTCAAAAAGGGGTGTTGCCATTGAAAAATTTAAAGTTAGTAACATTTTTAATATGAAGATGGCCCCTTATGCAAATTTTGTGTCATGCAATTAACTCAGAATGTTAATTGTTCACAATTTCAAAAAAGGTCCGATTCTATAGGGTGACTAACGGATGAAATAACCTCAAGTGGGTACTTTTTTATTTCCACAGCTGTACCTTTACGCATTTAAAAAAATACCATTGGCTGAAAAGTAGCTCCGATTCGTAGCCGAAATTTCCTCGTAAAGAAGGAAATTACCCTCCCAACGGAGTCATGGTCTCTTGCAATTCAGCCTTTTGTTTTGTGCGTAAGAAAAATTTTCTGTAAAAAAAGGTTTCTGTAAAAGTGGTCTTAAAAAATCTGCGGATTCGTAAATATCGAAGACGAGTCGCAAAAATGACGCTCAATTACTTTGGGTGTTCGCTCAAGTGTGGACCTCGTCACTTGACCAGGGTTCCAAATTAACCTATCTACCTTATTAAGCAATTTAACAGCCTACATTTTTTTTTAATCGCAATTTTTATGTTTAAGCTTTCTTGTCAGTGACAAAAACTTACACGCATTCAATGGGTTAATGATAATTTTTTTAATTCGTTGAACTATCATTTTTTATATTCTATTTCAATAACTACAAAAATAAATTATAATAACTGAAAAAAGCCTCTTGAAATACACATGATGGCTTACTCATCCATCTTCCACTATATAGCTTCATAGTGGATAACGAGTCTGAATCTCAATCAGTAGGTCCCGGGCTCGAATTCCGGCTGGAAAGCTCATGAATGTTTGTCTTGTCAATAAAATTATATTATCTATGGGTTTTGTCCAGAGACATAAAATAGAATGGACTGCGCATTGGCAAACCTAAAGGTGATCTATCATGGTCATTTGATGGGGTAGGATTTGGGGATTTTTCCCCCGGCACTTGATCGCGGCAAGTTGGCGAGTTTTTTTTACTACGACTTGAACATATGAGGCCACCAATCTAGTGCTATGGAAAAGAAGCTGAGAAAGGAACAAAGATGAATCGCTATTTTAATTCATTTACTGTTCAATTCAACAAACGTTAGACTTTTTAAACATCAATAACTCAAAAACTACCCAATTACTTAAAGTATGCAGAACTAAATAAATGTTACCTGTAAATTGTAACAAATCCTTTTTTGCGCCACTCTTTACAATGCCAGCCAGCTCTTATATGGTTTTTATGTCCGGCGATAATTTGCATAGTTCTAACGAAACGGTAGCAAAAAGTTGCCATATGTTGCAACCTTTCTCCTCATGGCGAGTTTCATGTTTGTACGTTTTTGGAAGCTTCTTGACTATTAAATTAGCAGTCCATTCTATTTTATGTCTCTGGTTTTGACTTTGTCTTTAGTTGTGTAAAAATGAAATCCAATCTCTCCGGAGAATCTGGCAACATTTCCTATGGGATATCATTGGGCATGCGACAACAGCAAGCACAACTGAATAGCTTTCGAAGTATAGTGATTTACAATCAACAACACTCAATAAATCTACTTTCAACATCACAATCTTAGCACCCAAAACAACTACTTCATAATCTCTAAGCCAATAATATAAATAATATTTATTATTTGTTGATTTACAACCTAGGGATGAACTAAGTTTTTTATTCCTGTACGTCATTATCCCAGTCCGTGAGATAGCCACAGCGGCATAGAAATTTATGGCGGTACTTCACAAGATAAACTGATTTCCAGACCCTTCCGCCCCGGTCTTTACTGAAGGATAGAAATATGCATTTATTTAACCTGTAGCAATAAACATTTGTTCCAGAATATACATACGTTTCAATGCCAGTGGGTAAAGGAAAACACCCGTGATGGACGGCGTTGTGGGAAATAGGAAAACAATCAAATTAAGTGGCGCAAGGCTTGGGATGGAACACATGACGAATGCCCCTGGAGGGGCCTGAATATTGGAGTCGTGAGATGGCAAACCTGTGGTTTTGACACACGAATAGACTTATTCAGATATTTTACAAATCATAGAATTTTTTAAAGAAAATATGGTTGCCTAAATGTTTGCCTTGATAAAGCCATTAAATTGCTTTAATGATATTGGAGTCTTACCTTGTTAAAATCAGATGATACGGCCCTGAGTAATATACAGTTAAAATAAATTAAAAAGGGTTTTCATTTAAAAAATATATTATTTTGCGGTCCATTTTCTGCCGGTTATTGAGAACAATTTTTTTAGCTTCGTATTGTGATACTTAAATATTTATTTGTTTTTAGCTTAAAAAAGTAAGCAAAAAATATCTGTAAAAATATTGATAAGATACTTTTTACTGAAAACAATTTATAATATGTTTTTCTTTTTATATCTTTTTTTTTATCAAGAACACAAAGAAAGGACATCCCTTCCCTCCACTGAAAAATAAAGGAATATATTGCTTTGTTAAATTTAAAACAACCTTTAAATTTTAGGCATCTTTTTTGTATCTGATGCTCAATATTTGCCTTCATATTTTCCGAGTAAATATTTATGTTTGGTACTGCTAATGAATGCTTTTCGTTCCGTATTATCAAAAATGCACTTTTATATAGAACCGCAAATAATTCGTTCTGTCTTTTGTAAATATGTTGCTCAACCTGTCAAAAAAAAAAAAAAAAAGATTCAAGGATGAAACAACATATTTTCGGGGAGTTTCTATATCATACTGAATAAAACCTTTGCATGTTTTTTTTAAAGGAGTTTATCACTAATTATTTTACAATGCCGGCTTAATTTAAAGCAGAGGATAAGAAAAGGAAGAAACGCATAGAAGAAAAAAATATTCTAGAAGTTTTGTTTTGAAAACCCAGAAACAGTGCACCAAAACTCCTTAATAGAGGATAGAGCATGCCAACCAAATGCTCTTTGTGTTGGGCATTCGGAATAATTTTCCATCCTCTTCGAGCTTTGCCCATCCATCGTGGCGAGCGTGGCTGTGACATCAAACAGCGTGTCACAGTCAGGTGCTGAGAATGGCCCCTGATTTGGCCGGCAAAGTCATCGCTTATTCGGGTGATATGTCGAATTAGGTTACGCATGGCGCAATGTGTGAGGGAGAGAGAGTTTGAGGGGTTTTCGTTGGTGTTGTCGGACAGAATTTTCATCATTTTTATTCTTCGGCAAACATGATTAGTTTTAGGGTGGTGATGGCTGATTGTTAGTTGATGGTATTGATGGTGGATGTTGGAATCAGAATGTGTGTTGTATTTCTCATTATTTCTGTCGAAAATAAGTTTTGAAACATGTATAAGTTTAGGTTTCAAGCTTCTGTCAACTTTCAAGTATTTTTAAACTGTTCATCGAGAACGAGTTAATTTATAAGAACATTTTGCATTAGCGCATACCTAAGTACTTGGCTTACTCAAATTTTACGGTTTGCAATGTTCATTTTTGTTTTTTTATTCTTAAATTAGGATGACAACCATCATATTTAACTAGTATGAACCAAAATTATTCAATTCATGCTAAATTGCATTAAAGGTTAAAGTGAAAATATTACAACCATCACCTATCATCCCCTTCCTATTTACACCAAAGAAATTTTTTTTATCTTAAAAATTAAAAGTTAAAAAATATCGTTAAACTTTTATTAATTTTAAGGTAGGCGAATACCCAAATTTCTAAAAATTTTACTATTACTTTAATCTTTTAAGAATGTGGCATAGTGATTTCAAATATAATTGACAATGCTTTTAAGGCAATTTTTTTTATTGAAATAGAAATGTTTTATTTTAAACGGTGTTTTTCACTTAAAAAAAGGGAATTACGCTAAAACTTCTAGTATAAGTAGTTTTACATTAATTTACCTGAAAATTTTTGCAGATGCTATTTTAATATATATCTGTGCTATAAGCCTCTAGCATCTAGTGCAAAAATAGTAGTTTTTTTTTTCAAATGTCCAAGTGTAAGTTAATCGAAAAAAATATTTTTTTTAGTTTTTTCATCACATTACATTTTCCTTAATAACTTCTTTTCTTGTAATTTGTATGTAACTCTAAAGAGTCATTGCATGTATCAGTTCAAGACGGAGAATTTATCTCATAATTAATATTTATAGAAAGAATATTCAATGTGGTAGACTTGTTAGCGCAAGCCTCTTTTTTTAGTTGCAAAAGTTTTTACAACTTATTAGTCTTTTTTAGTCTTTTTTTAGTCGATGTCCCTCCGTCCGCCTGTCTGTCTGTCCATCCGTCCATACTCCCTTCCAAAATCGGTTCTATAAATCCGATCTTAACAATTCTTTTTTTTATTAGAAAGACATAACCTCAGACATCAAACCTTCGTACTTTCTGTCCCTCTGTCTGCACGATCGGACGAACATAAATCTATTTGTTGACAAATTTCCCTTTGAATTAGCATTGAAATTCAATTTCAAGTAATTTAAATCGCTGTTGCAAACTAAAAATGCTACGAACTAGTGATGAGATACGTCATAAAATTCAGCGCATCGAAATTAGAATACATTGAAAATTTCAGAAAAGAATTCGAATTTTCGAAGTACTTCAATTATTTAAAGAACTTCAAAATTTAATGCTCATTTAAAAAGCATATGAAGCCATTTTTAGAATACTTTTCTTTTTTTAATTCGAAGAATTAAAAAAAAAATCAAAAGTAGACATTGACATGCTGTCGATGTCCGTCCGTCCGCCTGTCTGTCCGTACCCCCTTTCCAAAATCGGTTCTATCAATCCTATCTTAAAAATTCTTTTTCCATTAGAAAGGTATAACCTCAGACACCAAACTTTCATACTTTTTGTCCGTCTGTCTGTACTATCGGATGGACATAAATCTGCTATTTGTCGACGAATTTCCCATCGAATTAGCATTGAAATTCAATTTCGAGTCAGGTAAATCGCTGTTGCAATTTCCAATTGCTACGGGAAAGTGAGATACGTCAAAAAAAACCAGCGCATCAAAAATGAAAATACAATGAAAATTTCAGAAAAGAATTTGAATTCAAAGTACTTCAACTACTTAAAAAAAACAATGCTCATTATGCTCATTTATCATAATGCAAAAGCATAGGAAGCCATTTTTATTAGAATTAAATCACCATTGCCATCCCAGCAATCGCTCGAGAAACTTTAATTCACAATAAATTAAAATAAATTTATTTTTGTGGCATCGATCAGTTTGAAATGACGTCAAATATTTCTAACTTCCAGTGTATTTGTATGTTGGTATGCAATGTTTTCATTTTATTTGAAAGGAGAACTATTACATATTTATTCTTTGAAATATAAATTTTTGCAAACGATTTTAGTAATAATTATTTAATTTTCGAAATAAAATAAATGAAACTAGCCGAACTAGCGGGTAAATGTTTAATATAGAATTAATGCTGCGTTTGGCGCCTTTTTACCTGTTAAACACAACTGTTGTGTGGAAGCGGGAGATATTCTGTTACAAACCTCATTGTTAAATTACATTTCCTATTTTAAGTGCATTTTGAAGTAGTTTTATGGTTTTTGTTCTGCGAATAATATAATATTTATTTATAACTGCAAATAATCATGCGGACGATAAGTAATATTTGTTTTATTGACGATAGAAAATTAATGAAAAAAATTGGCTTTACAAGTTGAAATTATAGCTGGATGCTGTGTTTAGTGAAATTTATTCTAATGTATATAAATTTAATGTAGAAACGGTTGTTGATGTCACTTACTGTAACGAACCGAGTTTTTCCAAGATAAGAATTTCAGTAGGTATTTAAGTAACAGAGGAAAGTAGGCTATTAAAGTTCTTTTGGAATTTCTTGTTATTAGAATTAAATCACCATTGGCATCGCAACAATCGCTCGAGAAACTTTAATTCTTTTAGACAATAAATTAAAATAAATTTATTTTTGCGAAATCGATCAGTTTGAAATGACATCAAATATATTTCACTATGAGATTCTTTGTATGTTTGCATAAAATGTTTTCATTCCATTTGAAAGCGAGAACTATTACATATTTATTCTTTGAAATATAAATTTTTGCGAACGATTTAAGTAATAATTATTTAATTGTTGAAATAAAATAAATGAAAGTAGCCGAATTTAGCGGATAAATGTTTATTATAGAATTAATGCTGTGTTTGGCGCTTTTTTACCTGTTAAACACAACGGTTGTTTATAAGCTGGCTAAGTGGCAGATTATGTTACAAACCTACTTGTTAATTTACATTTCCTATTTTAAGTGCATTTTGGAGTAGTTTTATGGTTTTTGTTCTACAAATAATTAAATATTTATTTATAACTGCAAATAAATCACGCAGACGATAAGCAATAATGATTTTATTTGCGATAGAAAATTAATGAAAATAACTGATTTGGTTTTAAAAATATATAATTATAGCTGGATGTTGTGTTTAGTGAAATTTATTCTAATGTATATAAATTTCATGAAGAAACGGTTGTTAATGTCACTTACTGTTACGAACCTAGTTTTTTCAAGATAAGAATTTTAGTAAGTTTTTAAGTAACAGGAAAGTAGGCTATCTTAGTTCTTTTAGAACTTCTTGTTACAAACATATAATTAATTTAACATATAAAAATTCCCGCCCATATATATGCATGCTTCTTTGTACACTGCTCGAAACAATAAGTGGAGAGCATAGTTTAAGGGGTCCAGTACCTTCCCCAACTTTTTCTTTATCTATGAACTTATACTATTCTGATTTTATACACCGGTGCATCAAGCTTTAATAAAACCTATTAGCAAAAAAATTGAAAATGACTCATTATTTTTAAAAATTTAATTTTTTGTTAATTTTTTTAACAATTTTCAAATCTCTACTCCTCCCTAGGGACTGGAGAGCCCAGTCGGTTAAGCACTCGCTTAGCATGCGGAAGGTCCCAGGTTCGGGTCCGGGCATCGCCAAAATAGCTGCCGACCTATAAACGGTCCGTGCAGCCAAAAATGTCCGAAGATTAATACCCCCTGTACCAAAAATGTCCGGCGATTAATACCAGAGACATAACATAGAGTGGACTGCGCATTGGCAAACCTAAAGTGTCCTAAACATCTAACTTACACAGTCACATGACTGTGTCGCGTTTGGCTCGCATCTATGGCGAGTTTACCATTTGGCGAGTTTTTCCACAACGACCTGAACACAGAGGCCGACAATCTAATGTTATGATAAAGAAGCTTGGAAAGGAGCAAGGATGAATCGCTAGTATTTTAAGATCCTCTTAATAGATATCAGATTATTTCTTTGATTTAGTGAGTCGACTTAAGATTACTTGAACAATTGAATGTGGCTTCTTTATTAAAAATTAATTTAAAAGAACATTAGTAGGTTTATGTAGAGTGTTGCTGTAATATAAGTTGGTAATTGACATGGTGAACATTTTCTGCCATCTCTATAACTTTCGTTCTAACGGTCCGATTTTTAAAAAAAATCAATTTTTTTTTGTTGAAATATTGCTTCTTCCTTTATTTCACCTGGAATAAATCAACTTTCTAAAACACATCAATATATTCCAAATTCAGCAAATGTTCTACTTTTTAAATATAAATAACTCAAACACGATTGCAAAAACAGGTTTCGTTTTGACCAAATTGTAAAAAAATATTCTACTTCTAAGCTGTCTAATGTTCGGACCATTAATTTAATTGACTTGGCCCAAAATATTTATTATAATTAGAGTTCTAACAACGTTGATTTAATCATGGATATGATTCTTCAGTATAAAAGAGCTTTTAGAATAAATTCCCTCGATAGAAATTATAGTTTATGAAGAACACACAATTACTAAAAGTATGCAGAACTAAATAAATTTTACCCGTGAAGTGTGACTAATCCTTCTTTATACCCCTCTTTACAATTAGGAATTCACAAGCATTTGGCATCTTGCACAAAACGTTACTGAATTAAGAGTACAACATTTACGATTCATGCTCAGAGATTAAAAGAATGTAATTAAATATTTATTATAAAAGCCAAAAGAGAAAAATACCAACAATGCTCAAAAAATCATCTGCAAAAACATTAAAAAAAATTCAAGCTGCCGTGATTGGTAGAAACCCACGTGACTTGGGTATTGATGGTAGTCTCCACTTCGGTTTGCTAGCTGATATTCAGGTCTGGCGACAATTTGGAATAGTTCGTAACGAAACGGTAGCGTTAAGTTGCCATATATAGCAACCTTTCCCCTCTTGGCGATTTATGATGTTTAGGACATAATGCTAATCTGCAAGGGATGGCGGTTTTCCAGAAAAAAACCGGTTTTCCATTTTCCATCGGTTTTTCCCTAAAAAACAGGTTTTCAGTTCCAAGGGCCTCATACAAAAAAACCGGTTTTCAGTCAATACCGGGACCACCGGCTTTTTGAAAACCGGTTTTGGTTTTCCATCCCTAAGCTGCTTTACTATTAATGCGCAGTCCACTCTATGTTATGTCTCTGATTAATACCCCGTGTAGAGTGTGCAGTTTAAATATCCTTCAAAGCCCTAATGCTGGGTTCGTGTAACTCTAGTGCGACGATAATTCAAAAACTAACCGAACGCTGCCTACGATGTCGCCCTTAAAGGTTGCGTTGGGTGAATATTCAGGTGTTTGCTCGTCATCTCACTTTTTTTTTCTAAAATACGACGCCCGTTGCCAATAGACCTCGTGTAGTTCTAGTGCGACGATATTCAGACCTAACCTACTTCTCCCTTATTTTTCAACATTTTATGACCAAATTTTTTAATATGAGTTCCTCAATAATATCTTAGCAAAACTATGCATCCAAGTTTTAATCAAGATTCCATTTTTTTAAAAAAAAAAAAAATTGATATCTTACAAACCATTGCATAAAATGTAGCGGCCTTTTGAAAAATTTTAAGACATTTTTGAATAATATTTTTAAAAAATAATAAAAAATTGGTCCAGTACCAAAAAATTTTTCATTATTTTTTGGTACTGGGCCCCCTTAAATCTCCCCCCTCCAATGATTCGGAATGATTCATCAGCTTGCGTTTTTTTCTCACTAAGTTAAACTCACTTGTTTATCGGTGGGAGGAAGATCCATGTTTTTTTAAGGAATTAAATAATGTTTGTTTTAAAGAAATGAAAATATGAGAAACATGGTAAAATAAAATTCACTGTGAAACAATTTTTACCCTAAAATCCCCATGATTGAATTATCAGATGTTTAAAAACTAGATTTAACTTTTTTTTTATAACAATAAATTTGCGATAAAATTATTGTTCTAAATATTCAAAAGTTATGATTCCAATCCCCTCCCCCCCTTAAATTTTTATTAAAAATAAAGATCCCCTGTTTTTTGGTCATTTTATTTTGCATGCATAAGGAAACTGTTCCACAAATTTAAATTTTTAGAATAAAAAAATAAAAAGTTGGGACTGAAAGGGTTAACAAAAGTACGTCAGGCCCATGAAAGTTATGAGCAGTGTATAAGACATTCAAAGCAGAGAAACCTACACAGACAAGTCGCTCCATACGTTGAATGGTTATTTATTTATCGTATTGTTATCCTTTGCAATTATTTTTAAGTTTTTTCATCACACAAAAAACAAATAAACCATATAATTCACTATTTTTCAGTTGTCAAAAATTATTTTTAAATTTTTAATCTTATTTGAAATATCGACTTTTTTCCCTTCCTGTAAAAGTATTTTTCTCTTTATAAGACTTTCAGAGCAGAGAAGCGAACGGAGGCAGTTTGTGATTAAAGCGATTTCTACAGTTATTATTTTCCTTCGATTGCTTAAATTACATTTTAGTAAACCGTTTTGTATGTTCACCGCAAAAAAAGTTTACAAACATTTAAAATTATTTTTCTGCTTTCTCTTACTCGATTGATTAAAATTTGTCTTATTTAATCTTGCTTTGTTTATATATACGTAAAAGTATGCTTACGTAAAACTTTTTATGAGTTATTTAAAGCAGATAAGCCAACACAACAGTTGTATAGAAAATTTCGATTGCTCCAGACATTTTTCTTTCATTCATTTATTTAAGCTTTATTTTAGTATATTCATTGCAAAATGGAATTTCTAAAATAAAGTAAATTAATGATGTTTATGTTCGATATAAACTCGATATAAATCGGCATTTCCTGTAAAAGTATGTTTCTTTTTCAAAGACATTCCAAGCAGAGAAGCCAACACTCAAATAGTGATTGTAACGATTTCTTAACACATTTCTTTTATTCATTTTGGTAGTTATTTGAAGTTAGGATATTATTTAAATTACTGTTTCTGTTTTTTCATGTACTTGTCTTAATCAGTGTTGGGCATGCAATTGATCAATTGTCAATTGTAAGAGTAATTGCAATTGAATTAATTGCAGTTAAATTAATTCCAATTGAATTTTCAATTGCACCTTGCAATTGATTTTTTAATTGCAATTAAATTGCAATTGAAATTGCACCTTGCAATTGATTTTTTAATTGCAATTAAATTAATTGTAATTGAATTTTCAATTGCACCTTGCAATTGATTTTTTTAATTGCGATTAAATTAATTGCAATTCAATTTTCAATTGCACCTTGCAATTAAAAGTTTAATTGCAATTAACTTTTTAAGTTAAAAATAACAATTAACTTTACATTGAAACGGAACGAGTTGGTTCGTTGGTTTGGTGCAGTTGCGTTGTTAAGTTGGTTGGTTTGGTTGCTGGTTTTGATGTTTGCTTGGTTTGATAAGTTGGTTTTGTTGGTTATTTTAGTTGGTTGGTAGGTTTGGTTGGTTGGTTGATGGGTTTGGTTCATTAATTGGTTAGTTGGTTGGTTGAATTGTTTTGGTTTATCAATTGGTTGGCTGGATTGTTTGGTTTTGTTATTTGGTTGATTTGGTTGGTTTGGTTGGTCGGTTGTCGGACGGGATGTCGATAAGTCGGTCGTAAAGTCGGTCGGGTTGTCGATCTTAGTCGGTAGTCAGGTTGTCGGTCGGGTTGTCGATCTTAGTCGGTAGTCAGGTTGTCGGTCGGTCGGGCAGTCGGTTTGTCGGTCGGTTGATATGTCGGACTTGGACGTTCGTAGGGTTGACGGTCAGGTTGTCGGCTTGGACGGTCATCGGGTTCTCAGTCAGCAGTCGGATTGTCGATCTGTCGGGCGTGATGTCAGTCTGTCAGGAAGGATGTCGGTATGTCGGGCAGTATGTTTGCAGTATGACGGTATGTTGGGAGATATCGCGGTCTGTCGGGAGCTATGTCGGGCAGAATGTCGGTCATTTTTGGCCGGATGTCGGTTACCGGGTCGTCAGTCGGTTGGAATGTCGGTCTGTCGTTCGGGTTGTCGATCATAGTCGGTAGTCGGGATGTCAGTCGGTATAGGGATTTGGATTGTTGGTCGGAAAGCCTGATTGTCGGCCGGGAAGTCGGATTGTCGGCTTCATCGATCAGCGGCTGTCGGTCAGCAGTCAGATTGTCGATCTGTCGGGTGGGATGTCGGTATGTTGGTATGTCGAGCAGGATGTCGGTATGTCGGGCGAATGTCGGTCAGGTCGGTAGACTGGTAGTCGGTCGGTCTTGGTAGGAAGGTCGGTTGGGATGTCGGTCTGTCGGTCGGGTTGTCGAGTTGTAAGTCGGTCGGGAAGTCGGATTGTTGGTTGGGCTGCCTGATTGTCGGAAATTAACAATTCGGATTGGTCGAGCAGAATGAAAACTGCAATTAACAATTAATTAATCGTTAATTGCAGTTTTTTACAATTAACAATTGATTAATTGTTAATTGCAGTTTTTTGCAATTACAATTTATCAATTGTTAATTGCAGGTTTTCACAATTACAATTGATTAATTGTTAATTGCAGTTCCCGCAATTAACAATCGATTAATTGTCAATCGTTAATTGTTTTTGCAATTAAAATTTGCCCAACACTGGTCTTAATTTGTTATTATTGTATTTCAAGTATCTACTTTGCTCGTTCCTGAAAAAGTACTCTTCTTTTCTTTATAAGCTATTTAAAACATAGAAGTCAACACATACAGTTTTAACGAATGCGATCTCTTCAAACATTCTTTTCCTTCGCTTATTTATTTTGATGACATTTTAATGAAATATTTTGTATTTTCATCGTAAAAAATAGTTTAAGAAGATTATAAAATGAAATTTTCACACTTATTCATCTCATCTCCCGAACAAACATAGGCTAAAAATTTTTCAGATCAGGCCATTCCTTCTAACGTTTTCGAACGTTCTTATGTTTCTCATTCAATGCATTGAAGACCTTAGAGGTTTATTGCTCCTTCAACTGCACGTTTTCACGGTTTATTCAGTTTTATTATACACATTTTTTAAAAACGATTTTAAGTATATTTCATATTTAAGTATATTAAGTATTTTCATGTTCCAAAGACTAATTTTTATTTTCAACAGCATTAATCATCAGCATTATCACTAGGGAGATGATTTTATTTTAAATTTCCTCTCTCTCTCTCTATCTCTCTCTATCTCTCTCTCTATCTCTCTATCTCTCACTATCTCTCTCTATCTCTCTCTATCTCTCTCTCTATCTCTCTATATATCTCTCTCTCTCTCGTCGGGTATAACAGCTAGTATTTACATATTTGAAATATCAATATTCTCGATTCCTGTAAAAGTATTTTGGCATTCCAACCGGTAATTCCAACACAGGCAGCTCATGGCTATAGCCATTTCTCCTGACACCGTTTTCGTTCCTTTATTTATTATAGTTACATTTCAGTATTACATTTAATGTAAATGAAAACATAATGTATTAATTACATTAGCTACTATTTATGTTTTCCCATATTTGAAATCCAAAATTTTCATCGAATAATAAAGGAAAATATTACAGTTTTTTTTTAAACATATATTTTATCCCCAAGAAATATCAAAAATCACATTGTTCTGTTTCCATTATTTGTTTGTGTTTAATTTTTTTTATTATATTGTGGGTATTCACTGCAAATAAATTTAGAGGATTATATAAACTACAATTTGGTTTTTCTCATTTAGTTTTATTATTTTAGCATATTTGAAGCATTTGAAATTTCTAATCGAAACGTAAACAAAGAAAGTCTAGTACATTCTCTTTTTTGAAGGATATTTTATCTCCCAGAAACATCATTAGAACATTTAAAATGTTTTAAACCACTGTCTTAGTTATTATTTTTATTATGACCCTTTTAATCTTACTTTCTTTTAATTAATTGTTAGAAACAAATTATGTTATTTATTTCGGTTTTATATTTTATTTTATGCTTTATTTCAATTTTAATTTAAGCCCTTTAACGAGAAAAACTTTTACGAAATGTGTTTCATTTTTATTTGATATACTTGTGTTTAAGTATTCGGAATAATAATTGAAGATGATTTTCAAACATTATTAAAGATGGGTTTAATTTTTAATATGGAAGCCACATGGAGGGATCGTAAAAAATTAAGAAGGTTTTATGAATAATAATTTATTTACTTATGATGTAAGTAAATGCATTCATAAAAAAGTAAAAAATTATGTAAATTATGTATTTATTTACTTTATACAATTCAACATGCTTTCAATTTGCAAGGTTTTCTTCTTGAAAGCAATGTAATAAAATACATTTTGGTTAATCATCAATCCTTTGCAGACGCGGCATATTTGGTATTTAAATATACCATACTTTATACTAAAGTTAATGGAAAAAACATTTTGTTCCATATTAACAGTGTGATATTATTAAATGTACTAAATTTTTAATAACTTTCGAAAAAAAGTCTGACAAAATATATTTACTTGTTTTACTTATGGTGGCAGATTTAAAGGAATAAAAGTATTACAATATATTTTACCTTATAATTTTTACCACAAAAAATGTCTCTGGTGCAAAATTAGACAAGGGGTAATGGGGAATATTTTTGCACTTCAAATTTTGATGCAATTAATTCAGCATCAGTTAAATAATTTTGGTTTTTGCTAGTTAAATATGAAGGTTGTCACCCTAATTTAAGAATAAAAAAATCAGAAATGAACATTTCAAACTGGAAAATTTGTGTAAACCAAGTGCTCAGGAATGCTTTCATGCAAAATGTTCTTAAAAATTAATACGTTATCAATAAACATTTTAAAATACTTGATGGCTGTCCAAACCTTGACACCGAAACTCATGTTTCAAAAACTTATTTTCGACAAAAATAATGAGCAATACAACACCCATTCTAATTCCGACATCCACCTTAGTCATAACCACCCTCCATCTATCATGTTTGTCCCGACGCTAAAAGAATAAAGTTAAAGTTAATGAAAAATTCTGTCCGACAACACCAACGAAAACTCGAACTCTCACATTCCGCCATGCTTAACCTAATTTGGCATATCACCCAAATAAGCGATGACTTTGCCGGCCAAATCAGGGACCATTCTCCGTACCTGACTGTGACACGCTGTTTGATGTCACAGCCACGCTCGCCACGATGGATGGGCAAAGCTCGAAGAGGATGGAAAATTATTCCGAATGCCCAACACAAAGGGCATTTGGTTGGCATGTTCTGTTGAGAGGGTTTTGGAGAACTGTTTCAGAGTTTTCAAAACAAAACTTAGATATTAGATTAGAAATTAGAATATTTTTTCATTCTATTTGTTTCTTCCTTTTCTTATCTTCTGTTTTAAACTGAGCAGGCATTGTGCAATAATTAATGATAAACTCATTAAAAATAAATCTGTGCAAATATTTCACACAGAATTGTAGAAGGGCTCCGCCAATATGTTGTTTCATAATTTAAAAATTTTTAGGAAAATTTATTTGAGTCATTTTAACTTATTTTAATTGGATCCATTATTATTACTTGTGTTTGTGGAACAATTTTATTAGTCTTACTCTCATTTTAATCTGATTTCAAATCAAAATAAATAAGTCATCAAGCCATTAATTTATTTTACTTTAAACGAAAAATTTCGTTACTTAAATAACTTTTAGAACTAATAATAAACAATTAGGTAAATATTTTATTAATTAAATTAACTCTACAATTTAAAAGTCGGAAAATGCAATGCAAGATAGTGCGTTTGGTTAATTTAAACCTAGAATAAACCTGCAAATGGAATGACTTATTCGAATATACCAAGCGAAAAATAAAATACAAAATCAATTGTCAAATGAAAAATTGAAAATCAAAACGGAATAAATTTGTACAGATCCTTATCATAATTCTTTAGAAAAAGTTGAAAAAGTAGTGTAATTTCAAACGAAAATCCATTCGTTCCCTTTCATAACTCTGCCACGATTCATTTCAATCTCCGAAGCCGAACATAAACAAGACAAGGAACGAAATATGCATGGCCTTAAGAAATAAGACCCTGCTGTTAGCTTATTTATTATTTTTCTTTTAACTTTGGACAGAAGGAAAAGTTTAGTGAAAAATTGATCCTCATGATCTCTTTTGCACCAGCGGCTGTTTTCTTAATACTTATTTGCGGTGGGGGAGAACGTTGATCCCAATTCAGTGTTCTATGAGAAGGTTTTTTTATGCGTGATATTTTATAATTTTTTATTATTATTATTTAATTGGAGTTAGGTTTTTGCTCAACATGTCTTAGCAATGAATAGATAAAATTACTTCTTTTAATGATAAAGTAATAACTAACGAGTTTTCTAAATATAAGTATTGAAACAAAAAGTTTAGAAAAGATTCTACAACATATGATTAAAATTCTCCAACCAATGATTGAAATTTTAATTAACGCGTTCATATTTCATACGAGGTGGAAGATATATTAACCAGTTCAGAATTTAAAACAAACGTTAATACAGATTTGATTGGCCTTCTTACTGCAGACGTTATATTTGTACACAATCGAATTTATAAGTATTTGCAACAGCAAATCTTTGTTTATGAACGGCTAAAAATAACGAAACAATAATAAGCCACAACATAAGTACGTATAAAAAATTATACTTTGATATCTAAAATGCAATTTACTGCACACAATTAAACAGTTTCACATACCATAGATACGGGAAAATATCGGATTGCACAGGTTAATCTCAGCACCGTTAAATTATTAAAACAGCCGAAAAAATCCTTTATACACTGCTAACTCGGGACACATTCGGAACAGATTTAGCGCGCTTTCATGAAAATTGTGTTCCGATAGTGTTCCACGTGCGTTCCGTCGCATAGATCAAACTCTAAAAGCATTCCAGAACCATTGACAAAGTGTTCCGAATGTGTTCTGCTAAGGGATTTGTTGAATTTCACTTTTGGATCACATTGCGAACTTTTTTGGAACATATTATAGAACATATTGCAAACACTTTTGAATCGCATGGTAGATTGTAGTTGAAAATTACAAGGATTGAAAATCTGTTTTGATAGAGTTTCAAACTAATTTTAGGATCTTAATTGATTTTAAACACTTCATATAGAACACTTGTACATTTGCACATTTGAGGTTGCAACACTTTTAATCTTTTGACCGTGCTTTTAGATTACAAAAAGTAGTTGGCTGTGTTAAAACTCCTAACAGTGGGTGGAAGTGGACAGCAACAGCAGACACTGGACAACAAGTTTGAACAAGTAAACTAAGACCCACAACAACAACGTGAATCTTTTTAAAAACATTTTAAAAATTATTAAATTCAAAATGGTGCGGGACGTGGCTGCTTAAACTATCCAAACTGTGGAGGAAACAACTTACCAGGTGTGAATTGTAAGAAAGCGATTGTTATTGACTTTAAAATTTATGATTTTGCTATATATTTAAATGATCTGTATTTCGAATCTCGATCTGATTAGACATCTGAAAATAGTTTTATTTTGACTTTTTTTTTTTTTTTTTTGGGGGGGGGGGGGGGTCTTGCTATATTATTTGAAATTTGAATCAAGGAATGGATGGTTCCAAAATTTTATAAACGTTGTATTTGTTGTATGTCATTATATATTATATTTTTTGTATGTATGGACGTACGGTCATGATTCCTTCTTATTAAAATTATTTTTTGCCATTTTTTGTGTTTCTTTTACCTTTCCCAAAGGCAGTTTATGGATCATATCGCAATATTCTTATGTAATAAAAGGGTGCAAACTACGTAACGTATGCCATGCTAAAGTAAATTTGTCAAAACCATTTTTTTTAAAGTTTCAAATACAAAGACTTGGTTTTTTTTTCGAATGTAAAAGCAAAAATATATTTTTATATTTAAGTACATTGAAAATCAGATATGCAAATCTTCATTGTTTTAATTGTAACGTTAATATAAGACATTCATAATCCAACTAAATTTTGGTTGGCGAACCTAGTTTTTTTCTAGTTGAGATTAAGATCTTTAGTATAAGATATGAGGCAAAGTGGCAGTGCTTTGTATTGCCGTGCCACAGGTCCGGTATTCGAATCCCGGATTGGGAGAGTTTCCCTCAACCTTTCATAATATAAGTGAGTGATAAGAAGTGAAGACCAAACATTCTGAGTTAATTGCACAATACAAAATTTGCATAAGGGACCGTCTTCATATTAAAAATGTTACGATCTTTGAAATTTCTAATAGCAACACCCAATTTTAATAACTTAGAAACGTTAAGCACTCCTGAAAACCCTTAAATCTAAGTTTTTGTTACATTTGGATGAATATTTGACGAGTTATTCAATTGAATCACCTGTGGACATTTTGGGGACCATCTCTAAAATGACAAACAAGCATGCATGCCAAGCCGTCTTTATTGATCAATTACGCACGTAATCTTATACACAGTCACCTAAAGGGTAATTAAAAAGTATTTTGTGATTTACTCAGCAAATTATGAATAAATTTTTTTTAAAAAAATTGCTATTTCGCTTAAACTTCCTGTCTTAAATTTATTTCCTTAAAAATATTAAAGGGTTTCCATTCATATTTTTTTAAAAAATTAATATAATAATTATTTAAAAATATAAAAAATGTTTTAAATACCCCAATAATGAATGTATTTTGTTTGAGTTATTTTAATTTCTTTTCAGTAAAAAATTCGTTTCATTATATTAATTATTTATAGATTGGGATAGTTTTTTATGTGCAACTCATTTAACATTATGGGACCTAAACTTTGCACGTCTCTAACTCCTCTAATAATGCTTAAAAACTAACAAAATTTGGCATTTCGTTTTAAAATATGTCAGAGATTTGAAATATGGATTCAGAAAGGGGTGTTGCTATTGAAAATTTTAAAGTTAATAACATTTTTAATATGAAGATGGCCCCTTATGCAAATTTTGTGTCATGCATTTAACTCAGAATGTTAAATGTTCACACTGTCAAAAAGGTCCGATTCTATAGGATGACTAACAGCCAAAATAATCACTAGTGGGTACTTTTTTTATTTCCACAGCTGTACATACTTATACTATACTTCATCCTACTAACTCCAATAGAAACAAGTAAATACGAAAGCATTATTGGACAGCATATTTTTGATCAGGTAGAAATGATCCTCTTCTAATGAGGAATGCACTGGCCTTTAACCGATATTCGAAAACATCCCATAGAATAATCTAATCTTGATTCATCTTTAAAGGCCCTCGCCAGATAAGACGGTGAAAAATGCCCCCATTCCAATCGGGCTAATTTTTTTTCTGAAAATACCTCATAGTATGGACAACTTCTCAGCCAAGTTTCAGCTCAAAAATATGACGCATTTTTGAGTAAAAAATTAAGGTTTTTTTTCTTTTAAAATTGATTATTCCCTGAATATATTGGATAAATCCAAAAAACTACTCATGAGTTTTTAGATATCATTGAGTAGTATTCTCAGAAAAATCCGCTCATAAATCTGATCGAGCGATCATTGTTAAAAAACAATTTTATTTTTCAAAAAAAAAATTTCATGCCAAAATCGTTTGGTACAACTTAGAATTTTGTCTCTACATATTCCTCTATTATCAATCTATAATATATATTTTTTTCAGATTTTTAAAATTATTGGACGACAGTTTTAAAAAAATAAAATATTCTTAAAACCTGACTTTTCGCACTACTTACTCGGCAGATGGCACTCCTAACAGAGGCGGGGAAATTCAATCTGGGAGAATTTCTTTCGGACTAAACGATTTAAGCATAGATTTGGAAAGTAGCAGATCTGCCTCCAGGGGGAAAGGTGAAGCCATTTGTTAACCACTATCCCGAAAGGCAGTTCGCAAGCTCTAGCACATGGCATGCTATACGCCACCAGATGGCACCATGAAATAATTCGACTAATAAAAAATATATATTCAATATTAACTAATTAAAACTTTTTACAAGTTTCGCTAGCATAATTTTATAGCTGCATGCGTATTGATAATTTCTGTAAGGCATGAGGTATATATTCATAAAAGAAGCAAGTTAAAAATGCGGTTTTTATTGTATGTAACTCTTCGGAAAAACCATTTTTGTGAACCGGTATCCTGTGATGCATTGCGAAAACGACGAAATGTGGATTCATCACGCATCATTGCGTTGTACGGGATTGCGCAATCGATTGGCATGCTATTTCTAAATCTAAGGATTTTAGAGCAAAAAATCAGGCTTTAAGAATTATTTTTTAAAACTACCATCCAATATTTTAAAAAATCCAAAAAAAAAATGTATATTATAGATTGATAATAGAGGAACATGTAAAGACAAAAACCTAAGTTGTACCAAGCGATTTTTGCATGAATTTTTTTTTTTTTTTTGAAATTTAAAATCGCATTTTTACTAATGATCGCTCGATCAGATTTGGGAGCGGATTTTTCTAAGAATACTACTCAATGATATCTAAAAACTCATGAGCAGTTTTTTGGATTTATCAAATATATTCAGGAAATAATCAATTTAAAAAGAAAAAAACTAATTTTTTACTCAAAAATGCGTCAGATTTTAGAGCTGAAACTTGGCTGAAAAATTGTCCATACTATGAGGTATTTTCAGAAAAAAAATTAGCCCGATTGGAATGGGGGCATTTTTCACCGTCTTATCTGGCGAGGGCCTTTTCATGAAAATATTTATCTTTTTTATTAAAAACTATAATTTAAACATGTTATTCATTGAAATTATAGATTTTTTACTCAAGCACGTTTCAAGAACTGTTGAACATAGTTAAAAATTAAACCTGAAATAGCTCAAAAAATAATAATCGGGAGAAATACACCGTAAAGCGGATAGACGGGAGGATGGAGGAAAATCAGTTTAGGTTTGAATTATCGTCTCACCATAGAGCTCTACGAGGGTTATTGGCGACGGGTGTCGTATTTTAGAACCACAGTCAAGTGATGAGCCGACACCTGGAGGAAAATCAGAAGACTCCCGCCTAATTAGGGAGAGGTAGGTAAAAGAGTTTAGGTATGATTTTTGCACACTTTTAGTAACACTTATATTGAATAGCAGTTTGTTGTATGGTAAAAAATGAACACATACTTTAACTTTTTTATGAAAAATGTTTTGAAATCTTTAAGAAAAAATTCTTCTGTTTTATGCCCATAAGACAAGTCGACATGACCGTTGAACATGAAACAGAAGTACTAGGTTTTTTTTAAGACTACAAACATTTTGCCTGGAAAAATTTAAAGCAAATGTTAAATTTTATATATATGCCATACAACAAACTACTACTCAATAGAAGTGTTACTGAAAGTGTGCCTTAAATCCTACATGAAGTGTTTTAAAAGGAGTTCCGAAAGTGTTCTAAAAGCGTCCCGTAATGTGTTTTGAAAAAGCGTTCCCGAATGTGTTTTAAAATTGCGTTCCCGAATGCGTTTCTAAAAACATTCCTGAATGTGTTTTGGAAAGTGTTTCCGAATGGGTTCCGAAAAGCGTTGCCAAATGCGTTTTAAAAGTGTTCTGAAGAAAATATTGTTCCATTAGGTGTTTCAAAATGCGTTCCGGATAGTGATCTAAAAAGGGAGACAAAATAAAGTGTTTGGAAAGGCACTTCAAAATATGTTTCAGAAAGTGTTCTGTAATGTGATCTAAACTAGGAGACAAATATAGTATTCTGCAATGTGCTCATAATGTGTTCAGAGATTTGCAGTGTAGGGTAGACTAACCAGCGAATGAACGCCTATGACGCTGCGTTCGCCAGTGAATGAACACCAGGATATAATGACCAGGACAAGCTTTCTACTACATGGGAGGAAGTCAGTGTTTCCAATCCATCAAGTGGAATCGGCGATTTTCAATCTTTATTTTTTAATTATGTTTACCAAATGTTCATTCACTGGGGGCCTGTTCACTCACTGGTTAGTCTACCCTATGTGAATTTATTGAGATTTTGGGTTAGGATTAGGTTGAACTATCATCACACTAGAGCTTCACGAGGACTATCGGCGAAACGTCATAATTTAAAAGGGATGAAAGGTTAGGAGTAAAGGGACTTGCCAATTTCTAAATAAACAATCAAACGCAACTTTCCTTGAAGGATGGCACCGTACGCGGCATCTGGACTTGAAGCACATTTAGTGTGCACTCGCTCTCCACGGAGTGTTATTCGTGGGACGTTTTGCTGAACAGAGCTTTTACAGGTCGGCAGTAATTTTCGCAATGCCCGTGACATAACATTGAACCTTTTGCATGCAAGGCAAGGGCTTTACCAACTGGGCTCTTCACCCCGGGCAGTATTGCAAAGCATGGGCCAAAGCTAGGTTACTTTTTTCATAGCATTTTAAAATACAGGGTGGTTATAAAATAATGCTCGCTATTCGGAGTGGCCTGTAGCTTCAATGAATATTCCAAATGCAACGAACTTTGAAATACAGGGTGGTTATAAAATAAATAACGCTCCCTATTCGGAGTGGTCTGTAGCTTTAAGGAATAATACAAAGCAAAAAACTTTGAAACACTTACTAATCAAGAAGGGGGGAAAAGAATGGAATCATAAAAAACAAACTCGTCTCTTGACCAGGGTTTTAAATTACGAGGAGTAATTGGATGTGTTCGCCGTAATAAGCCATAATTGTCTACGCCTCGTAATTAGAACCTTGGTCAAGAGACGAGTTTCTGTTTTATGATTCCATTCTTTTTCGTTAAAAAGAAACTCGTCTCTTGACCAGGGTTCTAAATTATGAGGCGTAACTAGCTGTGTTGGCCGTAATTTCCATAATTGACGACACCTCGTAGTTTGGATTCTGGTCAAGAGACGAGTTTGTTTTTTATGATTATTATTTTTTATGATTATTTTTTAGAATTCTGTCTTTTTTATGATTCCATTTTTTCCCCCCTTCTTGATTAGTAAGTGTCTCAATTTTCGATGCATTTGGATTATTCATTCAAGCTACTGACCACTCCGAATAGGGAGCGTTATTTTATAACCACCCTGTACATACTGGAAGGGGAAAAGAATGGTATCATAAAAATATACTCGTCTTTTGACTAAGGTTCTAAATTACGAGGCGTAATTGGCCATAATTGGGTACGCCTCGTATATAGAACCCTGGTCAA
The DNA here is from genome assembly GCA_023701765.1 of Hylyphantes graminicola. Taxonomy (NCBI): domain Eukaryota; kingdom Metazoa; phylum Arthropoda; class Arachnida; order Araneae; family Linyphiidae; genus Hylyphantes; species Hylyphantes graminicola. The sequence goes on from CM043111.1 coordinate 38,483,155, forward strand.
GAGACGAGACTCTGTTATATGATTCCCTTCCTTTTCGAAAAAAAAAAAAGAAACTCTACTCTTGACCAGTGTTCTAAATTACGAGGCGTAATTAACTATGTTGGCCGAAATTGGCCATAATTGTCTGCGCTTCGTATTTAGAACCCTGGTAAAGAGACGAGTTTGTTTTATGATTATTTTTTATGATTCTAAGTTTTATAGGATTCTATTATTTTCACCCCTTCTTGATTAGTAAGTGTATCAATTTTTGTTGCATTAGGATTACTCATTCAAGCTACATACCGCTCTGAATAGCGAGAGTTATTTTATAACCACCCTGCGTAGTACGAAAAGCAGTTACACTTAAATTTAGATTCCTGTTGGGATCCTGATTTGGGATCAGCATCCTTGCATGCTGCGTTGATTGATTCACCACCTTTTCATCAAGGAGCGAATGCCTTCATTTCACTAGTTGCGATATTCCGCTTCGTGCTGTAGCTTTTCATTAGTTTCAGCTTTTCGGAACTTTCTTTGCCTTATTGTTCTTCGTTTCTCGAAACCACTTCAATAGAAGATCTTTTCTTTTAAAATTACTTTTAGAAAGCTGGGTATGGATTTGATTAAAAAAAGATACCATTTGAGAGAGAGAGAGAGAGAGAGAGCTAAATAAAAGAAAACAAAACTTTTTAGTCGATTTATTATTTCGAATTTGTCAATAAAAATTTTAATGAGGACTGAACAGAAGCTTATTTTTGAACATTTTATTTACAATATGTTTTTAAATATTAAATAGAATTCTTATACTATTCAAACTAAAAACCTAAATTTCAATCATTAGTAAAGTAAATGTTTAATTTTGCTAAGCTTCAAGTAAATCTGATTAACTAAAAAAAAAGTATCCGGAATTCTCTGCATTTATTTTACCAAAAGCGATGTGAATCAAATCAATTTAAGTTTAAGTTGGTTCAAACAAATGTCAGAAAAACTTTTCAAAATACTAAATATAAAATTTGCTAACCTTTTATCTTCTAAAATGGCCCTGACGACCGCACTAGTAGGAATTTGATAATACTACTCCTATAACAAGTTACGCGGATACAAAAGTACTTAGTGAAAATATTAATACGTTAATAATTTCGTACGTAAGAATAGTAACCCATAACGTTCTTGCTAAAAAAAGTTTTCTTTTTTACTGATAGAAAGTCAGCGACAAACCTTTATGAAGAGGTCACATATTCCAATTTTGAATCGATTTTGTTAATTTATCTATTTAGTTATAATTAATTATTTTTATCATAAATAGCTGCATTTGCTTTTCTAATTTAGTAATACAAATATTATTTGGGATAGGAATTGAACACATACTACTTTATCGTTTACCTTCTGAAATATTCGTTAATTTAAAACTAAATATTTAAAAATGGTCATGACCTTTCATGTTCCGATGTTTAGTTTAGTTTTTGGCTGGGTGTGAGTCCCTATCTGCACATGCTGTTATTTTCGGCTTTTCCCCATTGCTCCACATTAGGTTCCTCGAAAGAGTCAATTAAATAATTATCTGCAAGGGGACCGCAAGTCTCTGCACCACCGCCATTAGGAATGGTGTTTGATGTACTTGTGGTTTCTGTAGACTTTTTTAAATGTGGATGGGTGTTTTGCCCATTGCACAGCATTCCTCTTTTACCCGGGCATAGGATCGGCATAGGAACAGGCAAAGCCCCACCTATGGCAGAGTAAACAGCGAAAAGCCCATGAAATAAAAAATGTACACAACATTCTATTCAGTAAGGAAAGAAAATAGAAAATAACTAAAAAAAAGAAAAGAAATAAATTATTTTCTGATAAAACTTGTTTTGGTGTCACTATTAAATGTACAGAAATTCCGATAACTTTTTCAGTTTTAAAAATATCAATCATGTAATTTTATTACTTATAAAAAATATATATCATTCGAAATTTCAAAAATTCATATCCGAAAATAGGCCGAAATCTACGTTAAAATATACTATAGATAGAACATTCGTTTAATATTTTTCGATAAAGAATAAAATGTTGTGGCATTGATGAGTATTCTACACGACTCAATCAATTGAACAAGCATACTGAGATTGGAAGAAAAATATTTTAATAAAAATATTATAAGAAATAATGTGCAATAGTTCTTGCTAATATATCTATGCCCGTGTCAGTCACCGTTATCACGGAATCGAAGATTTTAATCAAGTTTATAAAATACGTTGCACTGATCAAAAACGCTAAACTTTAGATTAAATTGTATTGAATGTACATTTTGAGAGAAAACTTTTGAATTAAAATCATTGAAGTGGTACAGGAATAATAATTTGAATGCTGGGCAGTACGCTTTAAAACTAAGGCGATTCATTATCAAAAACTTTTCCAACTACATTTAAAAATACCCAATTTTTGTTTAATTTAAAACACAAACAAAGTGTCGTATAATATTTGAAGTAAATAATACGTTATGCTTTTATAATGAAAAAATTGGGATGGAGTTCCCAAGTTTATTAAAATCCAAAAATTGAATAAAAACATTCTTTCGACGATAGCTCTGGAACAGTGCTGTATGCGACCAACTTACGCATTCTTGACTATCTAGCAGATAAGTAATATATATTTTTTAATTTCCTGAAAAAGAATTAAAAACCCCAGAATATAAACTCCTAGAGTACTTGTACTTAGGACAAGACAATAAATTGGAGATATCCTGGAATACATAAAACCAAGTGAAGTTGTAGAATGAAGTTTCCTAGTGTTTTGAAAGTCGTGTATGGGAGGTCTCCTTATGAATTTGCCATTTTTACGTATTTAGCATCAAAGTTAAAAGTCCAATATGAACTTATTGACAATAATAAATCTTCTCTTACTGACCTGACTGAAGGAAAAGTCGATGTAGTCTTATCAACGATAGGAATAAATGATTACTCATTCAAATTCATTGATTTCCTTGCGCCATATGACGTTGTCGACATAGGTTTTGTAATTGAGAAAGGAGGTGAAAGGCCAAAATTTGAAATGTTTGCGACTCCGTTTGATGTAGATGTTTGGTTGAGTATCCTATTCGTATCCGTCGTATCTGCCTTTTTGTTTAGAAAAGCTACAAAGGCTTCGATGTCACACATTTGTCTATCGATTCTTGGAAGTATGCTTAAACAATCGATGGATATCGAAGCATATGGGAGTAAGAAAAGGATATTTCATGGTGCTTGGTACACTTGGGCCGGTGCGATATCTTCATTTTACATTGCTATGTTCCTGAGCTATGTGACGGTTCCCACCAATGAATGGACTCCGAAGAATTTCCAAGATCTGTCTTACGCGGTCAAAAACAAGGGATACATTTGCCGAACTGAGCCAGCGTTTAGTGCGTTCATGTCGAGAAGTAATGAGGAACACTTGAGAATTCTGGGAAAGGAAATAAAAAAAAAATGATTGGATTCTCGGGTACATCGACATCAAAGTGCCTCCGATTGGCCCAAAAGAAGCTTGGATACAAGAAAAATATGTATTTGAATTGAAAAACCAACCCGGCCGAATAAAAGTGATCTCGGACGATAGTTTAGTGTTTAAGCACATTTCTATTGGCATAAGAAAGAATTTCTGTTGCAAAGAGCAGCTAAATTTAGCCATGCTGCATATGATCGAGATGGGTTTGGTTGCTAAATTAAGAGCTAATATGATTTCTGTACATTTTTGGAAGGCAGATTTTTATGCGGAGGAACGGAACGACGACACTAGTTCCAATATCAAGTTGACCGAGTTGCAGTACGCTTTTTACCTGCTTTTGATCGGCTACGCATTGTCCTTTTTTGTCTTTTTATGTGAATGTGTAAAAGGTCGAAACTGTTTGAAACTTCTCAGGGCGTCAAGACGGCAAATAAATAAAAAAACGCATGAAAAATAAACAAAAGTTTTCGAATATTTTTAATGAAAAAGAAAAACCGAAACTAAAAGCGTTGTAAAATATGCTATTGTCAAGAATCTCTTATATGTAACTGCCTATTGCATACACTGTTAAAAAAAATGTAAAATTACATCACGAAAAATGTAAAATAACCACCCATACTGCACTATATGTAAGGCAGATTGTGCTGATGTACTTGCGAACAACACAGATTATTGTACTTTTAAAAATTTATTTTGCAGTTTTCAAAACACCACCACAGAGTTTTGTAGATAGAAAAACATCTCAGTGTTGTATTTTTTAATACTGCACACAAAGTATTAAGTTGCTAATAATCCGCTAGACGGCGCTTGCGATTCACGTCACGGTGTGTTGTGATGCAAAGTTGTCTGGAACGAGAATACGATACGAGGAACGATAACAAAAACAAGACAGTAAGTAATTTATTTTACTTCATAAAAATTATAATAAAAAGTTTATTAGATTTAATAATGTATATTTCTTTCTTGTTTTTGTATGTGATTTTGATTGAACCAGGTCTAGTTCTTTGAAATATCAAATTTGTATATTGCGTTTGAATGGTTGATACCGTGTTATGAAACTTTAAGAGGTTGCGCTTCCGCAAATGAGCCGTTGGCTTTATATTGGCGACAGATAAGAAATGGCGCCAAGTAAAAGAGCGATAAATAGTATTTATATAGAAACTGCTCGTTTAAAGGGGAAACTTGGGGTTTGATATTCTGTTAGCATTGATAAAATCTAATTTTGACTGCTTTAATTTTCGTCTAAAGAACGTTTTATCGCCTGCAACTTTCAAAATCATTGGCGTTCTAAATAACGAATGAAATATAATATTTTAAAAATGAAAATGGGTATTTATTCGAGTAAAAGCATTCATAATCGAGAAATATTATTTTTTTATTTAACATTTTATTGCAATTTACAATGCAGGTAGCATAAATTTGTCTGTAAAGGATTTGTTTTAAAAATATATTTTTTTAAGTAATTTAAACAAAAAAAATTAAGAATTTTTAAATTTGATATATTTTTTATTTCATGTTTTCAATTATGCTTATGAATATTCTGTGATTGTGTATGATGTCAGAAAATGTTTACTATTACAAAAATCCAGTTATTTCTTGATATATAAAAATTTCTGAACATCAATTATTCCAAATTTGTACTCTTTTTTTAATTAAAAAAATAATCGACATTGGAAAGTCATGTATTGTGTGTTTTATCATATAAAAGATGGGGACAAATCCATACACAGCTATAATAATTTTTTCGGTACTGGACCCCCGTAACGTTTTTACAGATTTAATTAAAAAAAAACACTTTTTGATGTAAACGTTATCTTTTTTAAGTTGGTTATCTTTTTTAAGTTGGTTATCTTTTGGCATAATTTGCTTATGCGAAAATTTTTTTCTTCTGTTCTGGAAGAGAATCATTTTAATATACGAGAGACTACTTATTGCAAGAAATAATCTTTAATGCAAGGGAAAAATTAATTTTCAAGTATTCACAATTGTGGCATCAGGTTATGCCTTTCTAAATAATTTAAAGCTGGTATTTAACACAGTATAACGGAAAAATAATATTGTTAAATTAATGTTTTTTTCTGCGTGTGTGGGTACATTAGTATATATACTAATATGTCGCCACTTATTAATTAGTGTATTTTATATATTAGTGCATATGAGTGACTCCTTACTGTCGTCATTATATATTTAAATTTTATAGGTTCTATCCTTTTCTCAGATCCTGAAGTCCCCCTTTTTGTCGACGAACTTCACGGGTTTTGAATGATTATTGGAAGCAAAGAAATAAATTGTAGCACTTATGTAGCTACACAAAGTGCCAGTGTTTAAATATATTACATGTTTTTGTTACTTTTTCTTAATAATTTTATTTATGTTTCTAGTATGAAAAAATCTTGAAATAAAGGAATAAATTTTTGTTGAAATCTAGCATCTTAACAATACTTTAATTGAATAAATTTTACTGCTGGTAATAGTAATAACTGATTGTATTTTTGTTGATGAAATTCTTATTGGGTTTAATAAGAGTTTTGGGATTTTTTTACCCAATTTATTATTAACATTTGCATAAAAAATGCAATCTGTCATTACTACATGCCGTAAACAAAACTACATAATTTTTTTACAGATATCCACTTACTTCACTTATTTAAACCACGGAGCTTTTACTTGAAACATTAATTAAATAAACAAAGACTTGCAAATTATTATATGATTTCACCGGTATTTCTTTTCCCAATGATCCTACTCAGAAAAGTTAAATTTTAAGAAAGAAACAAAAATTCAAATGGAGATTTCTTTGTTCAGGACCTTTAATACAAACTTTTGAAGTCAAGAATTTTTAAGTTTCTATAAAATACGAAAATTGAGACACCCTGTAAATATGTTGTAAGGAAGCAGCAGCAGGTAACTGTTAAGTAAACTGTTGTAACAAAGTATTAAAATGCATTTGCTGTAAAACAGCTAAACGACATGGTATAAAAAATAACAGCATTTGTATTAGAGAAGAAAAAAATTAAATGCAGCATTTATTTCCCAATAGTAGCTAACAGTTGCAAATACATTTTTAAAAACTTTTTTTAGCAAATAGTTTCAAAAAGTTTTTAAAACGTGTTTGCAACTGTTAGTGCCAGTAGGGTGAAAACTGCTTGGCAGTTGATGCTGTAAAACAACAGCATATGATGCAAAACGAAAAAAAAAAAAATGTGAGGCTAAAATACAGCATGGTGATGTTAAGCTGAGAAAAATGTGGGGTTAAAATACAGCATGTGATGTTAAGCGGGAAAAAAATGTGGGGTTAAAATACAACAGTTGCTGTTAAATGATTTAACAGATATGCTGTAAAATAACTGCATGTTAAACGAAAAACTTCACCTTGATGTTTTCCAAATTACAGCACACTGTCGTGGCACAAATGTTACCCCGACAGTGTGCTGTTTTCGGGTCGATTTTTTTTAACAGTGTAATAACACAGCGTTATATCGCTTTTACTGGAAACCTACTCTTTACTCTGCTGTCTCTTGCTCCGTCTCGTCGAAAATACTAACGGGCAGTCCGAACAGTCTTGCTTTGTGTATATCGTGTGCTAATATTCTACTATTAGTGGCTCTTAATAAACCAGGTTACACATCCCTTCACACATGCCCCTTGACACCTTCCGAATAATGGGACTAGTTTATCGTCTCAACGAATATTTGAACCTTCGGACTATGATGTTCCACTTTGCTAATATTCTACTTTTAGTGGCTCTTAATGTGAACCATGTTACACATCCCTTCACACATACCCCTTGACCCTTTTCGAACAATGGAACTAGTTTATCGTCTCAACGAATATTTGAACCTTCGGACTATGATGTTCCACTGTGCTAATATTCTACTTTTAGTGGCTCCTAATGTGAACCATGTTACACATCCCTTCACACATACCCCTTGACCCTTTCCGAACAACGGGACTAGTTTATCGTCTCAACGAATATTTGAACCTTCGGACTATGATGTTCCACGCGCAAATGCTAAACAAAATGGCTCGTCACCACTATCTTCGCCTACAGCAGGTCAACCCACACCCAAAACCTTCATTCATTGTGGACGCAACCCCCTGCCTTTTCACAAAATATCTACAACTTCGTCTAAAACCTTTGTCACCGTTCGGCCCCGATACCCCCACCGAAGATTCTATCACAACTCTTCTTGGAAGAATGTTAAACGGACAGTTTTCCCGCCTCACCAACGATCAACGCAAAAATTATGATTTATGCTTCCAAACTTTATAAAAAAAATTAATTATTATCTTTAACGTTCATCGCCCTTATTCCCAAGCAGTGCATCCTACAACCACACACACCACCTTGTGCCATTAACACAGCAAATATCTTGTGTATAACTTGTTAAATGTAGACACTAGATAATAGAATCAAAATTAGAAGTCCGTGTATAACTTTTGAGGCGAAGCGCAGATCTCGCCACTACAATGTTATATAATGTATCTGGATTGATGCCTCCGGAAATCTCATGCTCAATAACTTGGAACTTATATAAAAGGTAATGCGAAGATGTTTTGTGTAATAAGCCGCCTCGGTGGCACACTCGTTAGGATTCTAGCCTTTGGAGCTGCTGAGGTCGGGTTCGAATCCCGGTCAGGCATGGATGTTTGTGACCGTCAATAAATGTTGTTATTTGTCTATGTGTTTGTGTCGTCTCTTTCTTTGTGTGTCTCTTGTGACTGTATCATTTCTTGGGGTTGAATACAATAGACCTAAGGTCGCAGTGTTCGGCGAACTTGCCCCCCACCAAAGAAGTCATAAGTCATAAGTTTGTGTAATAATGACAGAAACCAGTTTAGATCTGAAACATCCTCGTTATGAACATTTTATTTCTGGAATTTTAAAATTTTGAATAATGCATAAACTAAGTATTCTGAATAAAATAGCATGTTCAAATAAAGTATATAGTTAGATTCTGCAATACAACACAGTAGAGCCTCGATTATCCATCCCTCTTTTATCCGGAACTCTTTGCTAACCGACCACTTCAGACAACGAAAAAAATATATAAAACAATGTCATTTTCTGTTATAAACAAGCGAAAACGGTCTTAGCCCAGTAGAGTTAGCTAAAAAAATGGGGTTGGCTTGCAAAAGGTGGGGTAGTTTTTATTTTCTGGTATGTTATATGTGTTGACCCCCTCATGAAAAATCCAAGTTTTTGACCTCCTACCCCTTGTGCGTTTTCCGCCATCTTGAAAAAACCGCTTAAAAAACGCACTTTTTTTCAATTTTTCTCTAATAACACGTTTCCAGCGCCTCTTAGGCAAAAAAGTCAAATACAAATTTTAAAGAGCGTTACATTTCCTTCAACTTTTATGCACAATATGTTTAAAAATTATGAATAGGTTCCGAGATACAAAGTTGTGAATATCTGCAAAAATTTCAAAAAAACGCAAAGAATCGGATATGCTGTTTATTTTTTCCAAATAACTTTTTTTCTGTACAACTAAGAGCAAAATGCTGATAGACAATTTTGTAGAAAATTAAATTTCCTACCAGATTCATGTAACATATTATTTAATACCTTCATTAGATACCAAGAAATGTTAAAATAAAAATTTGTGAAATTTTAAAGTTTTTTTTAGTTTTTCAGTTTTTTGTCAATAACTTGATTACTAAGCCTTTTAGGCAAAAAATGCCAACTACAATTTTAAAGTACATTAAATGCTCTTTAAGTTTAATGTTTAACATGTTTAAAAATCATGAATATTTTCTGAGATATAAAGTTTTGAATGTCTACAAAAATTTCAAAAATCCTGCAAAAGTCAGATATGTTGTTGGTTTTACCCAAATGTCTTTTTTTGTGTGCTGCTTAGGGCAAAATGCATGCTTACAATAATGTAGAGCATTAAATTTTATACAAGATTCATGAAAAATATTAGTAATTATTTCTATTAGGCTCAGAGAATTGTGCAATTCAAAAATATCGACAAAAAGTAAAAGTGAGCTTGAAACTGAAATTAGTGATCTTGAATATAATTTTTACTTCAGACTGTGGAAAAATGTGCAGCTGTTGATCAGAAAAGTAGTGTGGTCACGTTTGACCAACCTTTATATTTGAAAGCAAGTGATATAGTGTGTAGTGGTCAAGAGCCGATATTAAAAGACGTCATTGTTCGTCTCGGAGGGTTTCACACCATTAATGTGCTTCATGGGAGCAGTTGGCTTCATTATGGCTGGCAGCGGCATGAAAGAACTTCTGTCAAATGTTTATGCGGAAAACAGCCTTGAAAAGATGATGTCTGGTCATACTTATGCTCAAGGTTTGAGAGCTCATATTTTAGTTCATCGAGTTTTATCCAAGTTAATATTCGATGCCATTCAAATTACCCCTGATGAAAGTGCTGTATTAAAAACATGATTTATGACAATAGTGTTATATTATCCGCTCCAGACAATCCCCATTTCCTCAGTGTCACTTCAAAGTTTAATGAAGAATTGGAAAGATTGGAGAATTCTGGTAGTACAACTAAACTTGGGTTCAATATTTTCGGATGATTGCATTGATGAAACAGTTTGTTTAAGCAGAAAGAATGGGAAATTGGCCGTTGCATCTCAGCACTGTTCAGCAAATGATTCTCTGTTTTCATACGAGTGGTCACTCCCACTACGCCAAATGTGCTCACCTATATCTGCAAGATATGTTAGCCCTTAAAGATAAAAGGGAACCCATTGACCCACTGAGGATACTTTACAATCAGACGTTCAGATAAATTTTGGCCAGAATATAGTCAGAAATGACTATTGAGCAAACACTCATGAAAAATATGAAGAGCTCTGGTGGGTTGACTCGTGGACGAGGTATTACGGACAGTCTTCTCACTCGCTGGACTATGGGATCGGCTGCATTGCAGAATGTGTGTGATGAAGTAGAAAACTACTGTAGCTGTTTATCAGCTACAACGGATCAACACATCGATATGAGACGTTCCCGTATCCGTAGGGATGAAAGTGATGCCACCAAACTAACTGAGTGGTTTTCCAATCACAATCCTTTTCCCGACAGTCCCCATTTAATGTCAACAAGTTCTGGATTAATTGGAGGAGAAGACGTCAACTGCCAAATGTCATGGGAGATTGGTTCTAGAGACATATGCAAAATTGTGGATAACAATTTTGGAGATGTACATTTTAAACTTAAAAATACAGTGATTTATCTGGCAATCATTAAAAACCACATCAACACAAATAAAGGAAAAGTTGTGTGGATCCCTTCATGCTTTTTCACAGGATAATTATCTCGAAGCAGTCTGACACTGACTTGAAACAGTACTTCGAGTACGAACTTGCTCCCTTTCCATTATCACTTTTCTCGGAGGAAGGCATTTGGAAAGGGACAAAATCGACATTTTACTCTGCTTTCACGCCCTTGCCAAATGACACAGAAATGGGAGAGAGCAAGGTTGATGTGATAGACGGGGCCTACCTCCTGCACAAAGTGCACTGGAATCGCAGCTAATCTATTTCTGAAATCTTTTTTATTAATGTGACTTATGTGCGGCGGCATCATGGTGAAAATGCTGTGATAGTCTTTGATGGTTACCCCACTGAAGACAGAAAAAGAAGCGCAAAAAGCACTGAAAGAGCTCGTCGTTCCAGGCTACAAAGTTGTGCCGACGATCCCGATTTATTTTATTGCTTCAGAAGGAGTTTGAAAAAGCATAGATAATAACCAAACAGGCTACGGAAGATGCAGATGTGCTAATAGTGCAAACTGCCATTTCGTTGTCTTTTGAACACGTGACCCTTTATGGCGGTGACTTCAACACCTCTATCGATGAGTTACACTATCTTCGCTTTGCTAAAGCGGCAACTAATGCAAAAAAGTGGGACTTCGATGTACCATTTTATGTTTACAGTGCTGATTCGAGTCCTGCGGTAATGCACCAAAATTTGAATACTCTGAAGAAGACGAATTAGACGACCTACTGTCTCCTGGTCCAAGGGATGAACTAATTTCTTCAACTGTACCTGAGCCAAAACAACGAAAACTAACGTAGTTTTTAATTAAAATTCTATATTTATCATTAATATATTTTTAAATTGCTTAATGTTGAATATAGGTATTTGTGAATACACTACAAATTAGTATTTCTCATTGTATTTTTTATTATCCCTCCAATTCTCCCTACAGAAATTTAATATATTACATTCAAATTTATGTACTAAACATTATTAATTCATTATTTTTACTACATTATTTATATCAATTAGTACTAAAGTTATGTCAAATTTATGTACTAATTGATATAAATAATGCATTAAATAAAAATTATATTCAAGATTACTAATTTCAGTTTCAAGCTCACTTTTACTTTTGGTCGATATTTTTGAATTGTAAAATTCTCTGCGAATCTCTAATAGAAATAATCACTAATATTTTTCATGAATCTTGTATAAAATTTAATGCTCTACATTATTGTAAGCATGCATTTTGCCCTAAGCAGCACACAAAAAAAGATATTTGGGTAAAACCAACAACATATCTGACTTTTGCAGGATTTTTGAAATTTTTGTAGATATTCAAAACTTTATATCTCAGAACCTATTCATGATTTTTAAACATGTTAAGCATTAAACTTAAAGAACATTTAATGTACTTTAAAATTGAAGTTGACATTTTTTGCCTAAAAGGCTCAGTAATCAAGTTATTGACAAAAAACTGAAAAACTAAAAAAAAACTTTAAAATTTCACAAATTTTTATTTTAACATTTCTTGGTATCTAATGAAGGCATTAAATAATCTGTTGCATGAATCTGGTAGGAAATTTAATTTTCTACAAAATTGTCTATCACCATTTTGCTCTTAATTGTACAGAAAAAAAAGTTATTTGGAAAAAATAAACAGCATATCCGATTCTTTGCGTTTATTTCAAATTTTTGCAGTTATTCACAACTTTGTATCTCGGAACCTATTCATAATTTTTAAACATGTTGTGCATAAAAGTTGAAGGAAATTTAATGCTCTTTAAAATTTGTATTTGACTTTTTTGCCTAAGAGTCGCTGGAAACGAGCTATTGAAGAAAAATTGAAAAAAGGGCGATTTTTTAGCGGTTTTTTCAAGATGGCGGAAAACGCACAAGGGGTAGGAGGTCAAAAACTTGGATTTTTTGTAAGGGGCTCAACACATATAACATACCAGAAAATGAAAACTACCCCACCTTTTGCAAGCCAAAATCCTATCTCTACTGGGCTATCTCAGAAATGTAGGATTATAAAGTAAGGAATATCTCTAAAGTACTAAAATCGGCACTTCCGCATTCAAAAATCAGTAATCTCTGGCTAGTTTAAGATAATAATTATTCGGTGATTCTGAAATCGGAATTGCGGTGATTTTAAGATAACCAGAGACATAACATAGAGTGGACTGCGCATTGGCAAACCTAAAGTGTCCTAAACATCTAACTTACACAGTCACATGACTGTGTCGCGTTTGGCTCGCATCTATGGCGAGTTTACCATTTGGCGAGTTTTTCCACAACGACCTGAACACAGAGGCCGACAATCTAATGTTATGATAAAGAAGCTTGGAAAGGAGCAAGGATGAATCGCTAGTATTTTAAGATCCTCTTAATAGATATCAGATTATTTCTTTGATTTTGTGAGTCTATTTAAGATTACTTGAACAATTGAATGTGGACTCTTTATTAAAAATTAATTTAAAAGAACATTAGTAGGTTTATGTAGAGTGTTGCTGTAATATAAGTTGGTAATTGACATGGTGAACATTTTCTGCCGTCTCTATAACTTTCGTTCTAACGGTCCAATTTTAAAAAAATAATAATTTTTTTTTTTTTGAAATATTGCTTCTTCCTTTATTTCACCTGGAATAAATCAACTTTCTAAAACACATCAATATATTCCAAATTCAGCAAATGTTCTACTTTTTAAATATAAATAACTCAAACACGATTGCAAAAACAGGTTTCGTTTTGACCAAATTGTAAACACACAATTACTAAAAGTATGCAGAACTAAATAAATTTAACCCGTGAAGTGTGACTGATCCTTTTTTATACCCCTCTTTACAATTAGGAATTCACAAGCATTTGGCATCTTGCACAAAACGTTACTGAATTAAGAGTACAACATTCACGACTCATGCTCAGAGATTAAAAGAATGTAATTAAATATTTATTATAAAAGCCAAAAGAGAAAAATACCAACAATTCTCAAAAAATCGTCTGCAAAAACATTAAAAAAAATCAAGCTGCCGTGATTGGTAGAAACCCACGTGACTGGGTATTGATGGTAGTCTCCACTTCGGTTTGCTAGCTGATATTCAGGTCTGGCGACAATTTCGAATAGTTCGTAACGAAACGGTAGCGTTAAGTTGCCATATGTAGCAACCTTTCCCCTCTTGGCGATTTATGATGTTTAGGACATAATGCTAATCTGCAAGGGATGGCGGTTTTCCAGAAAAAAAACGGTTTTCCATTTTCCATCGGTTTTTCCCTAAAAAACCGGTTTTCGGTTCCAAAGGGCCTCATACAAAAAAAAAAAAACGGTTTTCAGTCAAAACCGGGACCACCGGTTTTTTGAAAACCGGTTTTGGTTTTCCATCCCTAAGCTGCTTTACTATTAATGCGCAGTCCACTCTATGTTATGTCTCTGAAGATAACAAAATTCAATATTTCAAAAAAGTAAAACCAGATTTCCAAAAATCCTTAAGTTTCGGAAAACTACCGGAATTTTCTAAAATCGTGAGACTACACGATGCTATCTACTGTATAAAACTAAATAAGCACATTTTCCGGATAAAAATACCAGCGGAGTACCGGAAAATTTGCTTTCTTTTGGTGAGAATGTTAATAACATTTTAGCATTTTTATTTCGAAGAAGTCTCACTTTCAGAGATCATTATAAAACGCACTAAAACTCAATGTTTACTTAACCCTCTTGTGCATGAATTTTATTTTCATACCAAAAAAATATGCATGTATCTTTAATATACTCATACATTATGGGAAAAATACTAAAAAAAATTTTAGTGCACTAAAATTTAAATGATTTAATTTTTTAAAAAATTCCATGAGACAAAAACCAACTACAAAATTCCAATTATGATTATAATTACTAGAAAATTACTAAATATATTTCAAAATAACCTAATTTAACTATAATTAATTTTTCAAAACAATTTATTGGTATTTAGTGTACTAATAATATTATACTTTGAATACTGCCAAAAACGTAATTTCACAACAGTTAATAACCTCACTCTATAATTTTGAAAACACTTATACTACTGTCATCAGTGAGGATTATTAGTAACTAAAACTTCAAAATGGAATGTAATAGATGGAAAAAAAACAAATTTGTCGAGAGGCAGCTCTAATTTAATAGAATAAAGTGGATTATGTTACTTGTTGCCAAACGGCAACAGTATGCATCAGAGGGTTGAACAAGGGCAGATATCGGACGTTGCGTAGGTGATTTTGAAGTCCACAAAATATCGGCGTAACATTTATTATAAGTTTAACTATTTAATAAAAATTCTCTATTATCTGGAATTTTTGAAAATTAGGCCTACCTCCTGTCCCAATTTCATTGGATAATCGAGGTTCTACTGTAATATAGTTTTCTAAAATATGTTAATTTATAAAAAAAAATTGAAACAAAATCCTACTTTTACATTATAATTTCGATATCAGACGAATGCAAAAGTTAGAATATTTGAAACTGTGAAAAAAATTATTTTTTTTATGTAGTTTCTTTGAAAAAGTGTTCAAACAGCTCACATTGGTTTCAAAAAGGTCACGGGGTCCGAAATGCCATTTCATTGTTTGTTTTGTTTTTTGTGGCAAAGTGTTGAAACAAGCCCACTATAAAAATAGTGTATGCATCGCTTGTGAAAAGTCAACGTTTTAATCCGCATGTCATTATTTAAATATCAATTTATATGATCAACTTGTTTTAATAAGTATTACTTTTCACACTTGTTGCATAAATTACTACATTTTATTTCCATTTCTTGTATGATATGAGCTATATTTTGGCTGTATTTTATTTGCAATAAATTGTATATGCGTCCTTAATTAATTACATTTATTTATCGATATTTCATTTTTGATGAATTAATTTTTGTAGTAATTATTAACTCCAGCGTCGGTGAAACTAATGTTATTTTCAATAACGTAATGAATAAGATAAGATAATGGCGGTATTGCGCTGGGTTCGGAAATCCTAAATGGAGATTTTGAGTTTTCTACACGCTTTGGATGGTGTTGGAAAAGGGTTTTTGAACATTTTTGTTTGTCTGTCAGCCTGAAATCCCTCTTAAGCTGCAATTATAAGACCGACGGACTTCAAATTTTTACCCGAGTTCCTAGTACCTTTACGCACGGAAAAAAATTACCATTTGCTGAAAAGAAGCTTCGATTCGTAGCCGAAATTTCCTCGTAAAGAAAGAAATTACCCTCCCAACAGAGTCATGGTCTCTTGTAATTCAGCCTTTTGTTTTGTGCGTAAGAAAAAATTTCTGTAAAAAAAGGTTTCTGTAAAAGTGGTCTTAAAAAATCTGAGGAGTCGTAAATATCGAAGACGAGTCGCAAAAATGACGCTCAATTACTTTGGGTGTTCGCTCAAGTGTGGACCTCGTCACTTGACCAGGGTTCCAAATTAACCTATCTACCTTATTAAGCAATTTAACAGCCTACATTTTTTTAATCGCAATTTTTATGTTTAAGCTTTCTTGTCAGTGACAAAAACTTACACGCATTCAATGGGTTAATGATAATTTTTTTAATTTGTTGAACTATCATTTTTTATATTCTATTTCAATAACTACAAAAATAAATTATAATAACAGAAAAAAGCCTCTTGAAATACACATGATGGCTTATTCATCCATCTTCCACTATATAGCTTCATAGTGGATAACGAGTCTGAATCTCAATCAGTAGGTCCCGGGCTCGAATTCCGGCTGGAAAGCTCATGAATGTTTGTCTTGTCAATAAAATTTTATTATCTATGTGTTTTGCCCAGGGACATAAAATAGAATGGACTGCGCATTGGCAAACCTAAAGGTGATCTCTCATAGTCATTTGCTGGGGTAGGATTTGGGGATTTTTTTGCCCGGCACGTGATCGCGACAAGTTGGCGAGTTTTTTTTACTACGACTTGAACATATGAGGCCACCAATCTAGTGCTATGGAAAAGAAGCTGAGAAAGGAACAAAGATGAATCGCTATTTCAATTCATTTACTGTTCAATTTAACAAACGTTAGACTTTTTAAACATCAATAACTCAAAGACTACCCAATTACTTAAAGTATGCAGTTTTAGCTTAGTTTAAAGCCGATTATAAGAAAAGGAAGAAACGAATAGAAGAAAAAAATATCATAGAAGTTATGTTTTGAAAACTCAGAAACAGTGCACCTGAACTCCTCAATAGAGGATAGAGCATGCCGACCAAATGCCCTTTGTGTTGGGCATTCGGAATAATTTTCCATCCACTTCGAGCTTTGCCCATCCATCGTGGCGAGCGTGGCTGTGACATCAAACAGCGTGTCACAGTCAGGTGCGGAGAATGGCCCCTGATTTGGCCGGCAAAGTCATCGTTTATTCGGGTGATATGCCGAATTAGGTTACGCATGGCGGAATGCGCGAGGGAGTGAGTTTGTGGAGTTTTCCTTGGTGTTGTCGGACAGAATTTTCATTATTTTTATTATTTTATCGCTGGCAAACATGATTAGTTGGAGAGTGGTGATGACTGATTGTTAGTTGATGGTATTGGTGTTGGATGTTGGAATCAGAAAGAGTGTTGTATTTTTCATTATTTTAGTCGAAAATAAGTTTCAAAACATGTATGAGTTTAGGTTTTAAGTTTTGGACAGTTTTCAAGTATTTTTAACACTTCGGATGCTGAGGACGCGCCAGCGCGTCCTGCTTTTCCGATTCATCGATAACAGCACATTCTGATAAAATTCATAGTACCATTTCGCCAACCGTTCTTAAGAGTTCAAGTTCGTTTGTAAACTCGATAAACGTGATGGTCTAGTGTTGACACAAACTACATGATCTAGCTTTTTCATCTACCCTTTTGTATGATATTTAATTGACACCTAGTAATTCCAGATGTGATTGATAAATTTCCGCTCATAGATTTTTGAAGCTTAAGCAGTATTTGCGTTTTTTGTCACCTATTTGAATTATGTTTACCCGGGAGCAGGCGCGGGCTATTAACGACACATTTTGATGGTGATTATTTTTTTAGGGGTATCTCTGCAGTAGATAAATTTAGAACATAAGTTGATCGAGTGAATTTCTAACCGAGTCTAAACGTTTGGAGAACTTTGAAAATTATAAGTAACATAAGAATATTAGTTGTAAAAAAATCCTTGAGTATGTTACGCGCGCCCACTCCCTGGTTCACCTCAAGCAAATTTAAGATTATTCGATGATCAATTTGAGGATATAGAAAGTAGAATATTAGATTTTACACTTTTGCAACCGATCCCACTGTGCTTAGAATAATACTTGATGATTTCAAAGAGTACATTCAATTTCAAATTACGAGGAAATTAAATCTTTCGGTTCAAGTAAAGGGCGACCAGACATACTGCATTCCGCAGTGCGGTTTAGTTTTGTATTGAACTATCTAGCTATTAAAAATTGCAAATAGTCTGTTTTATTTTTGTAATTTTTTCAAACAAAAACAAAGCAAAAAATATGAGTTATGAAAAATTAGTGATGATTTCATAGCAAGTTAATCACTGAAACAAATCTGGTTATAGGCTTTCAATTCAATGATTAGTGAGAGTTGATGAGTTATTCGATCGGAAAAGGCCAGTAACATTTCCTCTTATTTTTAAGACCACCTGTCGTGTAGCTTCAGTTAGCGACGTTAATTCAACCTAGCCTTGTAATTTTACAACCTCGAACTATGATTTTTACTTTTTTTTGGAAATGAAGAACCGATAGTTAATTTCTATTGTAACGATCAGGTTTAAAAATTAAGATGATCTTCTATTTCACATCAGCCTCTATCGATGCCAATTTTTAATCTCTATCGCCGCAGTCAACGTGTTAAACAGTTAATTGATAACGTATTAATTTATAAGAACATTTTTCATTAGCGCATTCCTAAGTATTTGGCTTACATAAATTTTACGGTTTGCAATGTTCATTTTTGATTTATTATTCTTAAATTAGAATGACAACCATATTTAAGTAGTATGAACCATAATTATTCAATTCATGCTGAATTGCAGATGCCCTTTGCGCCATAAAACTCAAACATCCATCCATTCATCTTTTATCTTAAAAATTAAAAGTTAAAAAATATCGTTTTCTTTTATTCTTTTTAAATCTGCCGCCATGAGTTAAACAATATTTTGTCAGAATTTTTTTCCAAAAGTTACAAAAAATACAGAACATAGTAATAAAACTTTGTTAAATATGATATAAAATGCAGTTACCATTGAATTTACTATGATGTATATTTAATAATGATACTTTGAATTATTTTATAAAGCATAGGAAAGAAGCACTTAACTATACATTTTTATTTCAAATAAAGTGGTTTTGAACTTTGTTTCTAAAGTTCAGAGTGTTCAACAAAAATGATTTATTCCACAGAAAAAAACTTCAACCCAAGTCATTTATGTGTCTTCTCTCTCTCTCTCTCTCTCAAAAAAAAAAAAAAAAATCGAAATATTTCACCTATTTCCCCCGAGTTTCAGATTACCGATGCACCAAGGAGTTTCTTCTGGGGTCCACAATCTTTAGCCCATAGAGCACATTGTATTCATTTCAAAGAGAAACCATGGTAACTGGAAAGTTGATTGGATTAGGATGGTCCGCTATCCTTTTCTCGGGATATCTCACATTCCTACGGCCGGAAATGGCCTCCTAGAAGAGGTGATAGAATTTTTTTACTGCCTACTATTAAGGATTATTTTGTGAAACGCCTTCCGCATTCCTAGTATTATTTCGGGTCGTAAATGTGGTCGCATCGGCTCGTTACATAGGCTTAGATAGAGTTTATAGCTCCGATTATTGAAACAAAGGGCTTTGGATGTGGTAACAATAACTTTTCCTTAGGGAAAGGGTGTTAGTATAGTATTGGGTGAAATTAAATGTATTTTATTTTCGGTGAATCAGTATAGCTTTGTTTTTTAACGGAATTTAATCACAGGCTTGACTTTATCAGAAAGGAGTTTCCTAAAAGGATAATTTATTACTGCTGATAAATAAGTTGGTGTAATTTATAGTTATAGAAAATTTAGGTTTTGGAAAAAATCGATAAGTATTGTTAAGCTCCTTTACAAGCTCTTTATTTTGCACTATTTAGTTCCAATAAAAAAAAAATTTAAATTTTTATGTTACACTTGGGATATATTATATCGATTTTGGTGTGCCATCCAATAGATATAGCGCAATGTACCCGAGTACCCGATCAAAGGATTAGGTCTTAATGTAGCTCTAGTACTTTTATGTCTCGGTTTTTTGATAGTGTGGAAATATAACTTTTTTTCATGCTAGTAACATTGAAATTATGCTGCGTGATGCCAACTGAGAATCTGAATGGTCAGGGAGATGGCCATGATGGCCATCTCCCTGACCATTCAGATTCTCAGTTGGCAAATCGGTGATGTAGTATTTTTGTGGTATTTTACGAACAAGTAGTATTTTGGTGGTATTTTTTGTAAGATTAAAAAAAAGACTCAAAACAATTAAAATTGAAAAAAAAATATGTTTAAATTTTTATATATGTATCACATTCAAGTATACATATCATATCGGTAGCGTCGGATGCCTATTCAGGTGTTGGCTCGTCACTTAACTGTGGTTCTAAAATACGAAGGCCTTCGAAAATAGCCCTCGTGTAGCTCTAGTGCGACGATAATTCAAATCAAACCAAGAATACATATCAGAATTAAATGCATTTAACATTTTAGTATCTGGTGAAAAGTTAACAGTTTCCTTCCAACCCTTCTTTTGCCATGGCGCCCTCATCTGAAACTCATCGTAATTAGGTTAGGTTAGGTTTGAAATATCGTCGCACTAGAGCTACACGAGGGCTATAAACTCATCGTAGTATTTTGTAGTATTTTTCAGAGGAAAGGTAGTATTTATCAAGTTCAAAAATCTGGTAACGCTGTGGCCATCACAGGCACTCAGAAAGTTCCGAGTTTGAATTACGGCATGAGCATGGATATTTGTGTTATGTTTTTGCCTGTTTATGTCTTGAGTACAATGCGACATCGGTTCAATCTATGGTGTCGAAAATCCCAAACAAGCTCACAATGGCACCACTAGTTTGCATAGGGTTCCCGCTCAGATGTCAACCTCGTCACCTGACCACGTTTCCAAAGTACGAGGCTCATAAAGAAGGAAGGCTCGAAATAGACAGCCGGACGCATTCGACCTTACTTAAAGTAATAACTTGTTCTTCTGTTTTATTGTATTCTTTTTCGTGAGATTAACCTCGTGGTTGGGGCCCGGGTGAACTAATGGTTAAGATTGCAGACAATTACGCTGACAGTCTGCTCCGTGTGCCGGTTGTGGGCTTCCGCCTATGCCCTGGGTTTAATTTCTATCTGTGTCAGTAAAAATAGGGTACTTGACTGCATCGCTTACCTTCCAATGTAATTTAAATTATAGTTGAAAGTAAAAAATAACAAATTCATAGATAATTTTTGCGAAATAAATCTTTAAATCATTAAAAAAATCGTTTTCAAAAACCCTTTTTTTCACGTGATCATCACGAGATCACAAACACGTCAGTTTGGCTGACGTCACTATGAACTATAAACAAACTGGCGCGATATTTTTTGTTTTCTGATTAAACTTGATTTAATCTAATTACTATTGAAATAATAAATATTGAGAAAATGTAGGGCTGTTTTACAGAAGCGTTTATTTCAAATTTACCTAAAATCGATTCCGATGTGGTGTTTCAAAGTTTGTTTATAGTTCATAGTGACATCACAGATACCACGTGACAGCCAGAAAGCGTTTTCAGGAGTGATTTTCCCTAATAATTTTTAAATTCATTTTTCTGCCTTTTTATGGACTATTTGAAAAAAAGAAAAAATATGGGTCTAATATTTTTGGCAAAAGAACATTTAAAGCCAATAAAAAAAATTAGTCAAGTACCCTATTCTGTCTGGGTCTGTCTTACTTGACGAATCCTTATAAGTGGGTCTCTGATCGAGCACAAAAGTCGTAAATAAATGTACCAACCAACCAACCAACTCGTGGTTTAACTTGGTCGTGCTTTTGACTTAGTAAGCAAACTTCAACGTTAATATAATCATTGCAAGGTTTATATATGTGTTTGGCGCCCATGTTAATCGAACCTAAAAGTAATACATTTGAAATACGAATACTTCTTATTGCTCAATTCAACAGAAGGTTCTTCCAACTGCAGTGGCGAAAGCTATTTCCAAACTCGATTCAGAAATGGTAGTATCAAATGTTATGTGTCAAGCGGGCAAGTCAAGCCGGAATAAATATCCTCAAAGCTATTTGGAAAACATCATGTACTTAACTTGGAATATCTGTTGAGCGACCAACGAAGCAAAATGGTAAGTCGAATCTTGATACATTCATTGTTTAAAGAGACGAAAGCTTGAGAAGCTTTTTGTGAGAATTGTACTAGTAATGAGATAGTAAGAGTTTCGACGACTTCCTTTATTAATATCAGCCTTGTATAAACTAGAATTAATGTAATTTGATGAGTCCCGAAAGCTTGTTTTCTTCTAACCGTAGTCCAAAAGAAAATGATAATCTGGGTTCCAATTCGATGTCTGGAGATGGTATTAAACTTACTTGGTACAAACTACGCAAATGCAAAGCTTAAAACTCGATGAGTTGTACCCGGTTTCTAAAATCGATTTCAACACTGTGAATAAAAACTAGCTTCTTAAATACTCGCAGAAAGTCTTGTACTACGGACAAACAGACGGACCTAATACACAAAGATTTTTAAAGATTCAGATGAAATATCTTTCTTATAAAGTATAATATCTTTATATATTTTAAAACCGAACAGTTAGAATGGAACTTGTAAGAGGGTTTGGATAATAAACAGACATAAGTATAGATTTCTTCAGTACTCAAATTTTTATTCTTACTAATAAAAAAAAGGAAAGTTGACTCCCTCATTAAAACGTACCGTTACCATATGATCACTTGTAAAAATGATTTTCTGCGACTGTAAAAGTATGTGGTAATCTTAAATCACACCATTTCCGTTTTGCACTTGTAAATTTGCTAATAGTTTAAACTATTTATTCCAGATTTTTCTACCATTCTACGATTTTTTTTCTCGTTTTTTCGTAATTATTTCAAGAATTCATAGTGAAAATGTAATTCAGGCTTCAATGGGTTGTGCAAGTGCCATTTTATACCATTTTGAAAAACCACAATTTGCTATACAAAGACCTCTTATATAAAACAGTGTAGTACTATTTAATTAATCAAAAACATAACCATAAAATATCTGTCCCAGGATAGAACCAATATTTTGTTCGCAACACTACATTTATCTGAATAAAACATTGCAGATGTGAGCAACGTTATATTAATATGGTTTATTTTATATCAGAAATATAACGTGACATTTCTTTAACAACTCTAATAAGTGAAATACCAGTGTTCTTGAACAATAAAATATTCGTAATGAAAATTTTCGAGTAATGTTTCCTTAGAAGAATTTTTTTAAAAAAAATTATAAGTATGCAAAAACAATACATGCAGTTATTGTGAAATATGATCATATTTTGTCGTAATAGTTACAAGATAATACTTAATAGACATTCTACCTAAGGAAAATTCCCATAAATCTGACAATGGTTGACTTAAAGAACAATCGGCAGACCTTAAGAACATCTGTAAATATTAACTGTAAGAATTCGCCATGATTCCGAATGGAGCCATTTGTTTTATTTATCATATTATATTAACTGATACATGAAAAATGAACAAATGCAGTATGCAAGATGTTACTTTGTCTGCTTTTAATGGATTGAAATTTTGCTATTGACTTTAACGATTTAAAATTAATATTTTATTGTTCCATTTTTAGTTTCTTACGCCACTTTGAATTTAATTAGCTAAAATTTAAATAACAACGGACGTGTAAGGCGTTTTTATATCAGTTTTGAATAATTCTAAACACGTTTTAGATATCTAAACTAATTTTTTTCTACATTTTTGCAACGGCATCCGCAATTAAAAATGGAACACTGATAGATTAGTTTTGAAATATTTAAAGTTATTTCACTTTTTCAAGTTACCGAAAACAAATAAAATAACATCTGGTATTCCTATTTTGTTTCTTTTTCACATAAAATCAAATTACCTATTAGCATATTTTGGTATTGACCTTGAATGAAAGAAATTTGTTCCTTTCGAAATAATGGGGACTTTTGACAGTTTATCAGTAATGATGTTCTTAAGGCCTCTACCAAGCTTTTTTTTTTCAATTTACACCCATCACAACCAATATATTTCATTTACAAATAAGCGTATAGTCACTAATTTTGCTTGCTGCATATACATTCCAACTTATACTTATAAACTAATGCTAGTTTTGGCTGCACTTACTTGCATTTCAAATTAAAACGCTAACACATTTATTCGCTAAACCCTGAAAGATATTTTTCAGTACTAAGAATTCTTTTTTTAAAAAAAGTTTCTTCCATAACGAAATTTCGCACTATTTTTTACAATAAAAATGGAAACCTTTTTCATGATCACTAGGGAAGTGACGATTAAAGCTGCGACAATCCTGTAGTAGCAACTGCGAAAGATTCTCCCTTGAGAATGAAGAACGTTCTGCCCATTTTTAAATTTGGCATATTGAAGCTATAGTCGACAATAAACCTTGTAAGAAGAATAACAAGGATTTAACGGGTTATGTTTCAATGTATAGTTGTTTATTGTGTATGTTACGTCTTAAAAATATTATTATTTTGAAGAGATAATGAGTAGATGCATTTAATGTTCTACACATTAAAAAATAATTTATTTAAATATGGCTCCGTTAAATTTTTTTTGATAAAAACTATGTAAAGAAATTGGATGTGTATGAAATTTTTTGTTGTATAATTTCTTTCAAAACCTACAACGCAAGTTCAAAAAGTTCATTAAGTCAATTTTGATCAAACCGAGTTAATATTCACTTGTTAACTCCATTAACTTTTTATGTTTCCAAGAAAATAAAATTTAGCAGACTTAGCAAAAGTTCTTTATTTCTGAGGATCCGAACTAGCTATGGTTCGACATCGGACTTTAGCTAGTTTGGTTTGATAAGGTAATTCAGTCTTTCAGGTCAATGAATGAATCATGTTCTTCCACACTACCATCCAATAAACAAATTGTGCAAAATTTTACAAAAAAAAAACTGATTTGCTGAGCAAGGTGTTGTGCATATTAAATACACTGAAGTTCAGTATCCTGATTAAGCTTTTAAGCAAAGAATTCTATAGTAAGGTAGAGACAAATAATTATCAACAGCACCGTGGACCAACACGGAGACAATATAGGGTGGCATGTGGACCCCGATGACCGAGTGGTTTGGATCGTAAGCCATAACGCTAGCAGTCCACGCTGTAACGGGTGCGGGTTTGATTCCTGCCTTTGCTCTGGGTGTACTTCCTTTCACAGTATCAAAATAATAAATTAATTAGTCATTTGCCACTCTATTCGGGCTCCGCAGTGAGCCATTGCTGCCGATGGCAGCTCGGTATGAGTCGTTCTTCTACCCCACTACAGAACTCTTTGCTTTTAAGTTGCGGTGGTTGTGCTGACGTTCTTGGCTAATAGCTCAAATGTATCTCTTGTAATCAAACCCAACCAGAAATATACTATGCTACATCCCGCAACAATTTAAAAGTAACTTCAAGTTACTTTTGCCACACCTAAATAATTCCCTATAGGGGAATCAATTCCAGCTAACGGGAAAGCTGTTTCTTTTCTTCCCCTCCACCATTTCCCCCCTTTCACTTTTTTTCGGAAACATTTTTCGGACAGAAAAGCTGCTTCGGTAAAGGGACGCCAGAAAGCGAAAATTGTTTTTGTTTACCGATACAATTAAGTATACTTACTCCATCTTCTTTTTTTCTCCCCTTCTCTGGTATTCTCCTGGGCCTCTTGGAATAAACTTGCTTTCTGTCCAGTTTTTATTTCTATTCCAGAACTCGACTGCTGGAGAATAAGTTTTTTGTATTCGCCTTGTGAAATTGGTGTAATAAGCTTATGTGGCGAACTTCCTAAATGTTAAACTACTTAAAAGTACGTGCAGGATTTTAATTGAAATATCATTTTGATGGGTCTGTTTTTATTATGTTAAAAATACAACACTGAGCTTGATTTTATTTTTAATAAGACATTTCTTGCTGAACGAATTTCACATTAGTACGGTTATTTTCAAGAAATCTTACTTAAACCTAGTAATTGATGTTAAACTAATAAAGAAAACATATGTTCGAATTTTTTATGTAATATATTCCTGCCAAAATGTATAAAAATATTAAATGAATTTTACTATTGCTAAATTTATGTTATCGTTATAACCCCTAATCAACTAAAACATAACTAGTGAGAACTAGTTTTTACTGAAGCCATTGATGAAAACTAGTTTCCTCCATCAAAAACTGGATCTCACTAGTTAATATCGGTTTTGGAGCATAGGTTAAAACTAGTTGTAGTTATCCAAAACTAGAATTATCTAACAAGTTTTAGATAAAACTAGAATTAACTGCGAATACTTGACTTTTTATTTATTATGAGCGTTAATTTTATAATCTTATTACGACAATGGGTACCTTAAAAAACTCGATGCACAGATCATAATGGAATGTCTTCCAATATCCAAACGCTTTCATTGCATTTCAGCCCAGTAATTAACTAAACTTATCCAAACCTATTATCCTAAATCTTGCTATTTACCGTTAACTCTAGTTTTATCTAATATAAATGTGTTACAGTTGAAACTAGATTAAACCAATCTATTTCGTCAAAACTAGTATTAAATTTCAATAACTGCTTTTGGCTAGTGGAAACTAGTTTTAACTAATTGCATCAGTTAAAACTTTTTTTCATTAGTTAATGCTAGTTCTAGCTGATTTCGGGTTTTAACGGTAACATATGTAAGAAAAAAGAATCTACAACAGTCTCGTACAACACATATATTGTATTATTGTTAACCAGATATTAACAACACAGTTTTGAGAAAATTTTAGTCTGCAGATATCTAAAAACTATAAATCATGTGTAACTCCAAACTTAAATTTAGATGCATTTTAAAAGTTTATTGGCTGAGTTTTTTCCATTATGGATGCAAAAGCAAATTACCCTGCATCTGTCTTTTATATTACACGACACAACCGACTGTGCTCTTACTTTATAACATCGCTCAAAGGAAGTTAATTGTGCCTGAAAGGAAATTGAGTTTTAATCATTGAGTACATTCATCATGCAAATGAGACCATTACGAGTGCAGCGCAGCGGAGAGATCAAATTGTGCCGCAAAAAATGGCTTCAATTAGGGCAGAAAAAGAAAAGAAAATCGAGAGTGTAAGTGAGACAAGTCAAACAACAAGTCGCTTAGACACTTGCAAAGCGTCAAACCAATTGCTTTTGGTTATTGTTTTTTTTTATATTTGACTTAAAAAAACTAATACTTTGTAAAATGAAAACTAGGGGTATGTAACACTACACGTCTTTCAATTCCCACTTAATAGGGCAATATGGGGCCCGGATGGCAGAGTGGTTTGGACCATTACGCTAGCAGTCTGCGAGCTGTAACGGATGCGGGTTCGATTCCCGCCTTCACACTGGGTGACAGTAAAATTCTACCTGTGTCTGTCTTATTTGACGACACAGTAAACAGCTATATTCCTTACTCTGTGACAGTAATTTTTTTTCTGTCTGTCTTACTTGACGAAGAGGCTTTATAAGCGGGTCTCTGATCAAGCACTCAAGCCGGAATGTATATGCACCTAACCCTATCCTACCCTACCCTACCCTACCCTACCCTCTAAAGCAATACACATCTAAATTTAATTATGCACCATACAAGGTAGTTTCAATAGCTTTAAAGCCAATGGCAGCTAAAATTTGCTTATTTGCAATTTTTTCTAAAACCTAATTATAACGTTCGACAGGTGCTGGGAACTCGTGTAACAAATATGAAGTCCGTAGCTCTTTTGGTTAAAGCTACAGATTTGTTTCAGACATACATACGACGGGCAGACTTTGTACGAAAGCCACTTTTTTAGAATCAGCACCTTCCAAACTGTGTAGGGGGAAAATTCGTATTTTTGACCACATTAAAATACTTTCATTATCTTATATTTCATATTAACAAATTTAAAGTAATTGGTAGCTTCATATTTAGTTGAATTTTTTATCAACTATTTTAGTAGACATCATGCCTATTTAGACATTTTTATTTCTTTTTTTAAAGTATTAAGTAAAGTAAGTGTGTATTTTAAAGTAAAGTTAGTAAGTATATCTAGTAAAGTATTTTTTTTTAGGAACTGTCATAAAATTTGATTGATCATTTCGTAAATGGTTCAATGAACTGATCACTTTCTTTGGAGAATTCTTTACTAAGAGTGAATTAAAAAATATACTTCTTTGAAATAATATCTTTATAAAAATATTTTACTGTAACGAATTCTATTCAAAGCGGTTATACCAAATCAAAATCCATATTAAAATTTAAGAAAGCAACGTTTTTTTTAATTTTTTTTTAAATACAAAATGGGGGCTGGGGAGCCCAGTCGGTTAAGCACTCGCTTAGCATGCGGAAGGTCCCAGGTTCGGGTCCGGGCATCGCCAAAATAGCTGCCGACCTATAAACGGCCCGTGCAGCCAAAAATGTCCGACGAATAATACCCCGTGTAAGGGAGTGCACGTTAAATATCCTTCAAAGTCCTAACGCTGCGTACGATGTCGCCCTTAACGGTTGCGTTGGGTGCCTATTCAGGTGTTGGCTCGTCACTTGACTGTGGTTCTAAAATACGACGCCCGTCGCCAATAGCCCTCGTGTAGCTCTAGTGCGACGATAATTCAAACCTAACCTAACTTAAATACAAAATGATATTTCCATAGTTATATACATTGATTTTTCCTTGTATGTTTGTTAACCAGTATTTTTTAATTGAAAAACCTACTTTTCTTCAAAAATTATTAAATCCAAGCCCCTTTAAAGACTTGCTTCTCTTGTGTCCTCAACTTACCAAAAATGCTACAGCGTACATATTCCTCCGAAATCAATTAAAATATAACTGCTGCTCAAATCGAAAGTTAAAAAATCGCACCTAACACGATAAAGGAGGTATCAGACGCTTATGAATGTGTAAAAAAGGGCAAATTTGCCCGACATAGGATCATTAATTGGAATACACTGATGTATTTATTTTTTAGAAGTGAGGGGAATTTATTACCTGTTACCTAAATATAGATTTCAGTTACTTGTTGTGGCGAAAAAATATTATTTAATAAATAGTTACTTTTTTAAGCCGAAAGTTAGTTGCACACGCACAGATTTTTCTCTTAAATTTTGAGGGTCACTATGATGAAAAGTGCCAATTTACAGAAGTGATGAAGTGTTACAGAGATATGACTACAAAATTGAATTATAATATCCATTATCTATTAAAACTGTAGCGAAAAACTGTGCTACACTCTGAGAAATAATACCCTCACTTTTGACGATTCATTAATCCTCAAGCCTCATTTCTTTAATTTTGAGGATTATTTCGTCAAACTATCACGTGACTTTTGAGTACACGCGAATCCCCACTTTAACTATCTTGATTTGACGATTCTGTATCTTGATTTTGAGGAAACTGAATCTCATTGCTGTACTCAAATGCTCAAAAATGACGAAATATTTCTTCAGATTAGACGAAATTCGAATCCTCATAAAAATGACGAATCAAATTTCCTCACTTTGAGGAAAGAAAAACTAGGAGCATTTGCCAGTAAACGGCATCGTCAAAATTAAGGAAAATTTCGTGGTTTTTGAGCATTCATTTTTGAGAGTGAATAGCGTCTTAAACACATGTTTAAGGGGAAAAAAAGGTAACGGAAACCTATTTTCGGTGACAAACTTAAATTTTATAAACGTAACCGATACGACTGTTATCTATTTGACTAAATTATTAAAAAATTGGTTTGATTTTATTGTTAATAAAAAAAAATTACAATGACATCGTTATGTCTACAAAAACTAGCATTTGAACAAATAACATCATACATTAAATATTTCTATTATTTTAGAGTGCGTTACTGAACAGAGCTACTCAAAAGTGTGCGTATTTCGAGGAAAAAATAAATTCTTGCTTTGTTGTGTCATACCGAACTTATTTGAAGTCGAAACATGGAATGATTCATTGATATAGTTTATTCTGCATTAAATTTTTTATGACAATATAAAATGAATAAGAAATATTTGCAAAACATGCATTGCTATTTCTTTCATGCTACCGAGCATACTTTTAACAACTTCAAAACTTTTTCCAGTAAAAAAGAAACAGAAAAAGTGGAATGATTTTATTAAAATTAAACCAAAAACGTCGTTAGAGAGAGTTAAACTGTATTAATTTTATGTTTTTTTCCTATAAAAAAACTAAGGAATAATGTGCTGGTGTGAATCGTATATAACAATTCTCAATATAATTTATTGAAATAAAATTTTTATTGTTAACTATTTTTATGGTAAAAACATCAAATATCAATGATATTTTAAACAATACAAAAGTGTATTTGCAGTCATATCCTTATTTTTAAAAATTGAGTAAATAGTATTTTTTTTATTAGTCTCTAATAGTTTATACATAAAATACTTGAAATCAAACTGCATTTACCTAGAATTAAATAAAAATGGGCTTTTTACAATTTGAAAGTGCATCGAATTTGCACAAACAAAAAGCAAACAATTAAACTTTTTAATAACTCAATAACTCTAGTTTAAGTTTTTGAAAGTCACAGAGCATGCGCAGTTAGTATTTATTTACTTGGCCGCTGTTTTCCATCGCTTCTAAAATCGGGATATAGTACAAAATGTACACTCTCAGAAATAACACTTTCATTTTGGATGATTCATGAATCCTCAAGCCTCATTTCGTTAATTTTGAGGATTGTTTCGTCAAACTATCACGTGACTTTTGAGTAAACGCGAATACTCACTTTTAGAATCGTGATTTGACCATTCTGTATCTTGATTTTTAGGAAACCTTATCTCATTGTTGTACTCTCATGATCAAAAATGACGAAAAATTTCTTTAGATTAGACGACATTCAAATCCTCTTAAAATGACGATTCAAATTTCCTCATTTTGAGGAAGCAAAAACTCGGATCATTTGCCGGTAAACGGATCGTCAAAATTAAGGAAAATTTCGTCGTTTTTGAGCATTCATCTTTTTGAGTGTAGCATTCACCCAACTATAGGATCAATGGATTCTGGTTTAATTGTCAAAGGCAGACTATGAATGGCTTCCTTGTTCCATTTTTTAATCGTTTTTACATATATATTTGAAACGCGTGTAAATAAAATCTGTAGTTGATGAAATTTTCCTTTTAGTTGAAAGTATATTTAGTGTTTGCTTATTCTATTTGAATAGTTTGTTAATATTTTTTCTCCATGAAAAGAATTTATGAAATTTTCCCCGGTATTTTAACTCTACTTTTTAATGAAAGAAAAATAGGAAACTACTATTTTATTGAACCACCAGAAACATTTTTGAATCATGAAATAAAAATACAGTCGGAGTAAGAATAAAACATGAACTCGCTAGTTTTATTTTTCCAAAAAGTATTTTATGAAAAGAAAAATCTTTGAAAATGCAAGTCAATGTGACTTCTGAAGAATGTTACACAATTTCGTGTTTACTCTGAACATTAAAGTTTTTTATGTCTAGAGAGTAAGTTAACAGTGGAGTGAAAAATAAGTTAGCAAACTAAATGTGTTTTAGCCCCTAAAGCAAAATAGAAACGCTGTTGACTAAATTCTTTAAAAGGTACATATCGCTGTTTTGATTTTTATGGATATTTTGTATCTCAAATATATGAAATAGAAATGAATTTAAAGTTCTTTTTAAAAAAAAGTATAAACGAAGACTTTCTTTTAAAAAAAATCGGCTATTTGACTTTTTGACTGTTTTTTGTTATTGAAATCTAAATTTATGAATTACAGCAGTTCTATTTTTTGAAGTTTTCAGGACTTAAATAGAGACAAATGTGTAAATATATCACCCATACATAGAAAATTACATTTGCCAAACGACAAACCTCCAGTTTAATTAAATGAAGTTTCGAGCTTCAACTGCCTGTCATTACTGATTAATCAGCTTATAAAGTGCAATTGCTGTACCAATCAAACGATATTTATAAAGAAAATGTATTTTTATTAAGTTGAGCAAACTCTTTTATTATACCTGTAAAAACGCACGTCTTTTTCAATGATCTCACAGCTCGTGGTTTTATAATAATTGTAAATTTATAATTGCGTGAAGTAAAAAGTTGACTTAGAGTCGAAGGTATGAAAATCTCAAATTATACATAATTCTTTGTGATGGCAGTTTTTTATAGTTCAAATTACTCAATAAGACTAATGATCTATGTTGGTAATATTTGAGTTTGTTCTATGGAGTATGTACAATATAAAGAGTCCCATCTTTTACTTTCAATTTTTTTGTTGTGCATCTTAATATAAAAAAAACCAGTACAATTTGTGCCGCAAAATCATTTAAATTGAATAAATATTTAACAACAGAAAACGTCTAACATAACACATTTAAAGATAATTCCTTAAATGCATATTGTAATACTTTTAATACAGAAACTAACTTTTTACGGATAACAATCAATTGAGTTAATTTTTCTGATACAACCCCGAGAGCTTTCCTTAGGCCACTCCACATCCCATTATGTTGTTATCGATATAAAAAAAGTCCACCTCACAAAGGGCCCGAAACTTCATTATGATCCACCCATTTACTTTCAGTTGGTCCATTTCTAAATTTCTCATTTTTTGGTAGTATAAAGATGTATGTGACACCAACCAAAATGGTTTTAAAAATACATCATTTTTTATAAATTATATGTATTTTAAAGTTTTCATCTGAATTCTTCAAGGTGTAGTTAAGTCTGTCAAGCCAAACCATATTTCTAGATATCCCACTTAGGATACCTTACCCGATTAACGATGTCTTTGCGAATTCCATTAATACCTTCATTTAAAAATAAAAACGTAAACTTGAAATATTTAAAATTTGCTTTTGTGCAACTTGTTTTGTTATATCTAAATTGGTGTTATGTTAAATAATTCAAAATATTCTCTTTTGTTAAAAGCAGCTAAATTTTTTGTAATGCACAAGTTTGGGTAATCACCTGTTTATGACTACAGTAATTTTTTTTTAAATTTAAAAGTTATTACACTTTATAGAATTCTATATTCACTTTTTGATATGCTTATATTATCTTCATTATTATGACATTCATATTTTGTTTATTTAGATAATCTTAATCAAAAAGCTTGTTTTCTCTTCGTAATTTTTTCTAGCAATTATCGTTAACGTGTTGAAATAAACTTTAACTCACTGTACAAACAATAAGAACAGATAACGGTCCTTTATTTTTTTTAATGTGAGTTTTCAACTAGCATCTCATCAGCAGATTAAATTTAACTGCGAATTGTTAACATTTTTTTAAAAAAGCTTATCCTTTACGAAATGTGTATATAGATTTCTTAATTCCAATAATTTTTACTGCGGTCGTAAAAAAAGGGGATTTTCCAACATTACTTAAACAAAAATTATTTTTACTTATTTTATTAATAATTCTTACAAATTCGTACTCTATATGTCTGTTCACAGAATATATTTTTTTAAATTTTAAGTCTTTTAATTAAAATATTATGCCTTAATAGTTGATCTTCAAATACAACCAGGAAACCCGTTTTTGACAGAAATAAACTCTTATTAGAACCCTACCCAACCACCACGGCACTCTTCCACTCTTCGCGCTCAATAGTAAACTAATTTTCGGCACGTGCTTCGAAAACTCGACATTCTTCTCGGTGTAGCGAGGAATTTTTAATGGCCCATTTCTGATCTTGTGTAGTCTCGACTTGTGGGGCGTCGGTGTGTGTTATTCTTGGAGAGACGCGATGCGAAATCTAATTCTTGTGACAGCTCCGATTGGGGCAACTTTTGTTGGAGATGGTTGGGAAGAAACAGTGTAAAGAAATAGAGAAATTCTGAATTGGTTATATACTGCGTTATTGGGCAACGATATTGGGATTTTCTAATGATATTGGGCAACGTTTGAATATTTTCTGATATTGATAATTTTAAGAGTTTATTAGCGGGCAACTTTTGTTGGAGATTGTTGGGAAGGAACAGTGTAAAGAAATAGGGAAAATATTAATCAGTTATAAACATTATTGGGCAACGATATTGGGATTATTTAACGATATTGGGCAACGTTTGAATGTTTTCTGCTATTGATATTTTTAAGAGTTTATTAGCAGGCAACTTTAGTTGGAGATTAATGGGAAGAAACAATGTAAAGAAATAGGGAAATTCTGAATCGGTTATAAATCGCGTTATTGGGCAACGATATTGGGATTATCGAACGATATTGGGCAACGTTGGCTGATTTCTGCTAAGGGAAATGTTAAGAGTTTATTTTAGAATTAGTATAAAAGGGTACAGCTCCTACATGTACAGGTCTACAAATTTAGCCTATTAGCATTTAGCCTACCTTCCTTTTTCAAATCGAAAGAATTAAAAAAAGTAGGCATTGATATCGTAAATATGTCCGTCTATACCGCCTTACCCCCTTTCTTAATTCGGTTGTATTCGTCAGATTTTATAACTATTTTTATGTTAGAAAAATATCTTATCAAACAAATTCAATATTATTCTAAAGTGTAATAAGAATCATATTTTATTCAAAGCATGCCTCAACTTAGGATAATATTTTCCAAGGTAAGTCAATATTTGTACTGGGAACCTTGTATATATCCTTTTTTATCTGTGAAGATTTGCTTAAAAAACACTATTTCGTAAAAATAGCTTCGTTGTACGTGGAAACCTAAAAATAAGTACAATAATTTGAAATGCGATAAAAAAAAAGGGAGACTGAGGCTTGATGTGGATAATCCGCTTTGTGAAGTTAGTGGTAAACTTTTCATTCTAAATGGGATTCTTTTTTTACGTTGGGATCAAAAGTGCCAAAATGTAACAAATAGCCTCGCGCTGTTCACTTTATTGAATTTCGGGAGTCTTCTTTTTACCATTTTTTCCTTAAGTTTTATTAAACAATCTAACATTTATTCTGAAAAAACTAATAGACTTACCGTAGATTAAAAAAAGATTAAAGTAAGACGAAAAAAGACAGAAAATGAAAAAAATATAGGATTTTTTTTGCCGTAATATTTATGTTTTGAATGTTCTTAAGCATTGCGGTTCTAACTTAAAACGATATCGCTTGTATGATTGAAATAGTGGTGTTTGACAATGTTTTGCAGATATTAAAATATATTTTAATGCCTTACCTAAAATTTGTAACATATATCAACATATTAACTGTTTGGTATCGTTGAATTTAATTATTATCTGATTCTAAAAAGACAATTATAAAAGTTTTGTCATACTAAAGACAAGTATACAATGTTACTGAATTATATTAATGATGAATGTAATGTTTTTTTGCTTATTTATTTCTCTTATTTACAAAATCTAAAAAATTGTTTTTCATTTACATTTTATCTTTCAACAACAAAAAAAATTTCTGCACTCCTAAACTTTCCTTTGATGTTAAGTATTTAAAAAAAACATTTAATATACTCACTCTTAATATTATACCGAAACGCATAACATGAAAAATGTTTATTTTGATAGAAGATTTTGTTGCAATTTCTCATTTTGATACCCACCTCGTGACAGAATGAAAAAAGGGATACTTTGGAAAGAAAACAGAGACCGTAGGGTGACACCTTGATTGATTGTGTAGCCTCTAACCTTCAAATATCTTCCATTCTTCTTAATCTTCTGCGTGTCTGCCCACTGACAGGCTCACTCTGTGTGAAACTACGAGAATGGATTTTCACCAAATCGTTTAGCACTTGCCGGGAGAGGCTGGTTTTCTTTCCATTAGAGCTAAGTTTTTCATAAAATTTTATTTAGAATTTATGGTACGTGAAGAATCTAGGCCCACTCGGGAGTACTCGGTTGCTTATTGGAATCGCCGTGCCAGAGGTCCGGGGTTCTAATCCGGGATTGGGCGGTGTTCACACAACCTTTCATCTCTTAATTGGGTATATAAATTAAGTAAATTAAGGACCAAACATGCTTGGGAACTAAACACTGAGGACCCCACGGGAGCTTCACCACCTAACCCGAACAATATGCCTAGCACATCAGAGCCCATAGTCAAGAAAGCTGAATTTGGGCACGGCAGGCCTTGGACCAGTAATGGGCTGTTGCGCCGAGGAGCTTAGTTAAGTTTTAGAACCTGACTGGAAATATTCTTTTTTGCGCGTTGTTGATTATGCTTACTAATGTAGCAAGTGCAGCTTGCATGTTGCATGTCACGCGGGCACCGGGAACTAAGAAGAAAGAAATAGTTCCGGTCAGATTCAAGTGACCATGTCCCTCTGTGTAGGTATGTCTAGCTTTAAGATAATTTTAGTAATGGCGATACTTTTATCCGTAACAATACATATTTTCTGAAAATATAAAATGATTTCGAAATTTTTGTCTAAAGTCTTACTCTTTGTGTATTTGGCGAAGATCGTTAGAGCTGTTATTATAAGTTTTCTAGTTAAGAATTAGTAATGATGAAATATATATATAAAAGGCGACTTCTGTTTGTCTGTTTGTTTGTATAGGACGCGAAATCTTAAGAACCGAGCAACAGATCGTCACGAAATTTGGCACAAAAATTCATCTCATCTCCATAACAAACATAAGCTAAGCATTTTTCGAATCAGACCATTCCTTCTATCGTTTAAAGGGAAAAAATACTCCACTTTCGCTCGAATCCAATCATTTTTTTCCCCTTTCGTGATGCAATTCAGCAGAAAAAATTAAATTACGAAAATAATTGAAATTGAAAATGTTAATTTTGTTCTGTTGCTCTAAATTTATAATTTAAAAAATATTTGATGCGTTTCAAGTGACGTAATCCTACCAGTCTCCTTTCTAGGATTTATTGTGTTTATTTAATTTGAATTTTGATTTTTTTAAATGCATTTTTAAAATAATACTGAACAATGTTGGCTTTTGAGGGCCATCAAACTGGAGCTGCATATTAGGGTTTTTATGTCTTCCTTTTTTCTCCAAATACTTTGCCAAACTCGCCAAGTTTTAAAAAAAACGTACCAAATAAGCAATTTTTCTAATTAGCTGGTTGTGTGAAGGTCATCGTACGAGAGCTGAATGGGTGTGTTGGTAACTATACCTTTCCCTCGCCGAATTTGCAAAAACGAGCCAAATGAGCTAAAAAAATTATGATTTTTATGTATTTTAAATTTTTATTAAATTACGGCGACTTTATCGGTTAATTTTATAGCGTTTTTAAATTTTTGAATTTTTAAGGTATTATAAGTAGCAGGATTCTGTACTTCATAACGAACGGTAACAGCAACATAACTTATTAACAACTTATTATTTTATAACTGATTAAGGGATAGATGCAATGAACTGACCTATAAAAAATGCAAAGTTTTTGCTGTTGGCTGGAGTAGCTTATTTTTAATTCTTGCTCATTTTTTTTTACTTAAATATGTATTCTTTTTAATTTGAGCTTCTTATCAAAGGTATTTTTGATATTTATATTAATCATTTACTATATACAGGATAGGTAATTAACTGGAAAAATATACTGGGTAATCTTCATATCTTATGTAACTCAAATGAAAGAAAATAAAAATGTTTTACTATTCCTTTCGCAAATGGTGAAAAAAAGTACTTAATTTTTGTTTTAAGAATTAATACTTTGACGCCAATTATTATTTTAACAAGAAGTTCTTAAAGAACTAAAATAGCCTACTTTCTTGTTACTTAAATACTTACTAAAATTCTTATCTTGAAAAAACTAGGTTCGTAACAGTAAGTGACATCAACAACCGTTTTTCAACATTAAATTTATATAAATTAAAATAAATTTCACTAAACACAGCATCCAGCTATAATTTCCACTACTTGAAGCCAATTATTTTCATTAAATTTCTATCGCCAATAAAATAAATATTATTTATCGTCCTCACGATTATTTGCAGTTATAAATACATATTTAATTATTCGTAGAACAAAACCCAAAAATTACTCCTCAATGCACTTAAAATAGGAAATGTAAATTGACAAGTAGGTTTGTAGCAGAATCTGTCACTTAACCCGCTTCCACACAGCAGTTGTGTTTAACAGGTAAAAAGGCGCCAAACGCAGCATTAATTCTATAATTAAACACTAGCTGACCCGGCGAACTTTGTTCCGCCTTAGAGGCAATAAATGAGCAGACTTTCAATTATTTACTTGGATAATAAATGAAAATTTAAAAAAAAAGGAAGTATTATAATGATTTTTTTTATCGGACATGTATTTTGTGTATTGGTTGAACTCTTTAGTGAAGCACCTTGTAATACACGAAATTTTTCGTTTTATAATCTGGTGCAAGAACAAATAACACAGATGGTCTTATCCGATCCGTGAACATGGAAATTGAAGTCGTTTAAACTCAAATGGCACGTCGTCGGTTGGGATCTTCGGGATTCCTCGCCTTCGAACATTCCTTTGAGTATCGTTGCGTAAATCACATTATTCATCAATTTCCTTACCACAAAACGCTTTCGTTAAGACTTTCAGACCCAGTCGGCAAAGACTTTCGACTTGCTTGCGGTAGGTCCCAGGTTCAGATCCGGGCATCGCTAAAAAAACTGCCGACCTATAAACGGCTTTTACAGCTAAAAATGTCAGGTGAATAATACTCCGTTTAGAGGAAGAGCACTTTAAATATCCTCCAAATTCCCGAAGCTGCCTATGATGTCGCCCTTAAAAATTGCATTAGGTACCTACTCATGTGTCGTCTCAAAACTTGACTGTGGTTCTAAGTTACATGTCCCGTTTCTTTGTGTGTACCTTTAGTGCGACGATAATTAAAAAATACCCTAACCCATACAACTGAATGCGAAGAGCTACCCTACGTTAAATGTTCAACTTCGCCGAAGGCCGCCAATTCCAGAATTCATCGGCCATTGAGCCATCATAACATCAGAAAACAAAACATTGAATATTAATGGAATTGCTACAAATGCATCTAGAGTAAAATTGGACCAGGTTTTAGAGTTGGCTCATAGCCTTGGAGTTCAAATCATTGCTCTTCAGGAAACTAAGTTGTCAAACAGTACCTCTCTTAAGATCAAAGGGTACAATATTTTACGTGCAGATCGGCAGCATAGGAATGGAGGAGGACTGGTCTACCTTATCAGAGATGTTAGTTACGAGAGTGTTAATATTAGTGGAGGCATTACTGATAATTCTTGAGGTTCAAGGTATTAGAATTTCCTGGAGAGGTAGACCGTTCAATATTCTTAATATGTATCATCCTCCTGATGCCTCTAGTTTACCTATCAATTTACAGAACTTACTTGATGGTAGTGCAATTTGCATTGGTGATCTCAACGCTAAACATGCTGTTTGGGGATGCTCCAGTAATAATACGAGAGGCAACGATCTTCTCAATTTGATAGATGACAAGGGATTTCTCATTCTTAATGACGGCACTCCAACTCATTCTTCTTTCAGTTACAATACTAGAGAGGCCCTTGATGTCTCCTTTGTTAGCCCTGATATTT
Source organism: Hylyphantes graminicola (assembly GCA_023701765.1). Taxonomy (NCBI): domain Eukaryota; kingdom Metazoa; phylum Arthropoda; class Arachnida; order Araneae; family Linyphiidae; genus Hylyphantes; species Hylyphantes graminicola. The sequence continues at coordinate 38,522,473 of CM043111.1, forward strand.
ATCCAAGCTGTAACTGGTCAGTATTAGACAATATCGGAAGTGATCATCTCCCCGTGCTTATTGAATTCAATAAGAGACAATCCGTGACCTACAAAAATACAAAACGATGGAATTTCAAACGAGCAAATTGGAAATCATTCAATGCTTTTGTGGACAAAGAATTGGAAAAGAAACTTATCACAGACAGTGTAGAAACAAATTGGCTTAATTTTAAAAAGGGGATCCTTAAGGCCGCAAGAAAAACAATTCCTAGAGGCAAAATGAAGAAAAAAGGACCATTTTTGACCAGTAAATCACCGATGCTCCAGCCCCTGCTAGAGGAAAGGAAAGCTCTTGATGCTGAATTAAATAAAACAAATACTATTCAGATTCGACAAAAATTAAGTAAAGTAAACGCAGAAATTAAACTTATGTACGCTCAAGTCAAACGGAATAAATGGAACGATTTATGTTCCAGTCTTGATCCCAGATCTTCTAATGCTGAATTGTGGCGGCTTTGTAAAGAGTATTGGTGAAGAACAACAACCACAAATGGAAAAGTGTAACACAATCAAGAGAAGAGATGGGAAGATCGCCCAGAACGACATTGAAGCCGCTAACCTGCTTGGATTGCATTATCAGAGTATCAGCAGGCTGGATTTCACTACTGAAGACCGACGCATAAAACGTAAAGCTAGCAACATTGTACATGGTTGTCGCAGTAGCCCGCTGGATAGACCTAGTGTATTTTCCAAGACTTTTAGCATGCTAGAACTTAAAACTGCAATCAGTGAACCTGACCTGAATAAATCTCCTGGTCCTGATGGTATCCATGGGCAAATGATTAGTAATTTAGGACATACTGGAACACTTAGATTTTTGAACATTATTAACGATTCCTGGAATTCAGGAAAGTTACCTCGAGAGTGGAGGAGAGCTACTGTTGTTCCTGTTAGAAAACCTTATAAAGATGCTAGCTCTCCTGAAAGCTATAGGCCAATCTCCTTGACATGTATAGCTTGTAAGATTATGGAAAGAATGGTTTTAAAGCGGCTAAATTTTCACTTGAACTCTCACGACCTTCTCCCTAGGGAACAATTTGGTTTTAGAGAAGGACACAGTACAACGGACCAGGTGCTCTATTTTTGTCAGAGGATTAGAGATGCCCACAACAAGAAGCCCACAAATCACACTATGGCAGCCTTCCTTGACCTATCTAAGGCCTTCGACAGAGTATGTACTCAAAAGCTCATCGTCAAACTTTTTGATACTTTCGGAATAGGTGGTAAAGCCTTGCCCTGGATTTATGACTTTTTAAGAAACCGACTTATTAAGGTGAGTTTTAACAATTCCCTGTCAAGAAGCTTCAAATTATATCAGGGAGTACCTCAGGGTTCGGTTCTTAGTCCAACACTTTTTATGCTCTTTCTGTCAGGAATCGAGAAGGTCATCTCCAAAAGGTGTGAAGTGGGTCTTTTTGCGGACGATGTTGTCCTTTGGGACTCTGGCACCGATTTGAAGAAATTGGAAGACAACTTAAACTTGACTCTTGATGACTTATCAAACTTTGCCAAAAAACACAAATTGAACTTTAACACACTAAAATCTACTGTAGGGTTCTTTACAACCAATAGAAAACTATATAACTATCAACCTGGTGTTATTTTGAACCAAACGCCTCTTACAGTGGAAAAACACCCAAAGTATCTGGGATTTGTTTTGGATCCAGAGATAACGTGCAATAAACACATTGACCATCTTGTGCTCAAAAGCAGGAAACGACTCCAAATTTTAAAGTTCATTTCAGGACGTGATTGGGGAGCTGATGCTTCCACTCTAAGAAATACATACATCTCTCTTGTTAGACCCATCCTAGAGTATGGATATCCAGTTTACTGTTGTGCATCTAACACCAATCTACAGAAACTTGAACGAGTCCAACTTAGCGCGGCCCGAATTATCACTGGACTTCGTAATACTTGCCCAAACGACATTGTGCTTTTTGAGGCTGACTTGCAACCACTTAGCTTCAGAAGAAATGCCACTTTGGTGAAATACTATGGCAAGCTATCTAGTCTTGGAGAGGGAAACAGAACCTCTGCTTACCTGAGAGACTGGCACAATGTTCAAAGGCTTAAGAGAAATAGTCCATTTAGCATGGTGGCCCAAGCAAATCTGTTGGAAAGCGACGTGGAACAACATAACTTGGCTCAATACGTTGATCCTTCCGCAGGTCTTCCTAATGTATTTTTCCACACGGAGCTTCTTGTCCAAGTGAACAAGCAGGATGATCCTCCTGTCTATCTAAAGCAACTGGCACTCGAAATTATTAACAACATCCCGACTGACGCTATTAAAACCTACACTGACGGCAGTAAAAACGAGAGGGGCGAAACTGGCAGTGGAATCTATATAATTTCAAATGATAACTACATGAAGATTCAGAGAAGAAATCCCGACGGCTGCTCTGTCTTTCGTAGCGAGCTTATTGCCATTAACGAAAGTCTTGAATATATTGCGACTGCTACAGCAGGGAAAGAAATATGGATCCTAACTGATAGCAAGAGTTCTGTCCAGCACTTGGCTAATTGGTCCGGTGTAAGAGACAAAGTGGGAGTTTCTATCCTCAAAAAGCTAAAAGAACTGTCCATAGATCATCAAATCCACATACAGTGGATTCCCTCTCATGTCGATCTCGAAGGGAACGAAATGGCAGATGCGCTGGCCAAAGCGGGAGCTAGTGAAGTATTGGTTCCACTTGAGCCTCTTACCTACTCAGAGGCTTACTCAAGAGCTAAGTCGGGGGAAAAAACGAAATGGTCCACCCCCCCAGTACATCAATGGTATCGATGCCATCGACCTGGCGGCTCCTTGGCGCTTAAATGTGACAGGCCGGGTCAGACTGCAATCACCCGTTTCCTCAGTGGGCACCTCAGAACTATGACATTTTCAGATGGTTTGAGAACTTTTGACACATGCACCAAGTGCTCCTCTGCGCAGGCTTCACCATCCCACATCTTGGAGTGCCTGGGGCTCAATTATCAAGATCTCCTGGAGAGCCCATTGCTGGTCCTGGACTTTCTCGGGGTGTTTGGCTTCATGGACCTAGTCTAGCTCCGCTGGACTTTGGGGATCGGCAACAACAACAACAACAACATTCATTCTCTTGAATGGTTGGAAAAGTTTTATGAAGTATAACTTCCTTATTTATGCTGAAAATATTGTTCATATCTTCATTTCTTACCATTTGTAAACATCAATTAAATTTAATTTGGAAACATAATTAAAATATAGTAGAGGAAATCGGATCCACCATAAAAAGATTTAAAATCAGTAAATAGAATAAATACTGATATTCAAATACACTGCTCAAAACAATTAGGGGAGCACATGTTTTAAACCCTTTCGCTCCCAATGATTCCGTTGGGAATCATCAGCTTGTGATTTTTTTCTGACTTAGTTAAATTCGCAACTTATGTATCGCTAGATACATCATTATATGGAAGAATAACGTATTTTGAAGAATTTAATATATTTTTTTAATATTAATGAAAATATGAAAAATATGGTAAAATAAATTTCACTTTAAAACAGTTTTAGAAAATAAATTGACCCTAAATTTTTCATGCTTGCATTTTTTAGATGTTTAAAAATATATTTCAACTATTTTTAACAAAAAAGTTTTGAAAAAATTATTGTTATAATTTATTAAAAAGTTATTATTCCATTTCCCCCCTTTAAATTTAAGTATTAAAAACTTAAGATTTTTTCTCCTGTTTTTTACTATTTCATTTCGAATGCATAGTGAACCTATTTGACAAATTTCAGATTTATAGGATAAAAATTAAAAAGTTGGGAGTGAAGTTGAAGTTGGAATTAAAAAGTTCCCTAATTGTTTTGAGCAGTGTATCAATGCAGCAAACTAAACAAACTAGCACTTTTTTCTTTATTTAATTTTTCTTCAAGCAGAACGCGCTGAAATTTATTTTAAATTGAAATAAAAGCATAAATAAAAATCTTACAATGCTATTCCTATGGATCACGTTTTGCACTCTTACACCAGTTTGGATTCGAATTTCGCAATAAAAAGTGTTTTGTAGTCTATTCCTGGTTCTAAGCTATCTCCCCACCAATTTTCATCCAAATTAGTTCATCCGTTCTTGAGTTATAAATAGTCGAACTAACACGATCTTCTTTTGTATATATAGATTTACTTGCTAAATTCGGCTAGTTTCATTTATTTTATTTCGAAAATTAAATAATTATTACTTAAATCGTTTGCAAAAATTTATTTAAAAGAATAAATATGTAATATTCCTCGCTTTCAAATAGAGTGAAAACAATTCATTTCAACATACAAAGATCTCGTAGTGAAATATATTTGACGTCATCTTAAATTGATCGATGTCTCAAAAATAAATTTATTTTAATTTATTGTCTAAAAGAATTAAAGGTTCTCGAGCGATTGTTGCGATGGCAATGGTGATTTAATTCTAATAAAATTTTCTTAATATGCTTTTTAAATGAGCATTAAATTTTGAAGTATTTTAAATAATTGAAAAACTTAGAATTCGAATTCTTTTCTGAAATTTTCAATTTATTCTAATTTCGATGCGCTGAATTTTTTGACGTATTTCACTCGTCCGTAGCATTTGTAATTTTCAACAAGCGATTTAAATGACTCGAAATTGAATTTCAATTCTAATTCAATGCGAAATTCGTCGACAAATAGTAGATTTATGTCCTTCCGATCGTGCAGACAGACGGACAAAAAGTATGAAAGTTGAGTGTCCGAAGTTATACCTTTCTAATAAAAAAAGTATTTTTAAGATCGGATTTATAGAACTGATTTTGGAAGGGGGTACTGACAGACGGACGGACGGACATCGACCGCATGTCAATACCTACTTTTTCATTTTTTTTAATTCTTCGAAATAAAAAAAAAAGAAAAATAGGCTAAAAATTAAATGGGTCTTAGTGACCGACAGTTCTCTTAAAATTATTAAACTTTTCCGTAAATGAGGCATAAGTCGGTATTTCTAGTGTTAGATATTTTTTTAGAAATTAAACATCATTTACAGATTTAATGTAAAATGGTATCTCCCCAGCTTGTAATATTTTACAAGGGCACCATTTTACAAGGGATTTTTATATCTGTTGTAAAAATATGCTTTATTTTAATTCCCCAATTTAAATAAATCTTTTTGGATTAAATATAACCCTTCAAATTTTTTTCCTGCTTAAACAAAAAAGCTCATAGTATATTAGATTACTTCCATGCTATTTGGAAATATTTTAATGCGTAAAATAAGTTTAAAAAAGTCAAATTCATTTAACACTCATTTTGTATAAATTGTGTGGTTACTGGACACAGACTGCTGGGTGTGGGAATTAAAAATCTCGTCTAAGCCACTTATTGATCATTGAACCCTGACACACTACAGTTCAGCGATATAACTGTTATTTATGTATGGTGCATGTACTAATTTGGTATCGTCACTTGGCTGTGGTTCCAAAATAAGACGCCCGTCGCCAATAGCCCTAATGTAGCTCTAGTGCGCCGATAACTCAAACTAAACTAATTTGGTATAGACTATTTTATAATTGTAATCATTACTTGTCACGACAGCAATTAAATTTTCTTGATTATTTTCATTTACAAAATACTAAAGTAGCAAAGTTCAATATAGAATTCTCGTGGGTTGATCAAAATTTACTAGCTTTGCAATGTATAAGTTTTTTTCATATTTCTCATAAACCAATCCGAAATTTGTGGAATGGTTTTTGGCGACATGTGGTACCTTATGACCCACACAACATTTCCATTTTGCATTAAGTATTTGGAGAGTAACTGCATTTTTAAAGTAATACATCTGCACTTGCTTGTTTTACGTGCAAGAGCTATGGTCTTGTGTTACACGAATGCTATTGATACAGAAATTACGGCCAAATTCGATTTCGTACGAATAAGAACATTTAGTTAAAATGTTTAATGGTAACTGTACCCAGATAGTGCGAAATGCTTAACTTCTAGATTCTTGATGCCCTTTCAGGATGAAATATTTTAAAGATAAATATAGACACTGTTTTAAAACTTGAAAAGAAATCATGATCTAGTGACTATCTACCAAAAAAATAACTGATACTAGGAAGTAGGAATTCATATTCGTGGCTCTAAATATAAACACAAACTATTTGCAGTAAACTTTAAATGCAGATTATCAATACAGTGAAGATCATATCCTTACACATATATTGTAGCTCCCATAAATAATGAATTCAGTTTAAGAAGATTGAAAATCTCAGAAACCACGTAATGTTCATTTGCCTAAAATCAATCAACTTTAATGTAAAGTAACAAGTATGAAAGTTGAAAATCATGTGTGATCGTTGTCATGTCCGCTGTCGATGTTTCCGTGCTACTGCGGTAAAGTCGATGGAAAGGCAGCATGAATGAAAGTTGAAAATGACGATTATTATATAATCGTTGTCATGCCCGCTGTCGATGTTTCCGTGCTACCGCGGTAAAGTCGATGGAAAAGGCAGTACGAACTCGAGTATAGCGAAAAGACTAAAGCTCTGAATTGTTACTATACATTAAAGTTTACTGATATTGGGCAAATGATCGTTACTTGGTTTCTGGAATTGTCAGTCTCTTAGACTGAATGCATTCTTGATAGGAGTTACAATAACTGTATAAGTGTAATTTATTCCCTACATTGATAATCTGTATTTTAAAATTTTATCATTTTTTTTCAGGTAAAGAAGTAATAAGACAATTGTAACTAGTCATTTTATCTATAGATGACAGCACTGTTTTAAAAATTTGAAAAAATAATAAATAACCGGATGATCTTTTTCGTCTAAAATTTGTTTAATTATTAATTTCATAGCTGGTGAAAGAAGTACTAAAATTTTTAAAGAATCATTTCTTTGACCCAAATTTAATTATCTAAAAAAATGAATTTCGCCTAAGTGACCAACAATTCTCTTACGATTTTCAAACTTGTTAACTATTCCGTAAATGAGGCATATATAAGTCGGTATTTCTAGTGGTAGATATTTTTTTTTTAGAAAATAAACATTATTTAAAGATTTAATGTAAAATGGTATCTAACTAGCTTGTAACATTTTACAAGGGATTTTTATATCTGTTGTAAAAATGTTTTATTAATTCCTCAATTTAAATAACTCTTTTTGGATTAAATATATTACTTCATATTTTTTTCCTGCTTAACACTTCGGATGCTGAGGACGCTCCAGCGCGTCCTGTTTCTCCGATTCATCGATAACAGCACATTCTGATAAAATTCATAGTATAATTTCGCTAACCGTTCTTAAGAGTTCAAGTTCGTTTGTAAACTTGATAAACGTGATGGTCTAGAGGTTACACAAACTATACGATTTAGCTCTTTCATCTACGCTTTTGTATGATATTTAATAAACACCTAGTAATCCCTGATGCGACTGAATTTCCGTTCATAGATTTTAAAGCTTATGCAGTTTTTGTGTTATTTGTCACCTATTTGAATTGTGTTAACCCTTGAGCAGGCGCGGGCTATTGACGACACATTTTGATGGTGATTATTTTTAGGGGTATCTCTGCAGTAGATAAATTTAGAACATAAGTTGATCGAGTAACTTTCTAACTAATTCTAAACGTTTGGAGAACTTTGAAAAATATAAGTAACATAAGAATATTAGTTCTAAAAAAATCCTTGAGTATGTTACACACTGCTCGCCCGTTCCCGGGTTCACCGCGAGCAAATTTAAGGTTATTTGATGATCCATTTAAGGATATAGAAAGTAGATAATAGATTTTACACTTTTGGCAACCGATCCCACTGTGCTTGGAATAATACCCGAGGATTTGAAGGAGTACATTCAATTTCAAATTACGAGGAAATTAAATCTTTCGTTTCAAGTAAAAAATGACCAGACATACTGCATTTCGCAGTGCTGTTTAGTTTTTTATTGAACTATCTAGCTATAGCAAATAGTCTATGTTTTATTTGTTGAAGTTTTTTAAAACAAAAACAACCCAAAAATATTAATTATGTAAGTTTAATGATGATTTCATCGCAAGTTAATCATTTAAACAAATCTGGTTATTGGCTTTCAATTCAATGGTAAGTGAAAGTTGATTAGTAATCCGATCGGATAAGGCTAGGAACATTTCCGCGTATTTATACGACTAGCTGTCGTGTAGTTTTAGTTAGCGACGTTAATTCAACCTAACCTTGCAATTTTACGACCTCGAACTAAGATTCTTACTTCATTGAAAATGAAGAACATATAGTTTACTTCTATTGTAACGAACTGGTTTAAAAAACGGGATGTTCTTCTACTTCACATCATCATCTATCGATGCCAATTTTTAATCTCTATCGCCGCAGCCAAAGTGTTAAACAAAGAAGCTCAAAGTATATTAGATTACTTCCATGCTATTTGGAAATATTTTTATGTGTAAAATAAGTTTAAAAGTCAAATTCATTTAACACTAATTTTGTATAAATTGTGTATTTACTGGACACAGACTATTGGGTGTTGGGAATTAACAATCTCGTCTAAACCACTTATTGATCATTGAACCCTGACAAACTACAGAGATATAACTGTTCAGAGATATAACTGTTATTTATGTATGGTGCATGTACTAATTTGGTATTGTCACTTGGCTGTGGTTCCAAAATAAGACGCCCGTCGCCAATAGCCCTAATGTAGCTCTAGTGCGACGATAACTCAAACTAAACTAATTTGGTATAGACTATTTTAGAATTGTAATCATTACTTGTCACGACAGCAATTAAATTTTCTTGATTATTTTCATTTACAAAATACTAAAGTAGCAAAGTTCAATATAGAATTCTCGTGGGTTGATCAAAATTGACTAGCTTTGTAATGTATAAGTTTTTTTCATATTTCTCATAAACCAATCCGAAATTTGTGGAATGGTTTTTGGCGTCATGTAGTACTTCATGACCCACACAACATTTCCATTTTGTATTTAGTATTTTGAGAGTAACTGCATTTTTAAAGTAATACATCTGCACTTGCTTGTTTTACGTGCGAGAGGCTATGGTCTTGTGTTACACGAAGGCTATTGAGACAGATATTACGGCCAAATTCGATTTCGTAGGAATAAGAACACGGCAGATTCAAACTTACAAATAAAAATTTCCGCCACCAAAAATACCTCTTTTTACATTTAGATTATTCAACTATTTAATTTCAACTCTATCTTACTAATTAGCATTTTAGCTTCAACACTACGTTTATAACGTAAAAAGTGGAAGGTTCAGTCCGTCCGTCTGTCTGTCTGTCTGTCACCCACTTTCACAGAACGAGCCGCAAGTCTCACAAACAAGTGGGATACGTCATTTTGAAGCAAAAAATCAGTTTAGGCTACATTCCAAATTTCATTAAAAAAATTTAAACTAGAAGTTTAATTAAAATTTAAATAACTAAAAATTTAATCTACATTGAAATAACATGCAAATTCCATTTTTTATTCAATATTTTCACTGTTGCCATTACATCAAACGTACGAAAAAAATTCATTTAAAATTAAATAAAACTCTTGAAAAAATATTTATTTTTATGATATAATTCAATTTGGATTGCTGTAGTAGCACAAGTTATTTTGATGGTTCATTATATATGTATGAAGAAAGATGCATAAAAAAATTCTAAATTTGCATAATACGTAAAATTTCGATTTAATTTTTAAAGCAAGAATTTTACTTATTTATTTTCGAAATGTAAACTGGTGACTGCAAAAAGATATTTATTAAAAACATACATCATTATTCTTTGAACTTTAAAGCAATTAGCAAACGATAAAGATTAATTATCAAATCTGCAGAAGAAGATTGAAGAAAATTGTTATTTTTGGCTTTTAAAGTTTGAATTAGAACTAGCTAAAGGCCTTATTTGGCGAATTTCTTTCTGAGGTTTTGTTGGTTTGCTTCCTGTTCAGCGTAAATGTTTTGTGGAAGCGGTGTTAGTGACAGATTCTGTAACAAACCAACTTGCTATTTATCTACCGATGTACTTTTGGTTACAGAAGTATTAAAATAATGCATTTGTTGGTGTCAAGTTCTTCTTTGAATTGGTTTATAAAATTGTGTGGTAGTGGGGACATATAAATGGATGTTTGTCACAAATGTTTCTCTAACATAAAACATGTTGAAAATTTATCCAATTGATTAGTTGAAATGTTAAATGGTAACTGTACCTAGATAGTGCGAAATGCTTAACTTTTAGATTCTTGATGCCTTCCTGGATGAAATATTTTAAATATAAATATAGACACTGTTTTAAAACTTGAAAAGAAATCATGATCTAGTGACTATCTACCAAAAAAATAGCTGATACTAGGAAGTAGGAATTCATATTCGTGGCTCTAAATATAAACATAAACTATTTGCAGTAAACTTTAAATGCAGATTATCAATACAGTGAAGATCATATCCTTACACATATATTGTAGCTCCCATAAATAATGAATTCAGTTTAAGAAGATTGAAAATCTCAGAAACCACGTAATGTTCATTTGCCTAAAATCAATCAACTTTAATGTAAAGTAACAAGTATGAAAGTTGAAAATCATGTGTGATCGTTGTCATGTCCGCTGTCGATGTTTCCGTGCTACTGCGGTAAAGTCGATGGAAAGGGCAGCAGGAATGAAAGTTGAAAATGACGATTATTATATAATCATTGTCATGCCCGCTGTCGATGTTTCCGTGCTACTGCGGTAAAGTCGATGGAAAGGCAGCATGAATGAAAGTTGAAAATGATGATTATTATATAATCGTTGTCATGCCCGCTGTCGATGTTTCCGTGCTACCGCGGTAAAGTCGATGGAAAGGGCAGTACGAACTCGAGTATAGCGAAAAGACTAAAGCTCTGAATTGTTACTATACATTAAAGTTTACTGATATTGGGCAAATGATCGTTACTTGGTTTCTGGAATTGTCAGTCTCTTAGACTGAATGCATTGATAGGAGTTACAATAACTGTATAAGTATAATTTATTCCCTATATTGATAATCTGTATTTTAAAATTTTATCATTTTTTTTTCAAGTATAAAAGTAATAAGACAATTAAAAGGAAAATATTTTTTTTTTAAGTATTAATTTATAATTTTGTAACTTGTCATTTTATCTATAGATGACAGCACTGTTTTAAAAATGTGTAAGAATAATAAATAACCGGATGATCTTTTTCGTCTAAAATTTGTTTATTTATTAATTTCATAGCTGGTGAAAAAAGTACTAAATTTTTAAAATAATTAATACTTTGACCCAAATTTAATTATTTACAAAAATGAATTTGGTCTAAGTGACCAACAATTCTCTTACGATTATCAAACTTGTTAAATAATCCGTAAATGAGGCATAAGTAAGAATTTCTAGTGGTAGATATTTTTTAGAAAGACAAACATTATTTACAGCTTTAATGCTAAATGGTATCTTTCCCTCCTAGAAACATTTTACAATGGAGCACGCTTAAAGAATAAGACTGATTGCGGACAATCGGCTCATAGTTATCTTAGTAAATTTGTGAACTTCAGATTAAGGGGTCTAAGGAGTCTTAAAAATGTGCAAAGAAGGAACTACAAAGCATAGTTTGATCTTTCATGTAATTTTTTAACTACTCAATATACAAGTATAATTTTTTTATATGTAGTTCTACAAGATTTATTTAATATGAAACAAATTTTAAAATTTATGAAACTTTAACCAACACTAAAATAAGTGATATTAAACATAAAGCTATTTGAACACATTGTGATTAGGCTTGCGCGGCAAATTGTGAGGTCAAAATTGAAGACATGACCAAGAAAATGACTTTATATTGTACAAATATGTACAAACTAGAACTTATACCTAAATTCTCAGCTCAATTTTAATTAGAAATAATTTTTAAAATTTTTTAAAATCAAAATTCAAAATTTTTTATAAATTTTTCTAGAAAAAAGTTCTTAAAATAAATTCTAATTAAAATTGAGCTGAGAATTTAGGTATAAGTCTTTGTTTGTACATATTTGTACAATATAAAGTCATTTTCTTGGTCATGTCTTCAATTTTGACCTCACAATTTGCCGCGCAAGCCTAATCACAATGTGTTCAAATAGCTTTATGTTTAATATCACTTATTTTAGTGTTGGTTAAAGTTTCATAAATTTTAAAATTTGTTTCATATTAAATAAATCTTGTAGAACTACATATAAAAAAATTATACTTGTATATTGAGTAGTTAAAAAATTACATGAAAGATCAAACTATGCTTTGTAGTTCCTTCTTTGCACATTTTTAAGACTCCTTAGACCCCTTAAATTAACAGTATTTTTCGCGTTTGAAGTCTTTCAAACAAGTGGATTTATAACAGTTACTTTCGTAAATACAATTATCTAAAGCACTTTCGACATCGTAATTTTAATAGCTTGAAAAATAACATTAGTTATGAATTTAAAACCTTCTACGAGGATACTTAGTATACAAAAATAACTCGCAATAACTACTGATCAGATCATCTTAAAATTTTCCGTGTGTGTTATACCAACCTTATATATTAATTTGAGGTTAAAAGTGTTTTGTAAATAACTGTTAGAATTTTTTAAATAAAATAAGTTTTAAATTTCCCAAAAAATCATTTAATTTTTAACTTTTTTGCACCATAATTTTTTTTCACTTAAGTTTTATTAAAATTTTTAACCTCAGATTAATCTATACTATGTATTACATCATATGAAAAAAGTTAACGAGAAAACATAGCATAGTTTTTGAGAAAAGGTACATCGAAGTTCAAAAAATCAAGTTCTGAGAAAAACGCATTTAAAGTTTTAATTGTTAACCCATTTTCTTACATGGCATTAAAATGGCTTTTAATGTCAACAATATTTTTCCAATCGTCTTGATAATTTGTGACATTATTAATAAAGGTTGTAATAGTATTTTTAGCCAATAATTTTTGTTTTGATTTTTTCACCGATTTTGGGGTACTGAACCCCCTTAAATAAAGTTTCTCGTACGTTTGATGTCATGACAACAGTGAAAATCTATATACATAAAAGGCGACTTCTGTTTGTCTGTTTGTTTGCATAGGACACAAAAACTTAAGAACCACGCAACAGATCGTCACGAAATTTTTCACAAAAATTCATCTCATCTCCAGAACAATCATAGGCTAAGAATTTTTCGAATCAGACCATTCCTTCTATCGTTTTTGAACGTTTTAAGTTGAAAAATACACCACTTTCGCTCAAATCCGATCATTTTTTTCTTTCTTGATGCCATCAGGCAGAAAAATTTAAATAAAACTTTTTAAAAAACAATTGAAATTGAAAATGTTTAATTTATTTAATATTTGTTCATTGCCTTCAGAAACTAAATTAATAATTTGAAAAAATAATTGATATGTTTCAAGTGACGAATCCTACCAGTCTCCATTCTATTATTTTATTGTGCCTATATGATTTTAATTATGAATTTTTTAAAAGCATAGTTAAGCTTTTACTGAACTATGTTGTTTTTTGAAGGCCGTCGCACTACAGATGCATATTAGGGTTTTATGTCTTCCTTTTTTCGCCAAATACTTTGCCAAACTCGCCAAGATATTACAAAAAACGCACAAAAGAGCATTTTTTTTAAATAGCTGGTTGGTTGTGGGATATCTTTGCGCCAGAGCTGAATGGGTGTAATGGTAGTTATATATTTTCCTCGCCAAATTTTTCAAACACGCCAAATGAGCTAAAATGTTTTTAATCGGGAAATTACTATGACATTATCTAATAATTTTTTAGCATTTTTTAAATTTTGAATTTTTAAGGTAATATAAGTAACGGGATTCTGTACTTTATAACGAACGGTAACAGCAACATAAGCTTATTATTCTATAACGGATTAAATGATAGCTGAATTGAACTGACCTATATAAAAATGCAAATCGTTTGTTGTTTGCTGGAGTAGCTTATTTTTAATTATTAATGATTATTTTTTACTTAAATATGTATTCTTTTTAATTTGAGCTTCTTATCGAAGGTTTTTTTTTTTTTTGAAATTAATATTAATCATTACTATATCCAGGATGGGTAATTAAATAGAAAATTACTGGGTCATCTTCATATCTTATGTAACTCAAATGAAAGAAAAAAAATGGTTAAATTAAGTAATAACTTATTTTTTCACCTTTACCCTTGCAACGTCGGGTATAACAGCTAGTATATATATATATAAAAGAAGACCGTGTTAGTTCGGCTATTTATAACTGAAGAACGACTGAACTGATTTGGCTGAAAATTGGTGGGGAGGTAGCTTAGAACCAGCAATACGCTATGAAACACTTTTTGTTTCGAAATTTGAACCCAAACGGGTGTAAGAATGCAAAACGTGAGCCATAGGAATTGCAGTGTAAGATTTTTATTTATGCTTTTATTTCAATTTAAAATGAATTTCAGCGCGTTCAGCTTGAAGAAAAATTAAATAAAGAAAAAAAGCACGTTAGTTTAATATGCTGAATTGATATTTGAATATCAGTATTTTATTCTATTTACTGATTTTAAATCTTTATTATTTTTTTAATGGTGGATCAGATTTCCTCAACTACATTTTATGTTTCCAAATTAAATTTAATTGATGTTTACAAATGGTAAGAAATGATGATATGAAGCAATATTTTCAGCACAAATAAGGAAGTTATCTATATACATAAAAGGCGACTTTTGTTTGTCTGTGTGTTTGTTTGTATAGGAAGCGAAATCTAAAGAACCACGCCACAGATCGTCACGAAATTTGGCACAAAAATTCATCTCATCTCGGGAAAAATATAGGCTAAGAATTTTTTTAATCGGACCATTCCTTCTATCATTTTTATCATTTTCGAACGTTTTAAGGGGAAAAATACACCACTTTCGCTCAAATTCGATCATTTTTTCCCCTTTCGTGATGCCATTGGGCAGAAAAATTTAAATAAAACTCTTTAGAAAACAATTGAAATTGAAAGTGTTTAATTCGTTTAATATTTGTTCATTGCCCTCAGAAACTAAATAAATAATTTGAAAAAATAATTGATATGTTTCAAAAGTGATGTAATCCTACCAGTCGTCATTCAATTATTTTATTGTGCCTATAAGATTTTAATTATTATTTTTTAAAAGCATAGTTAAGCTTATGCTGAACTATGTTGTGTGTTTTGAAGGCCATCGCACTACAGATGCTTATTAGGGTTTATGTCTTCCTTTTTTCGCCACATACTTTGCCAAACTCGCAAAGTTATTACAAAAAACGTAATAAATAAGCATTTTTTTTAAAATTAATTTTTGTGTTGTTAGCCATATCTTTTCCTCTCCAAATTCTTAAAAAGCTCCAAATGAGCTAAAAAAATATTTATTCGTGAAATTATGATGACTTTGTCCGTTGAATTTTATAGCGTTTTTAAAATTTTGATTTTTTTTATGTAATATAAGTAGGGAGATTCTGTACTTTAATAATGAACGGATCAGCAACATAAGCTTATTATTCTATAGTGGATTAAATGATAGATGGATTGAACTGAACTATATAAAAAATGCAAATCATTTGCTGTTTGCTGGAGTAGCTTATTTTTAATTCTTACTGATTATTTTTTACTTAAATATGTATTCTTTTTAATTTGAGCTTCTTATCAAAGGTATTTATAAAATTAATATTAATAATCATTTCTATATCCAAGATGGGTAATTAAAGGGAAAATTACTGTGTAATCTTCATATCTTATGTAACTCAAATGAAAGGAAAAAAAAATAGTTAAATTGACTATTAAATTATTTTTTCACCTCTACCCGTGCAATTTCGGGTATAACAGCTTCATAAAACTTTTCCAACCATACAAGACGGTGAATGTTTTGTTTTCTGATGTTATGAGGTTTTAATGGCCGATTGAATTTTGGCATTGGCGGCAATCGGTGAAGTTGAAAATTTAACGTAGGATAGCTCTTCGCATCCAGTTGCATGGGTTAGGGTTAGTTTGAATTATCGTCGCACTAAAGGTACACACGAAGGCTATTGGAAGCGGGAGATGTAACTTAGAACCACAGTCAAACTACGAGACAACACATGAGTAGGTACCTAATGCAATTTTTAGCGACATCATGGCAGCGTCGGGAATTTGGAGGATATTTAAAGTGCTCTTCCTCTACACGGGGTATTATTCATCCGACATTTTTGGCTGTAAAAGCCGTTTATAGGTCGGCATTTATTTTGGCGATGCCCGGACCTGAACCTGGGACCTACCGCAAGCAAGTCGAAAGTCTTTGCCGACTGGGTTTGAAAGTCTTAACGGAAGTGTTTGGTGGTAAGGAAATTGATGAACAATGTGATTTACCCGACGATACTCAAAGGAAAGTTCGAAGGTGAGGAATCCCGAAGATCCCAACCGACGACATGCCATTTGAGTTTAAACGAATTCAATTTCCGATCTGTCTTGCATTTGCCTTGACTTTCATCAAATCACAAGGCCAATCCTTTAAAGTTTGTGGTCTGAATCTAGAAAATCCATTTTTTTTATCATGGTCAATTTAACGGGGCATGTTCATGGATCGGAAGACCATCTGCGTTATTTCTTCTTGCACCGGATTATAAAACGAAAACTGTCGTGTATTACAAGGTGCTTCACTAAAGAGTTCAACCCATACACTAAAATACATGGTCGATAAAAAAAATCAGTATAATGTTTTCCTTTTTTAGCTTCCACACTACGTTTATAACGTAAAAAGTGGAAGGTTTTATAATCGTTCAGTCCGTCTGTCTGCCTGTCACCCACTTTCACAGAACGAACCGCAGGTCTCACAAACAAGTGGGATACGTCATTTTGAAGCAAAAAATCAGTTTAGGCTACATTCCAAATTTCATTAAAAAAATTTAAATTGGAAGTTTATTTAAAATTTAAATAACTTAAATCTTAATCTACATAGAAATAGTATGCAAATTCCATTTTTATTCAAAATTTTCACTGTTGCCATGACATCAAACGTCCGAGAAACTTTATTAAAAATAAAAATAAAATTCTTGAAAAAATATTTCTTTGTGATATAATTCAATTTGGATTGTTGTAATAGCACAATAAAGTTATTTTTAAGGTTCATTAAACATGAATGAGGAAAGATGCATAAAAAAATTCTAAATTTGCATAACAAATATGAAAAGTTTCACTTATTTTTAATGCGACATTTACTAATTTATTTTTCGAAATTTAAACTTGAGGATTCAAAAAGATATTTATTTAAAAATACATCATTATTCTTCGAACTCCAAAAAAGATGCAAACGATAAAGATTAATTATCAAATCTTCAAAAGAAGATTAAAGACAAATAAAATAATTTTGGCTTATAAAAGTTTGAATTAGAACTAGCTAAAGGCCCTGTCTGGCGAATTTCTTTATGAGGTTCCGTTAGTGTGTTTCCTGTTGAGCGTAAATATTGTGTGGAAGCATTGTAAGTGACAGATTCTGTAACAAACCAACTTGTTTTAATTTTCATTTATTATCCAAGTAAAAAAATTGAAAGTCTGCTCATTTTTTGCCTCAAAGGCAGAACAAAGTTTGCCGAGTCTAATGCTCTAGACCGGGAATTTTTAATAGTAGCCAGTGGCTACCAGAATGAAAAAATAATGGTAGCCACATTTGGATTTTTAGTAGCCAGTTTCAAATATAAGTATATACGACAAAAACAAACTGCGATTTTCGACAAAACAAAATTTTATTAAAGACATTTTTTATATGAAAAGATTGACAGTAAAAAAAGGATCATTACCAAATATGTAAGTATTATGTGATTGGCCATTATGAAAAGGAGAAAATTAATTTATGTACTTTTATACTATTAGTTTCAGAGAATTCGATTCGCCACGATTGTTCATGAAATTTTCTCATATCAGAATTGTTTAAATGAATAGTTGAGATCTTAATCAGCTGTTAATCAATCACTTGTACAATGCCGCGATCGTAAAGCAAGATTTAACAAGAAGTTCTAAAAGAACTAAAATAGCCTACTTTCCCGTTACTTAAATACTTAAATATTACTTATCGTCCGCATGATTATTTGCAGTTATAAATAAATATTTAATTATTCGCAGAACAAAAACCATAAAACTACTTCAAAATTCACTGGAAATGTAAATTATCAAGTAGATTTGCAACAGAATCTGTCACTTAACCCGCTTCCACAAGTAAAAAGACGCCAAACACAGCATTAATTCTTTATTAAACATTTACCCGCTAAAAATTTGGCTAGTTTCATTTATTTCATTTCGAAAATTAAATAATTATTATTTAAATCGTTTGCAAAAATTTATATTTCAAAGAATAAATATGTAATAGTTCTCACTTTTAAATAGAATGAAAACGTTGCATACCTCTATACAAAGACACTCGAAGTTAAATATATTTGACGTCATTTCAAATTGATAGATGTCGCAAAAATAAATTTTAATTTACTGTCGAAAAGAGTTAAAGTTTCTCGCGCGATTGTCGCGATGGCAATGGTGATTTAATTCTAATAAAAATGGCTTCCTATGCTTTTTAAATGAGCATTAAACTTTACAGTTATTTAAATAATTGAAGTACTTAGAATTCGAATTCTTTTCTGAAATTTTCAATGTATTCTCATTTCGATGAGCTGAATTTTTTGACGTTTCTCACTTGTCCGTAGCATTTGTAGTTAAATTCAGCGATTTAAATGACTCGAAATTGAATTTCAATGCTAAATCAATGCGAAATTCGTCAACAAATAGATTTATGTCCATCCGATCGTACAGACAGACGGACAAAAAGTATGAAAGTTGGTTCTCTGAGGTCATAGTTTTATAACAAAAAAAGAATTTTTAAGATCGGATGGATAGAACCGATTTTGGAAGGGGGGTACGGACGGACGGACGGACATCGACCGCATGTCAATACCTACTTTTTTATATATTTTTTTAATTCTTCGAATTAAAAAAAAGAAAAGTAGGCTAAAAATGAAATTTGCATTTACGATTTTCGTCGCCCAGCTCCATATACGTGACACGGAGGTCGACTTAGTGACGTCACACAAAACACCGGCCAATGATGAGGTAAAAATTTCACCGATAGGCAACAACTGTCATCAAGTCTTGCTTCCCGACAGAATCGAATATGAGCGTATTATTTTTACTATTCTGGAAATGCAGCTTCAGTATTAATTATTTGTTGAACAAAAATTAAAAATTATGATCGCCACTTTTGGCGACTGGGGTTCGATTTTTAGGTAGCCACTTTTGATGTAATAGTCTCCAGTTGGCGACTGGCGACCGCTAATCTAGAGCTTTAGCCGAGTCAGATAGTATTGAATAAAAATGGAATTTGCATGTAATTTCAATGTAGATTAAATTTTTAGTTATTTAAATTTTAAGTAAACTAATTAAAAAAATTTAAAGAAATTTGGAATGTAGCCTAAACTGATTTTTTGCTTCAAAATGACGTATCCCACTTGTTTGTTAGACTTTTGGTTCTTTCTGTGAAAGTGGGTGACAGACAACGGACGGACTTGCACGATTATAAAAACCTTCCACTTTTTACTTTATAAACGTAGTGTGGAAGCTAAAAAATAGTTAAATTGACTATTTAATTATTTTTTTCACCTCTACCCGTGCAACGTCGGGTATAACAGCTGGTAATGCATATTCCTTCAAAGAAAACACGAATTTGAAAAGCGTCATAACATTTGTAAAATTGAGTTTTGTTTTCAGCAATTCAAACGCAGTAAACTGTAACTCTTGATGTTTTCTTTGAAACTACAAAAGAAACATGGAAAAACATTAACAAAGAAAAATAAATGACAAATCAAACGGAAATTCGATTGAATCGGAAACTAATGACAAAACTCGTTTATTCTAAATAGGAAGCGTTTTCTCACATTGTAAGACAGGAGAATTTAAACTATTAACCTACTTAAAGGTAAAATAATTCTTGAAAATATTTGCCATTTTAAGCAGATAAAATCAGATTAAATTATGTTCAAATAACTCTAATATCTTTATAATTAAAAAAAATTAATTAACTCCGTATTTGAACTAACCGAATTTCATTTTTAGGTTACCTTTCGTCTTTGGATGTACGATTTTACAAATACATAAGTACAATGAATTTACACAAGAATTTATAACATTTTATAAAAAAAAGTACATTGTTTAATATTTACTTTTGTTGCATAAGTCTATTGCAACAGCAGACTACCAGTTTAGGTGGGCGATAACTGTAATGAAAACCATGAATACAAAAGAACCTTATAAATATAGTTAAACTGTTGTTGTATAAACGGTTTCAAATTAAGTAATTTTTCATGTACAAATCAATATACATGAGTACCTGTTTATTAAACTCTATAACTAAAATTTAAAATACATAACATGTCTGAATGTTGTTTCAGAATTTGTGTTGAAGGAAATATTTAAATGTTTCTTTGGATAAGAAGACTTTATCCTACTTCAGGAAAAAAACGAATTATTTCCTTTGGGTTATTTGACTTTTTTGTCGATGAGAAATGTAGTGAAACTTTTTTTTACTTCAATCGTTAATTCTTACTTTTAAATTTTTTTGATAACATTCTTATACACAATTAGATTTTATTTGAAAAGGAATTAACATTAGAGGCACACAATTTAAGTTGATATTTTATCATATTTAGTGGATAAAGTGGGTTCCAAATAAAAAAAATATCGATATCTCTAAGCTGGTTTAAACCAAAATAATTTGATTTTCATGAGAAATTATAACGATTATAACTTAAGGGATGAAAGGATGGGCAACTTCGCTCAATCCTGGATTCAATCCCCGGACCTATGGAGTGGCTTTGCGAAGCACCACCACTAAGCAAATGGGCCTCATAAATTAATTTAACAACTTTTATTGTAATTTTTCTATTTTCTGATCTTCCTAACCCCTGATTAAACGGTATTGTTCATAGCATACTAAATATCGGTTTGTGTAGCTAAAAATTCGTCTAAAAAATCTTGGTAGGGTAGACTAACCTGTGAATGAACGTTTAAGACGTCACGTTCGCCAGTGAATGAACACCAGGATATAATGACCGGGACAACCAACCATTGTCATATAGCTTCCTACAACATGGAAGGAAGTAAGAGTAGCCAATCCATATCGTGGAATGATTTTTAATAATTATTTTCTTAATTATATTTACCAAATGTTCATTCACTGGGGCCTGTTCACTCACTGGTCAGTCTACCCTAGACATGTTTGTACTTTCACTTTTACCAGTGTCAATGTCTGAAGATTTGTACATTGTCACTTTTTGTTTGCTTTGAGACTTGCCCTATACTGCCGCTGGAAGAAAAAAAAAACCCTTTTTTCAAGCACTGAGTTACGAGAAAATAAAGAACACTTTTTCATCTAATATGAGTACGATTTGCATTTGTAAGTTTGATTGAATATGAATGAATTATCTGAAGTGTTTTGGTTTATAATAGGATAGACTATTTCTATTTAAGTGTATTGATATAAATAGCTCAACAAACTTCTTAATTGCCGATATTTTCCAGCCACAACAAAAACACACTTAAATCCTAACTTATTTATTGTTGAAGCAAGCAAAATGTTTTCTATTTATTCACTTTGTATTCACAAAATTTACAAAGCGATGGTACACACAATACATCACATCTCTACTTTTCTTGCTAAGCCCAGGCAAAGGTATTCGGTTTAAAGCGAGAAAAGTGAAGCGACGGCTCCTTTTTCGAACCTTCCAGAGTGCATTTTGGAGTAAGGATCGTTTTTTCTCTTTTAGTCCGTGATTCTGTCAGACTCCAGAACAATTGAACGTAAAATGTGCCATTCAGACGGCTGGTTCAGCACTTTTTTTTTCAGAAACTGAGGATTCTACTTTATTCCTGCAATCGTAAAATATTCTTTTTTTTAGTAGTTTCTAAGAATAGGACTAATAGTTAAAACTGTGTATTTGCTGCTATTTCTGAACTCAAGGTAGTTAAAGGATGATCGTAATACCTAGTTTCTAAGAATAGGACTGATAGTCAAAAACTCTATAGTTGCTGCTATTTCTGTACTCTAAATATACGGAACAGCAATCAATACATACGGGACAGTCATTATAGCTGGTGCTGGAATAATGATCATACAGCATACGGATGTGAAAAGATTTACGATACGTCACTCGTGAGATAAAATCTAAAAGCTTGTAGCCCTATGTTCTTTCAATTTATGTTATCAGAACAGAACTGTGACATAAATAGTTTTATTAATTTGATTTTCATACTCAGTTCTTAACTTCATATGAATAATTTTATAGTACGTAACTATTAACAATTTTAAAAAATGATTGTAAAAAAGTGGTAACTTGTATATAAAATTCAATTGATGCGAAATGGTATAGCCAATATAACTACCGATTTAAAAACGGTCTGAGCAGCCAGAAAGTCAAACGAATAACTCCTGAGTAGAGCGAGTGCAAGTTAAAGGTGCTTCAAAGTCTCCCGCTGCGTACAATGTAGTCTTAAAATAGCCTCGGGTGCTTATATAATTGTCGGCTCGTCCCCTCACTGTGGTTCTAAATTACCACGCCCGTCTCCAATTTTCCTAGTGTAGCTTTGTTTGACGATAATTAAAAAAAAATGTTATACTGGCTTTTTTTAAATTGAAACTGATAGACCATTCAGGTGTTACACTGAAGGGGTAGATGCATGTATATTCCAGCTTGTGTGCTTCATAAGAGACCCACTTTAAAAGCCTCCGTCTTGTAAGACACAAAGAATTTTTACTGTCACAGAGAAAGGAAGTACAACAAAGGCAAAGGCACCCGTCACAGTACGCAGCTGTTGGCGTAATGGTCAAAACCACTCGGCCATCCAGGCCCCATGTTACACTGATTAGTTATTTGTGGCATGTTGTGGCGGGTGTAAACATGCACTTATAATCAATTTTTAATTTATTTTTTGTAACCTTTCTAAAACACTTTTTCTGAATTATTATTCAAACAATGGATAATCAAAAATAATACGTTCAAGTTATTTATAAATTTAAAAAAAAGTGTGTTTCAATAGATTTACCCCTTCACTCCTGAGAAAAACCTACTCATGCATTCTTTATACAAATATATATTTTTTAAACAATTGTATTTTTAAAAATTCCTGCAAGTAATTAAAATTTTTTTTTAACATATGCTAAAGGGCATGTCAATATAGTGGAATTTGAGGTTTTTGGGAAGTAAAAATGCATTTTTTTTGTGTTTAATGTACAAAAAAACAGGCTGTGTCAGTTTTTTGTAATTCATAATAGCTAGCTCTAGATTTTTTTAATGGAAAATATTTGATAAACTTAAAGCTGAAAACCTATATAATTTTTCGAAGACTTCGGAAACTTTCATTCCACGTAATTTTTCATAGAAAAAAGACTGATACTTGTCAGCTGCTTCGGCATCGGTAGTTTTAAAAAACTTGAGCATTCTGGTTTATAATATTGGTGTAAATAATTGAAGTTTATTGCATTGAATGGAGTTTGAATAGAAATTACTATGCATAAACTTGAATCGAACAAACAGGGTTTTTCCTAACCTATAAAAATGAAGAATTTTGGGGATGACTTTATTTTAATTTATTAAAAAACATTAAAACTAATGTACTATAAAATACTAGAGGGTACGCTCTCGCAATCGATCGCCAACCCCTATTTCCATGGCTACTTTCTGAATAAAATTTACTCGGCAACCCGTACAAAAATGTACAACTGTACTTAACTTTTCTTCGATCTGAAGATTACCATATTGTAAACTCAAATCTTTTATGATATCAGTATTACAAACTTTTTCTCATAACTTTCCCGTTACCTGTCTGAGGTTCTAAATTAATGAAGCCCGTCGCCAATAGCCCTCGTGTAGCTCTAGTGCGACGATAATTGAAACTCAACTAACTGATAATTTTTAATGTTTATTCTTAAGGTAGGCGAGTACCCAAAATTCTTACTATTACCTTAATCTTTTCCAAATTTGGCATAGTGATTTCAAATATAATGAACAATGCTATTTAGGCATTTTTGTTATTTAAATATAATATATTTATTTTTAACGGTGTTTTTCAACTAAAAAAAGGGGTTTACGCTAACAAGTCTACCACATTGAATTTTCCTCCTATAAACATTAGTTATGTGTTAAATTCTTCGTTTTAAACTGATACATGCAATGACCATCTTGAGTTACATACAAATTACAAAAAAGAAGTTATTAAGAAAAATGTTACAAAATTAACTAAAAAAAAAGATTTTTTTTTCGATTAACTTAGGGGTAAGTGGTGTACCTTGGACGTATGTGTACCTCGAACCTATGCTGATTCTAGCTCGATTAGCTTAGATATTGAAACAACACCACATGCAGTTAAAGTATTTGCTACCAGGGATCTCAGTGAAGTTCTATCTGTTTGTTTAAAATTTCAATTTATTAAAGAGGTTTCGAAAAACTAAATTCACAGTTCAAAAGTAAATTTTGGTCAGATTCTTTAGTGTAATTTTTTACTCAAATATTTAGTGTTTATTCAGAAACGATGGTTATGCAATATAAAGCAAAGTTTTAGCTATAAAACAGTGTGCTTGAAATTAAGTTAAGTCTAACCTTAACTTGGTGATTAACTATTTTGTTTTTAATATCCAAGTGGTGTACCTCGAACCTAATACAAGTGGTGTACCTTGGACCAGTCCAAGGTACACTACTATAGGTCTTATGTGCGTCAGATTGTTGAAAACCCTTTTTAAAATTCAAGTAAATTCTTTCCTTTGAAAAATTAAGTATTTTAAGCTTTTAATATGAAACCCTGATTTGTGAAATCTAGAAGAATGGAAAATTGTAAGAAATTTTGATATGGTGTGATAAATATTTTTTTTTGTAGTTAATTATTTAGATTTATGGAAGCCTATAAAATTTTAACCATATTGATATAATATAGAAAATAATTATTGCATGCTCATCTAAAAAGATATTTTTTATAATAAATATCTAAGCAGAACATCCTTTTTTACGTTCAGGCCTAGTTGAATAAACATAGGGGGAAATATTTGAGTTTTTTTTTTAATTTAAGACAGAAAGATAGCCAAATGTTTTTCTATGGCATGAAATAACCGTTTAATTTTATGCTGCATTTTAACGGATACACCCGGGAAAGATTGCAGCTGAAAAAGCCAAAAGGGCACTAAAAAAAACTAAGGCAATAAAACTCCTTACTGAGCCAGTTGACCTAACATATCCAATTACTACAATCTTGGCTAGAAGCAAGAGTAGGTTGTAAAATGTATTTTTGAATTTCATGTGGCAAATAAATATTGGTTTTCGGACTGTAAATCAAGTCTCTCTACCTGTTAATAATTGGTCCAAGGTACACTACCGGTTGGACCAAGGTACACCGCCGGTGGTGTACCTTGGTCCTAATTACAATTTTCTGTATTTATTTTTGTTATAGTTGAAATCATTTAAATAACATGTTAAAATAAATATATGTTGTACATAACAACATAAAGTATTTAGTAAAAATATTTTTAATCACTTTTTGCAAGTAATTAAGAAAATAAAAATTGAAAAGTCAAAATAGGTCCGAGGTAACCCACCTTCCCCTACACTTGGACATTTGAAAAACTATATTTACACCAGATGTCAGAGGCTTATAGCACAGATATATATATGTAATAGCATCTGTAAAACGCTTCAAGTAAATTAATGTAGAACTTTTTATGCTAGAAGTGTTAGCGTAAACAATTTTTTTAGTTGAAAAACACCCTTTAAAATAAATTAATTATATTTAAATAAAAAAATGCATAAAAAGCATTGTTCATTATATTTGAAATCACTATGCCAAATTTGGAAAAGATTCAAGTTATAGTAAAAATTTCAGAATTTTGGGTATTCGCCTACCTTAATGTATAATTTTTAGGCATATTGGGATGCATGTCTGGCAAAACCTTAAAAAAAGATAGTTAATTTTCAAATTTTTAAAATTGTTAGTACTATTTTAAAACCTGGTTAAAAACAGCTTTTATTATGAAGCAATACTTTAACATGTATTGTGATTTCACAAGCAATGTAAAATTTTACGGAGCTAACTTGTTCATGAACATTCATGATGCGCCTTCTTATTCATCTTTTCGCCATCATGAAATTTGGAAGAAATTCTTAAAACGTAAAAATGTACTATATATATCGTAATGAAATGTAGTGTAAATTAATAGAGAATTAGGTGCAATTAGTGACTTAAACAGAAAAAATCATTATTAGGTTATTGGAACTAACGTGCTAGTTATGAACGGTAAAATTGTTTGTGCGTAGTAAATAGTAAAATAATGAATGCTTCAATAGAACTTCAACCCAGTAACAGGATATTAATTTTTTTGAACAACTGTTACTTCAAAATCATTCACCAGAATACCATAATAAACACAGTCAAATAACCCTTCTGTCTAGCCCTTAACTCTACACAAGAATTCCTAATTGCTATTCCTCCACCGCACAATTCCTTTCCTGGTCATCAAAACCCCTTTCTTCACTCCGGAGGGGGGGGGGGGGCTAAGACATGTCGAATCGAATTTGCTTCCCACAAATCCAACAACGCCCCCTCCCCCCCCCATCGTAATCCCTTTTATTTTTTATCGTCTGTCAAAGCTGTTGCCTGCGACCGCCAGGGGCGATGGGGCGACGTTTCCGCACACGACCACAGAGCCTCAGTTGGAAGCCGACTTTACAGGTCTGCTCTCGTCGCGCCCATAAAGGAATCTTCCCCGCACAGCACATGGCGCGGGCCAAGGATATCGTGCTGCTGATCATTGCTGCTGTTGTTCAAGGTGTTGCGGCCACTGGAACTGCCACCCCAGGTTGGTTTGGTTTTGTACTGATTTTTGTTGACTGATTTTTTAAAAAAAATTGAAACTGAAAGATTTTTTACTTTCTAAAAAGTTAACTTTTTAAACTTTTCCGCGCGTTTTTTCAGGTGGTATTTTTATTAATTTTTGGTACATAAAGTTATTACTTAAAACTTAAAATCTGTGTTTAATTTAAAGTTTTTTAAGTTTTATTACATAGTCAGTAACATACGGAGTCAGTAACACAATTTATCTGTTAAAGTATTGCTTTACATTGCAAGCTTTAAAAAAAAAAAAAGTTTTAAAATTAAAAAAAAAAATTGAAAGTTTACTATAGTGGTATAATTATTCAACAAATACATTAATTATTAACAAATTGATATTTTTACTAAGTTCTACTAGTTTCTGTTGCACAAAGTGTTGCGGCAACAGGAAATGCGAAGTTGGTTGGTTTTGTATTGTATGAAAAAGGATAGTCGTTGACTGAATTATTTATTGAAAAATGCAAGGTTTTTACATTTCTCTTTAAATTTTACTTTTTAAACTTTATTTTTTAAACTTTTTTTTTGTAACTCATTTTTTTTTAAATCGTATTTTTCTTATTCTTTTTTGCTTTTATTTCATAATTTACCTTGTAATAACTTACCAATAGAAGGAGTAGTAGGGGCTTCGTTTTGCGCACAAAAAAGATAATATACTTTTGACATCTAATAAAGAACTTGTAATGGTCTCCAGGTCCAAAAAGCCTGGATATTTGGATTGAAAAAGTTAAATTAGGTATATAGGTCTGTTTTGGAGCAATGAGAATCAAAGATGGTTATTTACAAAGTTATTTTTAAATATATATTTTTACGTAATATATTTTTTTAGTCCACTTGCCAAACATTTGTATGGAGTAACAAATAAGTAAACTACATTTAAAAAGTATATACTTATACCCATGTGCAAACTAATTATTAATTTAAATAAAATGTTTGCCCTTTGGTACGCTTTTTTAATTAAACCTTAGTTTGGATTAATCAAACTTGATATTACGAAAATTTAGTCTTTTTTAATTCCATAAAAAAGAGTTTAATTAAAGTAGAAAAAAATATTCGTACCCTATAAAAGTTAATTACAAACTCATTAATGTAAGTAGTATTCATTTCAATACCACTTTATGTGGCATTATTCTCTACCCAAAAAGAATAATATTACAGGCTGCTATTTACTAAGGAAAATTAACCTGACATAAAAAAAAAATACTTTAAAGAGGTTTAAGGTAAATTGGTTTTTATAAAAAAAAATCAAAGTCAATATAACAATCATAAAAATATTAAAACTAATAACTTAAAATCAATGACGCTCATTTTATAAATTACAAAACTAATTGCTTACAAAAGAAAACTTTAAAAAAAGACATGCATACAAAAAAACTCATTTAATAAAGTGTCTTTAAATTTTTACTTCCAATTGAAAGACATTTATTTGATATAGAAAAAAAATAATTCAAAATATTTTATAGTTGATTGCATTTTTGTCTCTCCTATTTGAAAGGAAGTTACTTTTAGAAAAATAACAATGTACGTAGCTCTAAAAAAGTTGTTTTTGTGTAAAGGAATTTTCACGGAGATTGAATAACAATTTTGAATGCGGAGAAAGAGGTTTATTTTTTTTAAGAAGTATTCTTAAGGAAACTTGTTTTCAACCAAAAAAAATCCTTTTTATAGGTTTTAATTATTTACTTGTTACGTATTTTGTATACTTAAAAAGTTTTCTATTTACAAAAAAAGTAATTTGAAGTCAATGTGTCTATACAAGACATTACATTCAATTCATTTGACTGTTGAACGGTTTTTTTTAAATAAAAAATGCTCTTTGAGGGAAAACCGTTTCAATTAAAAAATGAAATTTAATTACCTGTTAATGTTTAAATTTGAAGAAAAAAATTAAACCTTAGCAAATTAAGCACAATAACACAAACTAAATGAAGCTCATGATTTTATTAATGCATTACTTAAATTACAATATTAACTTCAAAAATACACGGACTATGAGAGAACTTTATGTAAATATTATATAATATTAAAATAAATAAGTACTGAGCAACAACTACTGAACTTTTAATCATTATAAAATTCGAAACTATAAAAACTCCTAACTTCTGGAAAACAAAAATGTTCTAGAAGGGGAATGAAATTTCTGTAATCAAGTGACTGGTACGTTGTTCATTAATCATCATTAAGGTCTGCATCTTAATTGTTCTGCATTATTTAAATGAATTTTTTGTTTAGACGACGCGAGCTACATTTAAAATTCTTTATTTTTAAACATTCCGTAACATTTGATTTATTTTGCATAAATTTTATTTTGTCTTGAAATATCATTACTGATATATACGACATAAGATATTTTCGGTACACTTGAACGGATTTTTGGAGACCCAAGTGATTAACGGTTAAAAGAAATACTTTAAATTGGAGTTCATCTGAAATGTTACAAAATAACTGGCAACATGAAATAAAGTTGTAATAAGTGTTGCTAAGGTGGAAAAATAAATTCTTTTGTTTTCAAAAATGCAAACCAAATAAGAACAACTTGAATAAATTTTTCAAAATTATTTAATTCAAGTATGCAAACAATGCATGTACGGTTTGTAAACAAGCATATTAATATCATTTTTGTTGTTAATATTTAATAAAAGTGCGTGTCTGAACTAAAAAGTATATTTTTAATTCATAGTTTTCTCACGTATTGATAATTTTCAATCGCTTATAAGGTAAGTGAAACAAGTATCGCATAAGTAAAGTGAATTTTTTAAAAGAAAATAAAATGCATTAGAATAGCTATAAAAGGTTAGTGCCACTAGCATTTTTTATCTAAATTTATATATTTCATTTACTGCACATGCGTCTGATGATTTACTACACATACGTAAGCATGCGGCAACTCGACAAATATTTGGGAAATAATTTGAAATATTTATCCCACAAAAACAAAGCCTAAATAATCTAATAAAAATAAGATGAAACAAAATAATAACATAAACAAAATAATTGCATAAAAATAATGCAAAAAAAAAAACGCTCGCATATTTTAAACATTTTTTTGTGATAAAAAGAAAAATGAATAGTAAGATAACTTACACTGTACCTTTTCGCAACATTGTAAAATTAACCTTTTTTTTATGAAACTGAGAGAATTAGAGTTTAGTTGTTTAAATAAAACAAATGGAATTTCTTATTAAGCTTGCGACTATGATCCCTTAAGAAAGTAAAAATAATTAAAACTTTTACCGGTTAAAAAGGGAAATATGAAAAAAATGTGCAAAAGAAATGTGTTTGTTATACAATCGTTTTTTTTATTTACCATATTTAATTAAAAAATATAAGTACATATTGGATGATTTAAAAAAATGTATACCTTTAAATATTGATATTTAAAATTTATTTTAAATTCAAATGCACTATTTAATACTAAGTATTAAAAAAAAGTTTGAATAGGTGTAGTAACTGAACTCAAATTTAACCTAATATAATGAGCATTTTATGCCAAATACTAATTTTTTACACACACAAAAAAAAAATAGGAGTAACATTTTATACATTATTATATGATGATTAGAAAATGCGGGGCATACAAGCAATAAATTTCATCAATAATATTCAGTCGTATTTTTTGTGTATTAACAATTATTGTTAGCTCCCTAATCGGACTAATTTAAATATTTTAATCTATAACAATAAAAGAAAGCGTCTGTGTGTATGTAAGTGGATCGCAAAAGACCTACTTAGACTGCTCTAAAAAATTCGAAATTTTTAATATAGATTCCTTTTAATACCTACGTGTGCACCTGATGCTTAGTTTTTTCATATTTTATTGTGATTTTTAATTAATATAATTAGTTTTAAAAAAAAACGTCATCCACGTGGGATTGCGGGACCATAACAGGACTTGAAAGTACATGGACTGGGCCGAAACGGGGGCTTGACGCCATCCTCTATTGGTTTGATCGATTGGGTTTGGTTGAGATATGCGCTCGCCCTAAGGCTGCTTCATCCTCTATTAGTGTTTGCTTATTTAAATGAGCATGCGCCAACACGAAATTAATTTTGTTTTGATTTTGAGTGTATTTTCACAAGTAAGCATGCCTCTAAAAGGAAGCAATGCGAAGTTAATGGGTTCCCAGTAAGGCGGGACCATACTGCTAGTAAATAATATTTATAACTGATGGCGAAAAAGTATAATTTAAATACAAACAATATACTTATTAGATAATTGAAAAATAAATCTACATTCGCAGATTCAAATATCAAATATTCTCATTTTTCAAAAGTTATATTTAATAATACATTCAATTATTTCCTGATTATTGATTTTCTAGATGTTTTATGAAAAGTCAAAACTTACAATAATTCATAAACGTTTAATCGGCTTGATAAAAATTCTCTTAATAAAGGTGAAAAAATGTAAGTATTGATTTGAGTTTCAAGTTTCAGCAATGACATCTCATGTTTATTCAAAACTAAGTATTAGAATAAACTTTGTCATAAAGAATTACATGGAATTTAAATTTTACAAGTAACAGTGAACATCCATCAAACAAGTTTTACCAAAAAAAAGTTTGTACAAAAACAATTGAACAATTATTAATCAATGGTATTACAAAACTTAATAATTAACAATTCCCTTTTTTTCCTGAGACTTCTAGCTAAAAATTCTAGCAAAACATTCCAAGTAACCATTTTGAAAAAGTTTCCGCTTTAAAACAAGCCAATGTTTTACCATTTTCAACAAAAAAACCTAGTTACTTGATTGGTTACAATTTTCAGGATGCTCATTTGATGTGTTTAAGGTCTTAATAAAACTATATGGGCAGGGAAGCTGAATTGGTTAAAGCTTTCGCTTTGCATGCGAAGAGATCCTAGTTCAAGCATTGAAAAAAATTCATATAAACGCCCGTGCAGCCTTAGAGATCAACGTGTAAATAAAGTGCACAATCTGCTTCCCCAATGTCACATACAACATCCCCCTTAAGGTAATGTAAGGTGTCCGCTCAGGTGTCAACCTTGTCACTTGACTAGGGTTTTGGGAAACATGCATTGGCTGATTGTAAAAAAAAAGGAAATATCCATGAAAATAGAAAAAAAGATTATGACTGGTATACGGCGAAGCAGTAAACAAGCTACAAAACCCCGAAAGCTATGTATAGACAGACGGACACATTTAATGGAACACAGAGTTAGAGCTTAAAGCTCATAAAACTTACTTTTAATGGAAGATTCGAATGGAGTGGAGTTTGGTTAATTTGTGGTATATTTTCCATGAAGTTCGGATGCCATAATAGCGTTGCCATTTAGTTAGCCATTCCAGTCGTCGGTCGTTTTTAAGATGCTAATGTTATTTCTTTTAATTAGTCAAAACCAATTGAAATAAAAATACGTGCATTTAAAATCACTACATTTTTTAAAAAATAAAACAGTTTCAAAAATAAAACAAAATACAGCAAAAGTCAAATGCACGCATTTTTAGTTTTGACTATTTTTAGTATCATTCTGTAAATTGTTTATACATTTCTATGTCTGAAGTCTGAAACAAATATTGCGCAAACTTATTGCATGCAAAGACATTAAAGTTTTATAATCCGGTAAAATGTCAGTTTAAATTTAGATATTGGTAGCAGCCATATGAGTCTCCATACACCATCATCCTCTATTTGTCTTCCATTATTCCCGCGAGAATTCATCTTTGAGAGTTTGGTCGGAATAAAATGCGTAACTTAATTGAAGACAAATAAAGCATGCATATTTTATTCTGCTTCCAGCAGAGTTGAACGAATAGTTTTTCAAATTCATTTTCGGGACTCTTCTTAGTGACATTGATCTCCATGATTCTCCATGACCTCTGGAGAATTTTTAAAAAAACTTACAATGTTATGTTTGAAGTTATTGAGCAGAATAATTCGAAGTTTGATGGATTTTCATTTCAAATTTATGCTTGAAAATACCATAAAAGTATTCTTTGCAGTGACGGTTAACTCATGTCAAATGGTTACAACTCAGTTTTTCCTTGTCCTTTAAAATTTATTCAACTCTTCATTTAACATTTTGATCTCCAAGATCTCCAATGTTGCATTCATTCAAGTCCAATAGTTTTCATTTGATAAACGGTTTTTATTTACTATATATGTCCTAATTAATTTTTACTAAGGATCTGTAGGCGAATACTGGCAATAGTTAAGGGTCTATTTCTAAATATTGAAGATTAATTGTTTTTAGCTACAGAAATAAGTGAGTCACCTGAGGTATCACCATATTGAATAAGAGACATATGGTATTAGACACCAGAACATCATTTGGACAATGACATATTGAACGAACCTCATACTTATTGTATAAATAATTTTCTTCGCTTTTTATCTTGCTCTGATACGTTTTGAATATTCTCTCTACCTACACTCTTAAATCAAAAGAGTGAAATCCACTCCAGTTGGAGAAGTGCATTTTCGGCACTGGAAAGGGGTGAATATTAACTCAGGCTGAGTTAAAACCACTCGTTTGGAGTGATCCTGTTGGAGGTTTAACACACAAAGGATCCACTCCTTTCGGAGAAGTGCATTTTCAAGACTGGATGAGTGAAAATTACTCGGATTGAGTTAAATTCGCTCGTTTGTTTTAAGAGTGTAGTTACCAGCCAGTGTCCGCTTTACAACTCCAAAACTTAAATGTGAAAAAAAATTACATTTTCTCAAGGTTACTGTGCAAATTTATCAAGCATTACCTTAATCCATTTCACCTAACAAGAAGATCCTTTTTAACCCATCATCGACGGATGGCAAGTACATTTACCATGTAAAAATGAGCTTTCTGCTTAAGTTAATCTAAATAAACAAAACTTAAGACAGATGAAGATCATAGCTCTGAAAAATTTATTTAGTACAAATTAAGTTAGAAGAGAAACAAATTTAAAAAACCCCAAATTTAACATTTTTATAGAAGATAATGGTATTCCCGAAGTCGTTGTAAATAGGTTAAATGCGGATCCCCTGTGCGCGAAGTCTCATTCGAAATCGATTAAATATGATTCTCTCCGTTGCCACGAAGAATGCCTTATCAGGAAAGAGTCCTAATGCGATTTCTTTAAGATCGTGAAGGTCACTTTAAAGAGAAAAGAGATCAGGAATGAGATTCTTTTAAGGGTCTCGTTATCTTTACAAAGATAGATTTTTCTTTTGAGAAAAAAATGAATTCCGTTTATCGATGTGGCAACAGTAAGGATTATGTTTGAAACTTTTTCTCCAGGACCAGAAGTATTTCTTTCTGGATCATTATTTGGGCGTTTTAAAGTGGTTATCTTTATAGGATAGTCTCAAATGAGTTAGGCTTTGCCATATCGATATAAAATGTCCTCATACTTTATAACATATTTTTTTGTGAACAAACAGTTCTTATAATCTATAAACTTGAGGATTAGAGACTTCTATTATTAAAATATTTTCATTTTAAACTAATAGGAAATGTTTTTCATCTTTTTTGATAAATAGAAATGAGTTACAAGCCTTAAACAATTATTTTGTAAGATTAAATTTCATCTTTCTATACAAACGTTCATGTTTTGTATTTTAAAAGGGTAACTTTTGGCTTGAGTTTGTTTTCATACACTTTATCTTCATGGTATTGTAGATTTCGCTTCAAAACTTTCAAATTTGTTAAGAAGAAATATGTTAGTTTGTATCACTATTGTGTTTTATAATTTTTTTTAAAAAAAAATATTCTATTGCATTGTTTATTTGAAAATGTTTAAATGTACATTAGTAGAAAAAGGTAACTTGCATATTTTATTAATGCATTTTAAAAAATATATATTGCCCCACACTTCACTCACACTAATCACCCCGAAATATGTAGTTAATTATAATTAAATTAATTTTTAATTAATTTTAATTAATAAAATATTTTTTTAAAATTAATTTTAATGAATTTTGTTAAAACAAAAATAAACCTCACAATTTTATGACAAAAATATGAATGATCATTAGTAAGGAATATTTGAAAATAAACTTAATGCAAATGAAAAATATTATACTTGATTTTTTATAATTGTTATTTTCTTGATATCCGAGTCTGGCAAATCATTTTACTCATTCAGTTGCACGTTTTTATTGGAACGTCCTTTTTATATTTGAGATATTACATTTTAAAGATCAAAAATTCGTAGGCACCTATTAAAAAAATTAATGATGAATAATAACTTCAACCGGACTTTTTAATTATTGGATGCACTTAATGATGGATACGCAAGGTTTATTAATAATTATGAAATATTTTCTTAATCTCTGTCATGTAAAGTAATTTTTTTTACAAAATTAAGCTTTACTAAATTCTTCAAGGAATGATTTGGGTGATAAATTTATACAGGTAAAAAAAACACCGGGAAAAATACTTTTTTTAAATATTCACTTAAGAAAAATGCGAGCTGAGTAATTAGTGTATTCATTACTCATTTTAATCATCAATCCACGCGTCCTAACAATTCATTTTTAACTAGTCCACTTTAGAAAGAAACGAAAAATAAATTAACCACGGCAAGTGTGGCTTCCAATAATACTTATATAATTAGTTTAATTAATCTTCGAAATATTTTTGTTACTTCACCTTTCTAAACTGAATAAATAATGTACCTTGTTTTATTCCTAAACACATAAGATAAAGTGTTTAAAAATAACTTCAAAATTATCAACAACAAACAAAAAGCTTTACGTGGGTGCTTTCAAAAAGTGCGTTATACTCCCCAACGCAATTTCCTTAATTATAAAACTCTAGAACGAGTGAAACTCGGGACGCATTTTTTGTAACACTTGAAAGACAACTTCGTGGAACTCTAAACCATTTTTCGTACTTCCATTTATTAAGACCTCGCTGAGAGGAAACTTAAATTAAGTTAGAGTAAAAACTTTTTTAGAAATTGTTTTTTGGGATGCGCCTTGAGTTACTTAATTTATGTTCTATTAGATTTAAGTTCATTTTTGTATGATTTTCTTTCTGCAAATTATAGTTTTGTTTATTCTATATTCGTTTATTGGATAAAGGTCAGATAAATTATAGGGCTGCTTATCAAATTTTTTTAAAAGAGGTAACTTTTCTGGCCTTAAAAGTTGAGTTGGCCTTGTAGTAACTATGCCCCCCCCCCCTTCCCCCAGTTTACCCCCTAAGCAAGCTTGTATTTATTTGTCGACCCTCAAAGATAAACTGCTGAGTGGGCCCATACTGCTAACAATCTTACAAGCATTTCCATTTAAAAGAAAATAGTACATAAGCCTCCAACACCTTTTCTACAACTAATTCTTAGAGAATAGATATCTAGTTATAACAGTAAAAAAAACTCAATTAACACTCAATACATTAAAATAAAAATCTATACCCTTTTAGGTAGTTGCAATAACGTTGAAACCTAAACAATTTTATGGTAACTACCATTTGTTCATACGTGGATTTCTTACCTTATTACGAAGTACGTCGGGTACTAAGAACTCGTGCAACAAATTGAAGTACTTAACTATTTTAGTTCAGGGTGTCGAGTGCTTTGAGATAGAACGACAGACCGATCAATGCTCAAAAAACACTTTTTTGGAATCGGCACCTTTCGAAACGTTAAGAAGACGCTATCTCTGTTTCAGATTTTCTACCCCCCCCCCCCCATTGCAATACTTAATATATATTAATACGTAATATAAATTAAATTATGTCTCATATTAGGTAATTGAATGCAGAAAACATTAACATATTTCACAGAGCAAGCTATTCAGGCAATTTCATGGAGTTCATATCTCCATCAAATAGGATTAACAGTAAAAATCCCATCACCATAGACAACACTTTTTATGTCACAAGATTCATTTCACTTTATGATTTTTGATATGGGACTAGAACACGAATTGCGAAATAAACCGACAAATTAATTAGTGGGTGTATAGTATTTGCTAAACTACGTAGAATAAAAATTCCATTTATAGATGCTTTCAGAATGATTATGGTTAATTAAACTAATACTTAAATATGGGTTGACAGACATAAATCAGACTTTCATTGACTGTTTATGTCTCTCTCTCGCTGCATTTAAGTGTATTAATAAAGTAATGATAAACTTTCTCATATGAAAAATATATGTTTTGTCATTGTAGTTGTCTTATGCTAGAAACATTACTAATATTTTTAAAGTCTTATTGACAACTGAAAAGTAGTATATTTCTGTATTGATTCTTATGAGAAAAGATTATATTTTGAAAAACACACATTTAAAACTGTTTTGTTGTCAAAAACTATTTTATTATCACATTTGCAACGCTAAAATATGAATTTTGTTTACACGCTTACTACATAAAAAAAAAGTTTTAATGGTGAAATAGAAAAATTTAAGAAAACAGAAGGTTGACAATCATGGGAAGTTTACAACTATCTGTCTTAGGGCTGAAAGTCTGTTTGATTGCAAGAAGATATTTTTGTTGAAAAGTTGAATAATTTACAATATCTTTTTAACTGAATCTTGTATTCGTAAGAAATACATATTGTTCATCATCTTTATAATACAGGTAAAAAGAATTATAATTAGGGGTTAACTTGGGTTTACTTATTATTGAAGATTAATTAAATTAATTAATTATATAAAGACATTCTTTCAACAAACATGCATTGTTTTGGTTGAAAAAGATTGTCGAACAAAATATTTGTCCTTACTTTAAATTTAATTCTGAGTAGAGCACCTAGTATATTTTTATAAATGCTTTGTGCACTAGTAGGAGACGATCATTATTGTTCAAATTTTTCTTCGAGTAAACTCAATGCAATCTATCAATCTTTTTTGATGTAGCGTCCAGCCGATTTCCCCTCACAAATATATTTTCTGCGTTTCATTTCCTTTTGTACGAAACAAGGAAGTCCCAAATCTATAAAAATGAAATCACTTAAGCGAAATGTTACTCTTCTGTTGACTATTTTTTTGAGGTTTTTTAAAGTTTTTCATTTTTATAGTTTCTAGCAGCATAGCAAAATGTTTCATTCATGTTATTGGTTTGTGAGGAGTTTTCATTTTTGAACAAGAGCATTGGATTACCCTAAAATATACATTTCCTGTTATATATTAAGTAAATTTTTTTTTTGAGAAACGAACAGTAAAAGTAACAAATTTTTTCTGACACATGATTTAGCATACTTGATAATTTTCCTCTCTTTAAATAAAATTATATATTAAAATACATTTTATATGAATAAATTTTATCGCATTTCTGCATTGTGTCAAACTTTTTAAAGAATACAAGGTATTTAATAGTTTATAAGTAGTTTCAAAGTTTAATGTCCAAACAATATTTGAAGTGAAACCATTTTTATCAAGAAATATACAACTTAAAAAAAATGTGTAAAGGGTTGTAACCAATGAGATCCTCGCATATTTTTTCTTTTAAACAATCCTAAATAGAAAGAGCCATTTAATAGCAAAGTTATTTCTTAGGCAATGTTAGTCAATGTTAGTGACAATGGCTGTGTTTCGTCAGTGATTTATCAAGCTCAATCGCAACTACCA
This sequence comes from Hylyphantes graminicola, assembly GCA_023701765.1. Taxonomy (NCBI): domain Eukaryota; kingdom Metazoa; phylum Arthropoda; class Arachnida; order Araneae; family Linyphiidae; genus Hylyphantes; species Hylyphantes graminicola. The sequence continues at coordinate 38,560,869 of CM043111.1, forward strand.
ATTTACGATCAATCCCTTTTAAACAAATCGGTGTTTCCAAAACCAACAGCCCCGCCCCTACCACATAAAATCTTGAACATAAACTTCCAACCTATAATCCCTCCTCCCACTGTACCAAATGACTTACGAATATTCCCATTATTCGATGAAGGTCGTTTATTTTCCTTCCCCTTATTAAAAGTTACGAGCACTTTAGGAACGCACAAATCTGCCTAAGTATTTCCCACTTTTAAGACCTAGAGCTTGCAAAGGTTTTTGTCTAAGAGTTAAACGGGCATATCTACATAAACTGGAGAGTATTGTAGTGGAATATTATTGGAAGTAGGCCTACTCTGACTAGCATACACTACACACATACACTCTTAAAACAAAAGAGTGAAATCCACTCCAGTTGGAGAAGTGCATTTTCGACACCCTAAAGACATGCATATTTTCTCAGACTGAGTTAAAATCACTCGTTTGGAGCGATCCTGTCGGAGGTTTAACACACAAAGGATCCACTCCAAAAGGAGAAGTGCATTTTCCAGTCTGGAGGAGTGAAATCCACTCAGACTGAGGTAAATTGGGAGTGTTTGTTTTAAGAGTGTATGAAGATATTTTTTCACTGCGCAGTCAAAAGGAAATATTTTCAGATGTTTGTAGCCAGAAACAAAATCAGAATCTGCTTCTGAAACCGCAAAGAAACATTCATTTCCGATATTCACTGTCATGTGAAGATACTTCCATGCATGTTAATAATTTATAAATATCCCTTAACGTTTATTATGAGGGATTTATCGTTCAAATGTTATTGGCAAGTTTATATCACAATGGTTTGCAATGCAATGAAATGTCTTCACTATCCCAAATATTATCAAAGCCATTTTTAACTCGTGTCTTTTTAACTGCTAACTAATTTAGACTTCAGACTTAGTCACCTAAGATTTTATTTTTGGAATTTTTGGTGCAATGGGGAAGTTGTATGAATTTTAAATTCATTTGAAAAATACGAGTCCGTTAAAAACACGTCAAATGTCGGCATTCTTGGCTGTCTTTTTTTCCTAGGCGTGATATTTCTTAGAAACATCAGAGCGATATAGCTGTTGAAACTATGAAATGTGTTTTGAATGGAAAATGTACTCTCTAGCAAAAGCTGTATTCTAAGTTTCAGTTATTTTCATCAAAGTTAAAAGATTTCCTACGATTATTTCAATTGTTGTCGAATAGTTGACTAGGTCTGAAATATCTACGCTGTGCTCTTGTACAATACGTTTATACAATCAAACCACGAAAAAGTTGTTGTAATTACGTTATAATAACTGGTTCAAACTAACATTTTTTGATAAAGCTTGGGAAAAGGTTGCATATTTATTCTAATGCATCACTTTCAAAACGTAGTGCCATTTGTAGAAAAAAATTTAAGTGTATGAATTCTTACGCTAATCGCTGTATTCTAGTTTCATGAAATTTTAATATGCATATTTTGGGTAAAAACAATCCTTTCTTAAGAGTTTTTAAGCCGATTTTTCTGATTTAATACTTCAACTGTACCAAAAAAAAGGGTTTAAGTATGTCCTTTTGGGTAGGAAGCACCTTCCTCAGTGTCTTAGAGTGCATCAATTGTATATTTGTGTTCGAGCTGCGAAAATTGTTGACCGACACCCATACCGAGCATTCATAAAAGCTTCCATTACGTAACATAGTAACTAAAACCACAATTAGTCGTAATGGGAATTATTTCCCTTTGACTCTGAGCTCGAATTAAATTGTGGTGCGTTTCTCCAAGAATGCATCTTCAAGGAGGATTTCCCATTAAAGATGTCCCGCGGCCTCATCTCTGTGGGGGAATGATAAGACCCTATGTTTATAAGTAGCAGGAAGCTATAGTTTCTGATTAAGTCGGGCATTTTCTAATCGGAATCTAAATTCTGGTATGGATTTCGAAATTTGGGGAATTAGCGGAGTTTAAATGTAGAAGTGTCTAAGAGAAAGTATTTGGTATTAAAAGTAGATAGACAAGTGAGAGTTAAAGATTATGGTTGATTTGTGTATAATGTTGAATTGTGTGTGTTTCGATTTATAGAATCACTTGCATTTTTAAACAAAATCAACCTGTTTGATTTCAAAATTTACTTAAACTAGAACTTCGAATGTTTTATCACAAGAATATTCAATGCAATTCTTCCAGGTCTGGCTTTAATTTTCTAATGTAACAAGTTTATAGAACATTATTTTATGATTGTTTTTGAAATACAATTAAATTATTTTTTACAATGTTTCAGTTGCAAAACTAGGATTTTAGTATACAAAATTATATTTGTAGGTACTATAATTCTTACAAGCATTTTTATCATCTATAGCACTCGGTAAAATTTTCGTATTTTTAAGTAATTTAATTTAGACTTCGGGTTCTCTGTAAGTTTGTTAGGATTCTTATAAACCTAATTTTTAACTCAAGGTTTGATTCTTTTTAGAATACAACCATCTTCACAATTACAACGTGAGAATAAATACTTGACAGTATTAAGATAATTTTCTTTTACCGATTTTCCGTAAATGTAAAAAATTTCTAACATTCAATAAGGATATACATACAAGATTGTATTTTGAGATTTTTAAACTGCGAATAAAACTAACCTTAGTTATTTAAATATTAACACAAAGATGCTTTTTATTTTGTTTTAAGTAAGGTCATTTTATAAAACTGTGATTTTAAGACATCAAAAACCAATAATTCATTAAATATTAACAGACAATGATGAAAACATTTTTTCGTACTAAAATAATAATAAAATTTATACTATAATTATGCAATTAAAAAAAAAACTTTCAAGTTTGAAATTAAGCATTCTGCTCATGAAACAATATTAGGTATTAGAATACTTACAGTATTTATTCATTTTGTGACGAATTGTTTTCATTTCATTTCACATTGTTTTAACTATTCAATGTGAAATGAATTATTTCCTTCAATAAAATAATTTTTTAATTATTTAAATAAGTTTTAATATTTAGAATGTGTTGAAAAGAAAATTCATAAACCTTCATTCTTGCAAAGATGGATCTTGAAACCATATTTATTTTAATATTTTTGAATTGAGGAAAATTGTCCACCATATAAGTAACTTGTGATATCCTAAATAACATACTCTAGTGATAGTCTTCACTAATAGATGCAATTCGTAACAATGTTGTATATTACACTTGACGTATATATTGGCAATTCAAATATCTAAAACGTCATTAGCTCTTATTAAATACTATATCAGTTCGCAGCCTATTTACTATGCGTCTAAGATATAATATTACTTCACGATAATTATGCATGGAAGCAAAAATCACAAATTTTTTGAATGAAACGGTCTGATTACCTTTACTTATTGTAAAATATATGTTACGTTAGCTTTATATCATTAATTGGTTGGTTTTAATTTTAAATTGTAATTTGTTTCAATTGACATTGAAAAATTATTTTTTGTTTAGTTATGTTTCTTAAATATTCTTTGTATTTTCTTATTTATTCGAACGTTTGTGGCTTTTTATTTATAGTTTCAGGGAGAAACTAACATTTAGCCACTTTCGTATCATAATTTCAAGCCGTGCTAAAGTAAAGAGATCGACACTTGATATGGTTTCTAAATTTAATAAGAAATCTTTTCGCGCAGAGTATAATGTTTTTGAAACTGATTAACATACACACGTTTTATGCAAAAATATTTGAAACATAATATTTTTAAATGTTGTAAAAAGATAAATAGTGATATTTTGATTAGATAAAGATGAGTATTTTTAAACCAGAACAACTAGTTTTTTAATTTTTTTTTTACTTATTCCATACAGAATCAGTTTCTTATACAAAATTTACTTTAAAAATCTTTATATCCGCATATCCGCATTTACAAATTGAACCAATACATACTCATAGATAAATTAATAAAAACTTCAAGTTTTTTTTTTTTTTTTGCTTTTGAAAGCTAGCTATACATAAATATTAAATAATAAGTATAGACAGATAGCAAGAAACGTCTTCTTACCTATGTTTTGCTCAACAGCTCGATTTTTTGTACAGACAATCGATACATTGCACCTCATATAATATACAAATATGTATTGCAAAGCTAGCGTATTCATAGATATTTTAAATATTCAGTTTTCTCATTCTTTCTTTGCATGGAATATTATTTATGCTATATGTGAAATATATATCTAACGTGATTTCTCTCATGATACATTATTCTCTGATAGAGAAATAGAAAATAAAAAATTATTTTCATGTTATTTAAATCCAGATAAAAACTGCTATTTAAATTTTAAATAAGCAATCAGTTTAATTTTTAGTGAAATTTTGTATATAGGCTTGCTGAATTATTTGCTTCGTTATCGTTCCTCAATGATTTGTGGGACTTGGGCTTCGTTCTGTGAAAGTTGGTGACAGACGGACATAGCCATTAAAAAAGCTTCCCTTTTGTAAGCTATAAAGATAGTGTGGAATCTAAAATGAAGAGAAATAAAATGTCCCTACACTGTAAATAATTTTGGTGTATCTTCACGCCAAAAATGGTGGCAACAAAGTAGCCACCAAAAGTGGTGTAAGGAAACCCCACCAGTAAATCGGTGTAATGAAACACCGATAATTGACTGGTGTGTAGAAACACCACATTTGGTGGCTACTCTGTTGCCACCATTTTTGGTGTGATGAAACGCCACCATTGATTTGGTGTACTTATACACCTAACAACCTAACAGAGTGTTCTGGTACTAATTTCAGAATCAAAAGGATAAAAATAATAGCCCCCGTGTAGCTCTAGTGCGACGATAATTCAAACCAAACCAAACCAAACCAAACGGATAAAATGGTTATTTTTTAAAAACGCGTTTTGGTGTAAACTGATTTCGTACAAGTCCTGAACAACAGACATTTTAACAACAGAACATATTTGTAATGTTAAAAATAGCTAATTTTGTAACTTGAGTTGATTTGCGACTTGGGTTAAACTCAACGAGGATAATTTTATCCATGCTACGAAACATAAAATGAAAATGTACAATTATTATACAAAAACATAACTCAAGCAAAATTGATGTTTAGGAATATTTAACGTAAATTAAAGATATCAATAGGGTGGGCCAGATATTGTTTAATTTGTTACTCAACTATCTATAAAGCTATAAAATTGCACAATTAAACACTGTTCAACTATTTTATAGTAAATAGTTTTTTATTTTATAGTATAGTAAAAAAGGTTTTTCAAACAAAACGTAAATAAAATATCATTTATGAAAGTGCAATGATGATTTCATAATCGAAAAGTTAATCACTGAAATAATTCAGATATCAATAAGCTGAATGACATATGGGAAAATACTGTAATTATACTTTTCATTTCAATGTCTTTTAATCATATATATACTAGCGCACAAAGGTATAAACATAACCCTAATTGTCTCGTTTTAACCAGAATCGCTAATATTGAAGTTTTAGTTAACTCAATTACTACTGAATAATTTATCTATATAAAGAATAAATATAATTGTTCCGCTTACTTTGCATTTTCGGCAATTACAAACACACGATTTATCATCATCAAAATCAAACTCATGCTGTTGTTTAGGTCTAACTGAATGCAAACACACAGACAATAATTTAAAAGTAATAAGTGCACGCTGAAATAAGTTTTGTATCCAGCAATTTTTAAAATAAGACTCAAACCATGCACATCACGAATAAATTATTAAAACACAGCTCTAATTTTCCCGTTACAATCAAAGAATTGCTAGATTGGCTCGATCTGAAACACCAAATTTGGTGTTTCGTTTTCAAAATGTCGTCGAAAGGCTACATTCCTGGTGTACGTTAACACCAATTTTGTCTTAAGTTTAAATAAAAACCATTTTGAGTGAATGATAACACCTATGTTGGTGCTAACACCACAAGTCGTGTATATTTACACCTTATATAGCATTTAATTAACCCAAAACAAGTGTAATAATACTCCCTTGTTTTTACAGTGTAGCTACAGTAATTCGCTTGTTTCAGTAGACGCCAGAAAACACCAACCAATCCTTCCTGCTCTACCTTCGATCTGTGCTGCGATTGGTGTTCTGTCCTCATCGATACCCATTCGGGGAAAATGCATTTTCATTCAATTCTCTGTTGCCTCTCAAGACCGAAAACATTAATATTACATATTTTCTGTTTATTTGTTGTAGTTTCTCTTTTTACATGCTGTTGTGAATCAGCATCCCACTTTCTATCTTTAAAATTTCCGGCGAAAAGATATTATTACATAATTTTTTTTTTATGAAATATATTTTTCGTTGTCTGCGCGAAACCTAGTTTTCGCAACTTGGCAACTGTAAAATGAAGTTTTCAATCGTTTTCTTTTTGATGAAATAAAACTTGTTGTTTTCTCTTGTTAAAACGTTTTTAGCAAATGTTCCAAATGTTTAGCAAATGTTTTTAGCAAATTAGTTTGCATAATTTGCGACACAAAGTTTCTTGTATCATTAAAAAAATAACTTTTAAAATATTTAATAAGCACAAAAGCAAGTTATCACTAACACTAAGAATTTAGCCAATTTTTTAATCGTTGAATCGATATAGTAAGTTTAATAAATCATAACTTTTCCTCATTATTAAAATTAATGCATCATTCATAATTTTTTAAAAACATTATTTCGCATTTTTGAATAATTTATTTTAAACCCTCATTATTATTTCAGGTATATACATTAATAATGTTCCTCAAAAAATTATTACCTTTTCATATTTTTATGATCTCTTTCAGTTAGTTTTTTTGTTTGAATTTTTAATAAGTAAAAGAAAATCCCGTTGTGCGTCTGCTTCTCATAATAATAGGAATATGAATAAGTTTTTTTTACTAAGATAATTAATGATGGTATACAGATAGCTCTTGGTTGACAAAAACTTTTCAGAAAAACTATTCATACTCATGAACCCACAAAATATCGTCTATTAATCAATCTTTAAAATTTATAACCTCTCAGTTGTGAACGTTTTTGTAAAAGTATTGCTTGATAGAAAATTGAGAAAAATATTTGAAGTCTCATAAGTAGCAATTAAGTTTGGATTTCAGTGTAGCGACGAATGGAAATTTGTTGGTATACCATAATCGAGTGATCAAATATTATCTAAGCATATGAAAAATTGGCAACTAAACAGCTCATTTTATCTTTAGAAATTGGTACCAAATAAGGTCATATATTTGCACAAGCATAGCTATCCCTGAAAAAAAAAAGCTTTCCATTAAGTTTATGTCGTACTAGAGCTACACATGGGCTATTTGCGGGACTTCGTACTTTGAAGCCTGAGGTGGAAACACAACCTTATTGCGGCATCGTATGCAGCGTCAGGAACATGATGTCAAGACTTTGAACTCTATTGATATTTTGCGAACACATTTGCCCTAGTGTGTTAGAAGTGTATTTTTCTCCATAATTTGGTTGCATGGAAAGAAACATGGGCACAAGGGAATCAATGCGAAGTCTACAGTTGTTAGACCATGGCCGATTGCATTATGTCCAAAACTACAGGGTGAGGCAAACAAAAGTGGCCCCGGTCTAGAGATATGAATACGTTGAAATGCTTGGCGAGAAAAAAATCTTGAAGCCGCCTAAAACCTATTTTTGTATTGGTTGGATCGGATCAGCTTCACGTTAGAGCTACTCATAGACTAGTGGCTGAAATGATTTAAAGAACCTCAATATCAAAATGAAATATCAGCAGCAATCCTGAAAAAAAAAGGAACTGCATACTTACCCCTCCCCCACCCGATTTCTTTTAACATAACAAACTTCTTTAGAATGTGATTTAGTCTCTTTCTCTTTATCTTCTGCTTTTATTTATTCAAAAAGAACCAAAAACTGTGCAATGCAATGTATATATTTTGAATAAATTTCACGCGAATAAATTCTATGCGTATTTTTTTCACGCAACACTTTTTTTTGCTACATTGCTAGTGCTATGGATCTCGCGGAGACATCGCGCGTTGCTCAGATATTTAACTCCCTAGATACTTTAACGCTACAAGAAGCAAGAGCTTTAAAAAAAATCGTGCCTCGCCTAATGCATTCAAATAGTTTCAAATCAGCAGTGGGTGTTAAAAATATTATAAAAACTTTGTTTCTTACTTATTTTGCATATTGCATAATAAAGAACAGTTTGATATATTTAAGTCGTGTTTAAATCATTCAAAACATTATTTGAATTAGATAATCAGATTTTATAACTGATATATTATTTTGTATTTTTGTACATTTAGTAATCTAGATAATACACAATCTTAAAATACACAATAATATATTTATAAATTAATGTCTTATTTCAAATATATTTTTTAATTATTTTAATCATAAAGAGGTCCTAAGAAATTAACTACTCAAATATTTGAGGTTGTTCGAAAATATTTCTTGAAATATCTTTCTAAAATTGCTTGGGTGAACTTATTTCTCTAAACCTCTTTGGTTAGAGTAACTTTGTAATATTTTTCTAAGAGGCATCATTAAGTCGCGACTGATGACAATTTCAACAATTTAATATCGATTCGAAGAATAATTACCTTTAAGTGAAGTTAAGGTGATTACTTTGACTATTAAAAGGTGATCAACTTTCGTACAGATCTCATTGTGGTGGAGCCTCATCTTTCATTGCAGGCTATTACCTTCAAACAAGTACTAGAGTTGCGCAAATGAGTTAATTGTCTAAAATATAAATATCTCTTTGAAATGTAAACAGAAACTTCATTCATCATCATCTTTTTGGATACTTTAAAATGTAAAAATTTTATTAGATTTATGGTAAATTTTCTTAAAATTGGTAGATTATTTTACAAAATATTATGCTTTTGGATAATGTAGATTAAGGCTACTTGATCCTTAAGGGTAACTTTGACCCAAGCCTAAAAATATACTACCAACTTACTGTTTTTCTTGGTAGTTTTCGTTTTTTAGACACGTTAACTCTGAGACACTAGGTCCACATCTTTCAGTCTAACTTCATTATTATTCATTGCTCATAAATTTGTCATGAAAAATAATGTAAAGTTTTTTTATTTAAATATAAGTACAATATAATTAGAAACATTCTTTGCTTTGATATTTTATAAAATAACTATATAGAAAGAATTTCAACTTTCAAGATATTCATGTTATTAAAGGTCATTATAAATTAATTTGAAAGAGAATATCGAACTGTTTTTTTTTTTTTTTGGCTTGCTATTTAGCTTGTTTAAGTTTCTACGCTGAAAACATTTCAGTTGCATTTTTTGTTTTAACAGAACAGTTGCTGAAAATATAGGATATCTGCTACTTAAAGGCATGTTTCTCATAAGATGGGAAACGTTACCCCTTATTTTCAAAGTTAGGAAGCTAGATAGCTCTGACGCATGTGAAAATAGCATGACTTTTATATAACATGAGTTCCATCCGCCTTTATGGATCTTGAAGACGCCTTTATGGTTCTTCTCTTCCTGGTGGTTATAGGACGCCTGCTTTAAGGGGTTGCGTGGGTGCCTATTCAGGTGTTGGCTCGTCACCTTACTGTGGTTCTAAAATACGACACCCGTCGCCAATAGCCCTCGTGTAGCTCTAGTGCGACGATAATTCAAACCTAACCTGCTTTAAGGTAGAACTGGAATGCAGATGTTTGAATACCACCTACTTCCACCTAGTTTTTGAAGTGCAAATTTTTTTCTGAATATTACAGAAAGAGGTTTCCGAAGTACTCAAAGCGTTTATGAAAATATCAGGCATTGTAGTTATTCAATATATTCAGAAACATTTCTGAATTTGTTAAAGAATGTAGGTACCTAATAAGTTAAACCTTAAAAACAAAATTAGTTATAAACTCCTGTTTAGCTATAAAAAAAAATAGCCTGTTTAGCTTTTTCTTCATTTCTAAAAATACTTGGGTTATCTTTACTTGTTAAAATATAATCTTCTTAGAAAACAAAATTTAATCTTCAATAAAAATGGAAATTAGTTTCTAATTTCATAAGATCCCCATTTGTATAACTTTAACGTTAAAAAAGTATTTTCAATACCTCATTTAGTTTTAATCCGACAAATTTTATTCTTCAAAAATGCATAATTTTATTTTTCTTGTTTATACCTTCCAGTCTAATTACTCTTAAAAATGTATTTTTAAAAAAAAAAGCTAATGAGAAAATTTCGTATTTAAAATCCTAATTTTAATACAACACGAATCTCTACGAATCGTATATCAATACTTTCTTTGGTCTTAAACTGTCATTTAGATAATTCATTAATTATTATTCATAACATTCTACAATGTGGATTTAAAAAATGTGTTGAATTGTTTCCGGACATCTGCTTCATTTTGTCGTTCACTTACTCAACTTAAAATGCCTTTTAATTTAGCATGATATTGTAAAAAAAATTATTAAAAAACGTAAAACACTGGTGAAAAGATTTTACTAACATGTTTAATTTATAAATTCGTTGTAATTCTATTATATTCGGGGATTTTTTTTAAAAGCTTGTTGATTTCAGTTATATTGAGTTAGAAATATTAATGAGGTATCACAGAAAAATGCGAAAACTCATTATGTCAAGTCAATCTTTATTTTGGTTGATTAATTTTCTTCATAAATGGGTTCGCGAGAAAGTAAATTTTTAGCAGCTTAGAAATTGATTTGTTATAATTAAAAATATTATTAAGAAAATATTTTCTAAACTTTTAAACTTTACATTTTGAATTTTAACCTGAAAACGTCTAATATACGATTTAATTCGCAATAGTAAAATGTAGTTAAACGACTCAAAATTGGTATATGAACGACAATTTATGCAAAATTAAAAACCATTAACTATGTTTTGTAGATGTCCCTCACATATGTTTACATCTAAACTTTAATCTAAACGAAATAAATTTGAAACAGTAACATTTGTTGAAACCTTTGTAATTTGGGTAGGTAAATCTTTTTCTCATTCTTCTGTTTTACATAAAATAATTTATAAATTTACATTTGAAACATTATTGTTTGAATAGTCAAAATAAATTTCGTAAATCTAGTGTTTTGAAAAATCTTATTTGTTTTCAAATTTCAGTTCCATCTACAGTATTTTGTTGAAGTAATTTTTGCCTGATTAATCCTGTTCAGAACTGTTTAGGTGCATAAAACTTAAAAGTTTATTTTCAAGTGGACATGGGGCTTGTTTTTTAGTCGGTTAGTCTGTAGCTATTCTACAGTTGAATTTCTTACCATTTAATAAACACATTTTGTTAACCTTTTTAGCTCATTAAATAGCGTTTCTTCTTTTCACTGCATTCAAACAGTGAAAAAGTAGTGGTGGATTAAGACCTTTTTTTAAAATATCAACTGCGATTTAAAAAAAGGGATAAATATCGCGTAAAAAATCAGTAATTACTAAACAAAAAATATCCCTAGAAACACAAATTCTTCACTATTTCAAAAGCTTATCCTTGTTAGACTACCCTTCTTTTAACAAATAAGAAATTAGCATCGCATCTTCACATAAAAAACAAATATAATTCGTTTTTTACATTGATTGTTTTTCTCCCTTTCTATCATAAGCCGAACAAATCAGGATTAAAAAAATAAAACGTAAAAAGTCTTAACAATCGGGTTTCTTTACTATTTGTCTGTGGTTTGAAGCTCATTTTGTCAAATATGTAAATCTCTCGTACGTAACTTCATTGAGATCAATTTACCAAATTGGATAGAGTGCTTTTGAAGCCAATGTAAAAAAGACTAGGCGCTTATCAAATATGCGAAATATGTTTTGTAAAAACCTTTTAAGGATCTTCATACCGCTGACAAAATGCACTACTCTTTTTTTATTATTAGGGTGTTCTTGAGAATTCACGTCACACTGCAAAGCATACTTTCATAGCGCGAAGGCACAAATTAAGGGCCTATCACGATAAAAAAAAAATCTGGAAACTATCTATTTTAAAAACGATCATAATACGACGACTAAACTAATACCCCAACACAAACTCTAAGGTGCTATACATGCCAATTGCGATTTTTAGCCCAACGACTGAACTGTAGTTCCAAATTTAAGTAGTTGTTTTTATGATGCAAAATACGTAGCAAAGTTTAAACAAAGCTTGATTTAAATTTTAAAGTCAATGGCATGCATCCGTAATGAAAGCACAAATTCGTGCCTTGGTGCTCATAGATCAAGAATAATGTAGTTTTACTTCAGATAGTTTAGTTATTTTAGTTATTTTGAGTGGATATGTTATTTTGGTAAGTATTTCTTACCGGTTTACACAAAAGATAGGTTTTGGATCGTGAAAGAATTAACGTTCAATGTTATTTAAGTAACTATGATATTTATTTTGGCATTATTCGTTAAAAATTACTACAACTTCTCCAATAGCAACGGAAAAATGTGGAACATTTGATTACAGTGTGTACTTTTTCAAAAAATAGTAAGTCGAAATTTTGCTGAACGAAGTTTTAACTAATTAAGTTGCATATTGAAAAATTAAATGCTCTTGTTTAGTTTCTCTATTTTGTTTACATTCATCTGGGAAACTGTTTGTTCAGTTGAAAATTTAGCGTCCGTCTTTCTTTGTCACATAAATTGCAGTATGCTTCAAACGTTTAATGTATAAAGTGCAAATATTTTGATTTAACATGACATTCTACGAAACTAACCAAAATCCAAAGTGATAAATCGCACGTTTTTATCCATCCTCAGAGTAGGATAAACCTTTATGCCTGTAGATTTCGACTGTCGCCTTTGAATCCAGCTGAGCTTGCATCCGCTGATCCCGGTTGTTCCTGACATTATTCGACATCATCGGATATGGGTAATGGGACAAAATATCGCGGCCGAAATATCGTGGGCCAAAATATCGCGGCCGAAATATCGCCGGCCGAAATATCGTGCGCCCAAAATATCGCGGGCCCGAAATATCGCGGGCCGAAATATCGCGGGCCAAAATATCGCGGGCCCATAATATCGCGTGGACAAAATATCGCCGTAAAGTAAAAATGGAGTGGATTTAGTGGATTTTATGGTGTTTGGCAGTGAGAGGGAGTTCGATGGTAAAATGGTAATACTTATCTAGTACATTGTGATGAAGTTCGGTTTTACCTATTAGAACCTGGATTTTTATAAAAATGTATTTTAGGTCATGCATTTTTATGCATTTTTTTGTTAAGACCATTTAGTCACTAGGTGAGTTTAATGGGTTAAGGTTTTATATTTGAACTTGATTTTTATAATAGATATAGTGGAGTTCGATGGTAAAATGGTATTACTTATCTAAATGGTATTACTTATCTAGTAAATTGTGATGAAGTCCGGTTTTACTTATTCGAGCCTGGATTTTTATAAAAATGTATTTTAAGTCATTCATTTTTATGCATTTTTTTGTTATGACTATTTAGTCACGAGGGGGGTTTAATGGGTTAAGGTTTTATATTTGAACTTGATTTTTAGCTCGATGGTAAAATGGTATTACTTATCTATTAAATTGTGATGAAGTTCGGATTTACCTATTAGAGCCTTGCCGGCCCGCCGGCGTAGTGGTTAGTGTACTAGCCCATGGAGCTGCTGGGCTCGGGTTCGAATCCCGGTAACGGCATGGATGTTTCTGCTTGTCAATAATTGTTGTTATTTGTCTATGTGTTTGTGTGGTCCTTCTTTGTGTGCCTCTTGTGACTGTCTCTTCTGGCGAACTGGGTAATGGGCTGTAAAGCCTACACTCTCCCTTCTAGAGGGCGCAATCACTGTCATATACCTATTAGAGCCTGGATTTTTGTAAAAATGTATTTTAAGTCATGCATTTTTTTGTTATGAGCATTTAGTCACGAGGTAGGTTTAATGGGCCAAGGTTTTATATTTGAACTTGATTTTTATAAATCCTATTAAATTTGGCCAAAATATGGCGTCGACTAAAGCAAGTGGATTCGTGTGTGATAGGTATGAGATGGTAAATTTGTATAGTGCTTTGTACAAAGTGCGTATATAATATTATATGTATATGCTGTACGGTAAGTTACGTATGGTTTGTTTGATACGATATGTGTGGTCTGTTTGGGAGTATTTATTATTGGTGGATATATAATTAAGGTTGAAACAGTTATTTTAAAAAATTTCTTAATCAAAAACTAATTTTTAATATTTGTTCATTTGGGTTAAAAGAGATTATTAAAATGTATCTTACTTTGTAAATTCGCGATTTCTTTATAAAAATCGCAAGCGTTGTCCGATGTGCGGCTTATTCGTGCTGGTTAATTTTTTTTCAAATAATTAAGATTGTCTAAGTCTATTTTTGAATGATTTTCAAGGTTGTTTCTGAGCATTTAAATTAGTATTATATTATAAATAGTTTATTATTTCAGATTGGGCAAAATAGTTATCAATAGTTGAATCTGGTTGTAAGAAAATCTATCACTACTTAAGTGATGTTCAATGCATTGATTCAATTTTATTATTTTTTACAAATTAAACATATTCGATTCCTTTATATTATTTTTACATATTCATATCATTATATATGGAATTTTTTACCAAGTTGGGTAATTGAAATATTTCTATACGTTTTGAACTCATTTAGACCATTTAGTAAAACATAAATTTTCTTTCAAAAACTCATCATTAAAGTTTACGCGGTTTTAGGAGTTCTTCGAAAGGTGTTTAAGAGTTTCAATAGTGTATCAATTACTACTGTCAAATAACTCTCCGTTAAATTTATTTCAAAAATCGCCAATGGTTTAAGTAGCAAGTACAAGTAATACTTATTGTTCTATAAATATTTTTTATCATCACCAACAACAGCAACTGGTCACTACTTAAATCTAAGTAAAACTGTTTATGGAAGAAAAACGCAGACACACAGGTATATGGAACCTGGAGGGGGGGGGGGGGGCTGAAAGGGTCAACCCCTCTGTCGTTTCGACAAAGGAACTTTTCTTTACCCCCCCCCCCCCTTTACTCAAAACTCCGAGACTCTGAACAGGTGTCTGCTTCTTTGTGTTGAGTTTTCGAAATCCCGTAGAGGCTAAACATAATTATAGGTTAACTACCATCTTTTACACATAGACATATTTGTTAAAGCTGGCTTCTTTTATAAAAGGTTTGTTTACGCGTGCAAGTCGAGTTCGTGCCCTATTGCATCATTTTGTCAGACAGGGCTCAAGCGTACGATGCAGTCAAAGTTTGTTTTATTTGTATTTTAACAAAAAGGAAGACTTTTCTTTAAAAATGTGTGATATACATACCATTTGGCATCATCATGTTTCTGATCATAATTTATAAAAAATAATAGGGATGACATTTATTGGGGTTAATAAAAAATATTTCCAATAGAAAAAAGTTTAAAGAAATTATGATGTGCTTTTGGGGTTACGGCTTTTTGATATCATAAATGGCTATTTACGATCAGAAAAAAAATTCTAAAATAATGATGCAAAATTGTGATTGGGACTGAAAGGATTAATAGCCTGATCGTCGGCGCAATGGTTAGAGTGCTAGCCTTTGGAGCTGCTGGGCACGGGTTCGAATCCCGGTTAAGGAGTGGATGTTTATGTTTGTCAATAAATGTTATTATTTGTCTATGTGTACTTCTTTGTGTGTCTCTTGTGACTGTCTCTTCTGGTGAGCGGGGTAATGGGCTAAAAAGCCTACACTCTTTCCCTTATAAACTTCGCAATAACTGTCATTGATTAAAGAGTCAAAAAATATTTTTCTTATAAAAATCACAAAAAAGTTATAAATTATTAATACTTTTGACCCCCCCCCCAAAAAAAAAACACTTGAGCCTGGGTTTTATTGTTTGTTTGTTTTTTATGGTTTTTTTTTCAATAAAACTTGCCCGGTAGTTTTTGGGTTTGTGGGCGGGTCAAAAACACTGGTAAACAACACTTTGACATTCCTTAGAACAACTCGTGTTTCATCAAGCTTCTCTAAGCGTGTTTGTGGCATGTTGCAATGACTTAAAATAAAATTAGTTAAATGAGTTCAATCAGCGCTCAATTTTGGGCCCTGTGCTGTTAATAATTTTTATAAATGATTTTGGTAATCTATCATTATATGGAAAATTAATCATGTATTCAGATGATACTAATTTGGTATATTCAAGTAAAAACTACAACTTATTAAAGGAAATTATAAACTCTGATCTAATAAAAGTTAAACAAGAAGTTCTAAAAGAACTAAAATAGCCTACTTTCCTGTTACTTAAATACTTACTAAAATTCTTATCTTGAAAAAACTAGGATCGTTACAGTAAGTGACATCAACAACCGTTTCTACATTAAATTTATGTACAAAAGAATAAATTTCACTAACCACAGCATCTAGCTATAATTTCAACTTCGTAAAGCCATTATTTTCATTTATTTTCTATCACCAATAAAATAAATATTACTTATCGTCCGCATGATTTATTTGCAGTTATAAATAAATATTTAATTTTTCGTAGAAAAAACCCATAAAACTATTCCAAAATGCACTTAAAATAATAAATGTAAATAAACAAGTAGGTTTGTAACAGAATATGTCACTTAACCTGCTTCCAAACAACAGTTGTGTTTAACAGGTAAAAAGGCGCCAAACACAGCATTAATTCTATATTAAACATTTAACAGCTAATTTCAGCTAGTTTCATTTATTTTATTTCGAGAATTAAATAATTATTACTTAAATCGTTTGCAAAAAATTATATTTCAAAGAATAAATATGTAATATTTTTCTCTTTTGAATAGAATGAAAACATTGCTTACCTACATACAGAATCTTGAAGTGAAGTATATTTGACGTCATTTCAAACTGATCGATGTCGCAAAAATAAATTTATTTTAATTCATTGTCTAAAAGAATTAAAGTTTCTCAAGCGATTGTTGCCATGGCAATGGTGATTTATTTCTAATACAAGAAGTTCTTAAAGAACTAAAATAGCCTACTTTCCTGTTACTTGAATACTTATTAAAATTCTTATCTTGAAAAAACTAGGTTCGTAACAGTAAGTGACATCAACAACCGTTTTTCCACTCTAAATTCTAAAATAAATTTCACTAAACACAACATCTTTCACTAAATACAGCACTAAACACAGCTTTATTTGCAGTTATAAATATTTAATTTTTCGTAGAACAAAAACCAAAAACTACTCCTCAATAAACATTTACTTGCTAAATTCGGCTAGTTTCATTTATTTTATTTCGAAAATTAAATAATTATTACTTAAATCGCTTGCAAAAATTTATATTTCAAAGAATACATATGTAATATTCCTCGCTTTTAAATAGAATGAAAACAATTTATATCAACATAAAAAGATCTCGTAGTGAAATATATATTTGACGTCATCTTGAATTGTTTGATGTCTCAAAAATAAATTTATTTTAATTTATTGTCTAAAAGAATTAAAGTTTCTCAATTAAAGCTACTGACGGAGGCTAGAAATAGGCAGCCGGAAACGATTACATTACATTACCCAAGTTTCTCAAGCAATTGTTGCTATGGCAATGGTGATGCAATTCTAATAAAAATGGCTTCCTATGCTTTTTAAATGAGCATTAAATTTTGAAGTTTTTTAAATAATTGAATTACTTAGAATTCGAATTCTTTTCTGAAATTTTCAATGTATTCTAATTTCGATGCGCTGAATTTTTTGACGTATCTCACTTGTCCGTAGCATTTGTAGTTAATTTCAGCGATTTAAATGACTCGAAATTGAACTTCAATGCTAATTCAAAGGGAAATTCGTCGTCAAATAGTAGATATATGTCCGTCCTATGGTACAGACAGACGGACAAAAAGTATGAAAGTTGGGTTTCTGAGGTTATACCTTTCTAATAAAAAAAGAATTTTTAAGATCGGATTGATAGAACTGATTTTGGAAGGGGGGTACGGACAGACGGACAGACGGACGGACAGACAGACAGACAGACGGACGGACGGACATCGACCGCATGTCAATACCTACTTTTTCATTTTTTTTAATTCTTCGAATTAAAAAAAAAAGAAAAGTAGGCTAAAAATGGCTTCCTATGCTTTTTAAATGAGCATTAAATGTTAAAGTTTTTTTTAAGTAATTGAAGTACTTAGAAATCGAATTCTTTTCTGAAATTTTCAATATATTCTCATTTGGATACGCTGAATTTTTTGACATATATCACTTTTCCGTAGCATTTGTAGTTAAATTCAGCGATTTAAATGACTCGAAATTGAATTTCAATGCTAATTCAATGGGAAATTCGTCGACAAATAGTAGATTTATGTCCGTCCGTTCGTACAGACAGACGGACAAAAAGTATGAAAGTCGGGTCTCTGAGGTCATAGCTTTCTAACAAAAAAAGAATTTTTAAGATCGGATGGATAGAACCGATTTTGGAAGGGGGGTACGGACAGACGGACGGACGGACGGACGGACGGACATCGACCGCATGTCAATACCTACTTTTTTATTTTTTTTAATTCTTCGAATTAAAAAAAAAAGAAAAGTAGGCTAAAAATGGTATCAACAAAATGACTTTAGGTAGGCGAGTACCCAAAATTCTAAAAAAATTTACTATTACTTTAATCTTTTCCAAATTTGGCATAGTGATTTCAAATATAATGAACAATGCTTTTTGGGCAATTTTTTGTATTTAAATATAATTGATTTATTTTAAACGGTGTTTTTCAACTAAAAAAAGGGGGTTTCGCTAACACTTATAGCATAAAAAGTTTTACATTAATTTACCTGAAATTTTTCACAGATGCTATTTCAATATATATCTGAGCCATGAACCTCTAACATCTGGTGTAAATATACAAGATTTTTTTTTAATGTCCAAGTGTAAGTTAATCGAAAAAATCTTTTTTTGGGGGTTAATTCATAACATTTTTCTTAATAACTTCTTTCCTTGTAATTTGTATGTAACTCTAAAGGGTCATTGCATGCATCAGTTCAAAACGAAGAATTTAACACATAATTAATGTTTATAGGATTAAAGTTCAATGTGGTAGACTTGTTAGCGTAAACCTCTTTTTTTAGTAGAGAAACAAAGTTTAAAATAAATAAATTATATTTAAATAAAACAAAATGCCTAAATAGTATTATTCATTATATTTGAAACTAGCAGTATGGTCCCGCCTTCCTAAAAACCCGTTAACTTCGCATTGCTTCCTTTTAGAGGCATGCTTACTTGTGAAAATACACTCAAAATCGAAACAAAATAAAATTCGTGTTGGCGCATGCGAACTTAAAAAAAGCAAACAATAATAGAGGATGAAGCAGCCTTAGGGCGAGCGCATATCTCAACCAAACTCAATAAATCAAACTAATTGAGGATGGCGGCAAGCCCCCATTTCGGCCCGGTCCATGTATTTTCAAGCCCTGTTATGGTCCCGCAATCCCACGTGGATGACGTTTTTTTTTAAACTAATTATATTAATTAAAAATCCCAATCAAATATAAAAAACTAAGCCTCAGGTGCACACGTAGGTATTAAAAGGAATCTACATTAAAAATTTCGAATTTTTTAGAGCAGTCTAAGTAGGTCTTTTGTGATCCACAGACATACACACAGACAGACAGACCGACAGACAGACTCTTTCTTTTATTATTATAGATCACTCTGCCAAATTTGGAAAAGATTAAAGTAATAGTAAAAATTTTAGAATTTTGGGTATTTGCCTACCTTAATTATTAATAGTGATAAAACTAAATATATAAATTTTAATATGATCACTGGTCATGCAGTAGACTTCACTTATAAATATAATATTTATGCCAAGGAAATGTTTTAAATTGTTAATGTCCTCTTATAAACCGAGTAGAAAATATCTAATATCTTAGATTATATGTCGATCAAACATTGAAAAGAAATTACATGTAAAAAAATTTAAATGACAAGTTGCGTTTTGGAATTTATGCATTTTATTATTTAATATATATATATATAGTCTCAGTAAAGCATTTTTAAAACAATTATACTTTTCGTTTATACATTCAATAATACAATACGGCATGTCTTCATGGGGTGGTGACTACATAAATAATATCAGATCTTTAATAAATACTCAATACAGATTGATTCGAATGTTAAATTGTGATCCAGAAAATTTTGATAACCCTATTTTAACTATAAGACAACTATACGTGTACAATAGTCTCTTCTATATTTATAAAAAAAACAGATCATTCTGCACCCTTAAAGACCCTGATGTAAACTACAATCTAAGAAATACAACTATTTACAATATAATACCTAAAGCAAATAGTGAAGTTAAGTATTTTACCCTATATAATTTTTACCGTTCTGTAGTATGTTTATGTATCTCGTGTGTTCGATCGTTTGCAAGATTTTGTTATATTTTTTTTTGTTTTGTTCCCCTTTTGTTTGGATATAATCTGATCTTGTTTTAATTTTAATTGATGATTTTAATTGCATAATTTTATGTGTTGTCTGGAAGGACCTGGGGGCCCCTTGACAACCTATGTATTCTGCTTCAAAAAATAAAATTTCTTTCTTTAAAAAAATATTCTTCATTTACTTGTCAAAATTTGTTAATCATTACTCGAAATTTTCACTTGTTATCTAGACCTCAAAGTTCGCCCTGTGCTTTAATGAATACCGTTCTGTCACTACCCTAAAGCAAAAGGCATTATCTATCGGGGATTTTTTTTTTTTTTTGTAAATGTTAATTTTCAGCAGATGAAAAGATTTTACGCTATAGTCTAATATCAATGAAAATCAAAACAGAGAAAGGACTGCCTTATTCTTTTGATCATCACCTTTGCCGACGTATCTAGTGAACAAACGAATATGTGTCGTAACCTTTTGAAAAAAAAAACACCCTGATGATATAATGTGCGAAAATATAAGCATAATTGGAATTGGAAAGTTACTTTTAGAAAGTAACTATGTTGTAGTTACAGTTACACTCTTAAACAAACACTCCTAATTTAACTCAGTCTGAGTGGATTTCACTCCTCCAGACTGGAAAATGCACTTCTCCTTTTGGAGTGGATCCTTTGTGTGTTAAACCTCCGACAGGATCACTCCAAACGAGTGATTTTAACTCAGTCTGAGTAAATATGCATGCCTTTACGGTGTCGAAAATGCACTTCTCCAACTGGAGTGGATTTCACTCTTTTGTTTTAAGAGTGTACTTAATAAAAAAAAAACTCTGTTACGGTTACATTAACTTCATATGAAAAGTAACGCGTTACAGTTGCTTAAAACGAACAGTAACGATTCACACTTACTTTTTGAAATTTCACGTTATAAGAAAAATAAAAATTTCGCCATTCTAACATTTTCCAAAGAAAACCACGATTAACGAAGCATACGCAAACAAAATGCTGAAATAATAGGGGGAGTTGGGGGAAATGAGTGTAAAATCAAGCATTTTTAAAATTACCTAATTAAAAACCTACTTTTTAACTAATTTTTATATAATTTTTTTGCATATATTTGAACTGTTTAGGTTTCATATATATAGATATTTTTATTTTTTTCCCACCATATGCTTAAATATCTGGTAATTTAGAGAACTTAGTTTCATAACCTCATTTCCCCCCGGGTGGTGTAAATTGGAGGTGGTTCAAATTTAAGAAAATAATTTAATCAAAAAATCATTATTATAAAGAAAATTTTTTTAACGAAATAAGTCTTAATATTCCGCTTTACTTTTATTTCAGAAAAGCGAACTTTTAGAGATATTAATAATCGCAGAATAATGGAATATTTAAGTAACTTTGGTCCTATACTACTAAATTTAGGCTCTTTTAAGTACTCAAGAATGAACGTGAAATCTGTCTCCCCCCTTTCCACCCCTTCGAGGAGAAGGACGTTGTTGGTCATTGTTGTAGAACCCATTCAGTCAAAACACAAAAGGGTTTGGACTGAGGGATCCAACTTGCTTGGCAGTTAGCATGATTTATTTGAAAACCTCTCTTTTTCGTAGATATATGTAATTGCGGAGCTCATAATGTGATACTTAGAAAAGTAAACAGACGGGGGGAAACATTCGTACTTCGACAATTCTGTCTGAAAGCCGCCGTCACGCATTTAGCAGAAAAAGTAGACCATTCTATTATATGCCTTACTATTTTCCCTCCCAAGAAAAGCTCGTATTTCGGGAAAGCGAAATGTTCCCTTCTTTCTTTACATTTAAACTCATTTATAATTAAATGTTGATTTAAATTGTACAAGGTTGATTTAAAGGTGTGATTTAAACTGTTCTACATAAATCGGCCAGTCTGTGTTCTGCTAATATCTTACACTTATTTTGCTTATATAGATAAATTTATTCAGAAAGATTAAGAGCGGGGTAATCTTTCTAAATAAATTTATCTAAATAAGCAAAATAAGTGTAAGATATTAGCAGAACACAGACTGGCCGATTTATGTAGAACAGTTTAAATCACACCTTTAAATCAACCTTGTACAATTTAAATCAACATTGAATTATTATTTTTAACAGTGTATAATAGTCTTAACCATGCAGGGCCTGACCTAGAAAACCTACTCCTCCTATTTTGGGGCCCCTTTACTTTTTTATTTGTGATTTCCAGAAATGATGGTGCTCTTTGACCTATGTATCAGATATTTGCTACAATTTTATTAGCTTCCTTATAAACATTGATCAAAACTATCACGTTAGGTCAATTTCTTAGTCAAAGTCGAACAAAAAACAGAGTGGAGTATCAGATTTTTTTTACTTACTGATATTTTGGGTGATTTCGGTATTTAGCATAATGGAAATTGAAATTTAGGTGCCATTAAAATTTGGGGGCCCTAGGACCAGGCATTATGGAAGAATAGTCTCTGGTCCTAACTATGAAACTATTTTTATATTAATTATATTAAAAACAAAATACACATAAACTCATTTATAACGAGCACGAAGGGACCGCAACATTAACCCCGAGTAAGTTAAATCCAAGTGCTTGCAAAAAAACGAGTACATATCTTAAAAAAGAAATAAATATCCTTACGGTCTTCTTACTTTTACGGTCAGTTTTATTGTAATTGGATGCTTTCTTCAACATGGGTTTGTTCTTTAACAGCTTTGAACCAGTGTTAGACGACAATCCATCCTTTTGCAAATATCTATATTTTTAGCTCCATCTTCAAACTAGCTTAAATATCTAACCTTCTTTTCAAAAGTTATAACTTTCCGCTTTAGACATCAACCAATAAAATTTAGCAAACTTTATCTACGAATTTAAAGTCGAAGATTGAACCTCGAACCATCTATCTAATCAGTATGACAATGAAGAACCCTTTCCTCACACTGCTTCTACAAATAAGCTGTTGAACAACATATTTAACCAATCTTCTTATTTATTCCTCGTTAAATCCGAGGTTTGCTCGTATCAGGCAATTTCCCTTCCACTGACTTAACATTGGACCAACCTATGAGTAGGGAACATATATATTCCGGCTTGTGCGCATGATCAGAAACCCGCTTATTAAACCTTCGTCAAGTAAGACAGACACAGAAAGAGTTTTTACGGTCATAAAGAAAGGAAGTACACCCAGGACGAAGGTGGGAATCGAACCCGCACCCGTTACAGCACGCAGACTGCTGGCCTGCGATGCTAACCACTCGGCCATCCGGGCCCCTGGACCAACCTAATAATCTTGCTTTCCTCGATAAATCCGGGTACTCGTAAAATCTGGACTCGCTATAAACGAGTTCGGCTGCAATTGATTAATCAACTTATTTTTTGTTCTGTAAGTGTTCACTAAAGTAAGCAAGTTATTCAGTTGCTACATAATTTTATATGAATGCACTTAAAAAATTAATATATATTTAAAAAAAATAATGTTTGTACTATTTCAACTACCTCCCATTCCCAAAATCACATTCGAAATTACCCTAAACTAATCCTCCTATTAAAAACGAGTCTCTTTTTAAAGAGCAGTACAGAAAGATAAAGCATCAAACATCGCCTACATTTTCGTTAAATAATTACTAATTTTTAAAATTCAGACACTTTTTAAACTACAATTACCCCAACTGAATTCTTTTTAAAAAAATTAATGGTATTAATAAAAATCAAGTTCAAATAAAAAAAACCTTAACCCATTGAACTTAACTCGTGATTACATTGTCATAATTAATAAGGGATAAAAATACATGTCTTAAAATACATTTTAATAAAAATTCAGGTTCCATTACGTAAAACAGAACTTCACCACAAATCATTGAATAAGTAAGTAGTGCAATATCATTTTACCATCGAACCCCTTCCCACTGCCAAACACCTAAAAATCCATTAAATACACTCCATATATACTTTACGCGATATTTTGGGCACGCGATATTTTGGCCACGCGATATTATGGGCACGCGATATTTTGGCCCGCGATATTTTGGGCCCGCGATATTTTGGGCGCACGATATTTCGGCCGGCGATATTTTGGCCGCGATATTTTGGCCCGCGATATTTCGGCCGCGATATTTTGTCCCCAAACCTCGGATATGAGATGAAAGAGGTATTAAATTCCTCACGCGATGCGTCGATCGGATTTGAAGGGTGCCACTTAAGGCTAGCTCTGCATTGACGTTTGGGTTTGTTCGGTGCGATGAAAACATTTTGAATGTAAAATGAGAAATTTAGTTTGATGTTGTTGGTCCTTAAAACGCGAGTTTTTCTTTACATAGTGTTTTAGGATACAGAGTTAATCGACTATTTTTTTAAGAACAAATATATATTTTATATCTTGAAAAAAATGTCTGGTTGACATTATTATCGGGTGAAACAAGTATTTTAATCTTATAGCAATGGATTTTTTATTAGGATTAGTTTATCTAACAGATAGGATCAAAATTTGCTTTAATTATGAAATGCCGAATTTAACTTCGCATGTAGTGCTGTTTTTGACTTAATTTTTATATATTTTTTTAACTTAATTTTTTATATATTTTTTTACTTATGCTAATTAACTTTAAAGCAAAAAAATCGTTTTGGGAAAAGTAGTAAACCCTTCTTTTAAAATATATATGCAAAGTAACACACAATCGATATTGGCAGGCAACGGAGAGGATGCAATTGACATACACAAGACTGATTTTCTAATATGCTTGAATTCATTTTTGTATTAGTTTTGTATTTAGTGGCAATTGTTTTATATGTTTGCATTCGGTTTCGTATTTGTTTTGAAATTGGTTGCATTAGTTTTGTATGCTTGCATCAATTTTTCCTCGATCAGTTTTCAATTTATGTTTCTGCTCTAATCACACAATCGTAATTTATTCTAATTACAAATAAGTTTATTTAATTATCTTTAAGATTAAATTACAAGTAAAAAGGTTCAAAAACTAAGTTCACTCTAGAAAATAGTCTATAAATGTAAAACAAAGGCATTAATCGAATAATTAATAAAAAAACAATGACTTTAATCTTTAACCCAACAAACTTTATTTAAAATTGCAAAAGCAATTTTTCTTTCTTCTCCCCAGAAAAACCACAGGCGTTAGAAAATATCCCCTGTCTTTTATCACGTTATCTGCGGTGAAAACTGTCCCTAATCGATACTCTCTAAAAACGGTGCAAAACACAGCTCTTTCCCTTCAACGCCCTTCCACAGCAGAAAAGATAAGTTCACGCTCCAACGCCGAAGCCTATCTCCAGCGCTATACGGAGAGATATGTGTGCCGCTGTTTTTTCTACCTTTCAGAGCCTTCCAATCTATATTTTTCCTCCTCGGTTTAAAAGAAAAGCCGAAATTTGAAATAGAAAATAAGGAGTTTTTGGATGGTGGGGATTTTGGCCAGCATAGGGCTGCCTGAAAAAGTATGGACTGACAATGTAAAATACATTGCTAAATATACCGGAAAATATGAGGCATTCGAGTTGAAATTTCTATTATTCGTAAATGAAATTTAATTTCGGTAAGCGCTTTTATGTTTTTTTTATTGTGATAACATGAAAAATACAATTATTATTACACTTTTAGGCCCTTTAAATAATAAAATGTTTATTCCTCGAAATTTTATTTTCTCTTTATAATTTAAACAAATTATATCTGTTTGACATAATTCAATAAAGTAAAACCAAACCCTCAAAAAATGTTATTACAATATGCAAAAACATTAAAAAACTTGAAGCTAAAACAGCAAAAAACAACGTCCTTTATACTGTACAGTATAGAGGGATACTATATATAGCTAGACCATTAAAAAATGGAAAAATTTTGCAGTACGAATCTTAAATAAATTAATTGAAAAACTATCTAATTTTCCCGAAGTCAGATAGCTCTATTTATCAAAATGATTTATTCGAAATCCCAGACAAATTTTTACAAGCGCATTTGTGTGTTTTTTGGGTTGTGATTGATTACTTGGTATTTAAAGAAATAGATGACAATATCCCATGTCTATTTTTTTTAGGTCCTTTTCTATAAATCATTCAATTTCAAAGCAAATACCTAAACTCTATTTAGATAACTTTATACTTAAAGTCATTAGAGTAATAGTAGTTTTTTTTAAGTGCTATACTTTTTCATTAACGAAAGAAAAAGCTCGGAAAAAAAATGCAGGGCGTGTTTTGTAAACAATTAAGCCAAGTAATAAAAATAACATTGAGAATGAACAAACAGTATTTTCCTGTTCTATATTTCGGCGTCGTTTACGGGTGTTTTTTTTAAGTAAGTGTTAATACAATTAATCGATATTGTAAATAATTCATAAAACAAAATGCTAATTATCTAAGTTTCTCCATACTTGAGAAGTGCTTGCCAATAAAAAAAAAGAAAAGTTCATTACAAAATTAGCGTATTGAGTAAAAAGTTACTTAAATGTGCCAAAATTGGAGATTCATCGAATAAAGTATTTCTTTAAGTAATCAGTTTAGTGCACCGTGGAATTACAATAAGCAAAATTCTATACTTTTCACAGATGAAATGCAATGAAAATCACCTTCAGATGCTTTTACTTGAAAACTACTACTTTTTTTTACCAATACGCCGTCTATCTGCGTCATAAAAACGATGCCATCTTTTCAAAAAGTTATTAAAATTTAATTTTTTATTGTCAAATAAATTGCCTATTAAAGCTTCCGCAAAATCTCGGTAACTTTTTAAAAGTAATTTCGTTAAAAGCAATTGCGACAACACTTTTTTTGGGTTCTCTCTGAACAAGCACAAGCTGGGAATATATATATGTATCAATACATACCATACTTCTTTTTGCAAAAAAACTAAACATTTTTCTAAATTTAACGAAACCAAATGGGCGATTGTTCCCCAAATGTTACACCAGGAACTGTGAGATAACTTCCGATGAAAAGTTGATCCCTCCCCTCCCCACTCTTACCCGGCGGTAAAATAATATTAGTGGAAATGAAAAGGCACTAAAGTTCCTCTGAAAAACAACTGTTGAAGTTTCTCCACTACAATTTATTTTATTCGCATTCGAGTTTCAGACTGTACCTGATAAAAGAGGAAACTTCAACGATAATAACAACAAACAGGCAGCAACTTACTGAAGTTTTCCGGGAATAGTTAGAGGGAGATCGTAAAAATGTTTGACTCTGGATGTTTCCGACGAGGAAAAGGAGTTTTGTAGGGAAGAAAAGTGCCCGCTGTTGCTGAATGTGGAAGTTTTACGCTCGAGGAAAGGAAAAAGTAATTATTTTTAAGTTAGTTTCCCTAATGTTGGAAGAGTCGGGACGCATTAAAAGGGAATTTAAATCGTGTGTATCATATAAAGGATATTTGGTTGTCTCGAAAGAACTTTGGACATTTTATTACACTCTATTAGACTTGTAACTTATGGGAGTTGTTAAAATATCTGACTACTGAAGTAACTTTAGCTCAATTCTTATCGGTGAACAAAGCATTTGGACACTAAAGATTATACCTTTATAGCCCAATGTAAATATAATATGTATCATATAATAGAACAAACTTGTTTTCATAGGGTACAGGATCTGACTATTTCAATAGACAGCAGACGAAGAGAAGAATGAGGACGCTTCGTCAAAAGAAATATTTTCCATTTGATACTTTAAAGTTCTCAAAATACATAGGAACTTTTGTTATTTACAAATAAAATTTCAATGCATACTTTCACGTTTTATATACATATGAAGCTCGGTTTCTATATTAGCTCAATAACTGGGTTATTGATGATATCTATGACGAATTGATGGTACGTATCATAAAAATACATCCTTCATGTATTGCAAAATAGTCTTCAAAATATGGAATTGATAAAATTTGCTATATTTTTCTAGAGATTTCGAAACATGGAGTTTGTCATTCGCTAACAAAAATGTTTTTTATTATAAAATAGTATCATTAAAATGAAACTCAATGTTAAACTTGGAGACTACAAAACTAAATTTTATTGAAATATTAAAGTCAATTACATTCTTTTCAAATATTTTCTCAATATAATATTCTTTTTCTCTAACAAACTGCGCGTAAACAAGAGGTTTAAAGAATGTATTTTTGGTGAAGAATTTTTTTTTCAAAGGAGAAAAACATATATATAAACTAAATAACTATATACTATATTTCGTTGCTAGAAGAGATATTTAATTCAGCATTCCAAGATTTCTTTTAAAAAATATTCAATTGGTATTCAAAGAAAAAAAGCGAAAAATTCTTGTAATAGGATTACAGTTAAGAAATTTAATGAGAAATTGCCAATGGCCGACTAGACTTAAGCAAAAGTAATCATTTACAATATCTGAATAAAATTTTATATAAAAAAATCGAAAATATAGTTTGTGGCAACAAATGTTGAGAAACAAAACTTAGTAAAGATTACAGTTTGAAAAGAGAAGCTTTATAAATATTCCATGTAAGAAGACTTATTTAAAACAGTTTTTTGTTCGGTCATTATTATTCACTGAAACATAATGTTCTGTTTTGCACTTGAATAATTTTTAAAATTTGTTTAAGTATGTTATTAAACTATTAGAGAAAAATTACAAATGCAAAATTATTTCTTGTGAATGCTGTTATAAGATTTTCATTGTATTCTTTACCTATGGTATATTTCTTATACTCATGGTCTGAAGGTTTTGAATACGCTTTATTTTCTCCTAGTGACCCTTATTTAAAACAATTATCTTTTATTCCTACCGATTTATTATGGTTTTATTTATGTCTTGCAAACACAAATACGTTTGTTTTTAAGTTTTTCTATGCTTTCCAGATCAGCATTTACTAAAAAGGATGTACGCATAAATGATGTAATATCCGACATAATATGAACAGATCATTGCAAGTCTTGAATCTGGAGGAATACATTACCATCATAAATCTTGTATAGTCAATGGTAATTTTAAATTTATTTTTAAAATTTTCTCTAGTTTACTTTCAGCTTGGTAAAAATTACAGTAAAATTAAAAAGAATAAATTAAAATAGTTTAACCAAAAGTAGTTTTAATGAAATAGTGCACTAATTTTCAGAATTATTTTAAACAATTTCAATTGATAGTATATTTTAATATGCAATTTTACTTATCTAAACCGTGCGGCTGGGGATCCTAAACGGTAAGGCACTTGAGTTGCATGTTAACGGTTTTGTAGGCCCGAGCATTGCCAAAACAACAGTCAACCGAATAACAGATCAAATTACAGACTGTGCTGCCCAAAGGTTCAAGTGAATTTCCCTGTGTAAAGAGCATGTTAAATACAGGGTGGTTATAAAATAACGCTCCCTATTCGGAGTGGTCTGTAGCTTGAATGAATAATCCAAATGCATCAAAAATTGAGACACTTACTAATCAAGAAGGGGGAAAGAGAATGGAATCATACAAAACAAACTCGTCTCTTGAACAGGGTTCTAAATTACTAGGCGTAATTGGATGTGTTGGCCGTTATTAGCCATAATTGGCTACTCATCGTAATTATAACCTTGGTCAAGAGATGAGTTTCTGTGTTATAATTCCATTCTTTTTCGTAATATAGAAACTCGTCTCTTGACCAGGGTTCTAAATTACGAGGCGTAATTAGCCGTGTTAGCTGAAATTGGCCATAATTGACGACGCCACGTAATTTAGATTCTGGTCAAAAGACGAGTTTGTTTTTATGATTATTCTTTT
The DNA here is from genome assembly GCA_023701765.1 of Hylyphantes graminicola. Taxonomy (NCBI): domain Eukaryota; kingdom Metazoa; phylum Arthropoda; class Arachnida; order Araneae; family Linyphiidae; genus Hylyphantes; species Hylyphantes graminicola. Next base: position 38,590,876 of record CM043111.1, read on the forward strand.
TTATGATTATTCTTTAGGATTCTGTCTTTTTTATGATACCATTTCCCCCCCCCCCTTCTTGATTAGTAAGTGTCTCAATTTTTGATGCATTTGGATTATTCATTCAAGCTACAGACCACTCCGAATAGGGAGCGTTATTTTATAACCACCGTGTATGCTCCAGAATCCTAAAGCTGCGTACGATGCCACCCCTAAAAATTGTGCTGGGTGCCTACTCAGGTATCTGCTAATCACTCGACTTTGATTCAAAATTGCGACGTCCGTCAACAATAACCCTCGTTTAGCTGTAGTTCATTGATACTTCAACCTAACCTAACCCATTTCAACCACTATTCTCCACTAGTTCAACCTCGGACCGACCCATCAAGCCCTATTAGCTTCATATCAATATGGACCGGAGTGCGTGTCCTGAATATGACAACATGCATTGTCGTCCCAAATGAATGTGTCACTCAAAGAGGGACGAATCTAATCAGGCAGATAGCTAGGGAACACCCGAATTCGGCCAATTAATGCGAGGGAGACGCGTCGACAGCTAAGGAGTAACAGGATATCGCTGATACGGATCTCATTTTGGTTAACTAACCTCAGGCAAGTGCCGTGACTGACCAAATCACATGGCTGCAACATTCACGGAGAGATAGCGAAAGATGAGTGCTCAAGGCTTTGAATAAATATTGTGTTGGAAAAGGTTAGGTTTGAATTATCGTCGCACTAGAGCGAAACGAGGGCTATTGGCGACGGGCTTCGTATTTTAGAACCACAGTCAAGTGACAAGCCAACACCTGAATAGGCACCCAACGCAACCGTTAAGGGCGACATCGTACGCAGCGTTAGGACTTTGAAATATATTTTTAACGTGCACTCCTTTACACAAGGAATTATTCGTCAGACATTTTTGGTTGCATGGGTTAGTTAAGTTTGAATTATCGTCACACTAGAGCTACACGAGGGCTATTGGTGACGGGCGTCGTATTTCCGAACCACTTTGGCTGCACGGGCCGTTTATAGGTCGGTAGTTATTTTGGCGATGCCCGAACCCGGGACCGTTCGCATGCTAGGCGAGTGCCTAACCGACTAGGCTCCCATCCCCTGTTGAAAAAGAAGTTGATATAAAATAAAAAGTCGCAATTACACTTCAGAATATTTTATTTCACAAAACAGTTAAGTTATTTATTAAAATTTTAATTCGAAATTATAAGTTTATTAAAATTTGCATTTGTTTAATAATTTACAGTTATTCATTTCCCTCTAAATTCATTGTTGGTTTACATACCATAAACAAACCTATCCAATTCTGATGAACTTACCAAAGTGTTGTTTTGTGGCCTATTGACTGATGTGATATTTAAATAGTGCAATAGTTTTTTATTTTACATTTCGCGGCGGTTACTTTAGAAAATATTTTTTTAAATTATTGTTTGATGGGGTGTTTTAATAAAATGAGTAAAAATTCATAAAATGCATTTAAACTAGTATCATTAGAAAGGTATTTAAATGAAACTTAATTTCTTTTAAAAATTTATTGTAACTAAAATTTTTACACAATTACATTAAAAGAGACTAATAAAATAATTTCGGCGCTAAAAATGCCAAAGTCTTGTTTTTTATGGTTAAAACCTACCGATAGATTTTAGAAAGCTAGAAATTTAAAAAAGTTTAAATTTGGAGAGCATTTTGTTAGTTTCACTTTTATCCATTTTTCGATGTAGGGCTGGGGAGCCCAGTCGGTTAAGCACTCGCTTAGCATGCGGAAGGTCCCAGGTTCGGGTCCGGGCATCGCCAAAATAGCTGCCGACCTATAAACGGCCCGTGCAGCCAAAAATGTCCGACGAATAATACCCCGTGTAAGGGAGTGCACGTAAAATATCCTTCAAAGTCCTAACGCTGCGTACGATGTCGCCCTTAACGGTTGCGTTGGGTGCCTATTCAGGTGTTGGCTCGTCACCTGACTGTGGTTCTAAAATACGACGCCCGTCGCCAATAGCCCTCGTGTAGCTCTAGTGCGACGATAATTCAAACAAAAAAAAACCATTTTTCGATGTAATGCTTGATACGTAAGATAATGGTGGTTCACCCTAGGGAAATTTCAAAATTATCCATTATAAATGTTGAAAAATACTTTAAAGTGTTATTGCTGCCTGAAGCAATTTCAAGACGTGCTACACAAACCGTATCTTTGTACAGAGTGTCTAGACTTGTGAATGTTAAATAAACTTGTACGGAGAATTGTAAATAATGAATTAATATGAAAAGATTCTATATCATAAATTACTTTTTAAAAATCTAGTTACATTGCTGACAATTCATATATTCTACTGCAACTGTTGGGTTACAATTTGAAATCGTTCGTTTCAAAGAAGAAAAATTTTAACCGTATTTTCTAGAGTAATAAACTGATATTTTTGTAAACCCGTTTCTGAGTACACTATTTTAACTCTATTCCGTCTCAAACGATATTCTGAAAAAACTGGAAATCGATACAAAATTTAGAACGTGCTTACAAGATCTATCTCTGCAAGCTTGAATGATTGAGCGTGTTATAAATATTTCAGTAGTGCAGTCTGATTCCTCCATTTTTCATAGGATACACTGTACGAGGACTGCAATATCTCAGCAACAGATCTGATTAGGTTTATGTCGAATTTGGATTCAGAGATCTTTCACATTTTTTAGATGCTCTAATTTTGGGCTTCGCTATCCTTGCTATATAATTTATAAACATTATTGAGAAACTTTAAAAAAATGAATGATATTGCTAGCTGTGATGGGAAAAATACATGTGCGAAACTTTCTAAATATTTATAAGGTTTGGGAATGATTTTATTAAAATAGCAAAAAAGAAATGCTCTGTACAAAAACTTGATAACAGTAATTAGACATTCGTAGATAAAAATCCTATGCAGAGCATTAAATTTTAAGTACATGTAGAATATAAAACTATAAAGAAATATTTTGTTTTTATAATGTAATTTATGTAATAGCAAATAACTCCGCTATTTTCGTGTGCAAAATTACAGATGATGATGTGCAAAACGAAAGCCATTATAAATAAGCTGATTTACTTAATATCTGATCAAATTGAGATTTCGTCATTTGGTTTATTAACTTATTTTGATTAAAAAATTGCACTTTATTAAAAACTCTGATTTTGCATACGATTTCACAATAGCTGTACGAAAATGTTTAAAAATAAAAACTAAGTTGAACTACTTTTAACACAGCAAATAATGCATTAAGATTCATAAAATGCATTAAGATTCAACAATTCATTGTCCCTTGTAAAGGAATTAATGAGTAAATATTTTTATTTACTAGGGGGCTCCGCCCCCTGCTCGCTATCGCTCGCCAACCCCCGGAATTGCTGCGCAATTCAAATAAATGAAAATACCTATTTATCGAAGCTTAAAGTATATTTGTTGTTTTTAAACAGCAAAAAAAATATTACTGTACTTCTAAAATTAAACATTTGTATAAGCATGAAAATTGTTATATCTATGTGAGTAATTGAGAGAAAATTTGTATTAGTTAAGTTATATTGAAACAAAAACACTCAAGTCGTTATTATCCGTAGATGACTACATTTTTTGTATGTAAAAATTATGCTTCAAGCAGCTACATTTTTGTTTGCATATACAAACTGTACAATATATAGGAGAGAGTGGGACAAATTGGGATATTGGGACAATTGTTTTTCTACTTTTGTATTTCAGCAGAAATATACGAATTTTAATTTATTTTTTTACAAGCTCATAAACTGAACATTCATTTACTTAAAAAGTCATTCGACAGATGTTAAAACATTAACATATTGTGGTTGCTGAGCATTTTAAACAAACATGCAAATGTCCCATTAGAACCCACATGTGGGGTCTAATGGGACAGGGTGCAGGGCTAATGGGATTTGCTAAATGTTACCTTAATTATATATTCAAAAAAAGGATAAGGAATCAGAAAATGACCAGAATTTTTTTTTAGGAAAATACCTTTTAAATAATGTATACACAACGAAATTTTATTTTTTAAAACAATTATTTCCTATTGAAAGGTGAAATATCAATAAAGTATATCAAATTATAAAGTAAAGTCTATAAAAAAAAATATATCCAAGTTAAAACTCAAAATCGAAGATGCTTCCATAATTTGTGTTGAATCACTGGAAAGGATAGTTTGATAACTAAATCTTTAGTTTTACAACATTTATACTCTCCACTTCAACGGATGCTTTTAATGGCCAATCTTCGGTTGCTAAACTGTGAAGTTTTTAACTGTTACAATTCTGTACTGTTGAAATATTTGTAAGAAAGTATATATATCCCACCGCTTTAGGCCCCTTGTCCCATTAACCCTGCTTCCCAATAGCCCCCACTCTCGCCTGAATAAATTCATTACCTTTTTACAATTAAGTTTCAAAAACAAAAAAAAAGATATTTCTTTAAAATTACTTTTAAAATGTCTTCATAAAAATAGAAGAATTAAATATTTCTAGCTAGATATTAAAGGTTGCCTCGACACGTCTTAAGAGAACATTCGATATTCGAACTTTTTTTATAGATCAATGGGGGCATCACAGAAAAATAAGTCTGGATGAAAATAGCTATAACAGTGAAAATGAATGTCTGCTGAAATGCATATTTTACGAATCGAAATTGATGGGTAGTGAGCACAAATGGTTAAAATACATTTATAAAAATTTTAAAGTATTTCGATACCATAAAAATTGTCTTATGTTTAGCATATTCATTAAAGTTGTTACAGCAATAGGAACTTTGCCCAACATTTGTCCCATGGAACGTAAATTTTATAGTTCCTGCTCTCTTACATAAATATTTATTCGATTTTTTTAAAAAAGAAGTCTAAAAAAATTAAAATTGTTTCGTTTATTAAAGCAGAAGGAATCGCACCACCTTTTGTAATAAATTTAGGTGTTATTAAAAATATAAAAAAAATGATTCATTTATTACCAGCATGAAATAAAATCTACCAATATCAGTTTTCTGACAACGAAACTAATAGGAAAAACTTTTCAGATTTTGTATTAGCAAAGGATAAAAATGCTTGCATTATTAGCAGCCTTACTAACACGCCTTCAAATCAAAAATTAAATTAATGGTGGCATTCTTATTTATTTTTCCTTTTTGTGCACTTCCTCCTTCTATAAGTACATTGAAAACTTCTGAAATCCTTTTTCACTTTTTCACTAGAGGAACTGAAACGGCGGAATTTTCAAAGGGAAAAAAACCCTTTTTCCCTAAATCCGTGGAGATACAAATCTTAAAGGGAATTTGTATCTTTTGAGAAAATGCAAATGAGACTTCCGTTTCCTTAAGAACTTTTAAAATGTCTTTTTTAAGGCATTTCTCGGCTCTCGTAGGAAAATGTTGGGAAACTTCTCACATTGACTTAAATGATTAATGAACGTAATTATTTCATTGTATTTCAAGTTTATTTTTATCGTACAAGTTTAATACCGTCAATTGAAGTAGTTTCGGCTCAAATTTAAAGAAACAAAGCCAAATAGTTCCCTGGATATAACAATCGCGTTATTATTGAACAATCCAATCCAGTATATATTTTATATTGTTTGAAATAAGCAGATTAAATTCTCATTATAAATGTGCATATATATGGCAAATTGAATCAATTTGCTAAATTTAGGCTAATATTTTCTATAAATACAAATTACAATGAGAGTTTGTTCAATATAGAAAGGTTTTTTTTATATAAATTTTGACTAAACATATTTTCCCTTAACCTTTATAGCGTATGCAAGTGAGGAAAATTTTTGCAGAATACTTTAAGGGTCATAAGGGGATAAGGAGATCCTCTGGCTTGATATTTATTTTTCTTTAATCTAATAAATGTGTAATTTGTTTAAAAACTACATTTTTACAAATTTAAAGGAGACGCATGCTTTTAAAGAATCCAGTCGAATTTTATTATAATGTGTGGGATTGTTTCAAGAATATTTTTTCAATCGTTCATTTGCGAAATTTTTGGCTGCCTTGTATGGGAAAATTATAATGAGTGTTCAGAGAAGGTTTTAACAACGAATTTTTTTTAACGGGAGAGTTAGGTTTCAAGAGTTGGGTTGGATGTTATAACAGATTTTAGATGATTAGCGAAAACTGCTTTTGCAGTTATCGCTGCTGTATAATGGTTCGTTGGTAAAGATATTTGATCTAGTATCTTTTGAAAATTTCGTCGTTTTAAAAATGCTGTATGTTATGATTTTTTAATTTCCATGTGTAATTAATACTTGGTTGTTAGCGGGGCAGAGCTCTAGTGAGATGTTTGTGGTGATCTTCTTAGCTCTTCAAAGCTTACAGATGCAGCGTCTCTGGGTAAAACTTAAGGCTTAGCACGGTTAATTACTTTAAAACCATGCTCCTCACACACAAAATTAAAGCAATTTAAATGAATTATGATATTTAATAAATACTTTAGGGAATGATGTACAGGGGGAAAGGATATTGCAGTTGACAGGAGAATCATTGGTGAGTAGACGAGCCAGGTAATGCACTAGATCACACGATGTCAAAAATGGCTTTCCGACGTACTCGAAATTCCCCAACTGGCCAAGAATATCAAGAACTTTCACATTTCAAAAATAAACGCTAAAACTCAGCTGCTACTATCTAAAAAAGATAAAAGACACTATTAAAAACACAGCTAAAACAAATCATACTATTTAAAGACCAGCGGAGACGCCCACGAAGACTGTCACTATTTATACTATCTGATAATGTTCATAAATGCTGTTTAATTCTTAAGACATGAAATGATCTGTTGTTGAAAGGCTAAACTGCACAATAAGGAGAAATGAGCCTAAAGGTGAAATGGTTATTAGCATATAATTTAGATGCTTATTTAAATTCAGTTTCTTACTCAATATGCCGCCAAGTTCATCAAATTATCGCCAGTAAACTCGGTAAATGAGAAAAACGTTTTTGCCGCATAATGGAGATTTTAACCTTAAATAACGCTAGTTTACAATTTTAATTCTACTAGCTGAACTTGGGTTGAGTGGAAAAATAATAGGCGGTACCTAATACCATAACTAATTATTTATGCACCGCTTAATGCAATTTAAGCTCCATTTTTATGTACCGTGCGAAGAAAGGGCATAAATTTGCTAATATCTTCTTACTAAAGGCAATCTGTTTTGGTATAAAAAGAAAAACAACGTATTAGTAATTTGGAATTCGAAAATTTAATTCCAATTTTTTGCATTTGCTATTTTGAATGTTGTATACTCTTCTTATATTTAGTTTAAGCTAAAAGTATTTTTGTAATTATATCTAATATAGTTAATAATAACATTTTTGTTCAACTACCGCTTCATAAATTACTCTTTTTTATATATAAATATATATATATATATAATATTATATATATATTATATATTATATATATATATTATACTATATAGATATATATAAATATATATATATATATATATTTATATACTTATATATATATAATATATATCTATATATATTTCTATATATATATGATATATATTTCTATAAATTTAACGTTTTTAAAAGAAATTCTCATATCTTGAGCCACAGTTACCCTGATTCATCTTCAAAAGTTTCCCGATGACCAATAACTAAATATAGCATTAAAGTTATAGATTTAAACAATTGGTTCAATTTTCATTCCAATAGATAAAGGAAAAGTACAGAGGTTTTTTGTTAAACTATTTTCAATATTTTTCATATTTTTATGAAAGTTAAGCGACACACCTTTTTTTCTGCTAAACGATTCTAAATATTGTACCAATTGTGGTGCCATAAAAAATAAGACAAATTATAACAGTACAAATCTCTCCTCGACGCTTGGTACAAAGTTACCCTAATCTACGGTTACTATTTTTAACAGTAAAATTAAATATATTTCATTCTGAATGCTTGTGTACCATCGTTTAATTGATTGGGTTTCATGTGCCAATGATTTTCATGTCACATTCAATTTGTTGGAATGTTGTTTACGCATGTCAATATGTTCAACAGTATTTAATATTTCAATTTTTCTGTGTTTGCAATTTTAAATGTTTCGATTCCAAATGCTTAAATCTTTTTGACTTATTTAGCTGCTTTGTCTGTGTTATTAAATTATTCAAGCAATCATCTGATATATCCGCTAATGTTCTTCACAAACATCTCCGATTTTCGCGAAGATTTTGGCTAGCTGTTGCATAAATCTATAAAATTCTTAACAGTTAAAGTACAATTATTATTAAATAATTAAAATAACAATTTACTTTTCTTAGTATCCTGTTTCAGTATTTTATTGCAATTTTGTGTCTGTTCCAACTAATTTGAAAAGATTTATTTTAAAATCTGAGAAAAAATATTGATTATACTATTAAAAAAACGTCATTTTCTATAAATTTAACAACCTACTACATATCACTCATTAATTAGAATAACAAGTAAACGATGGCTTTAAACCGATATCTTTAACTATGTTTTAATTTTATACAAAAAGATGGCTTTATCGGCTAACTCAAATATTCATCCCAGAAAAGCTTTGTGACGTCACACTTTCCATTCGATTCGTTTTGTCGGCTGTATTCAAAGAGAGGAACAAAATGTTCGGAACCAGAAAATCTAGTCGGTCGTGCACGAATAGGTATCGTACTTTTTTTTCGAACAAGCTCTCAATCTGAACCGGACGCAGGGCCGGATTTATAAATAGGCTAAGTAGGCTGTAGCCTAGAGCGGCAAATGTTTAGGAACGAGAAAATTTTAGGACCAATTAAAGCGGCATTCGGCATAAAAAATATTAATAATATTTTTATGAAAGAAAACAAATAATTTACATTCATGTGTAAATCGTAAACATACATATAGAAATAATATTTAGTAGTAAACAGGGCAGCTGCAAGGGCAAATGCACTCTCTCCCCCTGATTTGGAAGTTGACAGACACGCATTAGAACAGTTTTAAAAAAATCGCCTGGTATTTTCTCTTTCGATTTAGAGTGTACACATAAAATTCTAATTTGTCGAAAGAAAATAAAATAGTCAAGAAAACTATATCTGGCGGCAAATCGATTGTAGCCTACTGGCGGCAAATTTTTAAATCCGGCCCTGACCGGACGGATAGCATAACGTCACTAACGCTTCTCTGTGGCCTTATTTATTCAGCCTACCATGCTTATACTGATGTCAGTCGAACACCAATCGTAGTCCACTTCATACATGAACCTTTTTTTGTCCTAATACTTCCATTCTTCTCTTTTATCCGGGCTTTAATCATTCAGCTTTTCAGAACAAAGATGGGCCAAATCATATCTTTAGTCTTCGTAGCAGTGACCAATCCATACGTTCTACCCTTAGAGAAAATCTATTACATCACTTTAATTAATAATGTAGCAATCATGTCAACCTCTGTCGACGATGCTTTATCTTATTATTTCTCCGAAGACAGTGCCTGGAGCGAATTAAATTTGCGGAGTTGGCGTATTCAATGTTTTGCCTCTTAGTTTGTGTATTCAAGAACAGTGTTTTCTAATATTAAATCCTTTCAAGGAACATGTTAACGTTTGAAAACCGTAAATACAGTTCTAAGTAAAATATATCAGGGTTATATTACAAAAAATGTTGAAAAGCCTGATAAGTTTTCTTAATGCAAGCTTTGTGTAATTTTTTCCCCTCTAATGGGGCTGCAATATTGGCGGTCAAGCCTTTGTAGACTTGGCAAATCCTCCATAACTGAGAGCTATTTTTTTGTGGCACCATCTAGGCAACTCTTGCTACCAATTTTGACGCGCAGATTACAATGAATCAGAGCCTTCTGTGGATGCTAAAGTATACCGAGATTTAGTTTTGCCAAGAGAACCCAAAGCTTTGTGTAATAATAGTGCGAATTTGAGTTTATTCATGTTTAAACTATGAAGTTATGCTTATTAAATTGAATTTTTGTTAGTACAAATGTCTTATTTAAGCAATTTATATTCCATTTGTTTGAATTGAGAATAAGTGTAATAACACAGTAGAAAATGAATAATACAAACCCGTAATCCCTGTCTTCTAACCATTAGGTTTCAAAAGTATTTTAGATATCAATGATTGAGCTCTAAAAATATATAATTCTTAAAATGTTAGACAAATTCAAAACAAGCGCTTATTTGTCAAACGTAATTACTTTATTGCAGCTATAAATGTTTTTGAAAAATATTTCCTAAATTTCGTATTTTTATAAATTAAATAAAATTTTGCAAAAATATTTTGTGATAGCATTACTCTTATAGAGCGCTTGGATATAGAGATAACGAAATACATGGTGCAGGTCCTGAGTGGCAACAGAAATACTGAAAAAAATATTTTTCTCGGGGGCCTTGATTGATGTATAAATGTCGCTTTGCACAGTGCACCCATTGGATTATCGATATAAGAAAAAAAAGGACGGAAAGCTGGAAATAACTATATCTTCTGAAGTAAGACGATTAAAATAAAGTACCTGCAGTAAACGCAACCACTAAAATGAAGCTATTGAACAACCATACATACATCTAACCTCAATATAATATATTGCTAAGACAGATACTTTGAAAAGATTACATTACACAGCATTCTTCAATGCCAAGTGTCTCGAGTATTTCACCTTTAAATTGTCATCCGCCGCATTGCTATCGGCTCCTTATGTTTTTAAAAAAAATTCGATTCAGAATATTTCTCATCTAACTAAACTTCTGGGTATGAATCCGATAAAATCTTTCATTTGCATAACTTCTCCGCGGGCAAGATTTATGCGCGATATATGCCACCTGAAACTGTAGCATTTGTTGGGGAAAAGTTCAATCTAGGCAGGTATAGTGTCGCTCCACAAATCGATATCGTAACTTCCTATCGTTTTGAATTTTATAGTGAGAAAGCAAGGACAGATAATGTATGTTAATTTTTCCAGGCAACAGTTTCTTAGTGTTACTATTTTTTATATTTGACTTTATGGCATTTGTTTTAATCCTGGATATTTTTGTATAAAGAGTATTTATAATAATTTGATATGGCTGCAACAAATTAAGTTTTAGTAAAATGGGGAATTTTTCAAAAGTAGTCATAGAGAGATGAAGTTATGGTTAACAATGTTTAATTTTAAAATGGAATAGTTTAAATAATGAACCCAATAAAATGTTTAATTTTTTATCGTATTTCATAATTCTCCCATTCCTTGTCTTAATGTTTTGATTGCGCAAAATCTTCATTACGTCAAAAGTCAAATACCTACAAATTGCATCGTAAAAATTTCAATTAATTCCAACAAATAGTTATCAATATACGGATAATTTCAAATACCCCTTGTTTAGTTGCTTTGGGGGCTTACTCCGGAGTCGGCTAGTCACGTAAGTGTCATTCTAAACTACGACGCCCGTTACCAATAGCCTTCGTGTAGCTCTAGTGTGACGATAATTCAAAATAAGCTAAACTCCTTTGTTTATTAACTTTCTATAAGTACTTAATTCAAAATGGCATAATGTGAATCCAAAAATAAATATAATTCATCACTTAGCTTTAAGAGCTGTAAAATGAAAAAAAAAATATCTACAGTTTGCATATCAAATATTTTTTTTCACAAACCTCAATAACAAGATGTTCTTCATTTTTGTAAAGAACGTATAAAAAGTAACAAACTATTCGAGTTTTTTACAATCCCAAAAGCAAGCGCACCACACCCATCTATGTCTGTTCGTCCTCTCGACTCATGAAAAATTCATGCCATTGGACCCTCCGCGTGATAACATATCAATTAAGAAAAGTGGCTTCACACCCTTCAAATCATTTTCGTCGCAGTTATTAAGAGTTTTTCTTCTTTTGGGATATTTTATTCAGGACTAAGTAAGCGTAGGGGTTGGGGAGTGAAACTTTTAATCGGCACCCTGGGATAATTTCGCTTTGAAGCACGTGGCGCAAAAGTGTACTCAAAGAGTAATAGAGTTTATATAGGAAACTGGTTCACTCAGAGCCTTGTTGCAGGATATTTAAGATATGGTTGTAGTGATGTTATGGCTGTTTGCGTTAAGGGTTGGATGATAGTATTAAGAGACGTGATATCACGTTAAAATGAGTAATCTTTAATACTTTGCGAGGGATAGTTCTGAATAATAAATGAAAAGTAGTTGGTGGAAGTTAGTGTGAAGTGTTTATATAGAAACTAGATCTTATTGTACATTTATGTGGTACAAGTTTTGTATAAATTACTGCCGATTTCGCGGAAGTTAACGCAACATTTATAATATCTATATAATCATTATAATATAAGTTGATACTGAAAGGGTTCAACCCCAATTTCTGGCATATGTCGTCATGGATAATGGGATGTTGTAATTTTAAAACTGGAAGAGAACACTGAACAAAAAACAGTCTTCTTGAGGCTGCCCCATCAACTATCATTTTAGTATACGCCAGACTGCTTTATAAAGTCAACTCTACATCTACCTAATAAGATATATATGCCGTAAATTGATAGCTAAATTATAATAATATGGCTGAATGATTTCAGTCAACAAAAATTATATAAAAATACATTATAATTAAATAATAAAAATAGGTAAATTATCGAAATATGGCTGAATGATTTCAGTCAACAAAAATTATATAAAAATACATTATAATTAAATAATAAAAATAGGTAAATTATAGTAATATGGCTAAATGATTTCAGTCAACAAAAATTATATAAAAAAATAAATACATTATAATTAAATAATAAAAATAAATACATTATAATTAAATAATAAAAATAAATACATTACCATTAAATAATAAAAATAAATAGTATGATATATAAAATTAATAATGCAAGTGAAAGAAATGTTGCGAAAATTAATTAGTTCTGCAATAAATAAAACTAACATGGACATTTTACAGCAATATTTGTATTAATTTAACTACTTAAATTTTATTACAGTCGTAGATCAAGTTGAAACGCTGCTATGCGTTCCAGGCTTTTGCTAAATCAACACAGACAAGGATTAAACTTAAAATTCAGAGTCAAAAGATTTGAAGTTTTATTTGCTTCTGAAAGAGTTTTATCCGGTAAATAAAGAGCACTAGTAGGAAAAATAGTTTTAACAGAATTCGTTTACACATCTAGTTCCTCGACTATCCTACTTTCCCCCCAGTACATCTTTTCAATTAGATTCGGATTACATTTTTAAAATATATGTTATTTGTTCAAATGCTTAAATTCATAAATTTATAAATTATGTAATTAAAAACTAAACTAATTTCTGGTGCAAGGTATTTATTCAAGTTAACTTAAACTTTTCGAAAGGGAACTTAAAAATGGGATTCTTGAGAGGTAAGTTAAAAGTTTTAATTATTTAATGTTATTTAAAAATATTTTTACGTGTCTTTAAATAATTAAATGATAATTAATATTTTAATATCACTTAGAAATATTTGTACAGATTATATCTTTGACGTCAGCCTGACTTTTATTTAATTAAAACTACCAATGCAAACTTCGTTAGTTTAATTTATTATCTTTTATATTTAAACTTGATTAATTAGTTAAACTATCAATACTCATTAAATTTGCTACTTATATATTTTGTGTACGGAAAATTCTACTAAAATTTTTAGTTTAATTAATAAGTAACTTGTGAACAATAAAATGTTAAAAAAATTACTTCAAATATGCTTTGAGATACTTTGCAGTGTTTTACCTGTCAAAAAATTATTGAGAGGGAAGTGTATTTTTACATGACTAACCGCTTTCGTTGATATAATTATTTATAACTTCGTCTAAACCTGTTCAGTTTAACCGATACTATAAACCGTGTTTCCAGGGTCTTTCTTCTAAACTTAAAAAATGAGGCCGTAAAAAAACCGAAACCCGTGGGCACAGTAAGGGGAAGGGAGAGGAATCCACATTGCAACTGCCGAAAGTAATGGGATGGATTTGTTCAGAAGCAGTATTAGTAAGTTTTAAAATTAAAAAGGGTTAAATTTTTTGGAAATAAATCTTTTTATTCTGAGGACTAAACTACAGTTTGATGTTCGGGACAAAGTATACGAAATTTCCAGCAATATTTTGTGTCCTATATTTTTTGTAATGATTTCATTATTTACTTATGTTAGGAGCAGGCTTATAGTATAAGAATAAATACACTCTAAAAAAAATCTGTAAGGTTACTAAGAATTCTCTAGGAAACTCAGCTTCCATAAGTTTTTTTAGTAATGTTACATAAGAAATATGTGTATATATTACTAATTAAAGCTTAGTATCCAATACAACCATTTAAATTGCAAGCATACTATAAAAACTTCAGTAAACGTTACAAGATATATTCTAGTAATCAATACATCCACTTATGTAGTATCTTTACTAGGAAAACCTTAGTAACTAGCAGTTTCAAAAATGTTAATCAAGAGGGCGCCACTAATTTTCTGTTAGTCAGGTATTATTTCGACTTTTCTGGAGCAGGTCGGAGGACAGATCTCGCAACCTCAAGATCCGCTCGGTCGTCTTGCAACGAGAAGTAGCACGCTTGTCCACGCGGTCATCGGGTCATGTCGATTATTTGCTTGTAAATAATGAGGTTAAAATCTTGATCGATATAAAGCTTTCGGATATTAAGTTTTAGAAATAATTTAACGCAATTTGTATGTATGTGCTAAAATAAAAAAAAAACCCGTTTTTCGGTTTCTCATCGTTGTGATATCGATTAGTCATAATTTTTCGATGAAACGTACATTGATTGAATTTTCACCTTTGACCGATATCGAATCAGACTTTTATCTCTTAGTCTCGTACATTTTCAATTTACGGATGCGATCACCGGTTAGTTTTTGCTAAATCCGATGGCCGATCGAACAAATTTCGAGAAACAAAACAATGCAACAAGGGAAAACGCATATCTCAAAAAGATAGCCAGGTGGCGCTGTAAGCGTTACATCAATTTACTTAGTATTTCTTAGTATTGCTACAGTAGTTTCTTTAGGTTACAGATGATTTTCTAGTAAATGGTGTTTTCCTGTAAAGTTACTAAGTAATCGTTAGTAAATTCAAGCCAAATTTTTTACAGTGTACGACGGTTTGTAACAGAAACTGTCACTTAGAATAGTTTCCGCACAAAATTCATGCGTCCAAAAACACATTATGTAGTTCTATATTAAACTTTTAAAAGTCAAAATAAAACAGACTATTCTTTTCGCATTCGAATTTCTTCTGCGATTTACAATGACTTCTATTTTGAATGCGTTGAATTTTGTTTTGACGCATCAGACATGTTTACAGCATTTGCAGTTTGGTCTACGAAAGTAGTTGACGGGCGGACGAAGCCTTTATAAGCTTCCTTTCTTCACGTTCAAAACGTAGTGTGGAAGCTACAAAACAAAAAAATATGCACTTTTTTAATGCCAAGTTAAGACTCGGAAGCATTATAAAAAATGCTGGTTGGTTTATAAATAAATTTTAAGTAGTTTGTTAGAATTTTATATTTTGTTCAAAATAGGATATTTTTTTACTTTTATATTTTAAAATTATTTTATTTGGTTAAATTTTCTAGTTTTAATATTGGTTGTTTTAGACAAAAATCTCATATTTGTTTAATTTTTGAATAACTTTTTATACAATTTTTCAAATTATTATCTGGTTAGTTTATTTACTAAGAACTACTTAATTTGGGAAACAATAATTGTTAAACTGTTTTCAATTTTACATATTAATATTCAGCTGTAGATATAACACCGTAAAATCTAAGTAAAAAAGGGTCGGGTCGAAGTATGCGTTTGCAAGAACTCAATAATTTTACGTTTGAAAACCCTTTATTAATAGAAACTTAACCTAATTAAAGTCCCAAATTCATAGTATATGAATAAATTTGTCAGCAAATTGACAATTTCTACAAATTTCCTTGCCTACCAACATATTGAATCCCTGCGTTCAAATATCTAGTGCTATCACGGTACAACATCGATCGAACAGAAGAACACAAGAACTGATGCACTTGAGCGGGGGGATACTACATCCCTGAATTAAGCACCCCCACCACTATGCCTCTTAATGACAGACTTCGTTCTTCTCCCACAATTGATCATTCCATTTTGATTAACATCGTCTAATCCACCCCAGACTCTTAATTGAAGCCGGAACGAAAGGGGGGGGGGGCATACACGCAAAAGATATTTTAAATTCTCATCTGAAATGGAGGGAATCGACCATTGGTTATGGATTTTCACTTAGCTGGATCATATAAGAAGTCTCCTTTTTGAACTTTTTGCATTCTCTTTAAAGCACTATCGGAAAAGGTTTTACTCCGTATATTGAATTATTAATTTTTAAGAGGTTCTACTTCTCCGCAAAAGAAGGGTCCTTAAGACCACTTTACGTAGATGTGATGTCAAGTGGAAAAATTTATTACAAGAATGAAGTGTCGTGCAGGGGTGTGATAATGGAAAGATTTGAGTAGTTTTTGCATGTATTTTGATGCACGGTTTATTACGAAGAGGAAAATGAACGAAGAACGAAGTGCCAGAAAACATTTACCAAATATAATTATAAATGAATAAATTTAAAGTATCATTATTATACTCATGCCTTATAATATAATATTGTTTTGTACGTTCTTTCCTCAGGAAATGTAAAAGTTTTTCTTAGGGAGTATTTCGTAACTACTGCTACAAAATGTGTTTATTTCAAACCTTAAGTATAGAATCAGAAACTATTTTCTGATACGCAAAGGAGAAAAATTAATATGATCTATAGTTTGCGTGCAAGTTTCTAAAGTCAAAAGCAATGATCACGAATTCCAAAGAGGAACGTTCATGCAAACCAACTGCAAGACAAGTTTATATTCATCGTGTTTGTAACATCTTGAATACAGACTATGCAATTGCATTCGGATAAATAAACTTAAAGGAATTTAGTACGGAAATAAATTATTCTTAAGTTTTGGTTAATAAATAAATGTCGATTGAAATTTAAGTTAATGCAGGAATGTTTCCTAGTTTAAAAGTATATACTTTTATTATAAACTATATAATCATACCCTCATTTAACAATGTTTAAAATGTGATGAATGTTGTTTCACAAATATGTAATAGTGTAATTTTAGCTTTGCTTTGTCCTAAAATGATTTATAATAATGTAAACTGTATTTGTCACTTATTGTTAAAAAAATATTTAAAATTCATATAGGGATTGTAAAATGAAAATTTCTTCACAAAAAGTGGGAGAGGGGAGATGGAGTAGCATTGCAAATGTCGACTTCAGAATTCTATTCTTGATTTAAGAATATTCCGTCAACAAATTATTTTTATTCCACTTATGAAAAATAAAAACAAAATTCAAATACCATTATTTCATTGCGTATTCTGAAATATATTGAATTAAAATTAAGGAGCACTTTTTGTCACCTTACCCTGCTTATGGGGTTTTAACGGATGCGGGGGGGGGGGGGTGCCTATTCAGGTGTCAGCTCGTCACTTGACTGTGGTTCTAAAATACGACGCCCATCGCCAATAGCCCTAGTGTAGTTCTTGTGCGACGATAATTCAAACCAAACCTTACCCTGCGTAGTGGGAAGTTACGTAGTAGTTTCAATAAGAGACGAATAGACAAAAATACTTTAAAAGAAAATTTTATTTCAAAAACCAAAGAAAAAGTTTCTTAATTTTCTTCTATTTCTAGATATTGTCTTCTTGCCTGAAGCGTGTTCCATGATGATCTCAAAATCAGTTTGCATTTATCAATGGACTTTATATCATAGTTGCATTCTAGAAATCATACTGACATTGTAAATAATCCCATTGTATTGTTTTCTGAATCCGCCCTAATCTGACCATGTGAAGTAAATAACATCTGACAGAAACAACTGGCTGATACAGAGGAATCATCGTGTAAGTAAATGGCTGCGAATTAATAGTAGTGGATATGGTAGTGGTTATGGAGGTAACAAAATAAGAGTCTTAAAAATGGCTAAAAAACGTTCTGCAGCACATAAGATATAATGTAATAATACATAGTCCTTGCGAACAATTTATATAGTAAATTGATAATAAGAAGTAGTGATCATCATTTTATCCACGTTTTATTTCTAATTATTACTCGTTATAGCCGGTTTTTTGTGTTATTTTAGGCCAGTTTATCAGTACCCAATTTCATCTTCAACAACCAAAATCACACACAATTTTTAATTACTACGGGCTTTATTTTAAAAGTGTTTGAAAATATGAATAAAGAATTAAAAAAAAAAGTCTTGCAGTTCCTTAAACACCGTAAAGCTCGAGAATTACGAGAGCAGTTATAAAAATTACTCTCTCTTGTCTACCCTTCGCAAAAAAGTATGTGCTTGAATTATTTGCCATGAGGCCTTGTCATTAGTGTCCCTGGTTTTAATATGTACCTGTTAATTTTTCTAATATGCTCTAATAATGAGACGAAATTCCATTTTCGTCATATAAACTTATTTTTCCTACAACTTGTAACCTCGAGGCAGACACTTTCATAATTCAGTTGTAAAGTTTTTTTCCCCATCAAAACCTTTTATTAGATGAGTCAAGAGCGACTTTAAAAATGTTCATTTTTGCTTTGTTAAAATTATTTTTTTAAACATATATTGAGTCATTATAATCCATTAAAGGCCCATTGATACATAAACCAACTAACCGAATAAAACTGTTGTCTTTTTTTGTTGTCTAAAATTTATTTTTTGTTAACTTAAAATGTTCTACATAAATAGTTCAATACCAAAGTCCTTATTTTTATTTTTCCATTTAAATAATTTTTAGAAGAAAGTTTATATTTGATAGGATTTTTTAACAATCGTCATTAATTTGTTGTTATTGGCATTAAATTGCGTTAAAGGTTGATATAATTTTCTGATGGTACTTTTTTATATCAACTTTTTCGACTACTTGAGTCAGCTGGTTTTTTCAATTAAATCATGTCCAAGCAAACTATCTAAATATTTGCATAATTTTGAAACTATGAAATTTGAACTTGCCCGAAACATCATTTTACCTCAGGTATTTTTCCAGGTTGAGATAACTTCCTCCGTAATCATCAGGGCTTGGGAGCCCAGTCGGTTAGGCACTCGCCTAGCATGCGAAAGGTCCCAGGTTCGGGTCCGGCCATCGCCAAAATAACTGCCGACCTATAAACGGCCCGTGCAGCCAAAATGCCCGACAAATAATACCCCGTGTAAGGGAGTGCACGTTAAATATCCTTCAAAGTCCTAACGCTGCGTACGATGTCGCCCTTAAAGGTTGCGTTGGGTGCCTAATCAAGTGCCGGCTCGTCACTTGACTGTGGTTCTGAAATACGACGCCCGTCGCCAATAGCCCTCGTGTTGCTCTAGTGCGACGATAATTCAAAACCTAACTTAACCTCCGAAATCATCATACCAAACTGATCTACATCATTATCATGTGCTTTATTTCATATTCTGTTTCCAGAAATCCTTTTTTAAACTTTGTGTGGATTCATCATTCCCTGGCTTTGATGCATCTCTTCCTGAGTGTGAAAACTTTTGATATTTTGTATCTCATTCAGTTCACGTAGGGGTTGATTTTTCGAGTCTTAGAACTTTATTTTTAGTTTTTGCAAGTGGCGTAAGGTTTGTTTGCATATGGCATGTAAGGCCCCTCTTAACTTTCGGAAACTTCAAAAAGGACGAACAAGAAAGAGCTACATGCAGATTTTTGATGGCTGGAAACAAAATACGGTTTTGGAGTGCTGCTGCATTCGGATCGGAAATGGATTTTTAGTGTAAGATGGATAAAAGTCTTTCTTATTTTGTGCATTTTGTCAACATCACTATTTCAGAATTTAAAACTAATAGTTATGGTAAATTTTGTACAATTTGACTTTAAATGTGTATTCAGCTCTAAAACACCGTATATCAATTATTTTATCAGTTTTATTTACTTTCACAGCGATATATATGTATTTTATAAGTATCAAATATTTTTTTTCTAGTGCCAGCGAACTGAGGTACTTTTTGTTAACGTGCTCCGATGGCTGTAGAAATGACAATTGAAGAGTACACGAGAAAAACCCCTTGATTTCGTAGAAGGCTTTCCTCAATAGGCCTCTTTGGCAATGATAGCGAAAAATCGATTTAACTGGTATAAAGAAACCGGTTACTCGTTTTGTTTTTCTTTCACGGCTACTCTGATTCAAGAAAGAGATCAGTGGAAAAGAGTACAGCGAATGAAGAACCGAAAAAAAAACAGGTTTCCTGTCACCAATGTCCGCCAAGCAGACCCATAAGGTAAGTCTCTTTAAAAATCAAGTGGTTCTTCCCGTGTATTATTCAATTGCGTGTGGATGCTGAGTTGGATCAGCTTTCCTCGTTATTTAACAGTTAACATTTAGGATGCCCTTTACAGTTACTTACGGAAGTACCTGAAACACTTCTGTTAATTCAATTACCAAATATGAAATGTAAGGTATTGAAAGTATTGTGATGGGATCGAAATCCTGAAACGAAGATTTTGTGTTTCCTACGCGATTTAAGCTGATTTTAAACATGAAGTTTTTAACCTTAGTCCTTACGTCTGCTTGAAACCGATGTACAGATCGAACTAAAAGACCTAAGGACTTCAAATTTAGTGCACTAGTTCTCAGTAACCGGCAAAGTTTTGGAGAATAGCGCGCATGCCTTACGCAAGGGTTGCTGCCATTGAAATGTTTGGGTTAGAAAGGTATTGAGATTACTTTACAAAGTATGTAATTTCGTTTAAATGTGTATTCAATTATTGCGTAGTAATTGAAAATTATGTAATGTTGCACATGCTGGAGTAAGTCAATCGCTCTCCTTCTATCCTTATCATAAAATAAGCCCTGATCGACCGTTGTGCCCTCTATTCTATGTGATGTGATATCAATGTATAACGTATTTTTCAGAATGATTATAATTTCTCTTATGTTTCGTACCTGATTGATTAGTCCAGTTGCAGGGCGACATATTCTTCGAGAATTGTGCCTTTTGAGAAACATTTATGAAACTTTCAGGGTTTGTACACTGAACAAGACGATCATTTTTTGATATAGACGTCGGCTGGGTTCCGACCCGTTTGGCCGCCATCTTGAAAAATGGCGGAAAATCTATTTTTGATCATAACTCCTGAACCGCTTGTCCAAATATAATGAAAGTTGGTTTAAAATGATCGCAATTGTTTTCTAAATCTTTTATGTTATATGTTTTATGGGGTTTTATCCAGCCGTTAATCCGCTACGTGGCTTTATTTCAGAAAAACATGTAATATTTAACGTGTTTACTTATTTTATCTGGACACACTTAAAACTTCGCTAATAACATGTATTTGCAAAGTTGTTTGTCTTTTTATTGTTTAAAAAACAGTTTTTGTTTGATGCAATTCGGAGCAGTACTTCGTTAGATACGCAATATGTAATACGTACGTGAAGCTGGTGGAACCGTTTCGGCCTCTATCCGCTGTGTATTTATGGCGTTGGCGTCGCTTGGATGCGTCATCTACTGCATTAATGTATATTGATCATGGTCTTGTGGATTGTGGATTTGCTGTTTTTAACATAGGTAAACACTTCGAAATAATTTCATATGGGATGCGTTTATATATAATATATATCATTACAAATTTATAACATATTGCAGGAAAAGATAAAGATAAAGTTTTTATTTGACGTAAGTTAAATAACAATGCATGATATCATAAATTCATACTATTTAAGAAAGTTTTAATTTTTGCGTATTTTGTTTTGTATTACCACCTAAGTCCATTTAAGATTTAAATTCGAAATCTTAAGAAATATTTACTTAGTTTCCCTATTTTTCTTTAAATACGGTTTTTTTTTTTAAAGTTAAAACCCATTTTTGCTTGAAAATTGAGGATTTTTATGACCGGTAAAAACTTAGCTGGTGTTCAATAAATGCGATTTTTTGAAAAATTTTCCTAATTTAAGTTTCGTTTTCAAAAAAAAAAAGTTTTAAGTTTACCGTAACCGGAGTCTTAGATGCTAATACAATGCTAAGTAAATATTTTACAATTTATCTTAATAAAAATGACGCGTAAATTAAAAAAAAAAAGAAACTACTGCATACTAAGCCAATCGGAAATCAAGAAGGGAATTGTAGCCCAGTAAACTCCCGCATTGTAATTGGTTATCCAATGCCGAGCCTGGTCA
Source organism: Hylyphantes graminicola (assembly GCA_023701765.1). NCBI lineage: Eukaryota > Metazoa > Arthropoda > Arachnida > Araneae > Linyphiidae > Hylyphantes > Hylyphantes graminicola. The sequence goes on from CM043111.1 coordinate 38,613,003, forward strand.
GGACCCCTTTTTGCCATAGAGGCATCAAACAGTATTGAATTAATTTTAAGTTTGTTTTTTAAAGGTTTGTTTGTTATATAGTTAAATTTTTTCAATTAAAAAAGTGTAGAATATAATGCAGTTTTAAAATTTGTCTCTGGTTTTTTAGTTTTCATGTAAAAGATATTTTTTCTCTTGAAGTGTTGGGTGCTGGCGAGTCCAGTCGGTTAAAGCGTTCGCCTTGCATGTGTAAGGTTCCAGGTTCGGGTCCAGGCATCGCCAAAATAACTATCGAACTATAAAAGGCCCGTGGAGTCAAAAAAAATTCTGTCATAACGACCGTGCAGAGGGAGTGCACGTTAAATATGATCCAAAGTCCCAACGCTGCATCAATGTCGCCCTTAACGGTTACCCCACGTAAATCCTGGGCAAGTGCCAGTTTTGACTCTCGATCAACCCCTGTATGCCATTGCTAAACAAATACAGTGGACGTGGCCACAAGAGAATTTCGTGATTCTTTCAGGAGGTTTGCTCATTGAAATGGCTAGTTTCAAAGTAACTGGTGATTGGTTATGCGGTAGTGGTTGGATTCAAATGCAAGTTCAGGCAGGTATTGCCACAATTTGGACAGCTGAATCATATCTAAATTGTTTCGCATCTGTCATGCACGCGACATGCCCATCAGATCTCCTTAGCTGCCTTGTATGTTTTGCAAAAACGCTCATACTGCTCATACATCGAGGCAACCGATGATCAAGAGCCATTGGACTTGGCTTTGTGGTGCACTGCCATGGCTGCGAAATACCCGTAATAAATACTGGGCAACAACAATGACACTAGAACTCACCATATTGCTATTTGTGCAATCTTTAAGAGAGTCCAACTATATACACTTTGTAGTGCAAGCGCTGACGAAGCTTGTCCCATGGTTTTTCGCGTTCGACCACACACATTATGCCCTCTGGATTTCCAGAAGCTTAGCAGATTTAGCACAATTGCCTTCAAGACTTCCTGAAGTTGCAAAACAGTTCGTATCTGAGAATTTCACTGTAAAACGTATAACACTTGCATGCGTAAATAATGAAAACAAGATTGAGCTGTTTCATTTTCCAATTCAAACTAGCTAAATTGAATATCGATAGTAGAAATTAGTTAATAATTGCTAACAGTGAACGGTCTGCTTTTCTGCTCGTGAATTCTTTTTTTTGTGACTTTTCTATCTCCTTGCACACATAAAGACGCTGATACCAGAACTATGCTTCATGTTTATGATGCTTTAAACACTGGAAAACGAAAAATATTGATCAGAAAGGTAGATACAGACCTGGTGGTGCTATCAGTCTGGTTGGTTTAAGCAAAAAGCATAGAAGAATTCAAGGTAGATTTGGAAAAGGCAACGATTTCCGATACATACCACAGCCCATACAATAATAAGTGCTACTCTTGGCCTGAGAAATCGTATGCTCTGCTAGGATTCCACGCATTCACAGGCTGTGATACGACTTCGGCATTTGTTGGGCAAGGAAAGAAGACTGCTTGGAACGTGTGGAATAATTACCCCGATGTAACACCTCCTTCCTAACTCTATGGCCAGCAATACCAGAACAATTGCAATGTGTTTGGACCAGAAATGATGGAAAGGGGGGGGGGGGCTTTCGGCCACTGTGGAGAACTCTACCTCTGACGTTTCAAAGAAATGTCAAGAGCAACCAATTAAATGTGGCTGCAAAAAACTTGCAAAGGGCGGTGTAAATGCAAATGCCTAGGACTAAAATGCACCGAACTCTGCTCCTGTGACTGCAAAAACTAAAATTTCATATTAAGAAACTAAGAATTTTTGTTAAACAACTAACGATGATTTGTAAGAAAATATTACCAGGCGAAACTGATCATTCTGGTACATTTATTTGAATAAAAACAAAATATAAGGCAAATGAAGGACATATTCCTGAACAATTTATTTATCTGAAGGATAAATTTAGTTACACTAGAAGTAAACTTAAAATTTTTCAGCTAACGTTTTTATTTGGAAATATAGTGTTAATTGTACTGACAAAAAGTCGTAATCTATGGGTTAGTCAGTGTGCTTACGCTTGTACTTGTTGGCAGTATATTTTTTTACAGCATCAACGTATTTTGCGATCATATGACGCCACACTTATCGATCAGTAGTCGTATTACATATAGCGTATCTAAAGAAGTACTGCTCCGAATTGCATCAAACAAAAACTGTTTTTTAAACAATAAAAAGACAAACAACTTTGCAAATACATGTTATTAGCGAAGTTTTAAGTGTGTCCAGATAAATAAGTAAACGCGTTAAATATTAAATGATTTTCTGAAATAAAGCCACGTAGCGGATTAACGGCTGAATAAAACTTCATAAAACATATTACATAAAAGATTTAGAAAACAATTGCAATCATTTTAAACCAAATTTCATTATATTTGGACAAGCGGTTCAGGAGTTATGATCAAAAATAGATTTGCCGCCATTTTTCAAGATGGCGGCCAAACGGGTCGGAACCCAGCCGACGTCCATATCAAAAAATGATCGTCTTGTTCTAGTGTACAAACCCTGAAAGTTTCATAAATGTTTCTCAAAAGGCACAATTTGTTCCACTTGCAGCCGGACTAGATCAGTGTTCGTGTTAGTTTCTTTTAATTAAGTGATATCTAACTATAGTAGAGTCCCGCTTATTCGAAAAAATCGAAAGGTACGTTACCAAAATTTAGCGGCAAAAATAAAAAAAAATCTGAATGTTTTGAGAAGTAAATACAACCTTGTAAGTACGCATTTATTTTTTGTGTATTTATTTATGCATTTGCATTTCATATTTTAACCGAATGGCTCGGTATGTTTTTTTATAAACCGATTTTCGGATAAACGGGACTCTATTGTAATAAAGGCCGTTTATTATTGTCTGTATGTGCTAAGCTTTGTTGGCTCAAAATTCAACAGCACACTCCAATTTTTTATTTTGACAATTGGATTGAACTACAAGTGAATTGTTAAAACTGGAGAAAAGTTAAGTTATGTAATGAACCTTTGCCGTACTCTAAAAGAAATTTAAAGTTATTCAACACTAGTGCTTAAAATTATGCGACTAAAGGATATCGAATTCGATATATTGAACTGATACGTCACACATCTAAATTGGCACCTGAATCACGGCCAACTTCTATAAAAAGGCCAGAAAAGCTTTCCCAAACATGAGCGTAGACGGAATTTTTGACGTCACTGTTCCGAGTGCCGAAGATCGAGGAACCAGTTCGGATGCATTCGGAGCCCTAAAAATGTGGTCAGTCGTGAACGAGTGGTTCCGAGACTGGTTGTATTCATCTTTGGAACAACGTCACTCGGAACTATGACGTCACAATTTCCGTCCTGGAACGTATTTGTGAGAGTAGTTGAGTAGGCCGTGCCTGAATTCGGTCTTCCTGTATTTTTTTAATGTTAAACCCCCTTTGCGCCGTGTAACTACTTTCCTTAAAAATCTAATCCCCGATCGGAAGTTCCCGAGCCCAACTTTCCTCCGATCTCGGATACTTGTCTCGCAAATCGTGCAGGAGTTTAACTAATGAGTGTGTCCACAACAGCTTTGGTGAGGTGCGTTAATTGAATTACTTCGTTAACTTGGAAGGACGACACGTGCAGAGTGCAACTTCGTTAAGCAAAGCGAAACCAAGTTAAATGTGGGTCTTCGAAGACTTTATGCAGTCGACTGCTATTTGCTAAGTGTGTTGAACATTTCGTGAACAAAAAAAAAGTAACTGAATCAATATGTGTTATATTTTAAGAAAATTGCTGTTTTAAAATAATCTATCAGTTCAATTCAGTTTTCTTTCTTTCAATTAACTAAAAATATAAATTAGAAAGTTACCTTCACAATTTGAAAATAGTAAACAGCTAAAATTGATCAATGTAGTTTACATTGCAGTTTTTAAGTATTATTAAATTATCTTCGTAATTGTTAATGTTATTGAGCATACGTAACTAAAGTTTTCAACTCTATATCTCGATGAGGAAAGGGTGTGGCAAGAAGAAAAACTTGCTTTTCCGATGTTTTTCATGTATAACTGCAAATGTACGGGAATTACTAGATAGTATAACGTGGACGATCGAGGGTGATTTTTCTATTGATTTTAAAAGTTCTAAGCAAAAAGTTCTTTTTTTGTGAACCAAGCATATATGTGCATTGCTATACCATTTATTTCCTAAGAAAAATCCATATTAAAGAAAATAGAACTGGTACCAAATAACCTTAAAATATACTCATGTTTATGTTTATTTATATGAAAAAGGTACAAAAAGAGCTTTTCGTTATTAAAAAAAAGTTTTAAAAAGCATGTATTCAAAATCTTATGAAAGATTAAAAGAAAGGCCAGTCTTCAGTAGATAAAAACGCCCAATGAATGAAAAATACAAAATTTTAACGTGCAACTATAAAAACAAAACTATATATTAAATTCAACCATTTTTGCCAAAAAGGAAAAAACTAAAATAACAAAAGGCAACCACATAAAAGAAAATAACAAATAATTGTGTTTCATACTCTAGAAAAATAAGGAAAAAAGCCATATTTTCATTAACTAAGTTATCTTTATTATTAAAAGATATGGTATGTCTTTCGGTAATTTTTGTCTCAAAGTAATTTTTGAAATATTGTGGAGGGTATAATATCAAAATATCATTTATAACATAAAACAAGGAAAAGAGGACCAGGTTAGCTTACATTTTGAAACATAACTTGGTGTTCTTTGAGTGTGATTTAGAGGGCGCGTTTGACTTAAAACCACATCGACAATGATAAATAGTACCTCAATTATTAAAATATCAATAGATTTTTTATAGTTATTAAGCCTAATTTTATTAAAAATGTGGAAAATTATGTTCAACTGATATTTCTTGATAATTTTAGTGTATGGAAACTGATTTTATTGGAAAGATAACCTGAAGATTTCCAACATTGTAGAAAATACAACCGTCATTTCGATTTTAAATCGGATACAAAAATTTTATTCTTCTATAGATCTAGGTTTACTGGGAGGCATACTACATCCTCAATAATAGCGATCATTTAAGAAATTATATAGCCAGCACTTGTTACATTTCTAGTGTCTAGACCATACTAATTTATCTTTTTTGCTTTTATAATGTTTATTTACCAAGCTTTTAGTTTTTCCTTTTTGACAACATTGTTTTCATAGTTTGTGCTTTAGTGTTTTCTGTTCATTCTCGCTTTTCTGTCCTTCATTTTCCGCATTTTCTGTCCTTTATTCATCGCTTTTATGCAGTGAAAATGGTACTTTATTAAATCCCGAAACGGCTGTATGTTTCTTAAGATATTTATTTTCAAGCTTATTCTCATGATTTTCTTTTTAAACTCGTATGTTTAAAATCGTCTTCCTCTGTAATTTTACGCTCTAAGTAAAGTAAGAGAATAAAAAGTTCTCTTAATTTTAATTGAATTTTGTTTATGGCTGAATCTGTCGACATCTGCAGATGAAAACATAAACCAAAACTAATTACAACTAATTTACATTCCATGACATTCTATTTTAAAAGATTTGATCGGACAATCTTCATAAGGGAAGTTTCTCGCCCTTTTCCCCGACTGTACCTTCTTTAGAACATTTTTAATCAACATCTTTTCAATGGTACAATACATTCTGTCAAAACAATAGTTCTGAAAATTCGTTCAAAATGCAAATTCGAGAGCGCCTGTCTCTTCAATTGTAAAAACGAATTTGCAAAGTAAATAGCGTGTCGGGGACACAATACCCCTCTCCGATCGAAAGTCATAAGCGCGTCGAATTAACGTTAATTAATGAACGAATTAGCGACTCGCCCTTGAAATTTACGAAGTTCTTTTGTCTAGTTTTATAAAGGACTCTTCACCTGTCAAATCGCTTTTCGGTCTTTAGGTTATGGGAAGAGGAATATTATTTGTCTGAAAAATGACTGAGTTAAAGACTGAAGTATTTATTGATGAAATTGTAACTGACATTTGAGTAAAATGCGCTGAAAATTGAGTATTATTATGATGTTCTGCATTAACAGAAACAATTATAATGTTTTAGATATTTTTTTGCTTAACCTAAGATCATCCTAGCATCAGATCAACCTAGCATCCCATAAGATGGCATTTGAATAAATTGGGAGTTAATGTTTTTAGTCAAACTAGAGAATAAAGTTTTTCCCAATCAAACCAGAGAATTCGGCAGCTAGTAGTGCAAATTACAGAGAAAGTATTGTTTACTGAGCCCTGTGACCTTCAACTAGTGTAATTATTATAAAATTTTCGCCAAAAAACACTGGAAAACAAAATCCTTATAATATTCTTATAGGAAATCCTAATATTAAATTATTAAGAGTTATTAGAATTAGTTTTATCTAAACCTAAAGTTAATTATTTATGAATATTGATATATATAAAAATTTGTCATTTCAAATAATTGGAATTTTAAATAATAAATATGAAAAATAGCGTACATTTATATATATATTTAAGCAAATTTTCAAATCCTCAAAAAAATGCGAAACTGCGAAATTCCTAGGATTATTATTCTGAAGGACAAAGCAACGAATAATATAAAAATATAAAAATAAACCCTAACTTTCACTTTTTATCTCGAGCTTTTTACAACTTTTATTTCTTTTTTTACATAAAAGCCACGTTTTATACAATTTTACTGTTTTAAATGTTACGAAACAAAGATTCATAGAAATTTTTTTCAATAACAAGTAATCTTTTACCTTTGTTTCAAGAAAAAGTATTCGCAGTCTACGAAAAATCTTAACGTTTGCAGGTTTTGTACAATTTTTAATTTAAAATTGTTAAATAAAGACAACAACAGGCCTGAATTAGCAAAACAATATTTACATTTTTTCTATTCAAATTTGAATTTATAAATGCTATTTTTAAATATCCAAGGAATGGTTTCCTTGCATGGAATTCTGAATGAGTTTGACGGGCGTGCTTCTATATGTATATTTCGGTTTGAAAACAAAATCTAGTTTTTGTTACCAAAAAAGTCCATATTTTTTTAGTTACATAAGAAGTTTATTTCTTTTTGTAGTAGTGCAAACTTACAAATTTGTTTTTAAAAAATTTTAGTGCACTTTTAAAACAGTTAAATCAGCAAACTGTAGTTTAAATAATAATTAAGAAGTACTTATTTTAGTAACAAACTTGTGTATTAAAAAACTTTTTAAAAAAAATTGAAAACTTTTCTAGAAGCCTTCAACCCTTTAGGTCCCGGTTTTACCCAATTTTTATTCACTTAAGATTAAAAACACTTATATTTGAATGGCAATTAACATTTAATAAATAGTTGCCGACTTTCAAAATGGGCATATGACGTGAACGTAACGTAAATATTATAAAAACAAAAATCAAACTGTCAACCACAGGTATGCATTGCAAATTACTACTAAAGATCTTTCTTCTCTTCTGCGTCCAACAGTATCTTATTATGCAGTTTTACAAATTAATTATTCCATTCTCACGCCACCGCGTCACACAGTTTCAAAAGACAGAAACATGAAAGCACCTTTGTGGAGCACCTCGACGTCCCGGAATCATTCAATTACCATTCATTCTCAATGGGATGATAAATTGTATTATAATATCTTTCGTTGGTTTAACAAAAGGGCAACTAACACTCAAATAGACATTGAGAAAATTTATTTTAAAAATGACGCGGTTTTAATGCTGGTTGAAAACAAAATACCAAAAATAAGCGTGTACAGTAAAAGTTGTTTCTTGGAATTCGAAATAATATTTTGGTTGTAAGAGCGTGTTTTATCATCTGGGAGTATGATAAATTAAAATCCACTGCTGCCAATTTTTGGCCCATTTTGGAGAAAAATTCGTTTTTGTAACCTTGAGCCAAAGAGGATAGATAGGTTGGATTTTGTTGCAATAATATATCTATGACTGGATGGTTCATCGTTGAAGATTCATCGTCTATCTTAACGAGCTTGAAAAGATGATGGTGATTTGAACAATCTTAAATAGAAAAGTGTTCGCTAACAGACAAATTGAAGTTGAATCAGCAACTTGGATGTCAGATATATTATCCCTACTATTATCTGGTTGAACTGTCGTAAAAACTTAATATGCAAATGAATAAGGAATGAGTTATATGCAAAAAAATGTATTAGGAATATACTTTTAAACATATTAATAAATAAGTAAATTCCTAGAATATATCAGCAACTTCAATTAAACTTTAGAAACAATTCCGATTATAAAGCCAGTAACTTTCCTACAGTGTCAAAAATGCCGATTAGTATGCAAAAGAAATACACGGTCCGAAGCCACTATTCTTTTTACTTATTTCTCAACTAAGGGCAACTTGAAGTAGTATATGCCAGATTCGACTCACCGAACTTTTGGGTCAATTCATTAAACTACAGTTAAACTCATACACTCTTAAAACAAAAGAGTGAAATCCACTCCAGTTGGAGAAGTGCATTTTCGACACCCTAAAGGCATGCCTATTTTCTCAGACTGAGTTAAAATCATTCGTTTGGAGTGATCCTGTCGGAGGTTTAACTCACAAATGATCCGCTCCAAAAGGAGAAGTGCATTTTCCAGTCTGGAGGAGTGAAATCCACTCAGACTGAGGTAAATTGGGAGTGTTTGTTTTAAGAGTGTAGTTTCTTTTCACAGAAGCCACGACCAAGGGTGGGGCTATAAAACGCGCGGAAAAATCAAATGAAAAAATAAAACAGCTGAAATTTTCCCTTCATCTGATTGCTCCGCGCGTTTTATAGCTCCAACCATGGTCGTGACTTCTGTGCAAGGAAACTATATTTGTTTAACTATACTTCATAAATGCACGTGTCGTAGACATAGTTACTTGTTGACAAAGATGTATTTTATAGAATTGTACAAATGGATGTATGTTACACAATTTTACTTATGATTCTGAAGAAAATCTGAAAATCGTAAAAAACGAAGTGAATTTCATAAAAGGAACATTTGCGATACACAAGAGTAACTTTCAGTATTGCTCCCATAAGAAAACTTATTTATAACCAAATTCCTAGTTACAGCTTTGTCAAGATACTACAGCCATGCTTCCCTGCATCCTTTTGTCATTGATATGGTTAAATGCAAGGTCCATCTTCGTCGAGTTCTGGTCGAAATCTAGAAGGCCACAGCTGGAATTGACAACGCACCTCCCCGCTTAGATTAAACGTAACTTTTCCTTATTTTAATATTGTACCGCTTCAACCTAGTAGAAATGACCAGAGAACTTCATATAGGGATTGGGGTTTGTTTTCGTAAACAGTTTATCACTATGTGTTGTATATTTGTAAGGGATGCATTATTTAATATTTTCATATAGAGTTGCCATTTTAGATAAATAGCGTTTAGTTAATTGGTGTGAATACAGTTTTAGAATAATAGTGAATGATGAAATGAAAGTAAACACGTTCCAATTAACAATAAAGTTGCCAATATTTGAAGAGCAGTTAAAAGAGTTTTTCAACACATAAAGAACATTATATTTTCAAAAGATTATTATTTTACTTGCAGAATAGAATTACTTTAATTATTTTTTTAAAAGTAGTTTTTTTAATTAATAATTTGATATTAACTTTAAAAATCGTTCGTCTAACAACTATCTTATTAAAACAAAAAATACTTACATTCTACACAAATAAAAATATATTTTTTTTAAATCTATCACAAATCCTTTTCTACTGGATCAAACTGACAAAAGTTTAAAAGTCATTTTATTAAACTAAATTAGATACATTTTCAATGAAAGGACCGATGTCCTAAGTCCCAGCCTGGAGCACTTTTGTGCTTAAAAACGACGGACTTTTATTATGCAACCAATATGCCGTATTTCTACCACTATTCACAAAAATAATACAGCGTAAATCTTAATTATGTTACAGAATATAAAAAAATACTTGAGCATTTTAATTTGATGTATTTCCGCTAAACTGAAAAGCTCGAAATGAAAGGAACAATTCATTATTTCGTTATTATCCGGTCGGTCAAATGCCGAACTTGGAATCGCACTAGAGTGCGAGCCTCTGTAATTAACAGCGAATCTTTTATGTAATTAGGCAAATCAAATATTGATAATTTCATTAAGGCCCCCTATTGTGTGTTCACCCTAGAACTGTGTTTTTTTACGAGGTGGGGTGGTAAATTGCTTTTTTTTCCTCCTGCCATTTTGCCGTTGCAGCAAACACGGGTAATGCAATTATTTAATTTCAGAAATTAAGTTAACATACTCTGCGCATTAAAAAAAAAGAACAGAAATAGTTTATTTGTTAACCAACAGCATCTTTTGTGTACAAAGTGGAATTACTATGATTTGCATTTCCATAAAAACTTCTGATTATGGGAACCTTTTAATTGAGCATGTTATTAAAGCTAATGAAAAATTGGCAAATCTTGATTAAAATGTAAAGTAAGGATTTGTTGAAATTTTTATCATCAATTACGTAAGTAGCTTTTACATATGATTTGAGTTGAGGTACATTAATAATTTAGAGTATTGCAAACTTGGGACTCTATTTAATATTCAAAGGTGAAATTTAATCACATTTCATTAATATCCTATTCTATTTTAGTTACATTAAAAATCAAATAATATGAAGTCTCTAAATCATTATGGCTCTCTTTTACCGTCGACCTGGGTTCGTGTACGGGTAGGTCATAGGTTCACCTAGCCATTCATCCCCCAAGAGTCGATAAATGGGTACCAATTTTGTATGGGAGGTTAACTGGGGACAACTCAGGCTCAAAGGATACAGAAACATTGGTATGTACAACCTCATATGGGGGGGAGGGGCGTCTTTTACTTTAGTGTTTTAACTTATTAATTATATGAAATGAACTTATTGAAATATTTTTTTTTGAAAAGATGATAAATATTGTAAACTTTTTATAAACTTTTGCACCCCAAAATATTGTGACTATATAGTTATTTTTATAAAAAAAACAACCTTCCTAAATGATGTCCATTTTCGTTATCTGGAATTCTTTGCCTCAGAAACAAACCAAAGATAGAATGAAGGTCTCACAACAATCACCACTATTACATAGCTGAACTAAAAATATATCCGTTTAATTTGTCCAGATGTCTTTTTGGTACCTTTTTATTGTGATGTAAAAATAATTAATGTATTAAAAGATCAATTTACTTAATTCTTGAATCCGCTTAATTTTTGAAAAAAAAATCAAAACTTTAACATTTATTTTATAATAATACATTTATTTATATTTCGAAAATTGTATGTAAGATTTCTAATTTATAAATATAGAAAAAACTTCTTTGACTTTTACAATTATCCTTTGTATATTATAATTTTTCCCTTTTTCCCTACGTTAACGAGCACTGAAATCCACTAATTAAATTTCTGTTTGTGATTCACAAAGTATTTATAAAACTTTTATCCATCCAGAAAATGTATTCAAAATAATTTAAAAATATTCAGGGGACCAACATACTCAAGTTGCCCTTTTCTCCCATTACCACGAACAAAAGAAGAAAAGGCTTATAATTCCATTTATTCCTTTACTAAAGCCAAGATATTAATTTGGCTCATTCCTGATTGTAATTAAATTTCTTCCATTTTTTTCCTTAACTTTTATTTTTAATTGAATTGTTTATTTCAAAAATCCAATGAGATAGATGTTTGATAATACCATCTCGACGGGTTTTAGAAATAAAATTATTCAATTACTGTTATTTTTTTATAGGGGGTAGAAGTTATTGCACTAGATGAATGGTAATCCCTATGGGTTTTGTAATTGTGCAAAAGAAGATAACTTCAGTCAACGAACATTAAGTTTTTTATATATCGTCATTTAAAATGAATGAACAAAGCGCTAAAAGTATAACTTGTTATTCTCAAAGAAGAGATAATTTCTGTTCCTATCAAAATCGTTGTAAATAGCATCGCGATAATTAGATTATTATTTTCTATTAGCATTAGATTTTAAATCGAAATCGATTCGATAGCATATTATATATTATTTTCACATACATATTTCAACAACAAAAATAAATAATCGTATAATATAATAAATATTTCATTCACAAAATTATTATTTATAACAAATGGCAAAAATTAAATGGTTACTATCTTTATTGCTCCTCATTTCCTAGTTTGTTCTAAGCCCCTAATCTACAGAAAACAAACAGAAATTATATCAATATAAAAAGTATTCATTAGGGCTGCTTTAAATCCCAATCTACCCATTAAATAGATTAGATATCTGTTGCCAAAAGGGCTGGTTTCATTTGTCTTTTACAAGCTAAAACAACATAGAATTCAGGATCATTTTATGGGAGGGTATTTTTACGACCAACAACGTGAAGAGATTTATTTTAGTGTCGTAAAGATGCCAATTCGGAATTTTTTTTTAAACTGTTAAACGATCATTAGGATTTAAATTGCATTCTAAGAATCCATACTGTGCTAAACGTAGTAAAGGAGTGGTAAACTATATGCAGTTACAAAATAAAATAGCATATAACTCTTATAGTTTGATTTAATGTAAATTAGATTTTTTTTATTTCTTTAAGCATTTAAAACTATAGGGGGAACCAGTCAATCTTTTCCAGCTTTGGCTTGTTAATTTTTTAAACATCATTTATTAGTTTGCAAGTGTAGTTTATTTATATTGAATTCAGTATAGCACAATATTTATCATTATTATTCGAAAGTATTGGCTGTAAAATTGAAAAAAATAATATTGCGTACCTTTATGATTTCCTATATTTTCTGCTTTTTAAAGCATATATAGAAAGCTCAAATTTGTTTGCTCCAATTGTCAAAAAAATGCTTTCATCAGGTTTCTTAAGATCTTTCACACTTAATGGCATAGTCATTATACAGATCAGCATAGTTTGTAGTGAAAGTATTAAATTTTCAGAATTTTATAGCGATGGATTGTTTACCATATAAATTTTATTCGATAAACACCGAACCCAAGACCAGATAAGATCAAGTGTGTCAAAGCCAATGTACCACTCACACTATACTTGACATAGGAAATTCAATCCTGAAGTTTTACGATAAAAAGAGCTTTCAAATAGCAATTACTACAGGAAGCAAAGTCCAAAAGCTGCAACTTCCACGAATGTTCTATTCTTCTACCTTCCAACGGGTCATTGAGAATTGCCATTAGAGGAAATATTCTCGGAACGTCCCCCAGTGGTGTGCTTCCGTAACTGGAGAATTTTTGGGAATCATTATCTCCTTATTGTACTATTCCACAAAACGTTTCCGAAACCGCTTTTCCGTAGCACTGAATTCGGTTAGAAATTGATCTCTTGGAATGAAATGTAATTTCCTGGTTTGCTGGGATTGTAATTTTTTTTGTTTGAAACTAGAAAGTCATGTAACGGATACGAGTGTTTTAGAATTTTTGTCAAGTTACTGCATGGCGTAGAAGTTATGTAGGAAGTTATTAATTTCGAATGGATACATTTAATTGTAAAATTTCGTATGCATTTTGTTCAAAGAATTGACATGGGTTCTTTATATAAATTTAACAGTATACTTAAGTTACAAAATAAGTTTTATATAAATCAAAATATAAGTTTTATACAATCAATTAAATTTATTCTGAAGATTGGTTATAATTGATTAATTTATTTAAAGTTAATTATTTTCCTTTTTTAGTGAAGATTTCATTTTCAATAATTTACCTTCGCCTAATAACAATGCATTATATTGTGTGCGTATTTAGCTAATTTTACCATTTGATTTTTTTTTTAAAATTAACCAAAAAAATCGAAGACTAGCAAAAATCTTTTATTTTTGGCATAGAAAGGACGACACAAATACATAGACAAATAACAACATTTATTGACAAACACAAATATTCATGCTTTACCGGGATTCGAACACGAACCCGGAAGCTTCAAGGGCTAGCTCCCTAACCGTTGTGCTACCGGGACGGCAACTTTTATGCATTAGCCTTTATGTTTTTTCTGCATTCATAGTAACAATGTTTTTTAGAGCATACGACATCAAATTCCACAAAATTGACATGTCCCTCAGCAACTATTAAACATATTTTTTCCAAATTACTTGCTAAACATGATTTTTAATAAGCATTTATTTAAAAAATGTTTAGATGAATATACTTTCTGTGGAATTTGCTTGGGATCCAGTTGGTTAAAGGAAAATTTTCAGCCAACACTATAACAGGAACATATATTTTAATAACTTTTTTCCTTATAAACTGAAGGGGCCATTTAAATATAGATTTTAGGATATTTGCACACAATTATACGCAGGGGAAATTTTTTTGTAAAAATACATATACGTATCTTAAAGGCGAAAACAGGTATCCATATGATTCTTGCTTTCAAATGTAATAAGCACGAATACCTAAAAGATATTTCGGTATTTGTTTGAAATAATTAAATGTGAAGGGGTAATACATTTAGCAAAATTTTCCATAGCAAAGTTGAAAACTTATTTTTTATGAAAAATTTTCTGTTTCTTTTGGAAAGAAATTTTTACACGTGTACCGATTTGATGTCTATAGAAGTTCGGAAAATAATCATGGATCTCCAGAGAAGCTCTGAAACATCTCGAAGTGCCGTTTTGCCGACTTTCGTTTTAGGGTTCCAAGTGGTTCCAGATAGATTTCTTCATCTGCGGCACTCGGAGCAGTAACGTTAATCTATCCATTCACGTGCAAGTCTGAGAAAGCTTCTCTGGGTTTGTAAGTTCCAAAGTCAGAGGGTTGACACTGATTGGAATAGCTTTATAGGCCCTACAGGCAACGTTCTTCAGTGAGGTTTTCTCTGTTTTAATAAAAGCTCTAAGAAGACTTAGTTGTTAAATATTTAATTTACTCTTAAAAATACATATTACCCAAAAGTACGCAAGATATTAAATTAATCCATCGACCCATATTTTTTGTGTATATTCATAACTAAGCTAATTAAGATCTATAGCAATATAATTTTTGCTTTCTACTTAACTTACGCTTAGATTCTTTCAATTAATAAGAATAATAAATGAAATTTTCTCAAGCTAAAAGTTCCTAATTATTCCCCCGCCACCATAAGGATATTTATTACAACCCTAATGTTACTTTCACTTCCTGCGCGCCCTTTCAACGCACCCATCAAATGAAGTGTGCGAATTAATTTTGTGAAACTTATATTCTTTTCTTTTTCAATTTTTGTCTCTGAGCTGGCGTTTCCGGCGAATGACTTGCAATTATCTTCCGCGAATCTTTTTTTCCCCGTAATTTACTCTTCAAGCATTCATAACAAGCCATTCTGGAATATTGTTTTTGCTGGATCGCTCGCTTCTGCTGTCATTCCCGAACGGCGAAACTTTCATTTATTACTTTTTGACGAAAAATTATATTTTGCTAATATTTGCATTATCCAAAATCAATGCTGCTTCATTGTTTCAAGAAAATGAATTTCGAAGTATGTTTTATCAGTATAGTTTTATTTTTTATTTATTTATAAAATGACTCTGTTAAAGATTATAACACGTTTTATTTATAAGTTTATAGATTTTTTTTTCAAAAGCTCAGTAAAATGTAATATAACATCTTTATAAATTGGGTAACTTCTTAAAAACATTTTTTCACGGCTTCAGGTTTGTCAAAGTAAATAAAAGATAAATATTTGTATATTGGAAAAGTATTGATTTTTGGGGGGAGGGGAGGGCTAAGGAATTTTATAATAATTGTTTTCATAAACATTTAAAAGTAATTTTAATTTTAAATGTTGTACTGTAGGGATTTTTTCCTAGGGAAAATCTGAAATCTTTTTTCCACAACAAATAAATTGAAGTTGCACTACTTTGCTATTTACGCATAAGACTGTTGGTATTATTGGAAAAATATATGCCCTTCATATAAAACCCAATGAATAGTAGCACAATTAAAAATGTTAAAATGTATTTATTAAAAAAATATAGTTTTATAGTTTTAAAACGAGTTCTTTAGTCATTTGTCCCAGTCTTATAGAGGTGTAATACACTAGTTTTGAAATAGCAACTTTTGCGAAATTATAACTATGCCGTGCTAGCAATTTTTTCACCAGGAATTAAAATCGTAAATATAGCAAAATAAAGGGAAAATTATCGAATAAAGGCCAGCCGATTATTCGATAATTAAATAATATGGATTAAAAATAGCAAATATTTTCTAGTTAAATAAAATCTCAATTTCCCCAAATTATATTTTGGGAAAATTACGACTTAAAAAAAATTAATAATTAAATAGCCGGTTGATATTTCCCATTAAAATTAGTACCATTTTGTTGTTTTGAATATTGAACAAAATCCTCATACTTAGTGGTAAAAATGCTAACTTCTCAATTCAATACTTTCGCAGAGGTTGCGATTTCAAAATCCATGCTTTAGCTCTATGGAGTTGAGAATGTCTCTCAACTTACTCCTTAGGACACTCGAATTTGAAGTCAAATTTATTTTTACCCGGAATCCCCTCGCAACCTTAGTAGAAATTAATCTCATAAATGGTTAAATAAAGTCTCTTTTCCAACTCTATTTTAATCATTTAATCCTGAATTCATCGAATTACACATTTGGTTTAATTTACAACATAAAACGTATCGCACAAGGCTCAGGATATACTTAATCCTTCTAACGCTTTTATTCTAGCTTTTCACAAAAGGAAGGTACTGAATACTTGTTAATAACATACAGGAGCTGAATAGAATCATCAGGGAGTCAAATTGATTCAATAAGCTACAAACTCTGGAGAACTAGGAGATATAATTCCTGCTTGAAAGCGCTTTTTAAAAGCCGAATGAAATTATTCCGTTTCCTCTGAAAGTGAATTTCCGAATGTGGGGTTCTGTGAATCCGGGGAAGAGGGAAAAAAAATCCTTTGCGTTCATCAGCGGGGCATCCGCAACAAGGGCCGCTTTTAATGGCGACCTTAATTGGTTCAGCCTTTCAACAGTCAAAGGAATGGTGGAGCGCTGAAGTTCTTTATGTTAAACAGTTCTTCGCTACACCTGTCCTAGTGTCTTTTTAACCCTTTCAGTCCCAAAAATTTACAACACTACAGAAACATCTGGTATTCACAAAATAAGCTTATTTTAGGTCAAATATACGAATTCCATAAGAAAAAAATCCATTAAAAATTTTTATATGGTTTTTGAAACAATGCCAAAATTCTCTAACAGTGGAAAACAACAAAATAAAAAAATATATATTACCTAAAAACACTGAGTTATATATTTTAAGGTATCTGACCATATTATTAAAAAAATAAGTAATTATTTTAACCGAAATAGTTTAAATTGTGTTTTAAATATATGGAACTGAAGTGAACTTATCGAAAATCAGGAGAAACGCTTGTTGACTATTTTCTAAATAAAAAAAAATAGTAGTTCTGACTTCTATTGAGATTAAAGTAAAATTTTATCTGATAGAACAAAGCGTGAAGAATCGAATGACGTGTGTTTGGATGTCATAGCGGGACATAAACATTTTGAAAAAAATATTGAAAGTGATGATGCCAAATGGCATCACTGGGACTGAAAGGGTTAATAACTTAAAGTTTGATTTATTTTGCTTTTCGCTCTGAAGAAACTTATGTATTCAATACTATAATGTACAAAATGGAAAAAATAGTTATCTCTTCTTTAAATTGAATGTTAAATTATAGTACATTAATTATTAATTTGTAAATGAGCAATCTAATGTCAATATGCTGGCAAATTTCTTTAATTTCGCGGACAGGTGCACATTAAATATACACTCTTAAAACGAACGAGCGATTTTAACTCAGTCTGATTAATTTTCACTCCTCCAGTCTGGAAAATGCACTTCTCCTTTTGGAGTGGATCCTTTGTGTGTTAAACCTCCGACAGGATCACTCCAAACGAGTGATTTTTAACTCAGTTTAAGCTAATATTCATTCCTTTCCAGTGTCGAAAATGCACTTCTCCAACTGGAGTGGATTTCACTCTTGTTTTAGGAGTGTACCTGACATAATGAGCATTAAAAAGTGTTTAAGTATTTTAATACAATATTTTAGTTTATTTATAAGCCAGCTAGAAAAGAGCGCTATTGTTTCTTTAACTTTATTGAATCAAAAGGGTAGGGGGGATCTTGCACACGAGCTGACGAGTAAATTAACTTAAATTTAAACATTCTCTCCTTTCACGACACGGGAACATTGTGGAATTACTAGAAGCACGCTCCTTCGAGGGTTTTGTTGAATTTCACCAAATTGTTTTAGTTTGACAAAAAATTAACCTAGGTGTCCTGAACTGGTAGCAAAGGAATTCGTAAATGGAAATTATTATAGCTAAAAGTTTATCGTTATGGAAAACTGTGATTTATACAAACATAGAATTTTTTGCTTCACATAATTACACCAATTTGTATTTTAGTTACACTCTTAAAACAAAAGAGCGAATTCCACTCCAGTTGGAGAAGTGCATTTTCGACACTGGAAAGGAGTGAATATTATCTCAGACTGAGTTAAAATCACTCGTTTGGAGTGATCCTGTCGGAGGTTTAACACACAAAGGATCCACTCCAAAAGGAGAAGTGCATTTTCCAGACTGGAGGAGTGAAAATCAATCAGACTGAGTTAAAATCGCTCGTTCGTTTTAAGAGTGTACTCGTTTTAAAGTGTTGGTACACATTTAAATCCTAACTTGGAAAAGGGGCTCAGTCGGTTAGGCACTCGTCTAGCATGCGAAAGGTCCGGGAATCGCCAAATTACTGCCGACCTATAAACGGCCCGTGCAGCCAAAAATGTCCGATGAATAATACCCCGTGTAGGGGAGTGCACGTTTAATATCCTTCAAAGTCCTAACGCCGCGTACGATGTCGCCCTTAACGGCTGCGTTGGGTGCCTATTCAGGTGTCGGCTCGTCACTTGACGACTGTGGTTCTAAAATACGACGCCCATAGCCAATAGCCCTCGTGTAGCTCTAGTGCGACGATAATTCAAACCTAACCAAACTTGGCAAAAGTATCATTTTAAAGTTTTGTCAAACAACGCGTCCAAATGGCGACGCGGGACGTTAATTGGCATCGTGAGTTTTCAACAATTTGTAAAACGCATCGAAGTGGTCATTAGTTAACTATTGGAGCGTACTTGCTATTAATACGAATTCTTGATAGGAATAGGGGCAGGTAATTGGACAGCGCACGAGAGGGTCAGAAGAATGCTTTCGTAATTTGAGGCTAATAATAGCTTCCGCCGGCGACAAAGTTTAATTTGACATTAATTATACATCTCTGGAAATGAGTGCTTGTCTCTTTGGGGTTGTTCATTTGTTTTGTAAATGCATGGAATATCTTGCTAAAATGCGTGCATTAGTGTCGAAACTAATTTAATTTCAAGTTTTTCCTCCTTAAGGGTTTGGCTAAGGTAAGATAATGGAATAAAATGATTGCTATAGAAAACTTAAGGGAAGATGAAAAGGGTAAATAGGTTAATGGAAAGTAAAATGTTATTTGATATTATATGCTCAACAATTTAATGCTATAGTTTCATTTAAGGAAACTTCCTTCTGTGTACTTTTATTCTAAATAATGCAGAAGATTAAAAAATGTTTTGATGATATATTTTACACTTGAGTTTGATTTTTTCAATTTCATTTTGACAAATGTTGCAATAAAGAACTTTGGTTTATAAATTCAAAATAACCTAATATTTTGTCAAAATTTAGAAATAAAACGTTAAATTTATATGAAATATTAATTGTACCATATTTAGCTGTGTAATTGGCAAATTTTCTTCTTAAACACTTGAAAATAATTAAAATTTCCAATGAATGATGATACAAGGTGGCTTACTAACAGTTTTATAAAACAATTACATTATATAAAAGCTTGGGTGTTAATCAATTAGAATAAATAGTTGGAAAAAATATATAGTTAAATTTAAAAATTTATCTTTCAACTGTCTTAATAAGTAGTTAAAAAATGTATTATATTTTTCAAATATTATAACACATGAAAAAATTATGTTTGTTAAGATTTTATAACTCCTATATTCGAGAATTTTAGGGATGAAAATTATTGTGCAGCTTATACGTATTTAATCGTAATATAAGGCAGAATATAATCTGAACAGACATAATTAAGGTCATTATAAAATAGTCAAGGGTGGCAATTATGAAAATACGTTTATTTTACCATAACTAAACACTCAATGTATATGAACCTACAAACTTCCCCTATTATTTACTTTAAACGTCACAATACCTGCGTAATGAATCCTGCCTCCAGGCCCCAAACGGCACGAAAATGTTCATTAGCAACAACTCTGAACTTGGAGTAATTAAAGGCCCCCGCGCACCCCTATTAACCTTTCCGCAAACGGGCCCTGTTGCGGTTCTCCTCTCGTAATAACCCCTTTCGGCATCATCCCATAACTACCTCTAAATGAAGTTCAGAATCCATGTGTGTTATTGGTGTGAAATGGATACATGAGGTTCTTGTTATTTTTCGGATGTTTAGCCTAAAAGGCAGCCTCGGGAGGACACTCAGAAAAACTTATGTTGGCTAGAATCCTAAGAAAATTTCTGCTTATATCAGTTACTACAAGTTGCAAACAATACAAACAAAATTGTGTTGCAATTGAAAATTGCCTGGTTGGCATTAAATTGGATTTAAAAAAATAGTACGCATGTATTCTTCCGAAATGTAGTTTATCATCTGCTCTTAAATGTTTATAGCTATCTAAAGCTTAAAAAACGTATAAATTAAGGTACTGTAAAATGAATGTTATAATTTTATTATCATACTTAAGTAAACAATAGATTTTACAGTTTTATGGGAATCTCGCATGGATATAAAGAGTATTTTCTCGCTATAATGTTGTTAATGTTGTTTATATATCCTCAACACAACTCTTGTATTGGAACAGCACAATATTGTAACGCTTCTATTTTTACACATGACTTGTGCTTCACTTGTGCTGTGAGTTCTGGATCCTATTCGATCTTAGATTGTATGAAAACAACCGGCGGTTTCTTATTTAGTGGTTGACCACATCTTACGTTAATATATCCAGGTTTACGAAGTTAAGTTACTGTTCACTGCCGTCCGATATCCCGAAGCCGTGTACAGGAACTCTAAAGAGTGTAATTAGGAAATACTCCAAAAATCGATTGACTAAATCCAATTGCTAATCTAATTGCAGAAATATGAGTAGCATTGAGACATCTAGAGCAATCTCAATCATATTTAGAATGTGCGTATAATTAGCCATATTAGGGAAATCCAATTCGAGATGGGGTTCGGGTTGTTGAAATAATCAAGTATTTATTTTGTTGTAATTGATATTAAAATGGCGTCTCGGATATCACTCTGGCTTAGAAGAGGTTTAGAAGATAAGCCGCAAAGTAAAGTGGTTAGATTAGTTAATAATTACCCCATAAGTGTAATAACATTAAATTGTAAATTTTGATAGTTTTCTTCCCAAAATTTAGATTGAAATTAAACGTTTGACTAACTATACAATTTTATTGAATAACTTTTAATTTTCTATTTGAACTAATGGTGTTGCGTGCAGTTTTACTTAAGTTAGTACAATGTTGGGCAAAAAGTAGCCCAGCTGGAAACAATAGTAATAATGCAAACTGATAACGAGTTTAAAGTATGCGAGTATGCGTTGCAGATTGTCAAACTAGCGATGAAAAGGTACGTAAGCATTTTCTTAATAAAAAAATATCGTTAACCTTTTAACTAGGAAAATGTTACATTATCAGTCTCTTCAAAAACATTTTTAATAATTTTCGCTTGCCTCATTTTTCCTTGTAAGTACGGGTATTAACGGGGACTTGTGTGATAGCCTTAATGAGAGTGACAATAAATCGTTAGTAGAGAAAACAAATCCATTAATGATGCTTTTATTTTGTACTATTATTTTCTCGTCGTTAAATTGTTCAGTATAACGGTTGTTAAATAACAGAATTTAAATTCGCTAACACCCTCCCACCGAAAGGGGCTGGTCGAACCTCATTTTGTGGAGAATAAAGGAAGTCTATTATGCGGATTCACGCCGGAATACATTTCACATTTAATACGGGCCCACTTATCGAGAGCCCAACGAGAGGAGGCGCATTAATATTTGAGATAAAAGGGGCGATCTCCGGTCTGCATTATTATGGCTGTGTGGACCGGCTGCTACCGAAATCGGCACCTATCTATATGTCTGCACCTATCTCGGAAGTAAACTGTCCTATGTGCTGTACTTGGGGTATGGATCGGAGTACAGTGTCCTTCTGAGGTACGGTTATGGTATTGGATAGGGTTCAGATTAAAGGTATGATAACCAATCGGTTTTGTAAGTAGGGGTATTAACGGGACTTGTGTGAGAGCCTTAATGAGAGTGATAATAAAGACAGTGAGTGCCTGTTAAATGTTTTGGTGTGCATTATCTTTAAAAATATATTCTAGTGCTTAGAGAGCACTTGAGATTATATTG
The DNA here is from genome assembly GCA_023701765.1 of Hylyphantes graminicola. Taxonomy (NCBI): domain Eukaryota; kingdom Metazoa; phylum Arthropoda; class Arachnida; order Araneae; family Linyphiidae; genus Hylyphantes; species Hylyphantes graminicola. Next base: position 38,635,436 of record CM043111.1, read on the forward strand.
TAGTGTATGTAAAGGGATATGATTAGCAAATTGGTTTGAAATTTTATTCTAGAAAATGGTAATTAAACATCGATGTACTTAAGCTCAGTATCAACATTACAATATAAAACAACAAGTTATAGTGTTTAGTAATCGGTAGTCTGCTCTATCTACTTAAATTAAAATAAAAAAGCTTTTCGTTCATGTAACCGATGTATATTATAGCATTTATTTCACCATTAACATAAGCTGGCTAGCTAGACATTTAATCTTAAAGTACACTTTGTATTTTGAATGTTCCAATAACTTAACAACTCTTCACCTAATATACAACTTATGCTTTTTCCTGTCTAAGAAAGAGCATTTAACACTTTGGCTGCGGCGATAACGATGGAAAATGTTCATCGATAGAGGCTGATGTGAAGTAGAAGAACATACTGTTTTTAAAACCAGTTCGTTACCATGGAAATAAACTAACTCTTCTTCATTTTCGAAAAAGTAAAAATCTTAGTTTGAGATCGCAAAATTACAAGGTTAGGTTGAATTAACGTCGCTAACTGAAGCTACACGGCAGCTAGTCAAAAAAATACGAGGAAATGTTCCTGGACTTCTCCAACCAGATAATCACCTGTTACTAATTATTGAATTGAAAGCCAATAACCAGACTCGTTTCAATGATTATTTTTTTGACTATGAATTATCAATAAATTTTCCTAATTCTTATTTTTGGGGGGTTTTTTAATAAAAAAAAGTAATAGACTAGTTGCCTTTTTTTATAGCTAGATAGTTGAAGAGGGGAATTGCAAAACTATCCTGTCTGTAGTGTAATTCGACGTTTGTAAAAAGTGATTATCACTACAACTTTTAACATTAAATGAAAAAAATTGTGGAATAGTTGATCGACACCCATTATAACTAAATAATATAATGTACTTGATTTAAATTGAATATTTTTTTAATTAAAAATCTTTTGATCTCCTCTTAAATCGTGACTTACACTACAGTTACGTGTGTAACCACTAGACCACCATGTTTATCAAGTAATCAAACGAACTTGAACTCTTAAGAACGGTTGGCGAAATAGCACTACGAATTTTATCAGAATGTGCTGTTATCGATGAATCGGAACCACGAGACGCGCTCGCGCGTCCTCAGCATCCGACGTGTTAATGAAAAATTCTTTTAAAGACTGAATAATTGCAAAAAAATTTTTACTAAGAGCAACAGTCCACATAATTTTTCTTTGGTATATTTTAAGCCTAATAATTTTTTAACAGTTTATAATTTATTGTTTTCGTTTTTTAGTAAATATTTCTAAAGAAAAAACAACAATTTTAAAGTATAAACATTAAAATATTTTTATTTCAAAATTTTAGTAAATAATTTAAATATTAAAGCTATTAAGTATTATTTCTACACTTTCATATTTAAAAACAAACCAGTGCCAGTATTTTAATCAATTATCAACGAAATATTTATTTTCAACTTGGAATTTCAATGTTAAATTAAAATACCAGCAGAAAAGCTTATTAATACATACCTGTAGTATACATTTTAATGTACAATTCATTTACCGTTCTTTACTTTTAAGCTTTTAAACACTTCAAATTTTAAAACCTTTTCAATTACTTAAAACGCTATTTCATCAACATTTGCCCGTCTTTTTTTCGTTATCTTTCCAAAACAATGTTTGCTAATGTAATTTTCAAATATTTTTTTAAGTTGTCGTCACCATAATCAGATAATTTATCACTTTTAAAATTTAAGATAATGGTTTTCGGGATGATGAATGCCCAGAAAGTAAAACACCAACGTTTCCGATCGATCACTGACACTCCCTATAAAGTGAAATGTTTATTTTCATGGCGAATTAATTTGCACATGTGAATTTTCTGCGAAATGTACATTTTACTTTAGCAAGTTGTTCTTGTTTCATGTCTAAAGCCAAGGGACTCATTCATTCTGTGATGATTATCACTGGTGACGAAGTTTGTAAGTGGCATTTCATTTATCATGTGGAAAAGCACTCATTTACTTTGTTTAGAACGTGTTTTTACTACTTGAGTGTGGAAAATTTAAAAAATATTCTTGTTGAATTTTCTGTGTAGTTTTAATTATGTTTTGTTTTTACATACCCCTTTAAAATTTTTGAAAGAAATTAATTACACGGAATTCTGCTTCTTTGCATAATTAATTTTTGGACGTTTTCTGTCGACTGTGTAACATAAATTAACAACCGTTAAAATATGTTACGCAATTACTTTAAAAATGGATTATGCAAGTTGGTGTTGTATAAAATATGTTCTAACTTCATATACATCAACATAAAGCAGTAAATAATTTTTGAAATATGCATATTTATGTCATTTAAGAAATAAGTTTTCAGTGAATGTTAAATAAAAAAAGCTTTTTTATTATTCGTAAATACTTTTTTAAAAAAAATCAAAGAAAATATTAATTGATTTATATAGCGGCAAAAAGTTTTATGAATAGTTAATGAAAGTTGTACAAAAAATGTTTGAAGTACCAGACTATTTGTAGAAACAGTTTTGGATTATCTTGTTAGAAGGATTCATTTGGAGAAATCTAACTTTTAGCCTATAAAACTTAGTATGGGTCCAATATAGATTTCCTAAGGTAGTTTCTCCCCAAAAAACCAATACTTTAAAGAAAAAAATTGATGATAGGACGTAGCGATAAAAGTTTCTAAGGTCCTTAAGGCTAAAAAGGAAAGGAGGAAAAAACTTATGTCTTGATGTTTCCCACCATCTGATCCACAACAGCAAAAATTCAAACCAATCCCAGATATTGGCAGTAATCGGTCAAAGCATTTCTATGGAGCCTCGGAACGCTTAGTAATTTTTTCTATATACTAAAGATCCTTGCACTGAGAGCCGGATCAGTTTTCCTAATCCGGCAAGATACAGGTTTTCTATTTGTAGAAGGAGGATTGGGGCAGGGGGATCCGGTAAGATTGATTGGTCGACAGTGCTTTCACTAGATAGGTGGCTTAGTTCGCCGATAGGTAAGCCGGGAACGTTTCTGTTGACTTTTAAGAAGCAGATGGCTTTGGCTGAAAGGTTTTCCTTCTACTGAATATTTTCTCCTGTAAAGCTTAGATTTTTATGTAATGACTAATTTTAGAAAATACCTGTTATATTGAAATTCGTACTAATTAAAGGATTATAAACACAAAGGAATTTTTAATTATGTATATCTTAAATTTTAAGTAGTATGTAAAATTTCCAATGGTGAAATTATTTAGAATTAAGACACTGTGAGCTAGCCATTAGTTTTTACAATCCCAAACTAACTTAATGCAATTATAAATTATTATTTTCTACAACCAAATTTACTTGTATATTAAATTTTTATTTCACTAAAAAAATATTTCTTCAGTAAATCAAGTTCTATAACTTGACAGCGCCACCTCAAAATTATACCGCTTAAAGGAAATATATCATTTGAACTTATCAATAGTAAACGTTGGAAATAAATAAACCCAAGAACATTTTACATTTCTAATTCTGTTCATTTTATATATTATGTATGTGAATATAAAAAAAATATTTTCGATTAAGATATTGAAGAAAATTTTTGAAATAAAGTTCTTCTGTAATAATTGATGGTTATTCTTAGCTCGAGCTAAGTTTTAAATATATTTATTTTACATTATCGGCACCCACTATATTACATTTTGAAGAAAAAAACTTACTAACATTCAGTTAAGCTTTAAAAATGTATGCGTTTTCTCTGCAGAGTTATTGCAAATTATATATGCCGGAGTTTAAAAGTTCAGAACTAAGCCCACTAATTATCTTCTTTTTTTTTAATTTTTAATATATAGGGAACGAGTGAAAGTTTAACACCTAGAATAATAAACATTACCTTTTAAACGTGAAAACTTAAACAAATACTATATTTTAATTAAAATCTTTGCTGAATTTTTAAATTTTTGCCACACTTATTTAAAAAAAATAGAAGTAAGAAATGAAAAGATTTACCCTGAACAATTCGTCGTCATTTAGTGGTAGGTATATCAGCACGGCATATTTTAGTATTTTTTTCAAAGAGAGCATTAAATCGGCTCTTCATCTTTTGGACAGTTTAATATCCGGTTGAGTTCATCTGTACACTGTTAAAAAAAACCTGAATTTTACGTACATATTTCTGTGATTATTTTCGGGAATTTACGGAAAGATTGCGTTTCTTTCACAAACAGACGGTTTGTCTGAAATACACAGCTTGTTTCCGTTTTCCTTAAACGCTTGACAAGTGAAAACGGAAAAACACCGTATTTCTGATTGCAGAATTTCACTTAAGACCCGTATGAACGTAAATTCTCCATATAACCTCACACCCAACAGCTTTTAGCCTCGACACATCCGCCGACCGACTCAGCCACTTTGTTTTTTGTTTGTTGTTTTGTTTTGACCACATCTGAAGCAAGCAAGAAAGATAAATATACAGGTATGTTCATTTCGTTTAATAAAATAAGATTTTTTTAATGTTTATATTTTCTATCTTCCTTTTCTATCTATAGAATCCAGTTATTGTCTCTTATTTGTTTCTGTAATCTCTATAGTCTTATAATTGACCGTGAGGTGACTCCAGAAATTAATAATTCCGTTTGTTTACCAACACGCGCAACTAAGTCAATTTGATTTAAATGTTTAAAAAAGCTGTCAAATATATGAAATAAACAAAGTTCACAAACAAACAAGTGCACATTATTAAAAAAAATAATGAAATGACTTGAAATTATTACATTTAAATTCGATTGAAAAGCTATAGCCCTCGTGTAGCTTTAGTGCGACGATAATTCAAAACGTAACCTCGATTGAAAAGCACGGTTACGCTATCGCTATAAGCATGGTTTATTTTAAAAACTATGCAAGTATACATAACGCAAATTTTTTTTTTATAAAATAATAAACTTTTGTTGATTTTAATGAATCAATTAGTGATTACGGATGTATGCAAATCACATATTTTGATTCGATTCAGAAGTTACATACACTATTGCCAATGCTCTTTGTTTTGAAAAGTCTGCACACACAATTTCCGATTAAATGCAAACTTTCCAACACATTCAAAATTTAGGAATTGCAAGTGTCCGCAAAACGCTATTTTAGTGTTTATTTAGATGTAGCTGCTAAGTGATATCTCATTTTCGGCTCACCGTCTATAACTTCATGTCGGTGATATTCAAAAGCAATAGTTATCAGCTTTTACTAGAATACTAATTATAAAATTGTATTTTATTACTAAAATACTATTAAATTGCATTAAAGTTATTATTTTATACTAAATACTATTATAAAATTGTATTTTTAGTAATGATATACATTATTCAAGAACACTTCTGTTTTGTTTCTACTATTAAAAAAATATTTTCAGTGTATTCTTAAGACTGTGTTGAGATATATGGATAAATCAATTAATTAAAGGTACTGTAAGATTCATGCTTTGTCTGCCACCTCCACCTCTTCACAAAAAGAGAAAAGGCGTTTTTAACTCTGATATTAAATTATTACGGTCATACTATGGAAAACTTGCTCGAAAAAAAAAGCCTAAAATTGACAAATTGTTTAATTTTAAAAGGACTTAAGAAGTATTTGCCTGGTTTACGCCTGATTAACAGTTGCTTCTATACATTAGATCTATTCATTTAAAATTGGATTCATGTATATTAATATATTTTTTTTAGGTGCTTGTTTATCATAAATCTCCAAAGAGGGTCAAAAGTTCGGAAAAAGAAGAAAACTAAATCTGTAGTTCCTGCATAAATTTTTAAATTAGTTGAGAATTTGAGAACCATATCAGTCTTTTTCAATTGTGAAAGAAAAATAAAACCTGATTATATTCTGTAATTCTTTTGTTATTCATATCTTGTTAAATTGTATCAGTGGTGTATCCAGGGGGGGGGGGGGGGGGGGAGGGATAATTCTCGTCCCCATGTACTAAAACATGTTGTTGTTGTTTTACTATCAGAGACTATACAAATTTATGTATGTATAGTACAAATGCAAACACTTAATGATTTATTGTTTTTGACTAAAAATTTTACTGTCTCAAAGAGTCTCTCTATTAAGGGGTGTTCAACCCCTGAGACACCTGACTCATTATCCCCTACCCATGATTTCGCCCTGGATATGCTACTGAAAAGTACAATACCATTTTTGAGCCACAGAACAACACCAAATATATACATTATAAAAAATATGTCAGAAAAATTATCAAAATTGGAAAAATTAGAAACATTTTTCTGCCATATTAAAATTGTTTTAAAAATATGAAGAGTGGTAATTTTTTAATTTCAAAAATTTAAACAATTTCCTTTTTATTCAGATTATATACCAAATATAGTTTTAAAAATATTAAAGGATTAGATTGCATTAGTTTTGAATAGATTTAAGGTTTAAGTATGAAGACATTATTTGCTTACGTTTTATATAACAAACAGGATGCATATTTAATTTCCCTGTTTCACCTGTTAAATTTCCCTATGGTAATATTTATAACAATATATATAAATGGATAAATTTAAAATGATGGTTAAATAGTATATAGAAACAAAATTGACAAGAAAAAAGCAAAAATGTCTTGGAATTAACTAGAAAATATACTATGTAAGTTTTCTGAATTTAGAGAGAAATGCAAATTAGAAATTCATGAAATTAACAAAGAAACAGCTAAATAAAAATTCCTGAAATTAACAGAATATTTCTAAAACGGTAAATCCTGAAATTAACGGAGAAATTCAAAAATGGAAGATCCTGAAATTAACGGAGAAATTCAGAAATTTAAGATCCTGAAATTAACGGAGAAATTCCAAAATGGAAGACCCTGAAATTAACGAAAGAATTCCGAAATGGAAGTTCCTGAAAATAATGGAAAAATTCCAAAACGGAAGATCCTAGTATTAACGGAAAATTCCCGGCAACTTGCTGCCAGTAGTTTTTCCGTTAATTCAAGGAATTTTTTTTAACAGTGTACTCTAGTGCTGAGTAGTTAGGAGAGTAATATTTTATTCCTTTTTTAAGAGTGTAAAGGTAGAGATAAATTAAAAAATTTATAGCAGTCTGTTTAATTGTTAGGTTTAACAAAGCACTTCAATGCATGATTTCGACTAAATTTGGACTTGCAAATATTTTTTGTTTGGTTATATATCTCAATATAAATAAGCGTAATTTATTGAAATGAACAAAATTGATGCAGCTCTGCATTTTCCACATTATGACAGTTCTAAGCACGATATTTAGAAAGCTGAGTAAAATGTTAATTTAAACATAACAGACAATGTTTATACGAAAACATTTTTTAATATTATTCTAACAAAACAAATTTTATTAAAATGTGATTAAAATGGAGTTTTATAAATGTTAGTGACTTTGGTGGAACCTGCAAAAAAATTAGTCAGGTTACAGCACACGTGCTGGAAAACAAGATGCCAACACGCGTGGTGCATTTTATTTCATTGCTGTAAAATAACTTTGTTTAATTTTCAAGTGTTGTATTTTTGAAATTATACATTTTCATGTTTTGCATTATTTTTATAATAGCCCTCGTGTAGCTCTAGTGCGACGATAATTCAAACCAAACCAAACCAAACCAAAGCATTATTTTTACTGCATCCTGTAATCCAGTGTAGAAGCATTTTTTTTTTCACCAAACTGTAGCATTAGTTATTGTAATTTTGTGTTGCTTTTCTGTGTAATATTATTTTCAATCCTGCAATATGGTATTTGTTTAACTTTAATAATTCATGTAGATTTTGAGTATGCAAAATAATATAGATATCATTTTAAAAGCAATTTAAGTATACAAGTTAGTACGACAAAACGGAAAATGCATTTTCAAGAATGACAAGAAAAAAAGGAGAAATGTGTACATCTCAGAAAACTAAAAAGTTGGAGTTGTGGAGATGTTATTAAAATAAAATAGACATTTTTAATGCATAGATGGAGCAAATTTTTATGAGAAAATTTTTGGAAATAACAATGTTTAATCTTCCTTCATAATTTTTTACTTTTGTTTAATTTGTTTACATTTGTTTTATTCATGTAGAATTAAAAATGCGACAGATTAAAAAAGAAGTTAACTTGTTGTTAAATGTTATTGTTATTTTATTTAACATTTATTGGCGGGAAGGGGGAGGGGGGCATTTTATATTTCTTTTTAAAACAAAATAAAATTGAAGAAAAGGAATTTCAACTAGTCACATCCTATTCTACATTACTATTATTAATTACTGACGTTATTAATTACTTTCTCATTTTAAAATACACAGACATTCTGTTGGGTGAAATATATTTGGATACCTTGTGAGTATATGCAATGAAAAATAATTGGAATAAATGTCGTTAAATAAAATGTTATTGCATGATAACTTTTAAGGGACACAGTAAAGAGTGAGACTCAAATTGAAATACAATAGTTTTTTGCCTGGTAAAAAAATTATATTATATGAAATATGTAATTATATTAAGTTAGAATATTTTTTTTAATATCAGTTATTTATAATTCACAAATGTATATTATATACTACAATGTATGCAAAACAAAAAAAATACTTAAAATCAATGTCTTTGAAGGTATTTAGCGGAATAGAAATTACATTTTATTAAATTTGCGACGCTGCGTACGATGTTCCAAAAATTTTGCTTTGGGTGCTTACTCGGTTGTCGGCTAGTCACTTGAATGTGATTCTAAATTATGACGCCCTCCGCCAATTTCAATAGTGGGGTGATAATTCAAATCCTCAATTCCACGGAAACTTCTTAAGACTTCAGAATTGATTATCTAATAATTTTTTTAAAAAATGTCAGATGGGAAAAATCTGTGACACGAGTTTTGGTAGAATGGATGCTACGTTGACAACTTAACTCTGACTTTGGTCTGCTCTCTATACACATTGTCAGTTTAATATGTATACAATTAAATTTAATATTAAAACTAGCATATAAATCCGAAACTTTGCAATTGCTTTAATATCGCGGTCTAGGACACACGATCATAGTCTTAATCAAGTGACTTTTGTAGTTGGCAGTTTAGTCTTACCAATGGACAGCCTGCTTAATTTAATCGGAACTAAAATAACAATATTGTTGTCATCTCACAATTAAAACTGAAAATCGTTATGCAAAATTATTTAATAGCTTTACATATGCAGTGTAAGTACCTCTTATCCCAATATCTGGTAACATACTGATTAAAATTATAGTGTCAAATTCTCTACAATGTCTCATCAGAATGACTAATATATGAACAATGTCTACGCATCTGCTTCTGCAAATGCAGTTCAAATCTCCAATATCGTCTCGATTCATCTTCTGTCAATCTCTGAGACCTTAACAATATGCCAACTCTGGTTCAATAGTAATTACTCCTCGCAGCTTTGGGCATTCGTATATTATGTAACTCGGAGCGAGATAGTCTTTACTTCCAAATTAAATGTGTTTGTAGTTTTAGCATTAATTTAAAACTTTGCAATTTAAATACAAAAACTTACTTTTATGAAATTTTAATTTCTGTATTTAGTCTCGATTCTGGTTGTTTATTTTTAACCTCTTTTTGATTTTTTAAAGCAGCCAAAGTAAACCTAAGTTTGATTATTGTTAAGTATATATGTTAATAGATGAGATTGTCAACTTAGACTAAATTGTTTTAGCTTTAACTATATGCTAAGGCTCGTTTTTTTAGCAAGAAGTGACCGCAAGAAAGTGATTGGAACATTTTTAGCCAATCAACCTTGTTTGTTTATATCCACTCAATCCTTCTATTCTCATATTGCATGTATTTTCAAGCAACCCAATGAAAAATAAGTTTCATCACTTGGTGTTAAAAATTAAAACTTCTAGAAGATTTGACTTGCTCCACAAAACTACACCCTTAATGTAATGTAGTCATTTCCGTCTGTCTGTTTCTAGCCTAATTTGGGAGCTTTAACACAGCCAATTACGCCTCGTAATTTGAAACCCTGGTCAATAGACTTACTCGACACCTGAGCGGCCATCCAACGGAACTTTGGGCGACTTCGTACGCTAACGCCGTCGGGACTTTGGACTCCACCGATTTAACGGGCACAGTTAATAATTTCAGAACATCGTATTTTTTTAGAAAATTTACTTCTATGACAAGCAGACAACATTTTATTTACGAACAAAATATTCAAAATTTTAAAATGCATCGGTTGATGCAAATCTCAAATGAATCTAATTGAGCAGCTTTTTACAGATCGTGTAAGTTAATATTTTACTTTTATTTAAAGGAAAATGCATATAACCAGACTATTTCCCTGGAAAATCATATGTTTGCTTAAAATCATGAATATTTGATCACCATGCTTCACTTTTCCGTATATACAACTTAACATAATGAAACTAATCACAAAAATTCTGAGCTCTTTTGACACTACTTAGTGTAAGGGGGCATTACTGAGTTCTTGAGAAGAAAGAAGGAGCGAAATGTTCGGTTTTATGTTACTAGCTTCGCTTATTATAGTTTGTATCTTCCCCCGCCTTCACATTGAAATAAATCCACTTTTTGTCATCGTGTCACTTTTTCTTCTTTTTTTTTTAGAATATATATTTGATATTTCGGTTAAATTATGGCGCATTTTATGTCGGAAGAAGACACTACAGATCGTTATTTTTTGCGCAAATTGTTATTTATGAGTTAATCAATAAGCTGAAGATATTTTTCTGTATATCGCATTTTTTAGTGATTTTTCTACAGCAATTTCATTTTTTAACGAATGTGTGTGGAGAGTTTCTCATGTCACTTGAGGGCTGGGTTGACTGGTCGGTAAAGCGGTTTCCTTGTTTGTAAAAGGTCCCATTGTCTGGCTCAGGCATTGCCAAAATAACTGCTGAACTATACATGGATCATGCAGCTCCTGTGTATAGCTCTAGTGCGACGATATTCAACCCTTCAGTCACTACTCAAAAAATAACGTACTTCTCAATCCTTCACTAAATGTTTTAGATGTTAATTAATCAATACTTAAACTTTTATATTAAAAATATATTTATATATTTAAACATTTTCAAAAGAAGAAAAGATTTCAACAACATTTAAAAATATCTTTACTAACTGATAAATGGGCAGGAAAAAGGGCCAGCCTATCCAAGTCTTCTAAATTTGTTTGTCATCAATATTTGTAATTGCAAAAAATATGAACTACCTTATTACTATTTAAGTTTATTTTGTGTATATTTTCTGTTTCCTTAAAATATTCATGTTTCAGAAATTAAATTGTTAAAATATTTCGGGAAATTGTGTTATTGAAAATGAATTCAGTCTCACCTCTCACTCCCGATGAAATTCCAAAATATAATAGCGCGAAATCACAAATTATTCTAAAGTTTAAAGAACTATTATAGATTGCCCTAGGAAATTGTATTTTTTTATATTAACATTAAAAAATAATTATGTTTCTGCCGTTAAGTGTTTTTCTTCGAATATCCAATTACACTGAACAAACAATTGCCTGTTTCGCTTCCTTTTTAAATTCCTTAGCTGAAGATACTGCGGTATTTTTATCGATAAAAAAGGACACACAAAAATTGTCCGATTTACCACTTATTTATAAGTACTTTTATTTATAAAAGTCGAAAATATGTAAAATTTTCTACATTAAAAAGGCTCGTGTAGCTCTAGTGCGACGATAATACAAACCTAACCTTATCTAGATTAAAAAGGTAATTTTCAGGAAGTCAACTACAGCAGAATTCGGGCTGTGGGACGCCCTGTCGTCAGAGTCTCGATCTCTGCATCGGAAGGTTCCGCAATCGGGTCCTAATCGCTGAAAACCCACCGAGTATATGCGAAGTACGTGCTCGTTAAATCTGTTGGGTCCTAAAGGCCTGTGGGTGGTCATTGCGCAGTTTCCTAAAGGTACAGGTTCCTGGAGACTATTTCCCTCCCCTTCAGGGACATGCCTAAATTGTGCAGGTGGCGCGTGATAGGTGACAACGTCTGTCGCTTGTGTGAGTGTGTGTTGTATCTGTCTTACTTGACGAAGGTTTATGAGCGAGTCTCTGACCAAGCACACAAGCCTGAAAATATATGTACAGCAGAATTTAATCAATTTTATTTAAATGTGATAGGGATGATATAAGCTTAACACAATTTTTGCCTTCGAAGTTTTTTTTTTTTTTACATTTCCATGTTTCTTTTTTTTTCTCAATGGCACGACAGCCCTGGGTGGGCCCTGGCCTTCTCAATCAATTTCCTCCAGGCCTGCCTCTGCCTGCAGTGGTCTTTTAATTTGAGACCTTTAAGACTGATAAGTCTCTTTTCACGTAGTCGGACCATCTCAGCTTCGGTCGACCTCTGGGCATTGATCCGATGGGCTAAGCCAAAAAGATTATATTTGGCGAACGCTCTCTGTTCATCTGCATGATGTGACCAGCCCATTTAATTCTTTGAATTTTTATAAACCCGACAACATCAGGCTCTATAAAAGCCCGATAGAGTTCTGAGTTTGAACGTCTGTACCAAGTACCATCAACTTATTTGCCTCCAAAAATGGATCTTAGGATCTGACGTTCGAAGATTCCCAAGGAATTCTCATCTTTCTGTGTTGTTGTCCAAGTTTCTGAGGCATACATTTCCATGTTTTCATCGAATAAATTTGCATGTTAAGAATAATTTACTGAATTAATACAAAAGTTTTAAAAGGAAGAAATGTGTTTACAAATTGTTTCCTTTTATTTGTACTTAAGCTATTTCTAGATTTTATATTTCGTATGTACACTCTTTTCTCTTGTTAAACAACTATTTCCTTCCCTGTTTTTATTTAATATAATATACATAGCTTAATATTTCAATGTAATGTTGATGATAAAACCATATAATATATTTAAACAACGTACCAATCGGGTCTACAGGGTTAAGATGAAACCTTCAATCCAGCATTTGAAGTTTACGGCTTTAGGTAATCGTAAAAAAACATTGTAAAATCGGAACATAAAATATTTATGTGAATAAAAGTGCAAACTTGAATTTTTATAGGAATTCCCGAAAATCTTAATAGCTATCCAAATCAATAATCTGCTAGCATTGACTCTTCCATCAGAGCAATGTTATCGAAAATATAATAATAATCTGAACTAATATTTAATAATCCATATACAAATGTTTAAATGCTTTTATAATTATTATTTTTAATGGAGAGATAAAATATAGTATGTATGTGAACAAAAAAGTATCTTTTGAACAAAACACATTCCAAAGCATATTATTTGGTATTAAATTTTGGGGGAAAAAATTATGGTCAAAATTATTCCTGCAATTTGACAAATTTACCCTAGAATGTATTCATGGAGAGCTTAAAATTGAATTTATACTTAGTAATGGGTTTAATACTTTTGTAATATCGAGTTTAGTGGTTTTTATACTTTTTGAAATTGAACTAATTTATTTTTAAATCAAGGAAATTTAATGGTTGATGTGTTACTCAAAATTTTGCACGTTAAAATGATGTTGGCAACTAATTGGGGTCTTGGGGAAAATTGCCTCACAAACTATAGGATTCCTCCATTAAGAAATAAGTTTCCCAAAATTATTATATTGTTGTTAATGAAACTTATTTTTGTCTACATTACAGTAAATCAGACAGTTATTGATTTTCTCAAAATATTTAAGGTAGGCGAGTAACCAAAATTTTAAATTTTTTACTATTACTTTAATCTTTTCCAAATTTGGCATAGTGATTTCAAATATAATGAACAATTTTTTGGGTGCATTTTTATTTAAATATAATTGATTTATTTTAAACGGTGTTTTTCAACTAAAAAAAGGTGTTTACGCTAACACTTCTAGCATAAAAAGTTTTGCATTAATTTACATGAAAATTTTTGCAGATGCTATTTCAATATATATCTGTGCCATGAACCTCTAACATCTGGTGTAAATATACAAGTTTTTTTAATGTCCAAGTGTAAGTTAATCGAAAAAATCTTTTTTTAGTTAATTTATAACATTTTTCTCAATATTTTCTTTTCTTGTACTTTGTATGTAACTCCAGGGGGTCATTGCATGCATCAGTTCAAAATGAAGAATTTAACACACAAATAATGTTTATAGGATGAAAATTCAATGTGGTAGACTTGTTAGCGTAAACCTCTTTTTTGGTAGAATAACACCGTTTGAAATAAATAAATTATATTTAAATAAAAAAATGCCTAAATAGTACTATTCATTATATTTGAAATCACTATGCCAAATTTGGAAAAGCGTAAAGTAATAGTAAAAATTTTAGAATTTTTGGTATTTGCCTACCTTAAGTCAAAAAAACGTTTGGCGGCTAATCTAAAACTTGGCGAGAATTCCCCAACAAACTAGATAATCCATTTCTTTAGAAATAAGTTCCCATAAGCTTGGAATTTATTCCCAAGAAAATGAATCTACATTAGGACCAGGAGGGGTTTTAGGGAACAATAGCAGGCGGCTCCTCGCCATTGAAGCAAAGGTGTTATTTGCCGCTCAAAAATAAAAGATCAAGTGGCTCAAAAACTTGACAAAACTTACGTCAGTTTAACCTTTGCGAAACCTCTTTTCTTAATAAACGTTTAAAAAAATAATCATTTATCTCAACATGTTTCAAAGTGCAACTGTTAAAAAAAATATTACCTGTTATTATAAATCACAAAACTAACCCATACCTTACATTGCAATGTAAGGAAATTGACACAATGTTATTGGTTTTTATAAAAAAAGAAACAAAATTGTTCTTTGTAAATTCTAAACATCTAGAGAGGAATTAACATTTTCACATTATTTTTTTTTTAAGAAATTCGTTATAATAATTATTATAGTGTGCTAATAACGGAACTTTTTTCTACATTACAGTAAAATCAGACAGTTTATGAGTTTTTCAATTAATTTTTTTAATTAACCCTCTAATGCATACTGTTACCGTTTGGTAACAAGTTACATAATCCACTTTATTCTATTAAAGTAGACCTCAATCTTGACAAATTTGTGTTTTTTTCATCTATTACATTCCATTCTGAAGTTTTAGTTAATAATAAAACTCATAAATGACAGTAGTAAAAGTGTATTCAAAATTAAAGAGGGAGGTTATTAACTGTTGTGAAATTACGTTTTCTGGCGTAAGTCAAAGTATAATAATTTTAGTACTAAATACAAATAAAGTGTTTTGAAAAAATATATATAGTTAAAAAGGGTTATTTTAAAATATATTTAGTAGTTTTCTAGTCATTATTATCAAAATTGGAATTTTTTAGTTGGTTTTTGTCACATGGAAATTTTTTTTTAAATTGAAATTTTTTAAAACCTAATGCAGTTAAATTTTTTTCAGTATTTTTCCCATAATGTATGAGCATTGAAGATACATATATATTTTTTTGGGATGAAAATAAAAATTCATGCAATAGAGGGTTAAACGACTTTTGGCGACTAATCTGAAACTTGGCGAGAATTCCCCAACAAACTAGATAATCCCTTCCTTTAGAAATAAGTTCCCATAAGCTTGGAATTTATTCCCAGAAAGTGACTCTACATTAGGACCAGAAGGGGCTTTAGGGAACAATAGCAGGCGGCTCTTCGCCATTGAAACAAAGGTGTTCGTGCCGCATTTAAGCGGACTCTAAATCCTCGGAACTTTCTCGTCAGCTATCCGCGAGAATATAATCGGGAGGATACTTTGTCGGTCGATATTAACGACTTTGCATGGAGATGGTTTAGTTTTGTTATGGAGTAGAGTGTGTGAAAAGGTTTTGTGGACGGGGATTACCTTTTGGTATCCTCGGCTTTAGAAATGGATATTTTTTGAAAAAGATAGACTGCGGGAATATGTTGTTAAAGGTAAATGGATTTTTGTTAAAGGGAAGTGCGAAACGGTTCAAAGAGACACTCAACTCAAATAAGAGATACATAGTCTTTTGCGATTTTTTTTCATTTATATTTATTATGATTTAATTCACTGCTCGAAAAATCGACCGTCATCCCGTCCTTGGCGGTCAAAAATTCAAAGAAGACAACGAATTTCTCGAATCTGGCGTTCTCGTGGATGGCCATTTAACAGTTAGTGTCCATGATACATTTTTATTTTTTGTTATCTTACAAAAGTCTAGCGACTCACTTTTAAATCGACTCTCTAATCTAGAAATCATGTTAATTCCTTTGTCAGACCAAATGCAAGCTCAAGTAATCAGTAAAGAAAATAAAAGTTTTTCGAAAAACGTGCATTTGGACTTCTAACGAAGGGATTAACAATTACTACAAAACGCATTACACACTGGTCTTAAACAAGAAGAGTGAAATGCAAATATAAACACTTAGATATGGAAAAGCCCTTTCAGATTTCTGTGCAGGAACCTCAAAATCATTGGCTTGATTGTGAAACTGGCAAACGCTATATTTAAAAAAATATTAAGTTAAAAAAAACTTCATATTTTCAAAAATTCGTTCATTTAAAAAACATAGTACAGTCGGATAAATTGACATACCAGAACCTTGACTTTTGTCATTTAAATTATTTCCTAAAAGAGATTCAAGTCTCCAAGTATTTCTTTTATTACTCTATAATGTAATCCTAGTAATTACTAATTCATTGTGCAATTTCTATAAATGTTTGTAATAAATAAGTAATTTGTAATATTTTTTTCATTTATTTAAAAGCTTTTTATAATAATTAGAGTTTGACGCGTCAGTTACAAAGAAGAACGCGGGCATCGTTGGACAAGCCATCCTCGTGGACGTGTAAAATTTCTGAGTTTTTTCGAGCCCTGATTTAATTGCTGAACGACACCAGTTATGTTTTGAAATAAAAATATCAAGTTTTTCACTACCATAAAGTTATGCAATTTTCAGCAAATCTTTTTAGTATCATTATTCTGGAGTCTCAATTTTTTAAATAAAATTAAGGAACATTTAAGGTAAAATTAATTTGTACTTATACTTTACAAGATATTGATTTCTAAATATAATCCAGATTTTGAATTTTTATTGCCATTTTGGCCCTTTATCTTGTCATGTACTTAATCGAAAAATTGGTTTTCATGAAAAAGCTTGTTGAAGTTAAAAATCAAACCTATCATATAATATAAATATTCCGACTCCACTGGAGTTATTGATTTGTTATTTTTTACAATTTATATTTTAAATTGATTGTTCCCAATTACTGGTAAAATATTTGATGTAAAAAGGGTATTTAAAACAAAAGCAAGACGTAAAACAATTTTTTTTTTATATTTCTAAATGATAAACTGTTAAAAGTTTCACCCAGAAAATAGTTTATAGTAGCTTCATGTGGCTGTGTGGTGAAATGTTTCGTCATATTGTCAGTATTCTGTTTAACCCCTTTTACCTGTTTTGGAAACAAAAACCTAAGAAATAGTTCAACCGAAGATATGGTGAAACATTTCACTAAATAGCCGTTTCAGCTACTATGAAATGTGTCTTAGGTGAAACGAAGCGCCAAAGTTTTAAAAGTAACATGATGTGAAATGGAATGTTATGAAGCGAAAAAACTTTTTTTTAAAAATAATATGAAATGCATTAAATTCAGCCGCTTTTCCTTATGGATCTTTTATATTTTTGAAATCAGAAGCAAAAGCCTCCAGGCAGTGAAATATCTCAAAGGAAAACATTCTTGCCGTTTTCAGCAAACAGGTAAAGCGAATAAGAAAAATAAAGCCATGGATTCTTTTTGAGTTGCAAAACTATGTTTAGTTTAGCGAAAACATCGGAGGAAGTTACAAGACATGTGAGACGACCAAGCATAAAATATTCACACTCCTTGCTATAAATAAAGTATTCTACCTCTGCGGGACAGTCGGAAGAAGACTGTTTCCATTTTTTAGGGCATATGGATATTAGTGACGAACTAATGCATTTTGTAATTCTGACGTCATTCTGTATATGAGTTTATTAAATCAATGTAGATATTCAGAAACTAAAACGCAGTTTTTCACCATGTATTCCGTTAATGTAATACAGAAAAATGAAAGCACGAGTGCAGTGATGGAGGGATCGGGTTGGGATGTATTTGGGTTCCCTAGTGCTAATCCAATAGAGAAAAGTATTTTTCGTAGCCACATTTTTCTACCTGTATTGAATGTTTTTGCAAACAGTTTTTTAAAATGATGAATGCAGATAAATTACTTTTTTAAATATTTGAACCGAACCAATTTCAAAAGGTGAGATTGTCGGGACCTGTAAGTCAGCTAAATTTATGACATAAAATATTCATTTGTAAAAATATTCAGTACAGCCTGTGATATGTAGTTTACAATTTTTTTTCCTCCATTGGATCAACATTGAGGCACTTTAATTTGGAGACCCGTGGTCCAGCGGGCTAAATCCTCATTAAAATTCGAAAACTTGTTAATGTATGTGTTTGTGTCTTTATAGTTAAACACATTGAAGTGTTTTTTTAGTTGTAGGGTACCGCACTGTACGCAGAAAAAAAGGTTTTTCAAACAAATTTTGCAAATTTATGATCTTTTTTGCTTTTTATCTGTTGAAAAATAACATTTTTTGAAATTGTAGTCCAAATATTCGCTGAAAAATTCGAATAAATTTATATATCTAGTAGATACCTATTTAGAAGGGGCAACCAACGTCACTGCCGTGGGCATGAAAACTGCAGTAACTTCCATAATGACTTGGACCATTGTTGCAAGCATTTAAAGTTGAACAATTAAGAAAACACACTGTATTTTTTTATTATATTAGATCAAAAATGGTACAACTCATTGTTGCGATTACTGCAGCTTACCTGCCCACGGCAGATCAGGTATCCTATTTGTCAATTACGTAACTTATGCACAGTGCTATATGCTATACATCTTGATTAAATTTCTATGGAAATCGGATTTACTGACAACCTCACTGGAGAACATTGCAAAAATGCCAATGAATGCTGTAGTGCAGTGATTTAAGAAATAAAAGTGAGTAATGTTATTTAAAAAAAATTATAAATAGAAACTTAACATACATTCCTATTTCCAGATCCTGCTAACCCTGACTATGACGGCGACCCCTTGATACCCGTGGATCCCGAAGGGTGCCTCCGCAACCGCGAGGAGGCAGCGGCACGGGGTCGCCAGTGCCTCCGCAAGTGTGCCTCTGATGCTGATTGCATCTCCACAAGGAAGAGATGCCTGTGCGATGGTTTGTGCGGATGGTCGTGCATCAGGCCAGGTAAGGTTAACATGTCATTCTCATACACAATAATGAATATCTACATTGTTAAAAATTTATTGTTATAGAATAATTAACATCTTCATTGTAAACAATATATTGTTATACAGTAATTGATAGCTACATTGTTAACAATACATATATGGTTATATACAATAATTAATAATTTCATTGTTAACGATATAGGGTCATATGGGGGAATTATGGATCAAAAAATCACAACATCCTATTTTTTTCTAAAGTATGAAAGATAGAAAGATTTAATTTTGCATGGAGTAAGCTTAAATAATTTAGAATTTATTTAAATAATCACTTTACCTAAAACTTAATTATTATTAGTTTTATTTTAATTATTGAGCGATCAGGAATTACCCCGGGTTTTATGCAATTATGGATCACACATGGGGTAATTATGGATCACCCTTTTTTTATAGTAATGCATATTAAAAGTAAATTAATTTTTGGTTGCAGTTAAAATATAATTCAAAGCAAACTTTTAAACGCCTAAATTAACTTTTTATTAATCTTCTTTCTCAGAAAAAAATAGACTTTAATATCGTTTGCTAATTTTTTTTAAAACTCGAAGACTAATGATGATCTTTTTTAATAAATTATGCCGCAATTTCATATTTACATTCTTTCGAAAATTCGGTTATTTATCGTTTGTTAAATTAGTTTACAGCTCGAAGTATCTCGAAAGTTTCTCGTAAGTTTAACGAAATGAAAAGAGTCAAAATATTGAATAAAAATGGAATTTGCATGTTATTTCAATGTAGATTAAATTTTTTGTTATTTAAATTTTAAATAAACTTTTAATTCGAATTTTTTAATGAAATTTGGAATGCAGCCTAATCTGATTTTTTGCTTCAAAATGACGTATACCACTTAGCTAAAAACACATGAAAAATTAAAAAAATATCACTGATCCAGAATTACCCCAGTGATCCAGAATTACCCCAGTAAACTGGGGGATAAATCGATATACCTTTAAAATCATTAAAAAAAATAATTATGAAAAAATTTATATCGGAATGAAAACCTTAGACCTTTTCCTATTGAAAAATAGCACCAACAATATAGTTAGTTCAAATATGTTTATCCAGTATGGATCTTAAAAAAAATCATGTTTTTCAAAGACAATCTTTTTTGAAGATGTTTTTATAGTAGTGTAAGAAGTATTTTTTTTTCTATTATTTGCTGCAGAGTTACATTGTTTTTGAACTTGATATAAGAAAATAGAATGTATAAGGATGACTTGGCATAATTTATTTTTTTTCTAAAAACTATTTTTAATCCTTAAAACTTAGTGATCATTATTTACCCCGGAAAGAGAGTGATCCATAATTCCCCCATGTGACCCTACCGTTATACAATAATTTATAGCTACATTGTTAACAATATATTGTTATACATTAATAAATAGCTACATTGTTAACAATATATTGTTATACATTAATAAATAGCTACATTGTGAAATATATTGTTATACAATAATTGATAGCTACATTGCTAACAATATATCGTTATACAATAATTGATAGCTACATTGTAAACAATATATTGCTATACAATAATTTTGAGCTACATTGATAACAATGTATTGTTATACAATAATTAATAGCTACATTGTTAACAATAGATTGTTATACAATGGAATGTTAACCAGACTCCTTAAGTCTCATTTAGAACGCATGTTCATGTAAAGGGTAGTGTGAAAGAAACTTGCCCTAATTTAAGTTATTTTAGAATTTAAGTTTGTACATTTATCTTTAATATAAGTTTTTAGTTTTTCTAATGTTCCAATTTAATTATGTACTTTTTGTCTTACAAGCTTAAAATTGTAAATTTTCTTTTAATTCACTATACCTTATTAACTTAGTCATGGTACTTATTGATGTCTGAATTATGTCGGTATTCAGATATGAAATGCGATTCTATAGTCAGATTTGATTTTTTTAAAAAATTATCTTGATTATTTTGCTTATTACCCTTTATGCTTAAAACTACATTTCAAAAATAAAGTATGCAGTAATTGAATAACGCTTACTTAGTATGCATCAGGTTATGTGTGACAACTACAGAAACATCTTAAAGTATGAAGTGTACGATATAGTAAAAGATGTATAGTCTAAAATGCCAATTAGCTAGATTTGTATTGTTAAATGCAAGATACTGCGTAAGTTATTACACCCCAGGTGTATTAAGTCCAAACTTTGAATATGTCATGGGAAAGCTACTATTTATATATAAAATAATCATTCCAGATCTTTAGTAGACTTCATATATAAAAAATAACAAAAAAACAAGCGAAAGGACATAATATAAAACATTCACTGTACTATTTTACAAACGCTATGTTGTGCAGATACAAATGCAAAATCTGTAAATATTGATAGTTGTATTTTAAATTACAACTTCTATTTTTTGTTAAAAATTATTTAATCAAGTGATTAAGTTATTGATCATACAAAAAAAGGGATTAAAGCTTAGCAAATTATTCAGAATGTATCATTAGTTTTATTTTTCGATATAAATAAATTTATCTTAAACGCCGCTTTCATTCCGATACAAAAACCAAACTTATAACATTTTTTCCTCAGCAGCACCAAATTAATTATAAATATAAAACCTCGCAAGAGAAATTTCTCCTCATTTTCATCATTATTACTTCAAATCCAGCCGTGATGTCGCTTTACAGACGAGTGCACGCGAAATGTAATCTCTTGCACTCTCGTCCGAACTCTGGAATGCAAATATAGCAGGCTAAAAAACAAAACTTAACATGGCAAAAAGGACCAAACTGATGTTTTTTACCAGTTATTATTAATTAGAAAAAAATCTGGTTTATGGATTATATTAAAGTGGTACTGGAGCCTGTCTCGGTCATGACCATTTTAACTTTAAGGCCAGAGAAGAAGTATGTCTCTGTACATACGGGATAGTATGACGTAACACTATCCGTCAGATCTTATTAGTTGAGTCAGTCCTCATATAATAGCTAGAGTTATCTGTATTTGAGCATAAAATGAAGGTTTTCATCAGCAGATAATAAATAAACTATAATTATATACTTGGTCTTCGAGAAAATTTACTTAAAATTAATCATTTTAAACACTTACTACACTTAAGATTGATTTTACTCTTAGATGAACTGGAATATCATGCATAAATGTCAAAGAATGAGCCCAGAGTCAAATGCTTGATGAAAATAACAGGTTCACAGAACAACTCTTTTTGGGTAAACAGCAAACCACGTCGGATCTGAGTTTTCGTAGAGTAGTCCGCTATATTTTTTCCATATATAATTTTTCCCTCTCTCGCTATCAAAGAGTTTATCACTCCGACTCATCATTATGCATGACGTACAACAAATAGGAGAGGTTTCCGGGAAAGGGTATGGGAAGAAACATATTAGAATGTGCATTCTTCCACTCTCCACCCCTGACAAACGATTTTCACAAAAGGGGAAAAGCAAGGGAAATGAAAAAATCGATGGGTGGGGAAAGGAAAATGCAAAGAAATACATGGATTTGAAATTTGCGTTATTTATTCACAATAGATAAATAACATTGCATAACTTCAAAAATCGTTTAAACGATTCTCCTCTTTTCCAAATAAAGATCTGAATAAATCCACATCTAAAAATAATTCTTTAAACATAAATTAACTTTTGAAATCAAGCTTATTTAATTTGCTAAAAACTAAATCTTTGAACCAAACATCAAATAATGTTCTAATGTTTTCATGGAAAAGGATAATCCTTTGTACAATCAATAGCTCCTTCGGTGCATAGTTAGGTGGGTGCATAGTTTGCTCCTCAAGAAAGCATAAAAGCGTAAAAAAACTAAATTGTGGGTACATTTCTCATTTTACAGGTAGTAAAAAAATTCATCCAAACCACATAATGATTTAATGTGATCAATTTTTTTTTTAACGGAGGTATAAAATTATGATCCCGTGAATTGTATATTGCAGCTATTCTCGTCTAAAAATACCTTCAACTATAGCAGTTATGTTGTTTTAAAAAAGGTTAACAAATAATGGTTTTTTTTTAATAAAACTAATACTTTTGTTTGTATTTCTTCATGGGAATAAAGTTTCAAAACTCTCAAGCATTCATGTCCCGTACATTAAACTAAGTATCAAAAGAAATTCGTATAATGATACATTTTTCTTTTTTTAAAGATACTAAAACTTTTTTTGACTGAATTTAAACGGAGCAAGTAACAAAATCATAGACCATTATCGCATTAACATCATCGTATAAAAAAAATCTACAAAGTAACAAATTTCTCCGAAGAAACATGTAAAAACCCATGTTTCCTTTAGTGTGGCCATGCACTAATGATTCCCGAATTGTGCGAATTCACCCACATGAGTCGAGAAATTTATTGAATCACAATCGTATAAAAAAAAGGGGTGGGGCGAGAGAGAGATTTAAGGTATGGGGAGTTTTTTTTACTAGGGAAGGTGAGCAAAAGAAAATGAAATATCGCTTGCCAGATGTTTCCGATTTTTGTGAGTTATAACTAGGTGTGAATCGATAGAATAAATTTTATTTGCGAACAGGATTGTGTTTCTTAGGCTGGAATAATAAATTAACTTGATAGATAAAAATAATAGAAGACTCGGCTGGAAGTTATTTATATTTATGAGTTTGTTTTATTTGGCATAGTTCATTTCGGTCTCTTAAAATAGCAGAGTTTTATTATGCGTCTTTTCTGAAATGTCGGTGTTTTTAATAAATCGTTTTATTTTTAAATAAAATTTTCCTTTAATATTTTACAAGTTATCGTTGATACTGAAGATAATTATAAATGTTTAAATTATCTATATCTTGCACTTATTTTATTCGTTATGTAGGGAAGATAAAAAAATTCTCATAAGTAATTAAAAATTCACATTTTCTCCCATTTCTAGCATAACTAGCACTCTCAAATAAGATTCGTATTCAGTTGCTACCCTTTACAATGCTATTTATAATGATGTAAGCTTCATCACATTTCTAATTTTCCTTTACAAAATCTGCTATTTAAATTCTTTTATGAATTTATTAAAAATTAAGTACATTAAAAAGATTAATCTCCAAAACTATCATGCGGTACAATAAGCAGTAAAATACATTAAACTTGTTCGCATTATAAGTTTTTTTTTATTTAAACTGAACAATAAAATGCAAAAACAAGGTAAAAACAATCCATTGACTCTTACTTTAAAATTAAGTGACAGACAAAAACTGTATGGCAATCTTTCTAATGAACGGAATTTTACTATGTGAGTTTCAGTAAAAGTTTGTCAAAATATGTTTCAACTTAAAAACTTTAACTAATTAAGAGAAATTATCAAATAATTTTATTCCAGTTTTTAATTGTTTATAGAGTATTCCATACCATTTATTAAAAAGTGACAGTTCAATAAAAGGGATCAGTTAGTTACACGCTTAAGTGATTTTTAATTATTTTAGAAAATCATTTATCTTCGATAAATAAAGAATGAATTAACTGCAGCATTTTTCATAAAGTAGGTGACTATCCAATAAATATCTTCAAAGGTTTATTTGTTTCTGATACCTGAGTATTTGTATTTGAAGGGAAGATTGCAATTACATTAAATGGTTTTTCTTTTGTGCTATGTACGTTTAATTTATTTGTCAGTTCCGATATTCAAAAGATTCACTGGGGCAAACTGATTTGCCTTTAGGGTGCATCCAAGAAAAAAAATACCTGAATAATGAAATTAGATTACAATTTCTGGCCAGGTGTTTGCTTTGAAAACATCGTATCTGACTCTCTACAGATTTCTATTCAAACGTAGTCACTATTTACATTTCACTCATTGGCCTTCTACTTGCAGACACACATTACAGTATTCATAAACAATCAAACTACCAGGGTTTACATTTTGTACATGATTAATAAGTATTTTTCAAAGGGTATCATTGGATGTCATTGTACCTATTTCATTTCGTTTTTTTAATACATAAATTATTATTAAAAATGGCACAGTTACCACTGTTACAAAATACAAAGTAATGTCTAGTAAAAGTTTTTAAGTACACGAGTTTGCAAATAAACACTTTAGATACTGTGAACAACAAAGAACATCAAACATACTCATGAGAAATAAACGAAATGTTGGCTCCTTGAAGTTTAAGTTTAGTTGCATTAGGATCAGATTAAATTTTTTTAGTTTTTTAAGTTTCCAAACTTTACATTTTCAATTATTTTACATAGAATTTAAGACTTACGTAATGTTTAACAGAGTGGTTATAATTATAATTTACGCCTTACTTAAATTAATTACCAACTCGTATTATTATCATAATCTATTCATTTTTATTTTCAAAGCACTAAACTAAATTATAAGTACTGAAAGGTTTTTTTAAAGGATTTTATTCAAAAACAAAAAAAAATTGACCACACACAAAGTTTCATACATTTCATTTAACTAAAATAAAAGACTACGTTTCTTTGTTTCTGTTTATGCATTATTTGAACAGTAACACTTCTTGAACATTTTAATTTACTGGGTCCATAAAAACTTTAATGCTTAATTTTTATTAAAATAAAAAGAAACGATTGCATTTTTAGACAAAATAGAAATAATTTCTATTACAACGAAAAATAGCCATTTTATTTAGTTACTTATCATTATGGCGTGTATTTTTGTCCTTAGTTTTTAATTACAGCAATTGTTGGCTTAAATGATAAGATGTATCGTTTAGTTGGCTGATAGCCATTTTTTTGCTATTATTATCGTTCCTTGATAATTATTTTTAATTCTATGTTATAAGTGAGATGAACGACACTTCAAGCTTCATTAAACGTCATTGTAGAGCAGAAATAATAATGCCCCAATCAGGGTAGTTTTAAAATTAAATTTCAGGGGGGAAATGTCATTCTCACTTAATTACATTCTTGGGCATCATTGAGTAAAAAAAGTTAATTTTCAATTTATGTGAATTTTTATGGCTATTTATTTGAGATAAAACATTTAGTTGTCTTGAAATGCATTTATATAATGTGATATTTTAATGATAGAAATCATTACATATAAGTATAATTTTAGCTTTTTATTATAAGTAAACAAGCCGTAAATTTTTTTAATTGGAACACTTTTGAATTTTGAATGTTAAAAATAAAAATGTTATTTATTTACGTGTTATTGGGGATGGGAACATGAAACTTCGGTTTTGTTTCCTTCTTTCAATATTCAGCAAAAACGTAACATTTTTAACACATTGTATGCGTTTATTATGTTTAAAAAAATTGAATCAGAACACCTATTAAAATGTCTATATTTCATGTTTTAACTTAAATAGGGTAATGAAAGAAGTGATGAGGGTAAAGGACATATAATCACTATCATATATTACTTTTATTTTCCAACAAGTAATTGTATGATTTAAAAATATATACATACAATAAGCTGTAAATTTTTTCTTTAAATTTGTAAGAAAATGTTTTTTTAAGTTAAGAAAGGTAAAAATTTAATGCAAATTCACTTCACTTCTGTCGTTTATGCTTATCGTACCTTGAAACGAACAGATTTTGGATGATGTTTCGGATGCAAATTTTCTTATGACTCTAGGAAAACGCTGACTCATCCTCCGTTTCCTGAAACATCCAGGTTAGAAAGACTATATTACCAAATTTTTTCACCATATCCATCGGCTTTTGGGTATACTTTGGCCACATAGAGTTTGTATGACTATTAAAAAAACTTTAATGACAAAGAAGGCACCTTAGGCAAATGGGTTCGGAAGTGTGATTCTTTCTGTAATTCCAAAATCCGGATCCTCTTGGAATATGTAGACAATATGAATTTTGTGAATAGTTTATTTCGTGTGTGTGCTTTTTTATGTCCATCTGAACAACAAAAATGTATTCCGACTCACCCGGTAAATTTTAAATATAATATGCCATTAGAAATTCTTCATTCTCCACATCATATTGAAACAAAAATCCAATACGGTATATTGTTGTATAGGAAAATGCCAAATAAAAAAAAACTACTTTAGTTTTAGAATATGAAAAATTGTGTATTTATATTCCAGTTCTGCGGATAAAGAAAATGTAAAGTTAGTTAACACGTTGGATGCAACTGACTCCTTAGGGAGTCGCGTGGTTCCGATTCACCGATAACAGCACATTCTGATGAAATTCATTGTACCATTTCGCCAACCGTTCTTATAAGTTCGAGTTCGTTTGTAACTTTTGCAACCGATCCTTCTGTGATTGGAATAATACTTGGTGATTTGAAAGAGGGCATTCTATTTAAAATTACGAGGAAACTAAATCCTTCGTCTCAAGTGTAGGGCGACCAGACACATGACATACCGCAATTCGTAAAGTGATACAGTTTGTTACTCAACAATCTAGCTATAAAAAATTGCAAATAGTATGTTTATTTTTTTCAAACAAAAACTACCAAAAAATAAGAATTAGGAAAATTTAATGATGATTTCTTAGCCGAAAAGTTAATCACTGAAGCAAATCTGGTAATTGGCTTTCAATTCAATTAATGTGACAGATGATGAGTTATCCGGTTGGAAAAGGCCAGGAACATTTCCTTGTATTTTTACGACTAGGTAGCTATCGTGTAGGTTTAGTTAGTGACGTTAATTCAACCTAACCTTGCTTTTTTACGATCTCGAACTAAGATTTGTACTTGTTCAAAAATGAACAGTTAGTTTAATTCCATTGTAACGAACAGGTTTAAAAAAACAGGATGTTTTTCTACTTCATAAGCCTCTATCGATGAAGACTCTATCAATAATTTAGTGACAGCGAATGTGTTAAAAAAAAGGCTTCCAAATAAAGTCTTGTTTATAAGTAATTAGTGTTACCAACATTAAGACACTTAATTTCTCAACCTTGACCCTGCTAGCAATAAACTTTTTAAAAAAAAAGTACACTTGCTAAAAATTGACAAACCTAAATACCCGATTGTATATTTATAAAGAATGTATGGTATGGTATGGTACATATGGGCAATTCTACCATAATTTTTAATTTTATGTCCCTTGGGCATAACTTTTTAAAAAATTTATATTTCCTTACCATTTTTTCTTATTACACTAAAAGACGGGTCCTTATATAGTAACAAAACGGAATTTTAAAGCAAAGAAACTCCAAAACAATTTTAGAACACAAAACAATTGAGAAAATTCCTTACCATCGTATGTCCCGAATCTCAAATTTTTAGTTTAGGACTCAAGCTAACACACTTTCGAGCTAAAAATTACATTCATTTGGATTTTAAATTGAACTAATACTGTAGCTTAACAAATTCCTTCCATTAAATTTTGGCTTTTAATATTTATAATGTGTTTTTCTCGTCTTCTAACTTTGTCCCTGGGTTTTGCCAAAGTCACTGACCTCGTTCTTAAAGGGGTGAAGAGAGGCACTGGATTGAGCTACAGTGATTCTTCAACCATGAAAACTGTATTGCAGAAAACTCACATTTCAGTTAGTAGCCACATATTTTTGCTAAAATTCACCAATAAACTCAAAATTTAGAAAAACTCAGTAAAATTGGCTGCGAGGCTTTATTGCTTTCCTTACAGTCTCCCAGGTTTAAGGTTAATTTTTGCTTGATAATTGAAATTTTTTTTCTATAAATATGTTTAAGTTGAGTACAAGAAGAGAAAAAATCAATTTTTATCAAACTGGAGTTGGTTTCAACACAAAAAAGACAGGAAAACAGCGTGAATGTCCATGCCTTCCGTTCCTGACCTTCCGGTCTTTACCGTCGTAATGATCTAGGGATGGAAAACTGAAACCAGTTTCAAGACTAACCGGTTTTCTGTGATTTCGGTTTCATTGAAAAACAGTTACTTTCGTAAGGCCGGTTTAGACCGGTTTCTTTAGCAACGGTGTTTTTTAGAAACTGCCATCCCATATTATTATTTTTTGTTTTTTACAAATGAGCTTTGCTGAACTTTTTTCGTAATTCTAGGACCCTTATAAACCTTTTGACAAACATTTAAAGTGATTTTGAAAAAATAAATTTTACAAGTTTTTTATACCTGAAATTAAAAATTATGGTAGAACTGCCCATATATATTCCAGCTTGTGTGCTTCTTCAGAGAACCGCTTATAAGCTTCTGTCAAGTTTGACAGACACAGAAAGAATTTTTACAGTCACAAAGAAATGAATAACATATAGACAAATAACGACATTTATTGACGGTCACAAACATCCATGCCTGACCGGGATTCGAACACGACCCCAGCAGCTCCAAAGGCAAGAGTCCTAACGATTGCGCCACCGGGATAAAGAATGTGTTTGTATGACTAAAACGTTTCGAAACCGGTTCACCCCATTTTACAGACGGTATTTTGTTTTTTCATCTACTTTAAACATCAAATTCTTTTAGTTCACATAGAACTACTACAACTCTAATTGCTTAAATCTAGTGAGTGAGTGCAAATTCTATAATAACTTTTGAATACATTGTTTCTTTAAAAGTAAGTGCATTTGTTTCATCATGTAAATATAATTTGCCAGCAACGTGCAATATTCCATATTATGTGAAGTTTATTTTTAAAAAATACAAATCAAACATCTGAATAAATTGACAAAAAAATTCAAATTGATATTCAAGCATCAAATTTCAGCAATTCTAGTAAAGTTCGCTAAAATGTTACAATTTTTTATAAATTTTCAACTAATATTGTTCCGAAAGTATGCGAGCATGACAGATTAAATACTAATTAGCTAAGTATATATGAGGGGTTTTTTAATGAAAATGCACCATTGGAGCAATTTGATCTTTGTAGCAATCGGCACCAAGCAGCCGTACGTAAATTCATATAAGCAGAAAAACGTTAATTTCCGCCGCATTTCCTTTTAATTAAAATATAATTAAATTTCTGACATTGTCTAACGTCGTAACGTTTTATTCATAATAATCCATTGTCAACAAGTAACATAGTTTTATTTAAGCGAGTCCTTTTTTTTTGTAAAGTGTATGTTTTATGGAGAAAATAGCTTTAGCTCAAGTAATTCTGACCTCGGTACACTGATAACACACATGCCTAAGCAAATTCAGAAGCAAACATAAAGGTAAATCAACAGTCAAATAACATTATCGTGACAGTATTTTTTTTAACAGACATGCATTGACTCGGTTAAATTTATTGAAAAGTTAAGTACTTTTAACGATGGCTGATAAATAATTTTCTTATACATTGAATCTGTTCAACTTTTTTTATTCTGCTTTATTCATTACCAATCAAGAAACTCTTAAAGGTTCAATACATTTGAAAGACTAAAATATATTTTGCAATCAAAACATCTAAAAACAGAAATCTACCAACAAACACTACAGCAACTACATCTACTAACAGAAATAAAAAAAGATTTTTGTTAAAAGTAATAACGACATCTGTGTGGTATATAGCGTCAGTCACAGTTGCCAACAAATCCAGGTGAGAATCGCAATTGCCTGATTATTATTACGTTGCCAGAAAATCGCAAAAATCTGTCGTTGCCTTTGATGCATAAATACCTTGACAGTAAATTGTGACAGAATTCCACAGAAATTCTTCCTTATGTTTAGTTTTAACTGTTGTTGCATTCGTACAGATAAAATTCCAATTAAGAATCAGATTAATGTAAGTTTCCTGTATTATTTTGCCAAACTATGTTAAAATAACCAATTGTAGTAAACATGTCACTTGATAATAATTCGATATATAATGCAGTACTGCGTTAAATTTTCCAGCTTACCAAAAATCGCTAATAAATTGACCGGCCATTCTATCACAGCTTTACCAAAACGAGATTTCTTTTGAAATATCGTTGTGGTACAGCTGTGATAATATATATAATGTAATACTACGTTGGTACGTTCGTAATACTACGTATATATAATGCAATACTACGTTCAATTTTCCAGCTCACCAAATGTCTCTAATGAATAGACCGTCTATTCTATCACAGCTGTACCAAAACGAGATTTCTTTTGAAATATCCTAATATGAAGTTATCTGTTCTCCCCAACAGATTTAAGTTTTATTAAAGAGTTAACATAATTTTAAGTCTGTATATAAATCTTAAATGGAAACTGTGGGGAATCCAGAGTTAAACATGTGCTGATAAACACCATAATTGGGCGCATGACAAGTATTAATGATGTGCTGCGAACATGCATTACTCTGTAATTTGATAGCTAACAGTGATAAACGCTAATGTTCCCTCCTCTGCTACGTACTTATGCACACTGCACATGGGACTAGAATGCAAGTTGAAATTTGACGAATAGATTTCATTCGTCAAATTACAAGCCATGTATATACAAGAATTTATCTTAATACATTGGAATATTTATTGTATGTAGACAATGTTGCTTACCCTAAATTTAAACTATATTTGACAGTTGTTTAGTTGAATAAAATACGGTTCTTCTCTGATGTTTTAATTAAAAAGAATTGCTAGGAAAAAATAAATTTAATATTATGAAAAGCAAATTTTTTTTTCACTCTAGTAATAAAATAAGTAAAAATATTCTATAAAGAATCATTGGCCCACACTAAGTAAAATATTATGGTAATAACATATAATCATTGCTGTTATCATATCATACTTAAAAATGAAATTGGAATAATTCGTAGTTCCTTATATCAACGTCTGTCTCGTACTTATTAAAGAAAAACAAAACTTTTAATAAAAAAAATAAAATACACACTGCTACGTTTCTTATTCATCTCTATTACGTTAAACCAACAATGAAAAATTGTTTGCCGTGATAGTTTTATAGAAAATTGCAAGTCCATTTTGGTGATATTTAACTGCTGAATGAATTGTTAAAAATGATTTTTCTAAAAAAGACTTCATTTATATGTGAAAATTAAATGTTCAACAGTACTTTCTTTATCACAATCAATCAACGAAAAAAAAATGCTTTTGAATTATGTTCTTCTTTGAGAAGAAATAACAAAGTGATATTTTGGAAAAACACAAACTATACACGAATTCGTTGAACCAAAAATATTATTCATATAAGATGTGCAATATTCGAGGTAATTTAATTTCAAGTAATGCGTCGTAAAATAATTGAGACATGCAAAATAGCAAAAAGATTATCCAGAATCAGTGGGTATGCATGGGTGGAGATAAATCAAATTTCCAATAAAACCCATGTCGGAGATTTTTTGCACTCCGTTATTTGAATCCATTTATCAAAAAGTCGGAAGGCCATGAAATACCTTGTAGAAGATCTTCAACATAAAACAAAGTGGCTCAAACGAAAATCAAACCGAAAAAAAGACTCGAAAGCAGAACATTCAGCAGGAAATGAAAGAAGGGGAAATTTTCTTTAAAAAAATATAACAATCTGCCGTTAAATATACCCTCGAATACGTCGTATTTGTTTGATAAAAGAGTAACTAACATTCGACTAAATTGAAATAAAAGATTTTAAAACATTGGTTGATTGTGTGTTAACTACTTTAAACCGGCTACACAATTGATATACACACACATATTAATAGATTACCCAATTCATGTGGTCAGGCGTGTCTGGCAGACCAAAAACTTTAAATATTTGGATAGTTTCGCTTTATTTAGATTGAAAATAAATACAGATTCAAATTTAAATTAAATTATTTTTATTTGCATCGACCTTTTCGTGCTTTTTTTACGTCAATGAGTTGAGATACATTAAAATTCAATTTGAACTCTTATAAAACCAAGAATTTTTAATCATTTTAAACATTCATCTTTTTTAGATCTAACCAACTGCCATATCAATTTGTAATGAAAAAACATATAATCTAACCCAAAAGTGAGAATTTGATTAGAAAAACAGAAACGTGTAGCACAACTGTTTCGATTAAACAACTCGTACCTTCATGAATATATGTCGTCATATGTGAGGCTTAGTCATTGTCTGCTAAACTTTAAATCCACAGAAGCTCTTCGAGATGAAACTCTATCCGTCTGATTCCGATTGTGGCTTTTCTGAAAAAAAACACGAAACACATTCATACACATAGAGTTAGGAAAGAGAATAGAGCGGCCCATGTATGTGCGCAGAAACGCAAAAAGAAGCAGGCTAGAGCGGTGCATCTTGGGACACCTCGTTTCCATAGTTTCGGCTACTATGTTATGCGCAGTAGCTCAAAAAACTGATAAAGTGGTGCATCTTTTGATACGCCAGTGCCGGTTTATTGTGAGCAGTAGCTCGAAAAACCTGACAGCCCTGCTTCAAACCATTTGAACTGATAGACCCATCAACTCCTCCGTCCTAACTCTATGTTCATACACGTCTGACTGTAGTTTTCATAATTCCGAACAGGTTTCGGAACAGCAGGCTACCCAAGCCATGCGGACAGTGTGACGTCACAGAGAGATTCTCTGGAATTATTAGTTAAGTCGACCGTGGCTTAATCCTCGAGTACAAAACTTATCTTTGTGGCAAAAATATAATAATAAATGGTTCCAGCTTCGTCAAACTAGTAACAATCTTCCAATATTCGCCGCCATTTTGAAATGGCCTCCCAGAAGTGAGATTAATGCACGCCATCACACCTGTCACAAGACATGACATCGACAAGGAAATTAAAGTTGTGCGTCAAAGAGAAACGACACGTTCACTGCGCGGGGCGCTTTTCGGAGGCAGTGGTTTATGCACACTGAAACATGCAAGGGAGAAGGAGGGGATATTAAAAATTTTATTCTGACACGTTGCTCGCGAAATGCCGATTGGGAAAGGCAAATTGTTGAAACAGTTTTGGGTCTGATTATTTTATATTTTTGTTTCTTTTGAGTGATGATGGCTGTTTGTTGACAATCGCTAATTCAATATATCGTAGATGAAAAGTGAAAGTTATTTATTCTGTTTGTAATTAAATTTTACAAATGTTTTTTTTTTTTTTTTTTGGAATCGTTAAAAGTTTGTTTCAGGAAGAATAAATGTGCAAAATGTTCGTGTCCGGAAAAATTAAATTGCACACTTTTTTAAATTTACTTTCAAAAATTCATTTAAAACCCAGTTTTATTAAATTATTTTTATGGTCAATACGTACCGCTTATTACAAAAATGCGAAACAATATATATTGAACTTAAGTCCATTAAAATATAATTTAAAAGTGGTATTTTAACATTTGGGCTACATGTATTGTTATCTTTGTGTTTTTCACGGTCGTTTTGGAAGATTACTTTAAAAAAAATTAGTTCTTCTAAATCTAATGCTTACTTGACTGACAGGACCAAGGTATCAACAAAAATGGCATTGGCCTTTCCATACTGTATCAAAGTACTCAAATTCTTTTATTTTTCAATGGTTGGAAATTATCAAGTCCTTAAAAATTAAGCCATGACATTTTTTTGTAGTTTTTTTTTAAATTATAACCGCAAATGTCAAAATCCTCATAGCGTTCATTAAAAATTGAACGCTTAAGCACAATTTGTTTTAAGAAAATTCGTACATTTCAAGATTATATAACTTCTGGCTTATGAACACATCTGTCATTACAAGTAAATTCTACAAAAAAAGGTAACTTTATTTTGCATTGCTTTGAGTCTTTTGTGGGGTTCCAAATAAAAAAATGGTACAAAAGACAAGTGTATGAGCAGTTCTTTTACCAGTAAATGAACACAAAAATGTGCAGTCAATAAACATGTTGGATTTTAATTAATGACCAATTAGAACCAATCAGATGCCATATAGCTTCCTACCAGATGGAGGAAGTCATTGTTGCCAATCCATCCAGTGGAATGATTTTTAATCCTTATGTTTTTTTAGTGTATTTATCAACTGTTCATTCACTGGTCAGTCTACCCTATCCATAAATTGATAACATTATACCTACAGCCATGACCCCAGGTACTACTAAACGCCTTCTTAAGAAAAAATCGCACATGGTTATGTTTTTATAGATATAAATATTTTGTTAGCAAAGGTTTTGACCAATTATTTAGTTGAATTCATCAAAAAGGAGTTTACCTCAGAAAATAAAAAAGAGAAAAGCTTGAAAATTTAATTTTCGACCTCTTAAGACCTTCTGTATTGATGTTGCTTCTTCCTTGACAAACGTACTGTAGCTATCACTCCAAATTTTTATACCTGTTGCAGTTAAATGTTGTCGCATACCATTTAAATAAAATAAAATCAGCTTACTTACACGGTGGCCTTAAATATTAACACCGCCTATATTCATTGATTAATCGGGTAACGTTTAATTATCTATGTGTTCAACTATATCTGCAACATATATTGATAATCCCATCTCACAGATATCCTGACAAAAACACTAAAAGACAAAGTCCATAAATAAAAGACCAAACCGTAGATAACGCTATATAATAGATACCAAAAGACCAAAGAAAAACATTATGTAAGAAGTAGTACGTAAATACATCCCCAACTTTTCCTCAGCTTCGAGCAATATCCAACTAAAGGTCCCGCAGTCAAGATGATGCGTTGTTTCTTTCTACATTGGTGTGAAAAAGCTGTAACTAGCATTAATAAAAAGCTGTAACTACCAATAAACTCTTCTTGAGTAAAATTGGTTACAAAATTTAAATATGTAGTTAGACAACAACCAAAAAGTTTCTTTAAATGTTTCATATGCAATTAATGACAAGTATTTATGATTCCACCCAAAAACAACCTGTGTAGACAAATAGTCAGGCAAATTATAATACCCAGTGTGGAAGGGAGTGCACGTTAAAATGTTCCAAAGTCCACGTATATCACCGTAAAAAATGCTTTGGGTGTCCATTCAGGCGTCGGATCGTCACTTTACCTAGTTTTAAAGTGTCAAACGTCGCCAAGAGCCATCGTGTAGCTCTATTATCATTTCATAAGGTGACCATACGTAGTGCATTTCGCAGCACAGTACTAAATTTTAGACTTTTGTCCTGTCTGTTTCAAAGAATTCTAAATGTCTAGTTTTGAAGATTTTTACTGCAGAAATGTCCTGAATTTTGAGTGTTTATTGAAGTTTCTTCATTCTATAAGAAATATATATTGTTTGTCGACAACTCTTTACTCAACCAGAATAAAATCATAGAACCATGACGCTATATGCTTTCAATCAATCTTTTAGATTTTTTCAATCAATCTGCAGTTTCTCATAAGTTGTAGATATAAGCTTTATTACATTGCAATATAAAATTTTATCGTATAATAATTTTAAATTTTTACTTATCCTACAATAAGTGGTTGGCATAATATTGCAAAATTTGGGTAAATTACAAGACTGGAACTACAATATTAGGGTCAAGTGGGGTAAGTGTGATAGGGTTTCTGCATTTTTCATTAAGAAAATTCGTTCTCTGCTTCAAGTAAATTCCAAATCCTAAAATTGGTAGTGAATTATTATAAGAAACATACATATGTAGAAAAAAATTATATGTTTGAATTCCAATTTTAAGTGTACAAAATTTGCATTTCAAAATCCATCACACTTACCCCACATAGAAAGACCGTTGCACATAAGACAGTTGCACTTAAATTCAAAAGCTCAAAACTTTCTTTAAACAAAAAATAAGGTAAATATTTCTTTTTAGTTTAATTATAAGTGGTCTAATGTTGTATATTGCAAACTTTCAGATTTTTAGAATGATTTAGAAAGTTACAAGAGCTGTTTATCACACTTACCCCCAATCACACTTACCCCACTTGACCCTACTATAAAATTAACGTGATACCGTGTAGTTAACTTTTTTTTCCTTTTTCTACTTTAACACTGTACTGTATTGATTTTGAAAATATCTGGTCAACCTATCGTTAATAACAAAACTATTCGAATTCGCTGATATTTAAAATTATTACTACCATCAACTTGTTTCTTTATGAAAACGATAATTTTAATGCGGCATAGTTCTTAAAAAAAATTAATGCAACTTATGAAGAAAGTTTGCCTACATAGACAAATATCCTATTATATGATAAGAAGTCCATACAATTTAATTATTCATTGATGTAGTTTTGTCAAACTATTAAATGCTTATCTTTTTAAAGATTGTTTTATATAACATATAAATATTTGCTCCTTCAACGAGAAAATTCAATTTTCAAGTTCTCCGATATTGTACCATGGCATTTTTTCTACCAAGGTAAAACACATGGAACTTACTGTCACTAAAATATCAGTAACGCTTCGGTCGAACCAGCAGACTGAATGATCTGTCAGCGCACGCAAGACAGATCTCCGGAACACTGCTCAGCTATTAGCAGTTGCCTTCCGGACAATATATTTCATCCCCTTTCCCTATCTCTCGACTCTGTTTGCCCAGTCCTGGTGTAGTGTTATCACAGCCAGAGATGATACACTTTCTGATCTTCTTCATTGATTTCCGCGGAATATATTGTCCGCAAATAAGAATGGCTGGCTTCTATTACTTTTTCCTGATAATTCTTGTAAAGATATCGGATTCCTCTTAATGGAAATGGTAATGAAAAGGTTTTCGTTCAATGAGAAGTTTTATCAGTAAGATATCGTCTTTTAATGAAAGATAAATGTTATTGGATCCTAAAGAAAGGGATATTAATATGCTTTCACTCTTATTCAGTAAGCTTGAGTGTTTTCAAGTTAGGACAACGAAATTAAGATGCTTTCTTTGCATTGATCATGGGTAATTATTCGGAAACTCTTGACCTAAATGATTCACTTTTTAATAATGAATGCGTCGTGTACGTTTTTCTTTGTCCAGTAGTGTTATTAAATATTTAATACATTTATGATAATTAAATCCCATGGAAAATTCACTAAATAAAAAAATTACTTCTGTAATCTGAAGGGCTGGGGAGCCCAGTCGGTTAGGCCCTGGCCTAGCATGCGTAAGGTCCCTTGTTCGGGTCCGGGCATCGCCAAAATAACTGCTGACCTACAAACGGCCCGTGCAGCCAAAATGTCCGATGATTAATACCCCGTGTAATTGAGTGCACGTTAAATATCCTTCAAAGTCGTAACGCTGCGTACGATGTCGCTCTTAACGATTGCGTTGGGTGCCTATTCAGGTGTCGGCTCGTCACTTGACTGGGGTTCTAAAATACGACGCCCGTCGCCAATAGACCTCGTGCATCTCTAGACGAAAATTCCTACCTAACCTAACTTTGGTAATCTGTAACACTTGTAACTCAAGACTCATTAAAATATCTTACATAGATCTGGATTCATAGATCATAGATCTAGATTACATAGATCTGGATTCATAGATCATAGATCTAGATTACATAGATCTAGATTACATAGATATCAAGGCCATAGTAATATATGTGCCCCCCCCCCTCCCCCCAGATAGACGACAAAATAGAGGAATTGCGCTTTTTTATAACAGGTAAATTATTTGTTAACAGAATGAAATTCCGGGTTATATTTTAACTACTGAATTCTTTTGCGCTGTGAAAATTATTTCTGTCAACATACTGATCTTAATCCCGTTACATATTATTTTAAGGTGTTTAATTAAGCATAATAAAATACTGTGCGTGTTGTGTTTCTCAATTGTACAGATATTGCCTAATGCGTGGAAAAGTGACTCTTCTGCCATTGAGTTAGCTTGAAAAATAGTCTCTTTTTTGCGCAAGGTGCTTGTACTCTTACATAAAGCCTAGACTTTTGATAGTAAATGGGATATTGACATTTAGTTGTTAATGTATGGAAGCTCTCATTCTCCAAAGTGTAACTAGGATATATGATCCAGTCCGTTCGTTTGCGGCTTCGGCCAATTGAATTAACTTACTTTAAAAGTCGTCAATGAAAGAGCCAGACCTTATTATCATATTTATATTTCTAAGAATGAGAGTTTTGCAAGTAACTACACTAGTCATATGTAAAATACGAGACTGTAAACATGGTAACTTTGTATGGTTCAGTTAACCTGTGTCTGTTGGGATCACCAATTTGTAATTGTTCCATAAACATACACTTTTTGAATTGCATTTTAATACTATTTACTATAAGGCTTACTATTATGACATGTAAACTTGTGGCATGCATGTTTTTCGTCTTTTAGCCAATTTCATATAACTTTTTATAAAAAAAAATAGACACAATAATGATAAAAGATAATTAAATAAAGTAGTTTCCATCCTAAAGAATATTTGTTGTGGCAATATAAGACGAATAAAATATTTTTTTCAAAATAGTCATCGCTAATTGGGACACGCTACCGATATGACTTTTGAAAACTTTTCCAGCAAGAAATTAACTTAAAATGTGATAATTTTATAAATAAAATTTAAATACAAAAAGTCATTTAATTAACCCACTTTCCTTATTAACCCATCCACAACCATCTCAATGATTAATAATTTTCTTCTTCAGATCTTCACTGCAACGAGCTGGGTCCCATGGAGAACGGCCAGTACAAGGTGACTGGGGACCATTTCGGTGCTCGTGTCATGTACACGTGCACGGACGGATACTACATGTCCGGCCCCAAGGAGAGGGTGTGCCAAGGAGACGGCACCTGGAGCGGACACGGACCAGAGTGCAGGCAGAAAGGTACGGAGTTGACTACTTATTGATATTTTTTTTAGATTTTAAGTGTTAAAAACATACTTTATTATCCCTACATCTGTTCGTTTTAATTAAAATATTATGATAATCAGATTTCCTATTAATTTCTTGTTTGTTATGCTTATAATTAACATTATTTAAGCTATTTTTGTATAGTTTTTT
Organism: Hylyphantes graminicola; assembly: GCA_023701765.1. NCBI lineage: Eukaryota > Metazoa > Arthropoda > Arachnida > Araneae > Linyphiidae > Hylyphantes > Hylyphantes graminicola. The sequence continues at coordinate 38,675,237 of CM043111.1, forward strand.
AGTGAAATAAATTCTTTAAGGAAATATTGTTGTGTAAAAGTTATTTATAAACAAAATTAAATGAAAGCATAATGTTTTTATTATAAATAAATTATGAAAAGCTTTTCTTTTTTAAATTTTTATATAAGAAGTAAATCACCATTTTAACGTGGGCAAGTAGAAACTTGGATGCTTATGTACTATTATCAATTGAATCGGTGAGTGCAGAAACAACGTCAAAATTTCAACAGTCACAAATTTCAAACTTTTCAGGAAGGAGAAAAAACGTAATAACTCCTCCATTATTTCTGCACTCAACACTCGAAACAAACGTCCTGTATTTACGGAACTACTCAACAGACTAACGTAGTTTTTGCACCCAACACGCATCTTGCCTTTCTACGCTTATTTTCAATGAAAACGAGTTTTCGAATTTTTTTGACTGAAGTGGTTTCTGCCCTCACCAATTCAATTATTGACCTTAGTTTTTTTTAATGAAATTATCCAACAAACAAAAACATAAAATTATACAACAACCTCTTTTTTCGACTAGGATAAAGAATCCTATGGTATCCAAGATGCCTCATATTTAGTTAACCATTTTATACATGAAAACCAGAAAAATGAACAATCTATTGAATGAACATAAGAAATATGTCTTTAACAATAGTTTTTTTTAATTAATATATATTGTTTTATTAAAACATTCCTATTTTTCCTTTTTTTATTTAATATTTCTCATTTCTAAGCTAATATTTTCTTATTACTATTATTTCTGATATTTCCCTAATCCCTTGTTTCAGCCATGTGCGGCATTCCACCGCAGGTCCCCCACGCTCGGCACAATGCTTCCGAGAAAGTTCTCGAGTTCGACGTGGACGACGTAGTGCATTACGCCTGCTTCCAAGGGTACGATGCACACGGGTACCCAAGGGCCAAATGCCTCTTCTTCAACGGCACCACGCAGTGGTACGGACTGGACCTACGATGCATACGTAAGTGGGGCACCTTATTGAGCATTCCTGGTCACTTAATATCGTCTTATGCTGACACGTACACATAGTCACGAGAAATAGCAGTTTTAGGAGTTAGTGTATGTTTTTTTTTTCTCCGCTCAAATTAATTCAATGCTACTGAGGCATGGTGAACGGTGTTGTTGTATATGAATAAATGTTCGAAAATCATAGTTTTTTTTTTAAACATTGAATATAACTAACCATAGCACAAAAATAAGAATAAAAGAATATTGTGGTTTAGGCCATCACACGTCCTTTTGGTTTGAGAGTATGAGCAGAAGTGATGTAGGATAAGATGTAGGAGCAAATGATGATGAAACATTCGGGTAGGGTGCAAAGATAAGTACCGTGTACTAAAGTTTTACTTCCCAAACTAAGGTGCCGAAACAAAGAAAGTTAATAGAAATTAAATAAGATTCACCATACTACTAAAGTGTCCTTTAGCATAATAGTGATTCAATACGCTTAATGACCTTGGTGACCGGCTTACAGACCGATAAGTTTGTCCCGACTCTGTCTGCTTAAACAGAGCCATCTTGTGAATCTCATGCTCTTTGATGTGATTGGAATCCTCTTTAACTCTGATCAAGCACACAAGGAGGAATATATATGTACCTATCCCCTACTCCCTCTTTTAACTATTTGGGAAAATTAACAAGGAAAATAATCATTTTTTCTCATAAATCGTTTTCAGTGCCTGAAATATAATTGCCATATTGCGATGGTTTTAGTGTTTTCAAGAGGTAAATACTATTTTTTACTTCATTAATCTAATACAGAAACTGTAAGTGATAGAATTCGCCTTCATAAAATAAAAGGTTAAGAATAAGACACCACAAACAAAAGTAAAGTATATATAGGATTTTGAAACTATTGAGAGAACTAATAACAACATACGGTTGCGATTGTTGTAAATTGAAAACTGTCGTTTTTTTTTAATTGAAAAGTTTGGGGGTTTTCCGTTAAATTATGTTAACTCATTGAGAAACCGAATGTTACTTAATTATAAAATTGCAGAAAATGAAGTGGGTGAGTAAAAATACGTATAATTTTTTAACTTGTACCTCTCTCACTCTAGAGAAATTCTCAAACACGTAATCTCTATAATAATGAAGTACTTGTTTAAAAATTAAGGAATAATTTGAGCACAAAATTTTTAAACTATCTGACATTTAAGATCGTGTGATTATAATGACTTAAACGTGGCCTGAATTGCTTTCTCTTGCATAGTAATTAGCAGTTTCCCTTTAATATGCATATCTCTTTGAAATACATATCAATAATTACATAAAATTGCTAAGATTATAGTTTGCCATGTTGTCTTTGAAAAGTTGTAAAGGTAATTTTGGTCATGAGTATAAAGAATAAAATTATATTTAAGTAGAAGTTATACAAAATTTGAAACATGCGTACTTTGTGAAAAATATGTTTGACTAACAAGAGTTAGTGACAAATTGTCGCTGTATAACTCTATTCAATATAATATTCCTAAAACAATAAAATTTTCTAATGTGTTTCTTTTTTAGTTAGTACTCCCAAAAATCCTCACAATTTTTTTTCTTATAATTAAACAAAAAAATATTTAAATTTAATATAAAATCAAAATTGCTATTGATTTATGCCAATAAATACAAGAAATTGAAAACGAGCAGAACTCAAAACTGTGTGACTCTGAAACTGTAACTTGCCAAGTAAGCCTCGATAAAATTTCTTAAATTGGGGAGAGAAAAAAACTCAGACTAATTTACAAAACAATCTACAATCTTCTTTTAATCTATAAAACTGTTGTGGTTGACAATTCAATACGATTTTTCAAAGATTCTATGGAATATCTTGGAAAATATCGGACAAAAGATTATGAAGATTTATTAAAATTATTGTGACAGTGCTTAACAAGTCTAAACAATACTATTCATGGATACAATTGAAATTATAATTAGATTGAAAAACAATTAACACCTCGAATAGCCCCTAATTTAGATTCAGTTTTAAGCAATTAAGAAAATTCTTAATATCTCTAATGAACTCAACTTCCCCTCTCCCTAAACATATATAACAGGAGTGATTTGAGGCCAATTCACATTGCGTAGGACTTTTTCTCCAGTACCTAGGTTTGGTAGTTCTATTAAGAAACCTAGGCAGGGAGAAGTGTTCAATAGCAAATGTATTTTTGCCGGTTGAGTTATTTAAAAGAGACAAATTAAAGTTTTTAGGACTTGTTTATTGACAAACTGTTTAACCCTCTAATGCATAATGTTACCGTTTGGTAACAAGTTACATAATCCACTTTATTCTATTAAAGTAGACCTCCCTCTCGACAAATTTGTGTTTTTTTCATCTATTACATTCCATTTTGAAGTTTTAGTTAATAATAACCCTCATAAATAACAGCAATAAAAGTGTATTTAAAATTAAAGAGTGAGGTTATTAAAAGTTGTGAAATTACGTTTTTGGCAGTATTCAAAGTCTAATAATATTAGTACTAAATACAAATCAATTGGTTTGAAAAATTAATTATAGTTAAAGAGGGTTATTTTTAAATATATGTATTTAGTAGTTTTCTAGTCATTATTATCAAAATTGGAATTTTGTAGTTGGTTTTTATCATATGGGGAAAAAATTAAAAATTTAAATTATTTAAATTCTAATGCAGTTAAATTTTTTTCAGTATTTTTCCCATAATGTATGAGTGCTTAAGATACATATATATTTTTTCGGGACGAAAAAAATTCATGCATTAGAGGGTTAAGAGGTTTAAATCCGTTTTTAAGAATTAAATTTAAACGCAGTATTAAATTTCTTGAAAAAGACTATAGTAAATATAAACTGTTTTATAAAAGAGAACGTGCTACATTCACAAGAAATATTTCTGATGCAATGTGTGGTTCATTCTTTATTCTTCGAATGCCCGGGGAAATATTTCGTTTGACATACTGTGCGATGTCGCATGCCGAAGTGTATTACATCTAGTATGTTCCTCTACAAATGGAATACGAGAGATTATTCTGAAGTGTAAAAATCAAAAAAATATTTTTGCATCGATTTATTCTGATTTTACGTCACTGAATATGAAAAATCACTTCTTTCACTCGCAGTTGAAGTTAGGAAACGTTTGAATGAAATAAATTTATAGTAAGCTATAAGTTATTAAAAATTTTAGAGAATATGTATTTGTGTTCAGGAGTACAATAACATTTAAAATCTTGTTTAAACTCTACCAAATGCTTTAAAGTATTTTATACTTGTTTAATTGCTACATATCCAAAACTTTAATTTTTTCTTACATTTAAAAAATCAAAGTTTTAGATTAGTTCAAATCTGTTTATTATAAGTTTTACATTTAGATAGACTCGCTGCACTCACATTAAGATAGATAAAAAAAAAGTATTTAACAATTTTAAGCTTACTTCGGTTATCATTGAAAAAATTTATTAATTCAGTGTTTCTAATTAGTATAATGGTTTCAATTTACTATGTAAAACACATTAATAAAATGTTTATTTAACCTACTAAACAAATATATGTGCATAGGGTTGTTATAACAGCAATACTTTTGTTTTAAGAAAACTCATTAATATGTATATTGAAAGTAAATGACATCATTAACATTTAACAACTGCTGTGAGGTAGTTAACAATTGGTTCTTTTTGAAATACTTATTTACGCACGTTTTACCTTAATAACTGCATATAAGTCGAGATTTAATAAAGTAATACAATTTAAATATATTATTACTTTTTCTGCGTTCTTTTTCTTTAAAATTCTATGTGTTTCATCTTAGAAAGGCGATTTAAAGCGTCATCCAAAATGTTTTAAACTGTCATTATAATTCATTGCAAATTAATCTCTTCAACCAAAAAAAAACTGAGTTAATAAAACTTAACAAGATTTTCTTTCTTTCCAATAAAAAAACAATAATCCATTTCCCTGCAAATTAAGAAAACATTTCGCCAATTAATTACTATCCCACCACTGAAAAAAAAGGACAGCTTAGGTAAATCCCTCTAGCATACGTTTACGTCCTAATAACGTACTGGTGAGTCCACTGAAAGCCAAGACTAAATACTCTTAATCAAGATAAATTCACGTCATCGCGCCGAAGTAAGTACGAAAATGCATAATGAATTTTCATTACTTCCGACTTCTTAAGCCCATAATAAATCGTTCATGGTTTCAGAGAAGAGGGTGAAGATAATAAGTTAGTTCATCAAACCCCCATGAATATCACGCTTCCAAAGGCCAGATGTCAGCGTTTGAATTAAACAAAGCTTGGTAAACGTTTCTGCTCTACAGAGACTGTCTGAGATTATATCCCTTTTGCGCCTGGTATCCTGCTTATTTTAATTTAGAGGAATGAGCATATATACTGGGAGTTGGGAGGTAAGGTAATGGACTTAAGATTTGCGCTTTAGTCCAGATATGGCGATTTGGAGAAGAAAGCGAACAGTTAATTTTGTTTGTTAATACAGTATGACCACAAATTGGCCTACTTTTTGAAAAATCAAGTTATGCTAAAAAATGATTGAGGTTTTCGGAAATAAGATCAAAATGTTCTATGAGTGAATGTTTCCACAGTGATAAATAATTCGAAAATTTGCCGCTACATGGCACTTTTTAACAAAGTATTATGTTAGGTTTATTAAGATTAACATCGTTGTGAACATGATTGAGCATGCCTCAGGTTTAATTAAGTTGTGAAACTTTGTTTACAAACTAACATGGACAACAGTCGTTTTTTTTTTATACCGTACTGCTAAACCCTCCCTCATTTCTGTAATCTTCACAGCCATGTGTTCAAAACTATAAGGAGTGTTGCCTGTAGTAGTTCGCGATACGACGTTTTCCAACTCCACCAAATCTGAAGCTTGATCATTCTGCTCACTTATCTCTCAAACCTGACATTATCAATAAAACTAAACTAAACACCTTGTCAAAATTGATCAACCAAGCGGCAAATTTAAAAATTAGTTTTTATTGTGTAAAAAGTCGAAGAACCTTCTAGTCATATTCACACCATTTTAGATCTTTACTAGATTTTTATTAAATTTTCAAATTGTTGGATAATTAGTATTAAAATCTTACTGTAGCAAATGTGCTTCTACAATTTTCTTTGTACAAGTTTAAGCATTTAATAAACTTAATGTCAAAGCAAATACAAATATTTTTCAGACTTTCCTTTGAATGATGGCATAGCTAAATGTATAAAGCTAAGCATTTTTGGAAATTTATATAAGGAATGACATTAAAATAAACCTACAAATATTTAAACAGTGCCGTCTACTTTAGTATTTCAGTATTCAAAACAATAGCTGGTGAAGTGGCTTTTGCTTCGGCTTAAGCAACTACGTTTTATTATATTCGGTATTACAGTTAGGGGATGTTTACTTTGCAAAATTAAGCTTAAATTTATATTTAAAAAAATTTAATTTCTATTCTTAAAAACGACTCCTGTAAATGAATCATTTAACCCCACAACATTATAAAAAGACAACATGAAGTTCCCATCAAATCCCAGATTCAGTTTCCATCATATCAGTTTTAAATATTAGTTATAAACAATGCAGATTAATTGCCTGCTTAAGTGTTATCTTCCAATTCGACATGGATCGTTCGTAATTCGGCCCGTAGTCTGCTTGTACTGGCATCTGGGAGCCTTTCAAGAGCGAAAAGGTTCAAGAGTCGAACTAGAGAACAAACTGATTTTTTTTTTAATCCTGTTTCCAAAAGATAGGTAAGAAAGCATTTTATTTAAAATATTTATCAATGAGTGAAATGCTTTACCAGATTACGTTCTTTATTTTTAAAGAGAATATAAATTCCAGAAGAATCAAAGAGCGTACAAAGTTAATAGCGAATAATTAAAAAAAATAGTTTAACTTTTGGTTCAACTTGCTGGGCCTCTGGGGTTTGGTTGGTTGTCACTTTTTGTATTTTGTTATTTTTATTACTCCTTTGTATTTCAGCGCGCAGCTGTGAACATCCCGGCGAGGTGGAGAATGCTCGTCGCGAGGGCGACATCTTCACTTTCACGAGCCGCGTCACGTACCACTGCGAGCCGGGGTACGAGCTGGTGGGACGAGCCAACAGGTACTGCGAGTCCAAGGGAGAGTGGAGCGGAGTCCTGCCCTCTTGCCGACGTGAGTCATGCTTGTTTTCCTTTTCTCGATGCCTTGCCTTGCGACTCGTCACGCCTTATGAGACCGCAATTGTTGAAATCCAGTTCCTCCGGTTCAGTGCGGCCTCCCTGGCAACTGCCCAGCTTGGCCAACCAAGATGGTCTCGCTCCTTTAAGATGCTTCTTCGCCACGTCAGTCTTGGTCGTCCCCTCCTCCTTTTACCGTCTGGCTACCAAGTTAAAGCTATCCGTTCATTAGAATCGGGGCTCATTCTTAGTACATGGCCGACCCAATGCAATCTCTTTATCTTTATGTCTATTGTCAAGGGTTTGTCAGCTGTTTTAATAAATAGATTATGGTTTGAAATTTTTTCTGGTCACTTTGTCGTAGTGCGGTGGCTTGCGTGTGTTGTTGATCCCGAGAGCTACGCCGGCGGTAGCTTAGCTACTGGCAGGGTCACCCATGCCATAAGTAAAACTCCTTTCCTTGATACTGGCTTTTATTCTTTGATTTAGATTTCAGATGTCAAGATATGTTTCTGTGTCTGTGTTTTCTCGGCGTACTTTAACATCCACAGAGAGCTCAAATTTATTGTAATCCGTGCGTCAAAATTGGTAGGGAGAGTCGCTTAGATGGTGCCACAAAAAAATATCTCTCAGTTCTGGGGAATAGGCCGAGTCTGCAAAGGCTTGTCCGCCAATGTTGCAGCCCCATTAGAGAAAAAATTCTGATGTCGTATGTAAATTTTAAGAACCACTTTAGTCTTTTAAGTAGAATAACCCAGTATCTGATTAGGATTTCTAATAGTTTTTTTTTTTAATTTGTGTCACTTGTACGAAATGTTTTAACCTATTAGAATAACCTAGTGTTTGGCGCAGTATGGCTTTTGATGCCCTTGCGCCTTAAAACTTAAAACATCCATCCATGCCAACGGTAGTGTCAAGTTGTACTTGAGTTTGTTTTCAAATTAGCGTAAACTCTTGACTGCAATTCTCGATTTAAACGTCATATACCATAGTGAACACAGTTTTTGAGTTATTTCATAAAATGAGAGCCCCAAGCCATAAAACAACAAGACTCAACACGAGTGATTGAATTATAATGTGAGCCCTATCAAAGACTGTAATACACCACAGTGAACAAATTGAGGACGAGGTATTTACACACTGATGGCATACGTAAAATCTCTCTGTTATCAAATAGTTTTTAATTTTATTTGTTCCGTGCGTGCACAAAATCTCGTTTCAGTAGGGACAATTTCCCTTTTGACACCATTTCTGTTTAATTTTTCTCGGTTGTAGAAAAAAGTATTGAGCCCTGGAGAGTAGATTTTTAACAATTTTTATTGCCTTACCTTTATAGGTGGGTCGGGGTTCAAGCAACGGGCATTTTCGACGGCACACGAGTGCCTTATCAACTCAGCAAGGGCGGTTGGAGAACGGAAAGCAAATAGAATAACAATAAATATCGTCTAATCTTGCTAATAACGACTGAGAATTAGTGATGAAAAGGTCCCTAAAAACCTAACTGTTCATACAATAATAGAAAAAGAATGTTTAAGATAAAAACTGAAAATATTTGTAAAAACGAGGGAAAAAATTTTGTAAAACGAAAATAGTTTTCTGACAGTGTATGTCGTCAAATGCCGAACATTTGAGTACTTTTAACTCGTATAACTCAAAAGTCATAAATATACGATTCGTTGCTTTTCCGCACACTGTGCGCTATGTGATTCATGAATAATCCAGTTGAAAGGCAATCCACATATAAGTGTCGATTTAAATTTGATTATCAATTCTCTATTGAAGGCCAAATTTTAAATAAAAATAAAAATTTAACTGAATGTCAATTCTTAATGAATATCCGGTTAAGGATGAGACTTTATCCGATACCGAATAATGATAAAAACTGTTAATTTTTCTGTATTTTACAACAAAAAAAATTACTTAATCGACTCTAATAACAGGAAATGTATGTGCAATTACTTCAAAACTAATTTCCAAAATTGTAATCCAACTTCTGGCAATGATGTTGCAGCCCTTCAGAACTAGCTGTTGATTGAAGTGCATAAATTTCAAAACTTGCTGTGATTCAAAAGCAGTAGTATAAAAAATCATTGAATTAGAAAACTGATTATTGAAAACTTAAAAGGCACATCTAAATTTTTAACATTGCAATTTGATTATACACTTAAGTGCAATTTAATCCATTCGATTTACCTTTCAGTAAAAAAGATTTTCTCCAATTATCGATGTTTTGCAAAAAGACTAATCGAATGCGCCCAATTTTCACAATTTAACCAGCTTCTCCCACATTAAATAATGCGTCCATATTTTAAGTAATTTTATTCTCCATTTTATGTCTTATAAACTTTTTCTGAAAAGTTCTTACTCGATTGCGACGTCAAAAACTCTATCTTCTTTACTGTCAAAATACATTTCTCAAGACCCCACTTGCATTTCCAAATTGCATTAGCGAGTTAGTATTTGTAGAGGGTCTTTTCACCTGACAAAAGTCTGTTTTGCTGCTTTCGTTAATGTCATAATGGCATTTGACAAAAGAGAGAGCGTTTCGTAAATTTGTTAAAGCCTTAACAGTTATTTGTGCAAAAACAAACTGTGCTTTGGATTTTGAGAAAGGCATCAGTGTTGTATCACGTGACTTTATTAAATCTCAATATCAAAATACCGGAATACCATTACAGACAAATGCAAACTAGGCATACAAGATTCATGATAAGCAAAAGAACACTAACAGTGTAAGTGATTAAGAGATGAGAAGTGGACAACTTCTATCGATCCGTACAAAAAGAGAAACTAGTAGGAAAAATTGGTTATTGAGATCATTCTGATACAGACAAATTTTGTCCAATTTTTTGCTTGAAATATGTTCATTAGAAGCACATAATATAAATATGCTTTATGTTCTTAAGATATGTATAAGATATTATATTGAAACTTCAGCAACAAGTGGTGGTTTTATGACAGCATGTTACTATATAATGTTGAAATGAAATGTCTGCTGTGTAGATACACGGAATATTCGTAATTTGATTTAACTTATTATAAGATTACTATTTTCCAGATAATTTCTATGTTTTGTGGCCAGTTCTGATAAACTTCGGAGAAATCATACTTGTATCGGCACAATGAAAACGCGATTGTTAACAGAGCATACGTTTGTGGCTGAATGTAAAGATTACAAAAGACTAAACTAAGACTAAACTTAAGATAAACCAAACTAAACTCAAGATTACAAATGGCTAAATCTCCTGTCACTTATACTCACTAAAATTCTTATTGAAAAACAAGATTTGTAAGTAACAGTAACTATCACCTATAACCTTTTCCACTCAAGTGTTACACAAATGAGAAAAAATCACCTTTTCAAGTGGCAAGTAGACTGATGTACATCCGGATTTACAGACAGACGGGCATTAAGTATGAAAGATAAGTGTATCATACCTTTCCAACAAAAAAAAAGAATTTTTCAGATCCGACGGATAGAACAGAGTTTGGAAAGAGAGTACGGACAGACGTACGCCTTCGGCATGTCAATACCGACCTTTCCATTTTTTTTTCATTCCTTCGTATGAAAAAGATATAGTCTGCTAAAAATAACTTAAATGAATAGAGCGCCAATTTCTGTTTTGTCAAACTAATGCAACGCAGTGCGGAGCGAATTTTAAAGTTGTAGATGGGTTTGGTGAAAGGAGCTCTTAGAATGGAAAAAGACCCAGAAAAGATTTATTAACAAAGTAAATGGTTCTCGAAACTTCTTGGATGGCTGTGAACTCTCTTAAATGCTTTGTTCCGATAATAATGATATTTAATTTTATTGTTAATGTAGGAGTATGATGGAGTTAAAGGCTGTTTTGTTAAAGTATTCATTTAGAATATTAAGAATAAAGTTGATGTTTAAATTTAATAGAAACGCATTTTCTATGAGTTATGAAAGTATTTCTTTAAATCTAATTTTAGAAATAAAAACATAGATTTTTATGTTATTTTCTTTAGTTAGAAAAATTTGTCTGAAAGCATTTTATATTTCATAATTTTTCATTTTATCTGTAAATATATAAGTAAGTTTTAAAAAAAAGCGCAGGACAAAGTAGGAGATTATACAATAGGACATCAGTATATAATATGTTCTACTAAGATACAGCTAAATGAGTTAATTATAAAGTATTGATTGCATAAATTATTCAATTAGCATTCTTTAATCTCAAGTTTGGTCCAGAAGCTATTTAAAGACTCTGTTCAACAAACTTTTTCCTACGTTAATGCAAACAGCTTTCACTAAGACTGCTTTTTTGGTTGACGAGTTAATCCATCATCAACCTATAAATCTTCTTGATAGAACGATTAGTGAACCCTATGGCAAAGATCTTTGGCAAAGATCCTTTACTTCGGTTAGTGGTTGGTGTCGTGCACATGGGGAGAACTATAGGTGTATGTAAGTGTTCAAAACACAGCCGACAATCTTCTCGATGTTGTCGGAGTACATATTGATGTCAGAGGGGAGGATTCCCCAAACTGAGCCATTGACTTTAAAATGGCTGGAAAGTAAAAAAAAAAATATGGCTTGGTGTAAGCGAAACATAATCACAGTAACTGCAAAGACGGCAAGTTCTGTTGCCATCTCCCAGGATTTCGAACCTTTACTTTGATTAACCTAAAATTCATTCTACCTTACACAAAATTTGAATCCCGTAAACCAATACTTGTATGACTTAACCTTTCACTGGCCTTACCCGTAGATCTGTTTGTCATTTGCAGCCGTGCAGTGTCCCCTACCCCGCGAGGTGGTGAATGGCCACGTGGAGTACACCACGTCCACCTATAAGTCTGTGGCCATCTACACTTGCCTGTACGGGTACAAGCTGGTCGGGCCCAAGAAGAGAACCTGCGAGGCGGAAAAGCAGTGGGAAGGAGAGGAACCGCTTTGCGAAGGTAAGCTGCAATGGGCAAGTTAACGTAGAATGAGATCGAATGACCACGAGTCTCCAAAATAAAGTGCTGTGTGTTAATCCAATGAGAACAAATCTTTTCTAAGACCCATTAAAACGGTTTAATTGAATATTTTTTACAAATGTTATTTTATGTGACAAATGTAGCTGGCTTTCCATTGGATTAACACAGGGTTTGGAGAACACCGGTCACTCAGTCTTAATCACCCTAAACCCCCTGTTTCTTTTATAAAAACCAATTTTGTCATAAAGTTACGTAAGGTTTTTCAATAATTTGAGGGTTCGAATTTAGACTTTAATTAAAACATAACACATATCTTGTATAACACTTGTGTACTTCGTAGACACACACGTCTAAAAAAAAATTCAGTTAAAGATAAGTTTGAACATGAGTGTTTAATGGTTAGGTGTGTAAGAAACGAGTCATCTTTCATCAGTAGTATATGAAATAATACGAAATAACGATTTAATTAATAATCCCTTTGATAACCTTCAGTTGTTCATAACTCAAAAATGAATCCATACATTAAACCTGAATGCGAATATATTTACTATCCATGTGAATTGATATCATATGTAAGACTACTGATTCCCTGCTGAATAGTTCGATAAAACTTGCGAGTCAACTCGAGTGAGAAAGTGGAATATCATGGCGTAAAGTGCAGTCGGACGTTGAGTAAACGAAGAAGGCCCGTATTTAGATTACGGTCCGTGGGACTTCCTCCGAATCTCTTGCCACGGCTCGTGTGATAGAATCTTATGGAGGCCTCCCATTTGAGTTTGTTATTACGGTAGGCCGTAAACGGGACTTTGACGTTCATATTGTATACAAGTACTGGAGTTGACTGCAATCATGTTATCACGTTAAAACCCCGTTTAAACTAAATGGGAAATTTTGGTAACCATCAAATAGCATTAATGGCACAAAGTACTCTTCAAAATGTCCATGAAACCTTGTTTAAAATATGATATGCAATTTAATTTCAGTGGAATGTCATTAAATCCATATTAAATAAATTATTAGGGTCAAAATAAGGAATACAAAATTAACTAATTAATCTACTGAAATATAAACAATTAAAACGTCATTTTAGAGCACCTAAATATATGCATACATTATTTTATTAAATTCATCTTTCATAGTATTGATAATATTCATAAGACTTAATTAGTTACAAATGTATATTTTTAATTCCATATTATTAATTTTGTTTTAAAGTAATAGGGGTCTTTCCTAAAAAAGGATTTAAATATATTTTAAAAATAGAATTCATGAAAAGAAATGTTTTCTATTTTTGCATTGAAGACTTACGTAAAGATCTTGAAAAGAATTTTAAAGTGTGGGCGTAAAATTTTGTTTGAAGCAACAGCAAATGCTTCCATATATTTTTTATTTTTTTAAAGCTAGTATTAGATAAAAAAAATTAACACGTTTATTTATAATTTAAAAATATCAAAATATATTCCGAATTTCTCTCTCCCAAACAACAAAAGATTTTCCTCTACCAAAAAAAAAAAACATTTACTTTTCTTCACTTCAATAAACAATTTGGAACTACATGCTTCTCCCAAAAAAACTATTTTTCTCCAATCATTAAAATTGGACTTTCCGTGACAATAACTCTTTTCTGCACCAGTCACAAACACCTGAACAACTATCAAAACTTATTCCATCTTTTTCGAGTATCGTCAACCACTTGAAATTCGAAAGTCATCCATGCCACGGCTCAAAAGAAGAAAAAAAACATGGTCAAAGACCCTAATGGTTGTTCTCAAACTTTCCTTATGTTTTCTCCTTTTTGTGGTGCGTATTCATCAATTTAAATGCAAATTCGAGATCTTTACCCTGGTACTCGTGTTAAATCTGTATCCGTGCACTGTCATCTCCATATATATGGGATGTTTTGTACCGTGGGGTTTCTGCGTTTTACTTCCATGAACTTTGGTATGTTCCTTTGTTTTATAAATATTTTAAAAGAAAATCCAATAGTTTTCTTTTTAAACGGGTATTGCTCTTTTTGAATTATTTTTGTTGAGAAAAAAACACACTCGAAAATTGGAAAAAGAGCGGTATTCAAGAAATATATTGATGCATTATTTTTTTTCTTTTTTAACATTTACTTTTAAAGAAAACTCGAAATGTTTTTACAGACTTCAAATACTCTTTTGAAAACAAATTCCTGTACCTTAGTTACAAAGATGTAGAGCTGAAAGTTTTTAACTAATTTTTTTAATTTGTATTCATATTAGTACTTTATGTTTAAAAAATACTCAGAACAAATGGTATTTTTTAAATTATCAATACGCAAAAAAGACACGTGTCATATATCTTAGAAATATGAGCAAAATGCGCTATTATTTCATTTTATTTGCTTGAAAGATTAATTTGATGAATTTTTATTCATTTTTGAAAGCTGGGAAAATTCTTTGATTTATTTTACAAACAATAAGTTATAGAACAAGCTCGGAAGTGTACTTTTACAATTTCAATTAACTAAATATTCATTTCTTGTCTTAAACTTCAACATTTATATTGCTAAGCGCGTGCTATTATAAATCAATAAAGTTTCATATATTTGTAAGGGAAAAATTATTCATATAGCGTTAATCAACAGTTAAACAGAAATATTTAGTGCAAGTTGCAAAAAAAAAATTCTCAGTGCCTCTCAAGTATTTCGCCACTTTTATGGTTCCTCTTAATAAAATGAAAAGTTATGCAAAATCTGACTAGGAGTATCGTATAAAAATAAAATGGGATCAAAACTCATATTTACCAATATTTTTTATGTTTAAACTTTACCGTTACTTTACTACTAACACAACTTATTTTAGGTGTTCCAAAATTAATTGATCTAACAGGAAATTAAATGATTCTATTGCTCCCATAGAGATAAAAAAAACCGTGAGCTATCACACACAATCTAGAGGAGAAACGTAATTATGAAACAAGAGGGAATTTTGTGCCGAAGCATCACCTCAACATGGCGGCGATTAGCGTAGAAAATATCAATACTAAATGTGAATTTTTTTTAGAATCATGATTGTTGAGTTGATTCTAGTTGATAACTGCAAATATTTCGAATTTCCTTTTGTAAGAGTAAGAAAAATAATATTATTAAGTAAACGAAAATTTGCCTAGTAGTTTATTGGTAATTTGTGCGAAATTATTAATTTTATATTCATCGTTAAGCCTAACCAATGATAAAATGTCATTCAAAATTGAGTCAGACATTAAAATTATTTCACTGAATAGAAATAGAACTACCCAAAAAATGGTCCTGAATCATGAAAGTACAATTTACTTCTCAAAAAATTTCAAATACCTACCATTTCCAAGATAACAGCTTATAAAAAGTGCAATTTTAGTCTGTCATTTTCTACGCAACTGGCTGCCATTCTGAGGTGTTCAAAGGAAACTGATTTTGACCCTCCGTTTCCCATCTAGATAGTGGGTGATAGCGCACGGCTTTTCTATCTCTATGATTGCTCCAAAATCAACTTTCTAATAACTATACAATGTTAAAACTGAAGGTGACAAACGAGTGTCATTTTCATACCAGGATGAAAAGGAGGTCTCATTTGGCACCTCAAAGCTAGGAATCATCTTGGGTTGATGAATCTTGGGCATGGAAATTACCTAGGGATAACAATTATGCAAAATAAATTCAGAAACTGATATTTGACCATATTTGATTTTTTCGCATCGAATAATCCAAATAATTAATGTTGTTGATCCTGCACTGTTCAATAACGGGAATAATTGCCGTGGTCAATCATCAAACGTCATAAGATTAAAAAAAGCTGACCATGAAGTTACTTTTTGTAGAAGAACTGAAGAGACAACTACATTTCACTGTCTCTTTTGGATTTCTCCGTTAAAATTCTTATTCTCAAGTCTATTTTATTCAAAACCAATTGAACTTGAATTAACTTTTTTTAAAAACTAAAGGAACAATCTGCATTCACCGGCTAAACTTGACATTCTTGCATGCATGACTGTCCTACAAGAATACAAGGCCATGGAATCTGTCCTTTTCCTTCTTTGATATAAATTTACGTTTGTTTGCATTTAAGAACGACCAATTTTTATGCACAACCACTTTAAATATTTATATATTACTCGAATAACGTACGAGCAAGCAAAGTCTATAGATATTTTGTTTGACAAACGTAATATTTTACATTCCAGAGGATGTTTCATAAAATAATATTCAAACTAATATTTAATACTCTCTAGTGCTATTTTCGTTTATATCAAACTTAACCATTGTTTATAATTCTCAAATGATAAACAGATGGATATTTTTGGTAACTATGGGTTACCAAGTCCGCTACAAGTAGTTTTCCTTGTTTAGTCCTTCTTCTCGAAACTTTACAGCATTTTGCTATAACATTACATATAAACGCTGAATGTGTGTTTCAGAGATCAAGTGTGGCAGCCCGGGCATTCTTCACAACGGGTACGTGAAGGGCACGAGCACGCGGTTCGGCACAGTCATCTACTTCAGCTGCCTCGACAACATGACTTTCGTCGGGGAGTCTGCCACCACCACATGCAACGAGGACGGAAACTGGAGCCACCAAGTGCCAAAGTGCATGGGTAAGCGTAGAGATATTTATCCAAAACTATATTAGACACCCTATAACTGCGCGTTCTACTATACTATATACACTGCTACTGTACTTTCACATATGGTACGTAACAATGCACTGTAAGTCTCAGTGAAATGTTATTGCAAAATACACCCAATCATCTTTCGCCCGAAACGTTTTGGCAGAAAATTTACCTACTGTAGATTGAATGTCCTCGATTCTCTTGTAAACGCATTTTATAGTTATAAAGTACCATTAAATACTTTTCGAATCGTCTTAACTTTCAAACAAATTCAGGTTTTTGTTCCAATTTTTTTTCTGTTTCAGTTTGCATCGAAGTGTCGAGATTCCAATTTATAGTATTTATATCGAGAGCAAAATATTTTTATTGTGGAATGTATAGTTAAACAACAAAAAAGAAATGTTAGTCACTGAGGAATGAGAAAAATTACGAAAATTATCGAAAAGAACAAAAAATGAGGATAGGCTGTCAAATGAATGTTCAATAACTTAAATAATCATCAGGCAGGAAACAAGAACATTTATAATTTAAAACCATAACAACCTGCATCTTTAAAAACAGTTGAAAAATTTCCCAATTAAGTGAAGAGGCATTTTCTATGAAAAAAGCCATTTAACGTAGTTTGTTGGAATCCAAATAACTTTTAGATTATTATTACGTATATAATGCGCTCACGTTTTTCAAAAGTATCGATACCGAAGAAGCTGGAACGTATCAGTCGTTTATTTATATGAAAATAACTATGCACTTAGGTTTTGGAATTTTGCACACACAAAAAACTCCCTCCTTTTTGCAAAAAAAAACCTCCTTTCTTCTTTTGCCAAAAAAGTTATTTTGCTTGTACATTTACAAGACATATTAGCATTTAAAATAACGATATAATAAACAAATTAAAAAAAAAACTACATAACTTCTTTGTTCATTCATAGCACACAATAAAATTGTATTTTTACGGCTGAAAATTACAAATTCTTCTAAATTCACTTCCTTCTCAGCGAATATTAAACATGAATTTTATCAAAATTACTTGAATAATACTTTTAAAAAAATAATTGTTTGAAAAATACTTGTATAAATAATATTTGAGTAGGATTTTGCTCGGGATTGTAGAGGACAAAAATATATCACAAAACTATACACTTTACCGAACATCATTCCTATAGTTTCTGTAAAAGTTGTTTTGTAACTAGGGTTAGCTTGTTGAAGAAAAACAACTTTCAGGATCTCCGTAATGGGAATTCCACCTCAGTTATATCACTTTATATATATTATGTTGTTTTTTCTAATTATGTTTTATTTTTTCATTTTGCTTAAATCCAATTCAATTGAATATTCAAAGCGAACGAAATTATGATCCTTCCCCCTGACGGACCCTATGCCCTCAATTACGAAATAAGTTCAAGGTTTGCGCCGTAATGGACGCAGTGCGGCACGTAATTCGAAAGTGTAATTTACCGTGAAAATGGAAGATGATCACCAAGATGGATCAAGTATCATCGCAGAATAAATTATCTTTGACTTCGTGGCTCTCGATATTGATGCTCATTCAAGGGAACGCTTCAAAACCATTAAGGCGGCCGAATAATTTCGATAGTTTGTTATTTTCCTCTTCAGTATTAGTTAAATTCGCCATTGGAATAAAAGTTTATTATGATAAACTTCTACATTTATTGGAATAATTACTACACTGCGATCCAAAAGTTTAGACAATGACGTTTTTTAGATGTAAAATTTAGAATTGGGATAGTAGAATTTCAAAACATCCCTATATACATTAAAAAAGTATTTTGAAATGCTATAATTGAAACATAATAGCTTGATTTGCTATAGCAAAATTTTTTTTCATAAGATAAAATTTTGTATGGTCCCAAAAGTTTAGACACAAATACGAGATTATGCTAATTTAAAGTACATAATGACCTAATTTCGCATTTTTATTGATGAATCATATATTTTTTATATGATAAATCAAAGAAAAACGATATCCGGTGAACTAAACAAATTTAATAAAGATATTAGTACAATTTTACACCAAAAAGACAATATAGTTACTTTAAATCTTTATTCAAATCATATTTGCTTCAAATTTACAATTTAACATATCTTAATACGAACCGATTGAATACCAGTCCATCACCTTAAAGTTTTGTCCCGAATTCGTAGACTTATAGACATTCATTGATCGATTTTCTTGATGAAAAGTGCAGTATTTCCCATATAAAATCACAAAATAGCAACAGATTATTCTTTTTTTGCACTTTAGTACAATGCAGAGATAGTCACCCCTTCAAAAACGCCAAAAAAATTCGGTTATTCCAAAGTAAATTCACTCTACACCATTACAAACTACCACCTTGATGCTAGAGTCTTTGAGGGGAAAAACCGGTGTTTTCAAAAGCATATTTTTCAATATTCGGTTAAACCGAACGCGTTTAAATAGCACTAAAGAGACCGGTTAAATTGTAACCGATTCAAAGAAATCGGTTTTTCTCAAGAAACTTCAAATTTTAGTATGAAGAAGGAGCTTTCGTAATTGTGTGGAGTGAACTTGCGTTAAAATTTCCTACTTTTTTTGTCGTTTTTGAAGAGGTGACTATCTCTGCATTGTACTAAAGTGCAAAATAGAATGATGTGTCGCTATTTTGTGATTTTATATGGGGAAGATTGCACTTTTCATCAAGAAAGTTGGTCAATGCATGTCTCTAAATCCACGAATTCGTTTCAAAACTTTAAGGTGATGGACTGGTATTCATTCGGTTCGTATGTAGAGATGTTAAATTGCACATTTAAAGCAAATAGGATTTGAATAAAGATTTAATATGGCTTAATTGTCTGTTTGGTGTAAAATTGAACCAATATCGTTATAAAATCTGCTTAGTTCACCGGATATCGTTTTTTTTTTAAATTTATCACATAAAAAATATATAATTTAACAATAAAAATGCAAAATTAGGCAATTATGTACTTTAAATTAGCATAATCTCGTATTTGTGTCTAAACTTTTGGGACCATAAAAATTTTTATTTTATGAAACAAAAAATTGTTATAACAAATCAAGCAATTGTGTTTCAATTATAGCATTTCAACATGCGTATTTAATATATATAGGGATGTTTTGAAATTCTAATATCACAAATCTGAATTTTACAGCTAAAAAACGTCAATGTCTAAACTTTTGGATCGCAGTGTATGTTTTTCAGCAGTAGTAAAACAATGTTCAGATGTTTAAAGCTTAGACATCCAAAAGAAACGTGTTTTTTATTTTACATGTTTTTTTTTCTTTCTCTTTTTTTAATAGTACACTCTTAACAGTGGAATAATCTGATTTTTAATATTATTCGAATAAGAATTAAATAACTAAAAAATCATCATTTATAAACTTGTATTTCATTAAATTTATGCCATTAAAATCATTATTTATTTGAGCATTTCTATAAATAATCAAAATATTCATTTCAATAATTTCTATCTTTACCATTACTTTTGTAACATGAAATATTAAGTCCAATTCCCCATATAGAAAGGCAAATATTTGATAAGCATTCAATTATAAAAGAACTAGCAATGGAACAAAGCCTAAATACATCAGACTACAAATATTTATCATACAGCATTCATTTGAAACGGAACAATTCCAGACAACAAGCCTCTTTCGATTCTAAACCTCAGAGGCAGACGGGTACATCTCAGAAAATGATGGTTTAAAGTTGTAGAAGATCAATCGAATTCAGCATGTGCCTGGAAATTAAAACAAAACATAATAAATAGAAAAGATAATTTAAAAAAGTGTTTTTACTAAGCAATGTAATGGTGTTCTTTTTTAAATCACCTAATGTTAGGTAATGAAGGCATTGAGATGGAGTTTGAATATTAAATATCCGAAACGGAGATTTACGTTTTCTACGCGTTTTGGAGAAGGAGGATGCGGAAAAAAGTAGTTTTTAAACATAGGTCTGTCTGAAACCCCTCCATTGCTCAAACAAAAAAGAGCTACGATCTTTAAATTTGGTGCACGACTGCATTAATCTTACACTATGCAGCTCAAAAACTTGATTTAAAATAATTATTGAGTTGGCTTTTTTAACTATTATTCGCATATTTAAAAAAAAAACAGTTTAATGTAATCAATGGGATGAGTATTTTTCGGTTCTTGTGTGTGAGAGTATCAGCAGAAATGATGAATGAAAATCATTACTTTCTCCTGACTCGATTGGTGAAACAATGTCACTTATAAACCCAACTCTAATCAAAGGAAATGCGTCATCTGAGATAATCAAATTAAACAAATTTCGCTTTGGTTTCTTTTACTAAAGCTATGCAATCAAGGAAAACAGGTCCTTCTAAACCTTCGCCACACATCTTCACTCTTCTTCCAAGACGTTACCGAATTACCATTTTCACTCATCTTTCATTGGCGTGGATACGTGACATAAGCTCTGCCCATGGTAACGTGTTTCTATTTTACATGTGTGCACAAAGCAAAGCAATGACGAGTGAAAATTCTTTCGGTAAGGTCTTTGAGAAAGAGTGGCGATGTTTGATTGAGGTTCATATGGAAGTGTCTTTGGTCCTGATATAACTAGCTAGAAAATTGAATTTCATTCAAATCTTTACTTTCATTTTCAAAGCGTTGATTAAGTTTCTTATAGCAACAGTTCTTATGATTGATGAAAAATTGTTATCTATGGTTGAAACTAATGTTCTAACCATAGAATGTGCAAAAGTTTTGATAAAAACTATAACAATATTTTATTTAAACACAAATTTAAACTAAAAAGCCGTCATGATATACATATATAATCGGTCACTTTATAGTGTTCTATTAATTTTGTGATTGTGCCATTATTCTGCGGTATAGATTTATGATTATATTTATTATTTCTTACATAGTCGTTATTATATTTATAATTTCCTAGAAAGTTGGGAAAACAGTTATACCACTTTAGCTATTGGATGTAGAATTTATCCCGAGGCCTAATTGATATTATAAATGTATATTCCGTTAACTTATAACGAGACCCAACAACAATGGCGCTTCTGCTAAAGCAATTTCAGATTTACGTTGAAGTAGATAAGTAATTATCATTCCCGGCTTTCGTTTTAAGAATTGGATTTTCATCAAGCGACGCAATCGAATATTGAATTATTTCTAGAATGAAGTATCGCACGATGAATGGTGTCAGGTTGTTGTAAAAGCTCTAAATTCGTTACCTGTGGAATTGGATTTTAGTTAATTTAATAGTCGCGCTTGTTCAAATTGTACTTCCGTAAATTTCTCAAGAATACTGTGTTTCTAAAAGATAATAATGCAATACATTTTAAAAAGCATTATTAATTGCATTAGGGGAACCTTATTATTTTAAATAAAATGCATTATTCACTAGAAACTGTGGCTGTTTTCTTTTTCATTGGTTGAAATGTAGAAGTTGCATAAAGTAAGTATTTTAAATATTAGAAACTTTTGACAATGTTAATAATAATTTTGTATAATAGAAATAAACCTTAAGTTTATCAAACACAGCCACATCCTTCGACGTCATTCTTTATTACAACAGGCAAACCCACGCTGTCAATAACCATCCACGTTTAGCTCTAATATTATCATAAACCAATTAGCGACCTTAATTATGCATTTAATAACGACTTAAGCAAAATTAGGTTTCAGCTTTTGGCGGAATTATAAATGACATATTTGTTAATCGAGTTGTTGGTATAAAGTGGGTTTTTTAAATGTTTGTCTTGTATGTGTATTATAAAAGGTTTTTTTGCGCTTTTAACTTGTCTTCAACAATTCTACAACAATTCTAAACATTTCAGTTGAAGGGGGCTCAAATATAATAAAATACGTGCATAAATACTCTAGGGTACGCTACCATAGTACTGACGCCGTTAAAGAGTCACTCTTGGCTATTTGTCACCTTGCAAAGCTTGAAATCAGTCGCGAGTTACAATTAAACGTTGTGTGCTATTTTGTGTTTCGATATTTTGGTTGATACGTAAGTTTTTGGAGATATTTTTGTCGTACATTTAATCTAACTTATCATACAGGCATGGAAATTTGTTTCACTGGATTAGAAAAAAGAATAATAACATAGCTATTGTCGGAAATCAGTCAATTTTTTTATATAGTTAAGCAATACAAGAAAAAAGTGACGCATGCAATAGTGCATTAGCAAATTCTTCTGCTAATTTTTTTTTTGGTAATTTTTTCGTGGGAAAATGTATTTATGAATGTATACAATTGAAATTTTATATTAAAATAGCAGTAAATTAATAACTACGGATTTAAACATAATTAATTTCAAAGATCTTTTGCTGAATAGTTGAAATTAGTTTGGTATGTTCTATTCTATATGAATTCATGGTGAGACATTATTTTTTTGGTAAAATATTTTATTATTTAGTATAAAAGGGCGTATTTTTGACTTTCTTCATAACTAAATTTTTTTTTCTTAACGTCTGCAGAATCTGCGAAGTTCTCTAGTTGAAATTCACATTTGCAGAACTCACTTCAAAGTGCAACTTTAATTCTAGCACCCTAATAAATCTTTTTTTTGTCTAGCCCCATGCTCTATCCCTTCGGTTGAGCATGGTCGAGTGACTAACTACGCCCCTGACGTGAAAGTGGCGCACGGAGAGCACATCGCAGTGGCGTGCATCGCTCGGTACGAGCTCAGGTACAATAACACGCCCGCCACGTGCAACAACGGATCGTGGACCCACACCCCCACGTGTATACCAGGTACTTCTACCAACATTAAACCTTGGATTTGTTCAGAAAAGAGGCCTCCAATTTCGTAAAATTAACTATTTACTTTGAGCTGTTTAGTAGAAAATTAAACAAATTTTGAAAAAAAAATTAGCAGCTAAAAGTACACCCTTAAAACAAAAGAGTGAAATCCACTCCTGTGGGGAGAAGTGCATTTTAGGCACTGGAAAGGAGTGAATATTAACTCAGACTGAGTTAGAATCACTCGTTTGGAGTTATACTGTCGGAGGATTAACACACAAGGGATCCACTCTTGTAGGAGAAGTGCATTTTCGACACTGGAGGAATGAAAATCAACTCAGATTGAGTTAAAATAGCTCGTTTGCTTTAAGAGTATATCTACGAATCATCTTAAGGTAGTTGGACAATTTGTTTTTAAGATTTATGAAGATTAAAATCTGAATAAACGTGTTCCAAATATAGTAAAATATCCTGCAGCATTTTCAAAAGAAAATCTTCAAAAATGTTGAACGATGAATGTTTCTGGGTGTTAATTACAAAGAAAAATCTAACAAAAAATTCTTTAAAAAATTTACCATAAATATGTAATGGGCATGTTTGATCATGTCTTGAGTGGCAACAAAAATGCTTGAATGAAGAGAAATTATTTCTCTAATCTCTGTTAGTGAATCAATATTTCGCAAGAACCAAGAACAAGGTCATTACTCAGTTTCGTAGCAGTGTTTAACATCGAGTGTTTCATTCTTGACTATGTATACATGGTTTCAGAAATGGGAAAATTCATTTTGCGAACTCAATTTTTTGTACTCAGATTCAAGTACTTTAAAAAGTTTTGAAAATGTAATTTTTATCGTGAAAATTCAAGTTGAACCTTGATTTAAATAAAATATTAGATTGTATTAAAATAATTTTTGCACTCAAATATTAAAAAGCAAAGGATTTAAAGAATAGATGTGAATACTTGTTTAAAATTTAATATAAAAATATCAGACTAAAGCGTTCTAACTCAAAATGTCATAAAATCTTTCAAAGTGTACCATTTACCTTACTAAACAAACTTCTTACTTCTTATACCCTACTTCAATATTTGTTCTTTAAATAATATGCCGATTTTTATATAAATCCCCACATATTCAAAAATAGGTTTGCTGCAAAATAGCTGGAGAAACAAGAAAAATATTCAATACAAACACTCTAACTTTTAGTATGGCTTGACTATGGTGAAAAATCCCATCAATTCTTTTGTTTTTGTTAACTTTAAAGTTTGAATTCGGAAAACAAATAGGGTATTCCCTAGGGAAGATTGAGAAAAGCCAAAGGCGTCTTTAGTTGTGGTAAGAATATCAACTCCGACCAATACAAAACCAGTGTCGGCTCGGAATAAAGAAAATACATTGTAAAACATGAATTCTGATGTGATCGAACAGGAGAGATATGGTGAAATTCGGACTTTATACCGGACATTTGTGAAACATAAAGCCTATTTTTAAAAAGAGTAAAAAATTGATTGTGTCCTTCCACCAAAATTTCAACTTTTATTTTTAAACTTGATAATAAATCTCTTATCTTTTTTGAAAAAAAAAATATCATTTTTCATAAAGTAAAATTTATATTTTAAATAGTAACTTTTTGATTAAAAAGAGGAAACTTAACATCTTTTACACTTTTCTCGCTGACTCTTTCAAAAATTAATTTTTTGAGAGCGCCCAACGTAACAGAAAAGGTGTACTGGGTTAACTAACTTCACTAAGTTAGCGGCATTTGGATTTATTTGGCGTTTGGAAGTTATTCTAAGATGCTAAGGATAAACTAAAGAATTTTATTTCTAGTGACGAATACCGCAATTAAATTTTATTGAGGTTAAAATAGAAGACCATTCGGAAATTCAATACAAAACTTCTATTGAGCAATTCTGTTTAACTAAAAAGCCAGTACTCACCAAAATAGGGAAATTTATACCGGTTTTGTTTTCATTGCAATGTAAATTATCTTTAGAATTCTTTCAATGATGTATTACACGATTGATAAGTAAACTTTAAGTATTTTTAAAATATTATATTTGCATTGATGGAATATGAAATTTGAATTGTTTATTTAAAAAAAGCAACGTTATTAACCTTTATATTATTTACCAAAGTATATTTAGTACTAAATACGAACGAACGTAATGAAATAGTAGGAAGTAAAAATGCTTCAAGCTACAAGAAATAAATAGATTTTATTTGTCTTCGGGTTTTTACAAAGAAAGTATTGTTTTTCCAGGCATTCATTCATGTCTTTGTACTTTTTTTTAGAAGTTTCTAAACGAAGTGCCTTGGGCTTATATCGTGACTTAAATTTTGATTTAAAGTAGATATCTACAGAACCAAGTAAAAAGGTAGTTTAGGTTTGGAAACGTTATTGAATATGCCGATAAAAAAAGGTTAATTTTGATATTGTTTTAACAGAACTTTAAAAGAATATAATTTTCTATTATTATAAGTGTATAGTCCTCATAAAAAATTTAACGATGATAAAAAAAAATTATTTCATAGTTTTTAATAAATCAATTCAATTACTCAATTTTGTTATTATTATCTGAAAACAAAAAGTAATTTATTACGAATCGTAGTGGGTATTTGAAAAAGTTTTATTTGTGAATAAAAACTTATATTATTGAAAAAATACATGGCTCAGTTTTTTTTTAAAAAGAAAAAATGAAAATCTCATAGTAAAATAAATTTTAAATAAAAAAATATTATCAATAATATCTTTTAGCCTTGAAAACAGTTTTGAAATAAAAACATCTACTTAATCTTTTATCATTTTCCACTATTCATAAAAACTAAAAAACGAGGATAAATTTTTTATTATTTGAAACTGTTTTCCTTCAACTTCAGTAAAATGCAAATAATTTTATTGTGTAGGATTTTTTTGTAGTAAAATTTACTTATGAATTACATTTTTTGGCCAGCAGAAAAAAAGTTAAATACTTAATTCGGATAAGAAACTATTTTTCTTCCTGTTTGATTTTTTGCTATACTTGTTCGGTCGGGGTTTTTTTAAAAGCAAAGTGGAGACCAATAGTATTTCCTATAAATACAGACATCCAAGTTTTAAGTTGGGTCTAAAAACAAATTTAGTTACATAGTACATCTTGCCTTAAACTTTAAAAGATTGTAGCAAAAGCAGGGTGTTTTGAACAGCAATTTTAACAAAGCCTACTCTACATACGAAAGACAATCGATTATTTTAACCAAAAAAAGGTTTTTCTTAGTAGTTAAGGACATTTGAATTCAAATGCGATGTCATTCTATTCACAAACTATTTTCTTAGACGTGACTTTCCTCTTAATTGACTTTACTCTATTTAGAACAATCTCATTTAAAACTATAATGAGTAGTAAAAGACGCGTTTAATTTTTAACTTGAAATCGTTATTCACAACTTTTAAGATTTCAAATGGAATTTTCAATAAACTGAGTAAATATTATCCTCTATTCCGACCATCCATACAGATTTAACGATATGAAATAAAGAATAAAATACAAAATAGAATATTCAATAATACCCTTTCCAGTTAAATGAAGCTCATTTAATCGATGCAAGGAGATAGTTCTATTCCCTTGAAAGACCTACCCCACAATACCTCGCTTTGGTGAACAATCGCGTTCTTAGCGTCACATCGGCCATAAATAACCCTTGCATCCCAGAACACGAGGAATTGCATCAGACATCAATTAAAATTTCCTCCCTGAAATCTACCGTTAGCGGGTAAACTGCAGTAACTGCAAGAATGAAATGGACCATTATTGTTCGGAAATAATCTATCTTTCAGTATACTTTTGATACAGTGTAGAGTTTTCTAGTGCTCGCAACAATGGTCCAAGTTATTTGTCTTATTTAATGCTGTCTACCTGACCATGGCAGGACTTCGAACTGGGAGGAAACTTCGATCGGTTTTAGAGCCCGCGACACTCCATGCGATGTTAGAAGAAAAGAATAATTGATATTGGTTGCGGGTGAGCTGTAATTTGAATCGCCGATGGCTTTCAGGACCGACTTATGCAAATTCGAAGGGGAAAGAATGATCGTTCAAGGTGGGCTTTATTTGCAATTACTTTCATTCGATGAACGTTAAGGAGATCTTGTGGGATTCACTCTCGTTGATGATGTTTTGGCTGCTCCTTGTTTTCCTTTTTTTTATGCGTTGTCCTTCGTCATGGGAATTTCCCAACCAAATAACACGAAGATTGCATTATTTTCGTGAGGATCATTGTAACAGAATGGTTAAGATAGCAAATTAATAGTGGTTAAATGACGATTTCTTACCCATAATGAGGCATATCAAAACTTTAATGGGTAACATAAATGATAAGTGACAAAATACAAAACCTATGTGGAATAGGCCTTTGCGGTTTATATTAATTGCGATCCTAAACAAAAATGAGTGAGTAAAGTTTTTTAAAAAATTAAATTATTCCTCGAAATAACTATCACAGACTCCAAATAAATAAAATAAACGTGAATATTATAGTAGTAAATAAAATTTAAAAGAAAAATATATCGAAGTAATATTTACCGCACTGTGACACGAAATAAAATGACGTAATTGAAAAATTTGACATATTTTAAATTAAAATTTCTAAGGTGTTTATAACTTACAGATCTATGAATTGATGCATTTTTTAAAGCAACAACCGTCGAGTTTAAATATTCAAATCGGTTATTTTCCCTCAAATATAATGCAAAACTTTATATCTATTCTCCTGTATTTCTTTCCTTTCGCTTGCATATACGCCACTTTTACGCGTTTTATTGGACATTTTATATGCACGGGAATATAAGAAGTATGTGAAAATATATAGGGACTATCCCATCCCAGCTTTTTAGTGTGTTCGCCTGAACGATCGCTTCCAATACGCTGAAAGCAACAATCTTTTAGAATAACATCTGCCAAAAAGGTTTCCAATGTCGCAGCCATCCCATCATCCAAACTTTCACGAACGCTCCCTAAACTCTCCCTTTTGCCAGAATAGAAAGCGTCTCCGAGATTTTCCAGGCATGATGATAGAACAATAAAAGCGCAATAACCTTCCGCCATTCGAGATTTGATGTAATAAAAAAAAAGTCTGATCACGCAGCTTAGAGGGCAGCCGCAGAAGAATTCACGTGTTGTGCAATAATCGTGACATGTCCCCCCATTACGAAGGGACGTGATCTCATTCACACGTGTCTCATCCCGGCCATTTCGATAACTCAATCACTGCCCTCGTATGTTTGGTACAGTTGGTATGGCAACATGAGGAACGAAGATGTGCCCAAAAATTGACTTGTTTTACTTATTGATAATGTATTGGGGGTTTAGAGATGTACCTCATGGGCTGTAACCAAATCTACTAAGGAATCCTACCCATATATAAAAGAAAATCCACGAACCTTACCTTACAACGAAAATAAAAACATTTTTTATTCTGTTTCCTGGGCTAATAAACGTTAAAAGTAACTAAAAAAGTATTTACGATGTCACTACATTCGGGTTAAAAATGAAAAATGTGGAAATTCAGTTTAAATAATAATTTAGTCGCGTATCACACTGACATATTGTAAAGTCTGATAAAAAAAAATCAAATGATTGACAGAACATCATCGAGTAAATAAATCTTCACTGGGAAGAGAAAAGCAATTACATTTTCTTTGGTTGTAAACATGAGTTTCCTATCAATGATTACTTTATATTTCATCTCCATGACCATACTCAGCATATGTTTTGAACAGTTGTTCTAATAACAGAGCTCATCTCTTAAAAAGTACCTGTTCAGTTATATATTCTGCTAAAAAAAAATCCCACCTTCTAAATGGAACACATATATTCTCTAATACTACAAGTTTTAAAATAATAATATTGATTTAGCATTACTGTTTTTTAAACTTTTTTAACAACAATAAGACAATAAAACAAAGTTCAATATTTTTTTTCTTCACACTATGAAGAAGCATTCCCATTTCAAAATCATCGCCTTCATTCCCATTATATATGTATTGTTGGAAATATTGGTATTAAAACTATCAACTATTGCAGCCCGCTGCAAAACCCTGCCTCGACGACCCAGGCATGGTATGGTGATTGCCCCGAAGACAGACCACGGAATGAAAGCTTTGTTTCGCTGCAAAGATGGTTTCAAATTGGATGGTCCTAATGTCACCGAATGCAATTTCGGAATATGGACCGGTGAAACACCAGTTTGCAACGAAAGTAAGCTATTTTTACACAACTCAACTATAATCTAAATCATTCAAGTAGGCCTTTCGCCTTTAAGGGGAGTTTATTGTGGATGTGTGTTGTATGTGTGTAATTTTATTCACAGTTCTATTATTTACGCACCTTCAGCGCATTTAACTTTATTACTAATAAATTTATTGTACAGGATATATATGTGCATACATTAACCAAATCAATTTCAAACAAGTTCAGTGATATAAAGTTCTGTTCAGCGACCTCTGTTTGTCAGATACTTCTAAATGTTTAACTAAAATTGAGTTGGGTCAAGCGACGCACTCCAATTTGCACAGGTTGAAGTTCTAACACAGGTACAAAATGGTAAAAAAAAAATGTATACAAGGGTTTAAACAAATCCCAAAAAAATGACAGTAATACACATATTACTGTCAGTTAGTAGTTACTGTGTTCTAGTCTTGAAAAAATAAAACATTGACTGGCCAAACACTTGATAATTTAATTTCTAGTAAAAGTTCATTTGCTGTTTTCATTAAATTTATTGATGATACTTATAAACCTATCTAATTTAGAAATATTCATTTTCAGAACAATAATTTTCGACTCATTGTTAATTGTTTGCATTTTAATTGCCTGTATGCATGTTTTTAATTGTATATGTATTGCATTTAGTCACACGAATTTTAAATTTCGATTACTTCTATTTTGCATGCTAATGTTTTCTACTTACTTATGTTAAGCCCTGTGCGATAACCAGTGATATACAGGGATTTTTTTATATTCAATAACAAAAATAGATATATTTTTTATAATAAATGAGTCCCCTCTTTCACCCAGCCTACTGTCCGTTCCCCGGCGGCCTGACGAACGGCCGCATCCTCCTGGTGGGCCACATGGGCATGTACGACTACCGCCCGTACGTGCGCAAGATCACCAACAACCGCCAGATCATGTACGAGTGCGAGCGGCACTACACGCTGGACCCGCAGGGGCCCCCGGGGGCGACCTGCGTGGACGGGCGCTGGAGCCCCGTCGAGAAGCCCCGCTGCGTGAGGGGCTCGCACCCGCAGGTCATCAAGGAGAACAGGAAGCGGAGGGCGGCCCGGAGGAGGGGAAAGAGGAACAAGAAGGGTGAGGGCATGCTTCAGAATGAAAGCGCTGTGTAAATTGAGGGTAGACTGACCAGTGAGTGAACAGGCCCCAGTGAATGAACATTTGGTAAATATTATTAAAAAAATAAGGATTGAAAATCATTCCACTATATGGATTGGCAACACTGACTTTCTCCCATGTAGTAGGAAGCTATATGACAATGTCAATGTTGGTTGTCCTGGTCACTATATCCTGGAGTTCATTCACTGGCAAACGTGACGTCTTAAACCTTCATTCACTGGTTAGTCTACCCTACTCCGATTTCTAGAGCTCATAAGTATAGAGTGACCAGATGTACATGCATTTCTCAGTGCAGTTTAGTTTGTAACTCAACTATCTAGCTATAAAGACTGTGTAAATTGTCTATGTTTAATTTTTTCACTGTCTTTTTGAACAAGAACAACGTAAATAAAATGATTTGTGAAAACATTTTGATGATCTCATCGATAAAAAGTTAATTACTGAAACAAGAGTGGTCAGGCTACGTAAGTACCTTAATATAAATATTTCAACACACTTAATATAAGTATTTCATTGCGTTAGATTTTAGTTACCGCGTAATGCCATTAGAAAAGCGATAGGAGGCTATCAAGAGGAGGGGCAGGAGGAACAAGAAGGGTGAGGCACTGGACATGGTTTTGCATAATAGAGCAGAGCACTTATTCCGATTTCTGAAACTCGTAAGTACATTTAAAAAAAATTCAACACTTTCGTTGCGCAAGATTTTATTTACTGTGTAACATATGACATAGGAATAGCGATTGCAGGCTGCCAAGAGGAAAAAGCATGGGTAATCCACTGGGGAAGCGTAGTAGCGTAATTAAAAGATAAACTAAACTCAATAAACCACCAACCCTAGACGATGAACGATTGTAAGTTTATGAATGAGTAGAAAGTACGTTGTATTTTACGAATCATTTATTTATTAGAAGGAATTTTAAAATTAAAAACAAATTAAAACGCGTTCCTTCTAAATTAACATCTCGTCCATTTCGGACAGGACTCTCTATTCGTGTCACACCAATCAGTTCTAAAATAGTTATGAACTGCTACTGCTGCAGTCGGGATAACTTCCAAGGTGGCCGGTAGGGACCCCGACTTCAGGTACGATACACTTGAAATGGTTTAGCATATGAAAGCGCAGGGCGCTTATTCCGGATTTCTAGAGACTCCATGAATACATTGGCAAAAATATTTCAACACTTTTGCTGAGTAAGAATTTGGTTACAGCGTATGTCATATAAATAGCGATAGGAAGCTGCCAAGAGGAGATGCAAGATTAACAAGAAGGATGGGCCACTTGACAATGGACATGTTTTGGCATGAGGGTAAGCGTATAGTGAAGTGGATTTTCAGACTCCGAACTCGGATCCCATTGTAAATAGAAATGAAGAAATGTTTATTAATTGATATGTGCATAGTGAGCACCTCAAGCAGACGCTTTGCCTCCACTGTGCATTTCTATTTCGTCGTTCCTATTTGTGATCGGAGATGATTCTCATAATCCAAAAATTTGCCTCGTTACGACTTACTTTAAAAGCGCCGATTTCTAGAAACCCACAAATACATTAATGTAAATATTTCAACACTTTCTTTATGTAATATTTTGGTTGACGCGTAAAATGTAGCAGGAATAGCAATCTCGATTCTTCAGTGATTGATGAAATAAGGCATCATCCACAACTAAAGTGTTAATGCTCAAAAATGATCTAAAAATAAACTTTCAAATATATTTGAATACAAATATTCAAAAAATCATAATAAAAAAATATGTATTGTTAAACGTCGAGGTAAATTTGGGATATGGTGCCCGCCTCCTGACCCATAAGATGTAGATTCGAACACGGCCGAGTCACCACCATATTTTTTAGAATATTACATTTGAGGTTCTGGGCAAACGAATTTTTTTCAATAGATTGTCAAACAAAAATTCCTTTAAATATACTGGGGACCATACCTCAATATCCAAGAATGACATAACACTATTTCAATCGCTATTTTGATCAGATTTTAAAATCGAAACGAAATCTCATTCTAAAAGAACCTTATTTCTGACTGCTCGAACACATCAACAGCAACCGAAACTCTCTGCATTCTTCACTTGCTGATCCCCTCAATCCCACCTCGCCCACCCGGTTTCGTTGGGTGTCTGTTCAGGTGTCGGCTCGTCACTTGACTGTGGTTCTAAAATACGATGCCCGACGCCAAAGGCCTTCGTGTTGCTCTAGTGCGACGATAATTCAAACCTAACCTAACCCTCTCGCCCACCAGGTCACTGCAAGCCCGTGCCCCCTACACCCTGGATGGAGGTGAGCGTTCTGCGCAAGGGCCTGGCCTCCAACACGATAGCTTCTCGCGGGACAGTGATCGAGGTGAAGTGCGGCAGGGGCTACTCGCTCAACATCGGCAACCGGACAACGGCCAAGTGCATAGCGGGCCGGTGGCGCCCCAGGAAGCCGGAGTGTGTCACGAGTACGTAAATTGCGTACGTGTCTATCTCCACATGAGTGTCTGGCAGAGATTGGAAAAAGCAACTCTGTTAGTTTATGGAAAATGTAACTCAATTACGTTAACTTAATATAAAAATAAACTAATTACAGTTATTTAATACGAAAAGTAACTAATTCCAGTTACTTTTATAAATTTCATGCCATAAGAAAAATTGACACTTAACCAATACTTTAACCATTTCCTGTTTCTCAAAGAGAACCGAGACGTAAGCAGAAAAAAACCTGCCTTTTGGATTAATTAACAATTTAATTTTAAAAGAGTTGCATTTCAAAATTACTTTCCAACGACAGTCAGATGATAACGGAAAAGTAACGAAAAGTTTCATTACTTCGTTATCACTAAAATCAACTAAGTTGCAGTTACTTTCTACATAATCTAACGGCGTTATTCGTCATTATCTAAAAAGAAGTAACTGTTACAAGTAACGCGTTACTTAAACCTATGGTGTCAGGCATCCTGTAGGAACTGAGCATAGAAGTTGTGTATGCTGGAACTGAGCTTAGCCTCTTAAGGGGGAATGGGCGTGCAGGACCAGGGGTCTCCAAACTCAAGTGCCTCAATGTTAATCCAATAGGAAAAAATTATTTTCTTTGCCACATTTCTCCGGCTGTATTGAATATTTTTACAAGCGGATTTTTTTATGTGATACATGTAGCTGACTTACAGGTCCCGACAATCCCACTTTTTGAAATTAGTACGAATATTTTTTTTTAATATTCAATAAATTATTTTACGCAAAGTATTCGAAGCAATTTCAAAAAGTGGGAAGATAGAGACCTGTAAGTCAGCTACATTTATCACATAAAAAAATCCGCTTGTAAAAATATTCAATACAGCCGGAGAAATGTGGCAAAGAAAATAGTTTTTCCCCATTGGATTAAAATTGAGGCACTTGAGTTTGGAGACTCCCGGTCCTGCGCGCCCATTCCCCCTTAAGACCCGAGCAAAATCCTGCACATATATATATTCTTAATCTTAACATACCTCGTATCGTATTCCTCGTTCAACTTCATTTTTTATGGAAATGAATTATTGATACCTGTAATCAAAAGCTGAAAACTAATATTTGAATCTTCTTCTATCAGAAAAAGTCAATTTCGAAACTAATTAACATGTTAATTGTTTGAGTGAAGGTTTTAATAAAAGATGTCTCAAATGGGGACGCCAGGTCGCAAGAGTTTAAAGCGAAATAGAGGGGGTTGATTGTTGTTTCTTAGAATAGTATTAGAATATCTTAACGAACCTATAATTTCTGTTAGTTATCGTATGTATATTTAAATCATTTTGTGAAATTTTCATTAATATGGAACGATTTGTTGAATAAGCTACAACTTCAATTCGGAATTTAAAAAAATAGGTGGATGACATCTTTGTACTTAGCATGGCTACAATTTATTTTGCGCGACCCCTTTAAATGTTAGTGAAATTCTGAAAAATTTACACTTGACTTCAACTTTTTATAGACATATAAGTTTG
The DNA here is from genome assembly GCA_023701765.1 of Hylyphantes graminicola. Classification (NCBI taxonomy): domain Eukaryota; kingdom Metazoa; phylum Arthropoda; class Arachnida; order Araneae; family Linyphiidae; genus Hylyphantes; species Hylyphantes graminicola. The sequence continues at coordinate 38,710,017 of CM043111.1, forward strand.
AATAAACAAAATTTATATATTTTTAACCTACTTTCCACTTTTAAATTGAAAGAATTCGAAAAATCATGAATAGGTTTTGACTTGACGATGTCTGTCAGTGTAACTCTTCCAAATTGTCTTCTATCCATTCGATTTCGATTTTTTTTTTTTTTTTGTCAAAAGGCTTTGACTTGAAAAACCTATTTTTCATATTTTGACCGTTTACATGGATATCTGCTAAACTGATGTACCCGTTTAATTGGCATTTAAATTTAATGCTTAGTTATTTAAATCATTGTTGCTACATCACAATCACCTGAGAAACTTTATTTAAAATTAAAATTTCAAGGAAATTTTATTTTTGTCATATGTGTCTGTTTGGAATGACGTCATATATATAGCATTATTGATTCCTTATTACTTGTTTATTAAAAAAATCGGCACGCGGGATTCAAGTTGTTGTACTGTTTTTTTTCTTCGAATATTAAAGGAATGAATTAAGACTTATAAGTTTTATTTATATTAAAACCAGGAATGATCAAATCCTAGTATCATTTCCGGCGCCATTTAGCATTATAAAAATAACTGAATTTTTTTTAGCTCCGTGCCGCGTCCCTACCACTCCTCACGGCCTCTACCACCACTTCGACAGAGAGGTGGCCTCCCAGGGCGCCGTGGAGCACAGCGAAGTCATCACTCTGTCCTGTGAAGAGGGATTCCAGCTTCTAGGTCCCGAGGCCCTGAGGTGCTGGTACGGAGAGTGGGCCGTCAACAAAATGCCCAAGTGTCTGCCAGGTAAAGCGAGCTTTATTTAGTATAAGTACTAAATATAAAAGAAGGTAGTGCTATTAGAAATCATGGGTCTCATCAGGAAGTCCATATTTTATTGTATTTGACGAAACTACCTACAAAAATAGCAATTGGAAATTTTCATTTAAATTCAGAAAAAAAATTAAGTTACTCGTCTTTGTTTTTCTCGGGTTTTAATTTCATTAAAATATTTTATTAGTTAATTGCTGAAATTCACTCTAAAAATTAAAAGATTGTTCTTTTTACTTAGTATTTAGAAATTATATAAGAATGAACTTTGGTGAATAGAAGAATTTATACTATTTCAGTACTACTATAACTTTATTATATGTTTTTTTTTCCTTTCAAGGCCCATGTGAATTGAAAGATATAGCCCATGGAACATATCTTGACGGATATCGAACAGGGTTGACTATATCGCATGGATCGTCAATCCGTTACACTTGCGACGAAGACCATGCGAAAGCGGTTCCGGATCCAGTACAATGCTTGGAGGGGAGGTTGAAACCTGATGTGCCTAAATGTATGGCAGTAGGATATAAAAAGCAAGAAGAACTTAGTAAGTACACTACAAATTCAAAAATAACGCTATTTAAAAAGGACATCGGCATGGGATCTTGCTTCTAGGAATGGCCCCACAAAAATTTACAGTAGATAAATGATCAATATAGAATTACTTCTCTTATCCACTACAAAAATCCAAATCATAGTTAGATTTTTTGAATGAAACTTTTGCGTGATTAAAACTCAGTGTTTATATACTTATTTCAATTTAATAATTTGATAAAATCAGTGAAATTCCAAAAAAAAAATTAAGAACTGTGGAAAGCGATGACCAGAGACAGGCGGCTTTGGAGTCGTATTGTAAGAGAGGCCATGGTCCAGCATGGACTGTAGTGCCGGGGAATTAGTTAATTTAGTTAGCCATGCTGATATGAAATTCATATAATGTGGTAGATTCTACTTTCAAAATAATCATTCAGATATTGCACTAAACTTGCGTATTTTCTTGCGTTAAGAAGTGTCAACACATTATGCCTATATTCTTTTCCCAGATACTATTCCCCTGGACGCTATGATGTCTAGAAACGGCTTCTCCGACCCATCATCCCCCATCCCGATATCAAACCTGTGCACTCTACCTGAGAGGTTGCACAACACCCTGTTGTATCGAGGCAGCACCTTCATTGAACCCAAAGACTCAACCAGCATGGTAGCCAAGGCTGCCCTGCGAAGACAGAAGATGATGCCCTATTCCTCTGCCAACAGATACTTTCCGAACGGGACAGAGGTGCTGTTCAAGTGTCTGTCTGCATACAGCGGGAAGAAAACGACGTGGAAGATAGTCTGCCAGGATGGCGTGTGGGTCGGAAGACCGCATAACTGTGGTTAGTGCAACGGTTTGCTTCTCTACATTTTTAAGTACAGGGTACAGTACAGTTTAAGGGTTTTAAGTACAGTTCGCTGATATGTTAAAACTAATTTAAATAAATACATGTTATTAGAACTTAATTTTTAACTGTATTACTGCTGAATTGAATTTTGAAGATGAAATGAATTGGTTATGCAGTTTGTGTTCTCCTCGTCGACGACACTAAACTGTTCTCTAAAACAGGGTTCGAAATTAACGATCGCTAGTACCAAAATGCAATTTAATACGACAATTTTGCAACTTCAGAATAAGTTTAGGACTTGACGATTGTATATTTCTAAAATTTTGACACTCCAGCAGCTAAGAAACTTTGGTGATTCTTTACGGACGCAATTACGGCAATCTTAAAATCATACAGAGTCACTGCAGACGTCCAAAGTTTGTGGTTAAATTACTTGAATTAGAACTTTTTCACTAGATATTTTTCTCAAAAACCGCTAATGGATAATGTGCATTTACTCCACGTTTGTTTAAGTTAGTGGCACAGATTGATCCATCCGATTTGTAACACTGCTCTAAACTATGGTCTATTTTTTTTCCAGAACCACGGCATCACCTCAGTCCAGTGGATCACAATCGTAACAAGTCCTGTCTTTTTATGCAACCCCATCCCGACGTAGTGTCCTTCGTCAACGATAAGAAGCTGAGTATGACGGATGCAGCCAAATTCCCCCCTGGCACAGAATTAGTGCACAGGTGCACCGACATCGGAAAGTATGCATTCGAAGGAAGTGCGCGGAGACGATGTGTTGGCGGACAATGGACAGGAACAGAGCCCGCCTGCTTGGGACTGTCGCAGGAGTACGATTATGCACGTAAGGAATGCATTCTGTATTATAAAGATTGGATTTAGACATTTTTGAAGGTATGTAAATGCACGCAAATATTAAATAGCATCATAATTACACTCATCTTAGCATAATAGTTAGATCGAAAGGCAACTTTAAAATCATGGTGGATGTTAAAGCATAATTTTTCATCCTTCAACCTGAGTAATGCCATTGAATCAAACTTACCTACACTCTTAAAACAAAAGAGTGAAATCCACTCCAGTTGGAGAAGTGCATTTTCGACACCCTAAAGGCATGCATATTTACTCAGACTTAGTTAAAATCACTCGTTTGGAGTGATCCTGTCGGAAGTTTAACACACAAAGGATCCACTCCAAAAGGAGAAGTGCATTTTCCAGTCTGGAGGAGTGAAATCCACTCAGACTGAGTTAAATTGGGAGTGTTTGTTTTAAGAGTGTAAATCAAACATTCGGCAAAACTTTACACCTACACAGTTTGCTACTAATAAAAGATTATTATACTGTAGTATCAAAATTCACATTCTCCAAAGATTAACTGAGATATAAAATCCGGTTCATTCATTGACGACTTCTTCCAATATAATTCATGATGGTTAAAAGTAGCTAATAAACGGAACGGACCATATATCTTAGTTATACTTTAGAGAATATGAAAGTTTTAAAATGTGACCCTTCAAAAATAAATATCAATTCTTATGATTGTCACACAAATAACTTTTCCAAGTTGGCGCATCTCGATGAATCCATTTAAGATTCATTTTTAAATGTGGTTTAATGTATTTTACCCTTTAAAGTTTATATTGATTGACTATATTTTTTCACTTATTGTTCCCAAAATATAGAGAAGGCTCCCACAATACTGTTTCGGCATACAATAGGACAGATCTCTCAGAGCAACGACGGAAAGCTTATAGTCTACCCAGGGACAGTTCTGCATTTAGAGTGTCTCTGGGTCCGAAAATATGGAACCCCTCACTGGGAAGTCAGCCACCGAAATAGAAAATATCCAGAAGGTAAGTAAAAAAGTTTTTAATTTACAATAAGACAGATAATTATGCTTCTTTTTAAAATTCTTGATGTTTAATTAACGTTTCGATAAAACTTTGTTAGCTAAATTGATTTTATGGAAGACTATTTGTATTTTGCTTAGTTAAACTGAAATCGTAGTTGCAAACTTTTGTAGCAGACCTTTCTACACATCCCATTCACTTCCCTAAATTTAAAAATAGGCCTAGAAACTTTTCAGAATTTCCACCCTCTATGATTTAAATTTGAATAAACCGTCTTGTACACACTACTGCTGTAACTCAACACTTTTTGAATAATAATAAAAAAATATTGAGTCATTTCCCATACATACGCTACGAAGTTTTAGTAGAAACAGATGAATTGAGTTGTTCAACTTGAATAAATGTTGTCTAAATATGATTATCGTTCCAAGCAGTGTTAGAAATTGGAAGCAAAAATTTAGGAGCAATTTGTGCTACTAACAAATCTAGAAGCCAACGCACATTTCCTGGGAGTATTTTTGAGAAGAATATATATGGGAAAATGCTAATTTCATGTAATTAATGTTAAAACTCTCAAGATTGCAGTGGTTGATCACCAGGATTTTTACAATTTTATGAGAGCTGGAGTTTCTAAATTTTGGAAATCACAATTACCGATTACAGGAGTATCTATATTTTACAATAGTCGGAGCATGGCATTTTATGTATCGCCTGAATTTTGCGATTTAGGGATCACAGTATAGAGAATTTTTGAAATTTGCTATTTAAAGATGATAATTTTCGACAAGATCTTTGAAAAACACTTAAAAACGGATCGGTAGTGAAATTGAAGAAACCTATTCGCAATAGCTGAGACTAAATAATTTTAAAGTCGCAAGATATTGTACTGAATTGTATTGAATTTGATCACACTTTGCCACTAGCGACCCTGAATTTCGAACCCTGGTTCCGAGTTACATTATAACGAGCGCTGTGAATGTTGTTGTGTTTTAGGGTGGACAAGTGAGCCAGGCCGTGATTCCCAACTAGAGTACCGCCTGACCATCTACCACGCCAAAACGGAGGACTCTGGTCTCTTCACGTGCGTCACTCCCACTGGACACCAGCACGTGGTAGAGATTCTCGTCGAAGGTAAAAAGGAAATGTGTATTCTTAATGCTACGGTTTACTTAAAAGAGCTTTCACTGTTTTTCTGCGACAGAGCTAATTTGATTAGGACCTATACCCTTGCAATTCGAGAGACTACACTTACGATCCATCATACCAGAAAATTCATGCTTACAGACTTTGATAATGAGAGCATAAGTTAATAATCAACTTAAAGTAAGGAACTGACTGGACATAACAATTCACGGAAAATTTATTCCGTTTGCAAAATAATTTCTTAAACATAAAATAGTAATGAAGTTAGGATTGTCCGATAGGTGGCAGCACCAAAATCCTTTCATTGAAAGTTCATAGATGGCAGCACCAAAAAAGGCTAGAGAGCTTGCCACACGGTCATTTCCTGAAAATGTGGAATGAGTCAATTAAGGCCTTGATCGTCGCTTGCATTTGTATTTTTCTATATTGAACCAAAATAAAATCAAACGAGTTTAAAATTGAATAGATAATTATCTAGATGGTTAAGATATTTAAATAGTCCAACAAAATGTCCACATTTTTTAAGAAAATAGTTTAAGTGTTTAAACGTTTTTGGCATTACATTTGGACAAATTTATGCAAGACCTATTCTCTCGCCAGCTTTATAAGACATTTAAATTTACGCTGGTTTACTTGTGCTCACACACTTTCAAAACTTCTGTGATAAACTATTATGGACTTCTCAAACATACAAAATTAACAAAAATAAATATGTAATGTATTTAAACGCTTTATTCAGCTGTCCACTGCCCTGCTATACCTGAAGTCGATGGTCTAATCCTAAGCACTTCAGTGACGAAAATGAACGTAAAAGTGGTGTTTTCTTGTGAGCCAGGACGAAAATTAAAAGGATTTGAGCAAGCAACTTGCTTACCATCAGGAAAATGGTCGTCAAAATTACCTACCTGTCAAAGTAAGTATTGATCAGTGAAAGTGCCGATTTACCCTTTTACAGCCGTATAGAGTATGTTGACCGGAGATTAAGAATCGTCTTTAAACTTCCTCCAAACATCACATGGATTTCGGTCGCTTCATGTCTTAAAGACTTTGTAGATTCAAAATTACCGATTGCACTAAAATGGTTATTCACTTATAATTTAAAATAAACATATCTTCAGCACCTGAAGCAACCGTTTCGTTACACATGCCTCGTAACAAAACACAAATTTACTTATACAGGGTGAGGCAAACAAAAGTTGCCCCGAAGTGGAGATAAGAATACGACAGAAATGTTGCCCAGTCAAAAACCAATACAAAAACAGGTTTGCTAACTGCAGCTATTGATCGTTTCAATATTAAGCCCAAACAAACGCTTGACGACTTATTTGCCGGCAACTACGCTATGGTTTGAGAAGCTTAGTTGAAATGGAATATAAACAAGGTTTGTAGAGCTGATCAAGAAAAGTTCCCACTAGTGATTATTTTGTTCGTTATTTATCCTAGAGAATCGGACCTTTTTGTTTTTATTAATAAAAGCATTCTAAATTAATTGCATAACACAAAATTTGCATTATGGGACGTCAAAACCAAGATCTGAACTCGCCACTAGTCAATGCGTATCTCTAATGTAAAGCTAATCCGATCCAACCAATGCAAAAACAGGTTTCAGGTGGCTTCAAGAGTTTTTCTCGCCAAGCATTTTAACGTATTCCTATCTCTAGACCGGGGCCACTTTTGTTTGCCTCACCCTGTACTTTTAAATAATAATCTGCAAAGTAAGATCCAAAAAAATCTTGGATATAAACTGTGGAAAATAAATTCTAACTTGACCGTCTTAGCATATACCACTAAGTTTGAAAAAGTTCTTATACGTACTTCGGGCTGGGGAGCCCAGTCGGTTAAGCACTCGCTTAGCATGCGGAAGGTCCCGGGTTGGGGTCCGGGCATCGCCAAAATAGCTGCCGACCTATAAACGGCCCGTGCAGCCAAAAATGTCCGAAGAATAATACCCCGTGTAAAGGAGTGCACGTTAAATATCCTTCAAAGTCCTAACGCTGCGTACGATGTCGCCCCTAACTGTTGCGTTGGGTGCCTATTCAGGTGTTGGCTCGTCACCTGACTGTGGTTCTAAAATACGACGCCCGTAGCCAATAGCCCTCGTGTAGCTCTAGTGCGACGATAATTCAAACCTAACCTAATCTTATGCGTACTTCAGCTTAAGTAATAAATTTTTTTTCTTTGTAAATCCTTTTCATCTTTTCATTGTAGAGCTGCCGCTGTGTCCGTACCCGGGTACGAGCAAAGGCGTGACCATTTCCAACGTGAAGTTCTACTACGGGATATCGGAGACTATAGTGTTCGGTTGCAAACCCGGATACAAAATCCAGGGCCGGACACTACTTCAGTGCCTGGACGGGGGCCGGTGGTCCGGGACGGTGCCAGCTTGCCACCTTGTTAAGAAGGGTTAAAGGGAAAAAAAACACAGGATCCGGTTTAAAATATCCGTTAAGAAATATCTGAATGCGTTGCTGAGCCCACATCTCCATATGAGGAGGTGACTTTCAAAAGGAGATTTTTAGCTCTTTAACGATGGTAGGGCAGATTACGGGGTGCAATTAATATTTTCTTGTGTGGAAGGTTTACAGAAAGATTTAGATGTCAATAAGCCTGAGCCACTTGTACACTCCTTGCCAACCTAAGTTGGGTAAATAAAAATATGCTATGGAGAAGATTCTTCCGCACATGTAAAGAGTTCTATAACTTATTTGTTAATCCATCCAGAAAACATGCTTAAAACATTAATTTCGTTTAAGGTCTAGCAGATTTCAATATTTTCATTTTAAGAAAATTTGGCAATTTTTTTAGAGTGAAAAGTGTATTTTGGTTAAATTGTATTCAGATCATTTTGCATGTAAATACTACTTTACAAGAGTTTCCAACTAATGGACCAACCGCGCTTTTCGCCCAAGTTAGGGTGGCACGGAGTGTAGCAATAAAACGTTAGAATTTGGAATATATATTTATTTCAGATGGTCTCATTAAAAACTAACTCACTTGAGTTCCTTACTTAAAAAATTAAAAAGAAGTCTGAGTAAATCTCGATGTCCGGAAACCCGAAAGCTGAAAAAGCTTCGATTCTGATTTTGGTTTGTCACTTCAAAAAGATTGCGAATGAAGTTACTTGAACTTTTTTACATGTTATTTTTAATGTTTTTTTTATTTTAAAGATTAAAGTGAGATGTTAATATTTTTTTATTTTTGAATTAATTTATTGGCTATATTTGTTGTGCAATGATTTATTGAATGCTTTCGTTTCTTTTGAAAATAAATTTAAACATTTTGTATGTTTATTTATTATTTATTGATCTATCTAAAAGTTCAATTTTGTATTGATATATTTTAGGTTTTTGGTTTTTATCGATTTATTTTATACTTTTACATTTTTTTATATGAATTATGTAATTTATTTTTTATATTGATTTACTCTTAATTTGTCGTTTCGCATTCACTAAATATATATTTACCTTAATTATTGTTTGTAACTATGTTCTTTTCCCAATTTATAAATAAAATATTATGAGATAAACGTGCTTTCAAGAAATCGCAGACAGTAACTATATAATTAACATTAGTATTAAAAAAATGAAGATATATAAACTAATTTTTTGCTATATGAATATAACAAAGTGAATTTATATCATTTAACCGCAGTTTCAAATTAAGCGGGCGTCGATAAAATGTTTCTTGCAGATCTTCTGTGACATTATTTTGAATAAATTAAACTGAATAGTACTGAAAAGCCTACTTGAAACAAAGCCTTTTGAATGTTTCCTTCTCATACTTAAAGAACTACCTTGCCCGCACAATAAATGTTATAAATAGAAAAAAAAATCTTCTATACTAAGTGTTTATAACGTTGTGTTATACGCGATAAGACCAAAGTTTTATAAGAATACGTTTTGTGTTTCAGTGATCATAGAAAAACTTCCATATATAATAATAATTCAATAAACTTCCATTTATTATATTTAAAAAGTACTATATTTCCCCCTTCACAATCTACAAGTGTACGGTGAAGAAATCAAGTGTATTCTATGATCAGTTAATAAATTTCCAACACACATTATTACAGATAAAATTTGCTAACATTTTGAAATAATTTTTTTTGAAAAACAGCTTTATGAAAACTGTATCAATCTGCTTTAATTACAAACATTCACTATGAAAATCAATGTCTTATTTTGTTATTTCTTCTAAAAATTTATTGTATAATGTTCTAACTAAATACTTAAAATATCTCTTTTGTCGTTCACAAATTGTCTTCCACGTGAAACTTTTAAATTTGGAAGGAAAGACAAGATTTTAAAAAAAAGGGTATAAATGCTTATTCATTTGACGAACATATCAACTTTAAGACATATCTAAATTATCAAACCATATATTTCTTACCAGTCAAACTTATTCTTAAGGAATTACTCCCAACTTTTTTAATTTACCAAAAAATAACCATTAAATTAAATGTCATTCAAATCATTACGAATAAATTCTTACTCAAATTCGTCCTCCTTAGTTTCGAAAGATAAGGCTAGTCTTGATTTTTTAAAATATATGCGTGTAGGTCCAGAGTGCGGCTTAAATAAACCATAAATAAAAGGTAACCAGAAAACAAAGTTTAAAAATCAAAGTGAGTTTTAGTTGTTTTTTAGATAGCATAAAAATTAAATTTATTGTCAAAAATTATGTGTAAAACCAAATGAATTCGTCATGTTAATTTATTGCATCGAAGAAAGCAGGTTTGATTACTTGAAGCTGTATTTTTTGGGGTAACAAAAAGAGTACGAATTTTGTCGATATTAGCAATGAAAGTAATTTCCTTTGACATAGATATTTTAAAGACCTTTAAAGACGTCGATAATGCAACGATTACTTAAGCATAAATAATGGCCACATTTGCCTTTTTAAATTATCTGCCTCCATCATATCTCTTCAATTATCTTCCACCTTTCTTTAAGGTTTAAAACACATATCACAATGTCATATCTGCTAGATGAGCTAAATGGGTAAGCATCTAAACCACTTCTTCAAGGGAGCAAATACGAAAATCCAACTTAGTACTGGATATAACTCGATGTATATTACATAGTTCTGAACATTTTTGAGAACTAAATGTTGTGTGCCTTTATTGATGCTTCATCATAAGATGTCAAAATTATGTGTAGTCAACGATAGTTTTCAGAGTCATTTATTTAGAATGAAACAAGTGACTCGTGTGCATCATCGAACAAGAGTTAATCTTCATTTATGTCTGTAATCATGATACTTAGTATGATGTGAATATATTTGCATATCTACTTGTATTTAGTGCTTTGTGTAAAATATAAGTCGGAATTCTTCGTGTGGATAAAATATTTATAAAGATTGTATCATAAAAGATGTTTCGAAAATAACTACAACTTATCGCATTTTTAAACTTAAATAACAAAAATAAACTATTATAGATGATATACGGATAAAAAAATTAATTGTTTATAATTGCGAAAATCCAACTTTTACATTATAATTTCAATGTCAGGCGCGTGCAAAAAGTTATACTTTTTGAAACAGTGACAAGAAAGTACTTTTTCACCCAAATCAGTGAGAAAAAAAGTACTTTTGTCTGTTTTGTTTTCATATCTTTTCATAGGATGCCAACATTTCAAAGTAAATTTCTAATTCGTGACATTCATAAATTCCACAGATTTATCGATTTGCTTTATTTAAAAATATTACACACGTGAATTATTTTTCAACCAATCATACTTTTTTCACGCGATTATAAAAAAAAAATAGTTTACTATGTATCGCTTGTGAAAAGTAAACTTTTTAAAACGCGCGTCATTTTTCACTAGTTTTTGAAAGTATTACTTTTCACATGTATTGCATAAATAACTATTTACCGATTATTGATCGGAGTATATCTTGGTATAATAGATCAATCTGCAATTTTGTTAGTAATCTTGAGATTTTTTATTCATTGTAAGGGAGACTGAAAATACAAAAAAAATCCACGCAAAGTGTTTCTGGATTTTTTTTTTGTATAATAAATTATGTCAAATAAAGATGCAATAATAACTAATATGTTTTTTCTATGTTATTTCCTGTCCTATTTCATTTGAAAAATAAATATTTTACATATTAAGTGCACAGATTTCTTGCAAAGAACCCTTAAACTCCTAGAGGCTAGGGAACCCTTGCATGCGAAAGGTCCCAGTGGGCATTGGCAAAATAACTGCCGTTTTATTTTTTAAACGGTCTGATAAGCTTAATAGTCCATATGTGTAATTTTTTCATGGTACTATTAAAACAAGGTATTGTGCAACATTCGTTTATGCATTAATATTTTCCAGAATTTACAAAACTTTAATGAGTTCGGCGCGATAAAATTACATTACGAAGAGTGACATTAGCAAAACACAGCGGCCGCCTATCTCTGGCTTTCCCAGTTGCGTCGTCTGACGTCACCCGGGGAGGGAAGGCCAGAGACAGCTTTTCAAGGGGCGGGGTTTAGCGCAAACTTTGAGAATTAATTAAAAATGAACTAATGGTCGGATTAAGGTATCCGACTACGTTTGACACTTATTTTTTTAATTAAATTTTAATACTTATATTTTATGTATTTTTTTGTTCACCAACACAACTAGTAATAATAACAAGTCACAATTTTTATTTTAAATAAATACATTCTGTGTAATTTAAGATTTTGTAAGCAAATTGTGATGTTTTTTGCCTTTACTATAGACTTTATAACTAAAAAAATATTTAAGATTTTTTATAAATAATAATAAATTAATAAATCTTAGTTAGATACCTAGGGAATAGACTACAATCTTAGATATTTATTGTACCAATAAAAAGTTATGAGTTGTCGAAGCTAAGTTAAAGATTTTTATGCACTTTTTTTCTACCATTTATGATAGTAAGTGTCATAATTTTTATAATATTGCTTGAAATTACTAGTCTGTAGTCTATTCCCTAGATAATAGTGTAACAAATATGCACACAAAATTTGAAAACATTCAGTTAAGTACTTTTTGAGAAATATGGTTTGTCAAGAAGAAAATGTTCAAAATTTTCATTTTGCAGAAAATCAATTTAAAGTTTGAGGTTACATTCAAATAGCAGGAAAGCCTTCTTTTTAGTACATAAGACATTATTCATCTTCAAGTTTCATATTGTTAATTTTTCTTGTAGATCGCAATTTTCTACTAGTGGTCTTTTCTAAGGGATTTGGATGCCGTTTTCGTATAATGGAGTATTAATGGAGTACCAATGGAGTTATAAAATATTTGCCGCACAAACAAAATAAAGAGAGTTTTAGAATCTTAAAGAGTGGTGCTTTATTTAAAGATTATACAAAAAAAATCTGTTTTTTGCCGAAAAATATGATTTAAACGTAGTCAGGGCCGCCGACAGGGGGGGGGGGGGGGGGGCAAAACTATGCATTGCATAGGGGCCCGTAAAATGTTAAAGGGCCCGCGCCAGCGGGCCCTTTAACATTTTCAAAAAATCAAAAATCAAAAAATTTTAAGAAATTTTTTTAAGAAAAATATTTTTGATATGCGATTCACACAAATATTTATTAGTTTAAAATTAACATTGAGCCCGTAATGTCCAGGATTAGGGCCGTTGGTCGAAGGAAACCTAAAATTGCATCACATTATTAAAAAAATTACATCTTTTAAATTATTTTTGTAAAATTAGTTATAATTATTACAATATTTATAACTTTCAATCGTTTCTTTTGTAAGAGAAGTCGATATGCAAAAATTCAAGTATTTAATAAGCTCGAGGACACGCTGTCGACACTTTAGGGTATATTCACTGGTAAATTTAATGAAGGAGCCTAAGATCTCCATTTTTTTAGACTCGAAATTTATTAAATTTATTAGGTAAAAAAGCGGAAATGGTAAATGTTAGTGTTTATTGTAATTTTTATTACACATTTCTTTAAATACTTTTTAGCATTTTTTTTTAAAAAGGGGCCCTTCGGTGATTGATTAATACCTCCCCCCCCCCCCCACACACACACACATACCTTTTAATTTTTGAAAAAGCAATTAACATGTGTAAAACAAATATTTTTAATAACAAATGACAGCAGGGCATTTGCGCTTTTAATGCCATTAGTCCAGTTAATATCAAAATTTTAGTGCTGATATTTTTGCAAATTTGAAAGAAATTTGAACAAAACTGAAGTATCATAAATTAGTTTTTTCAGATACATACTATTTTTGATATGATTATGAAATAAAGTATACACCAATTTTAGTGTACGAAAAATAGTTACAGTTATAACTATTTTACTGCACTATGCTTATTAAAGAAAAATATCCGGTTTGTCACTTTCAGACGACTCGAAGTATTGACGGGGCTCGCCGTTTTTTGTCCTGTGGGCAGATAAGATTTTTTTTTTTAGCAAGGAAGCCGAGAAGAGAGTTTTTATTTTATTCATTTCATGTTTGTCTGAGGGGGTTAAACCCCTCAATCCCAGTTTCTTATCTATATCTTGATCTCCTGCTTCTTCTTCTACTAGCAAAAGAGTAAAAGATAGCAGGACCAATAAAAAATGAGAATATCCCTTACTCAATGGCCTTGACAGCAGACACTGTCCGACTGTCCCCCAAACCCCAGAAGTTTGAATTGCATTTCTCGCGCTCGCGCTCTCTCTCTTTTTGTCAAATAGAGATATTTTTAGAAATAAATTCTGGTTATTTAAATTAAATAACGAAAATAACTAAATTTGCAAAGCTGAATTCAGTACCTTGATTTCGAAAGTTCTCATAACATAAGATGTAAGTGATGATTTGTTATCTTTTACCTAATTAATTATTTTCTCCATTGGTTTAGTTATAATTTTGTAATGTTGTATATAGTAACTAATATGATGTTTAGCTTATTTGATAGTTAAGTTAATATTAACAGGGTCTTTTAAAGAGGAAAACTTTAAAATCTCCGCATTATGCTGTATAACTATTTGCTTTGTACATCAGAATTTTCCTTTTATTATAAATATTTTGAAAGTTTCATTGTGTACATCAAAGAGTTTTCAGTATTTTTCTCAAAGAGGTCAATACAAATCTATTTAAAAACAAATTAATTCAAAAGTTTGTTTTAACACTTTGTCAAAGAAAACCAAATTACCAATGAAATCGTAGTTCGTAGCGCTTGACGTTATAAAAACCAATGATCTATGTTTCAACACTTTGTCAAAGAAAACAAAACAACCAATGAAATCCCAGCATGGAGATTGTGACATCATAAAAAATATTCCCATTGAAGCAATTATATTCAGTAACTTTAAAATTTCTTCACTAACAATTAGTTCTAAATATTATGTAAAATTGCTAATTTTCAAAAATTGACTAATAATTTAAAAACTATAAATAGAAAATTCAAACTCAAAATTTTAATTAATATTTAAAAAGAATAATAACATCAACAGAGCGGACATTGTATAATTTTGTACTTTTTTATTAGAATGGCACATTAACTGAAACCTTTTTGATAGTCGAAAAGCTGAAAGTAACCTCTCTGGGAACGCGATACTTTCAAGCTGGGAATATATGCAATAAAGCTAGGCGTGGGTCGTGGGTGGGGGGACGCGAGGGAAAAAAATCACAAGGTCAAGAGGGATAGTTAACATTTGGCCGTTTCCGTTGGAGTGGTGATCGGATTGGGTGAGTTTGCTTGTGTATTTTTATTGCATCGAGTGAATGCTCATTGTATATCTCCTGTTTGTGAATTAATGCCCATATATTTGGAAATATATAAAGGGGCATTTGATTGTTATTATATATTTTGGGGGAGAGTCTATTAAAAGTTAATTACGGTTCTATGCTAGACGAATATATCTATTGTTAAATATGAGTTTATTTAAACTATTTTAAAAAAATTGCACATTAAAAAAACAGTGTCTTTTAACTAAGAGGGCTGCTGTCTTGAAATTATCCCAACTAACAACACTAAAACTCGTTTTAGAAAAAAAAAGCGTTTCTGCCACGGAAAGACCCTGCAGTCCACTTTCCTTTAAATCAGTGGTTCCCAACCTCTTCTGTAACATCGCCCCCTTCTTTAAGTTGACTAACACATATCGCCCCCCTTTAATTTTTATAATTTGAGTTAAAGTGTAAGTAATAAAGCAATTTTATAATTTCAAACACTTACTACCATATATAAAAACAACCAAAGTAGCTTTTTCCGATTACTCTTTTAAATAAAATCGAAAAATATATAATGTTTATTTTTTTCTATTTTATTTAGATTTTTTCAATGAATGAAAGTGAAGTAATGAACTAAGATCTTCAAACTCAATTCTGGGAAATTTAAGGGAGTTGACAATAAAAATAAAAGAAAAAAAATGATTGTTGAAAACTTTTTTATTCTATATTATTTCAAGTTCATGCGCAAGTCTTTGAGGCAAATGTTCAATTGATATCTTTGTTTAGTGAGGAGCTGGATAACAGAACTAACCCTTTTTTAACTAAATATATTGACGGAACAAGATGAGAGGTAGTTCAGCTTTTTACCACAGTTTAGATTCAGTGTAAATAAGTTTCATGCAGGCTAACTCATAACCTCTCTATTTGAAATGTGTTTCACCTCACAATCATACTTTAGATCTACAAACTCCGTCTACAAAGAGTTATCAAGGTCATCCACAACCCACAGATTCGAAAGGGAATGGATCAACAATAGAATCGGAAATTTTTAATTTGGTGAAATCCTCAAAGCCTGTAAGAATGTCAGTTTGAAATTGTCATGGTGACAAAAAAAATTGAATGGGGTTTTACTGTTCTAATAGTAGAATATTTTAATTTTCCCCCTTTGAATACTCATCGCCCCCCTATCGCCCCCAAGCTATTTATTGCCCCCTCGATAACACAAATCGCCCACTTGGGGGCGATCGCCGCCAGGTTGGGAACCACTGCTTTAAAGTTTAACTTCGAATGGATACCACGGTCCTGGACCGTCATATCCATTAAAAAGTACTTCATACCAAGGTCTTCCAAAGTTCTGGGGTGTCTGACGTATTCGTGTATACGCGGTCTATGATGGTGACCCACGTTTGACAAGGGGCTTTAGATTTCCCCAAGACACGAGAAATTTTTGTTAAAAAATAAATCAGTAAGTTTAATTAAAAATAAGGGTTTTAAGTGTTATTAACAGTTGCCACACATAAGTTTAAGATCATTATAATGAAATAATTTTATTTTAATTAATCAATATTTTTATGTTTAATATAATTGTTAATTAATAATTGACATAATAATTAATTAATATTTTTAATTAATATAATTATTAAATATAATATTTTCTATTAACTTGTTAATTAGTTAATATTATTGATTAGAAAAATGTTACTAATGAGTTAGGGGCCCGAACTAAGTTGCATAGGGGCCCATAAATCCTGTCGGCGGCCCTGAACGTAGTCGGATACCTTAAGGTAAAAGTTATGTCAAGGTTTTTAGAATCGCATGGAGCTTCATTTAAAAATGGTATTTCGCTGTTTCCCGATCCATGCAAGTTCCCCATTCCGGTTCTGTCGGTTGTTGGTGGTTGGTATACAAATATTTTCAGGCTTGTGTGCTTAGTCAGAGACCCAGCTTATAAACCTTACGAGAATCTCCAGCTGAAACCGATTCTAAGCCAAGCATTCATTGGTAGATTTGGTTTGGATTGGTCACGTGACTATAATGAGGGCCAAGTATTCGGTTTACCATATTTGGCAATCAATTGTTTAATTGGCTGTTCGGGGCACCGGGCAATTTTTTTCTCTCTAAAAACAAAACATCAGTATCCCAGATGGGGCAGTATTGTGGGGCCCATTGAAAGCCTAAACACTCGTTTGTTGACCCGGACAATTTTGTTTTTGTTTTACAAAACCTAACCGATTTTTTTTTTCATTCGCAAAACAAAAACAAAAATTAGTTTCAAAAGATTCACGTTCAAAAACGAAACCTACTCGTAAAACGACACAACATTTTAAAATAATGCTAACTTACCAGACCTCTTCAAATATAGAAATAACATCAAAACATTCAAAATTCAAACCTATGTAAAACGACACTCTACAAAAATAAAGAAAAAGCATTAAAAAAAACTAACTTACCAGCCCTCTTCAAATCTGAAAAAACATGAGAAAAATCAATACCTACACGCATAACGGGTGCCAAACTACAGATCGAACCAAATCCATCACCAAACATGAAATATAATTGGAAAACCTTTAAAATAAGGTCACGTGATCACTGAACAAAGAATGCTTGGAATCGCTTTGAGCTGGAGACGCTCCGATAAACCTTCTTCAAGTAGAACAGACACAACACACACATAAATGACAGATGCGGCCATCTATCGCCACCTCCGCAATTTGGACATGTCCCTGAAGGGGAGGGAAATAGTCTCCAGGGACCTGTACCCGTGGGAAACTGCGCCATGACCGCTAACAGGACTTTCGTACCCACAGATTTAAAGAGCACGTACTCGGCATATACTCCGTGGGCCTTCAGTTAGAGTCTTCAGTGGTACCAGAGCTCGATCGCGGGACCTTACGATTCCGAGAACGAGACAGCTTTAAGCAGGGGCGTAGCTACCGCCGTATCAGCCGTATCAATTATACGGGGCCCCCGGGCCACGGGGGCCCCTACGTGCGTAATCAAAAATTAATAAAAACTTCCCATTTTTTTTCACAAATGACAAAAGTAAAAAAAAAAAACAATTTTTTCCCCCGCGTAAAGCGTGCGTTCAAAAGTTGTCAACACCCTACATCGGCTGTTGCGGGCTGCGGGAACATATACGCGGGAACAAAGATTTCAGAGCCTTTGCGACCTGAGTAGTATGTTCAAAATATTACAACTAAACCGGAGAAACTCTTGTCTCCTTCAAACGAAGAGATATTAAACACTTCAGGAGCACAAAACTGTCGGCTTTTTACAGTAAAGACATCTCAGTTAAACTTATGATCGATTAAAGGCACTAAAAACATGCATAAAATTTGAAATTCAAAAAATTCATTCCATTGAGGAACTCTTTGAATTATTGCTGATAAAATTCAATAGTCTTGCATCCAGTTTTCCCGAGGTAATAACAGTATGCTTTTTATTCTTGACGCTTCCAGTTACAACTACAACTGCTTGAAGAAGTTTTTCAGAATTGAAACTGATAAAAAAAATTACCTAAGAATTTCGATGGGGCAGGAACGCCTGTCAGACCTGTCACTATGTTGTTCATAAAGCTAGAAACTTTCGAAAAACTAAAGCCATCATCATCTATAAATGATTTTATAAATCAATTTGCCGAAAAAAAGGCAAGGAGAGTGTAAATTTAATTTTACTTTTAGAAAAAGTGACAGATACATAATTATGATGAATAACTGGGCAATTCTACCATAATTTGTAATTTTATGTCCCTTGATGGGACCTTTAAAAAATTAATATTTCTTTAAAAAAAATTCTTATTATACTAAAAGACTGGTCCTTATATAATTGCAAAACGGAATTTTTTAAAGCAAAGAAACTCCGAAAAAATTTGAGAACACAGAACAATGCAGAAAAATCCTTACCGTCGTAGTGTGTCCTAAACGTCAATTTTTTTTTAGTTTAGGGCTCAAGCCAACATATTTCTGAGCTAAAATTACATTCATTTATATTTTAAATTGAACTAATACTGTAGCTTAACAAATTAATTGCATTAAATTTTGGTTTTTAATATTTATAATGTGTTTTCTCGTCTCCTCACTATGTCCCTGATGGGTTTTGGTACATTCACTGACCTCATTCCTAAAGTGGTGAAGAGAGGCACTGGATTGAGCTACAGTGATTCTTAAACCATGAAAACAGTATTGCAGAAAATTCAAATTCAATCAGTATCAACATATTTTTGCTAAAATTCACCAACCAGCCCAACATTAAAAAAAAAACTCAGTAAAATTGGCTGTGAGGCTTTATTGCTTTACTTACAGTCTCCCAGGTAAGGTTAATTTTTGCTTGATAATTGATTTTTTTTTTACTATAAATGTGTTTAAGTGGAGTACAAGAAGTAAAAAGATCCATTTTTATTAAACTGTAGTTAGTTTCAACATAAAAAAGCGTGAATGTCCTTACCTTCCGTTCCTGACTTCCCGGTCCTTACCATCGTAATGATCTAGGGATGGAAAAGCGAAACCAGTTTTAAGACTAACCGGTTTTTTGTGATTTCGGTTTCATTGAAAAACAGTTATTTTCGTAAGGCCAGTTTAAACCAGTTTCTTTGGCATCGGTGTTTTTAAAAAATGGCCATCCCTTGTCATTATTTTTTGTTTTTTACAAATGAGCTTTGCTGAACTTTTTTTTTCGTTTTTATAGAACCCTAAAACCTTTTGACAAACATTTAAAGTTGATTTTGAAAAAAATAAATGTTAAATTTTTTTTATACCTGAAATTAAAAATTATGGTAAATCTGCCCAAATATTTCTTTTAATTTTTTGCATTTTTTTCTTTTGTGAGAAATCTTTACCCTTCCTAAGGGCCCCCAAACAAATTTTTATACAGGGCCCCGCCAAGGCACGCTACGCTTCTGGCTTTAAGTAGAATATGTGGCACATTCGGCACGTGAATTCGCCTATCACAATTGACACTTGACTTGACAGTTTGCATTGGATGTTATGATGTTAATCTATGGGTGTTATGATTAATATTTGTTTCTATGATGTGGCAACAGTGTATGTAAGATAGATACCGGAATAAAATATGGCTGACTGCGTTGCAAACTACTTGTGTCATATGTTCGATACATTTTTACAAATAACAAAGACATTTTAATTGGATGTCGCCAATCGCTCGCCAAAGAATAGTACTTCAAGGAATTTAAGTTTTAAAGATTATTCCGGCAATTCTAGTTTTTTAAAAGTATATGTTTCCGAAACTTCATTTTGTAAAGAACCTCATAAAGAAATAACATGTCAATTTTCTGTTAAAAAAATTATTTTACTGGTGGTCCTTCTGAAACTATATATTTTTTTAACAATGGAGCTTGTTTCAACACTTTCAATCAAAATTGTTCGGAGCGCGAAAATTTTCGAAACATATTTTTTAAAAAAAGCCTTATAATAAAAAAAGAGCGCGTTACAGACATAGAGATAGAACAAACGTGCGTTATCGCCCACTATCTAGAGAAAAATCAGTACAAAAATGAACTTTTTTACAAGGTGTGGTATCATGGGCGTACCCACCATAGGGCAGAGGGGGGCAGCTGCCCCCCTCTAGAAAGGGGGAAGTGGGCCCCTGTCTTATGGGGGCCCCTGTAAATATTATATAAAGAAGAAGATGCATTTTTAAAAAAAAATCGTGTCCATTTCTCCCCAGTCGGGCCCAGGGGCCCACTTTGCCCCTAGAGGAGCTTTTATATAATTTGATATAAAAGGGGCCTACGAATGATGTTCGAATTGAGGCCCATATTTTTGCGATTGGTCCTGAGTTGGCCTCTGGAGGCCCAATACCTTATGCATAAACGGGCCTACATATTTTTCAAATCTGGCCATTTGTTAGTTATTGGGCCCACTTTTCTCTGAAGCCCCCAATTGATGTATATTCTGTATATAAAAGGGGTTCTATATATATAATTGGGCCCACTACCTTTCTGGGTTCCCAAATCCTATTAAGACTTTTTGCAAGTGAAGTCTTTTTTGAATTTAGGGCCCCAACGTATCGTTTCAGTCTAAACATGGACAACTAATGGGCCAAGAGATTTATAATGGGCTACCGACTTGTGTAAAATTAAAGGTTACATTTACCATACATTAAACAAGGCAACGTAATTTTTATATCAAATTGCTTTACCATTGTAATCCAATACCCTTCTTAATCCAGTATGGCGAAGCAGCAGATGATAGCACGGATTATTTAAAGGGTTGATTTGGAGGGCCACTTTACATTTTTAAAGGAAAATTCCTTAAGGGGGCCCATCCAACTGAGAAAATAGGGGCCCCTACCATTACCTGCCCCCCTCTAAATCAGATTCTGGGTACGCCCTTGTGTGGTATCTCGGATTCTATGGTAAGTAGTTCCAGTAATTTAACTGTTTAATTGTTTTTTAACTTTCAATTTCCCAATATGAATGTATGGTAATGAAAATTTTGAGATGGAGATTATGTGTTTTCTGCACGTTTTAGAGGGTATTGATTCGGAAAAAGTTATTTTTTGGGACAGCGGCCCGTCCCATGTCTGTAATAACTGTACGGCTTGAACTAAAAAAGATACAAACTAATTCAAATTTGGTACAAGATACAAGAGTTCCCAGTACCTGTCGAACGTCAAAATAAGGTTTTCGAGAAAATTGGGAATATTCATGTGACGTCACGCGATTTCTTATCCTACAGCTCTCGAACCACGTGCTAATGTTGTCCTATACAGCTCTCGAACCACGTGCTAAAGTTATCCTACTGCTCTAACCTGTCTAACCGTTCTTTTCCTACAGTGATTTGGAATTGATGCTCAGGTGGATATGGCCGTAAATGTCCCCCATTGCACATGCGCAAATGCCTTTAGGATTTTTTTTTTTGTTTTATTTTATTTTTTAATTGAAAATATAGCAACCCTAAGTTAACACGATGGCTTTAAATATTAAAAGTTGCAACTATTTTGGATTCTTTACTTGCAACTTTTTTTCGGGTTATTTGACGAGAGTGGAATTTTTAATTTCTTTTTGGGCTGAAATTTGCGAATGAAAAATTCGGCTTTTCTCTCTCAAGTTACCATAGCACAAGACACACCGAATTCGAGTAGTCTCATAGACATTTGAGGCTTTCGTGAAAGGCTAAAACGCCAAGCGGGACAGTTGAGGTGCAAAAATCGTGCGTCAATGTTAACGTAACGCATGCATTTAAAAAATGCGGTGCTTTTCTTATCGGTGTTGGAAGGGATTGCCTAGTCAGGACACCCTCGTGCGAAAGGCATTTTTGAACTGCAACTGTAACTGCGATTTAAAATTGTGTGTGTTTACTAACTTGCAGTTGCAGCTTGTCGACCCGGCGACGTAGTGGTTAAGGTGTTGGCCTCTGGAGCTGCTGGGTCCTGGCTCGAATCTCGTTCATTCATGGATGTTTGTGTTTGTCGAGTATATGCGGAGTACGCGCTCGTAAAATCTGTTGGGTCCGAAAGTCCTGTGGGCGGTCATTGCGCAGTTTCCCATGGGTACAGGTCCCTGGAGAAAATTTCTCTTCCCTTCAGGGACATGTCTAAATTGCGGAGGTGGAAACAGATGGCAACATCTGTCATATGTGTTTGTGTGTGTCTTGTGTTTTCCTACTTGACGATGGTTTACAAGCGGGTCCTTGCGACCAAGCACACAAGCCTGAAAATATATGTCTACCAACCAACTAACTTGCAGCTTTCAGCATCTCGAGTTTCTACCTTGTAAATTACAATTTTTTTAAAAAAAAATTCATATTTCTTTCAAACTTAAACATGGCTTCAAATCCTGCTGGAGAATGGTGCTTAATTGAAAGTGATCCTGGAGTATTCACAGAACTTATTAAAGGTTTTGGTGAGTAAATGATCCTTTGTAGTTTCTGTGAGTCAAGACATCCCGTATGACACAAACATAAATGAGAAATATTAGTTTCTCTTTTTCCATCATGCATATTTTGATTACCTTTAATGTTTTTTCCTTATTAACCTATAGTAGATGTTAATGAATGGATTATTTTACACTTTTTACTTCGATAGCTATATTTTTACCGGCTAAATGATATACAACTCTTAACTTTAAAGTTCAAAGTACTGCAAATGATATTTTAAGCATGTTAAATGCCTTCTAACAGTCAATTTATAAATTCCCAAAAGAACAATTTAGCATTGTCAAGTTAATCCAGCTATAGCATAATTTTAAAATTATAAAGTATGGTCATAACGTATTGTCCATATGAAGACTTATTAAAAGGGGTGGGGGACAAAGTACGAAAATGTACAATATGTTAATTAATATTGTATAATTGTATTTCTTTCTTAGGTGTTAAAGGAATCCAAGTAGAAGAGCTCTATAGCTTGGATGCAGAAAGCTTTGAAAGCATTAAGTATGTGTTAGCTTGTTCATTGTATTTCATAAATAAGTATTTAAAAAAACAAATGGGCATTAATTTTTTCAACTTCAGATGCATTTTTTATTTAAAAAAGTTACTTCATTTCACATAAGTATTTGTAAATCGTCATAACATTAAATTTTAATTTTGGTGCTAATATTGTTTCATTTTGTGCAACTAGTAAAGTTTTTATTGGGATTAAATCCGTACTATTATCTTTGGAGTCCAAAGACAGGGGTTGAAATAAATGGAAACACTTGTTAAAATATTTAACTGTTTGTTGAAGTCTAGATAACTTATGAAACCACTATACTAATAAAAATATAATTTGTGAAGAATTCTTTATAAAATTTTATGACCTCATCTTAAATTACTTTTGCTCACTTTAAAAAAAAAAGTGCTAAAATGCAATGCCATTTTTAAAGAAGAAAGTATTCTAAATCTGGAACAGTCAAGAAGTAGAAATAAATAAATAAAAAAAGGAATGTATAGCAGAACAATAAATTTAAATCATGACATTTTTTAATGAAAACATCAATTTCGGGTCACTAATTAATGGTATGCATTAAAAAAATGCTATTGTCATTGATAACTATACAAAGACTTTTAATTCAACATCAGAATAATCAGAATAGTTTCGGAATAATCTAAAGTGATTGTCCTAAACAATGTGTTGAATAAACATTTTATGACCCGGTAACATTACTCTTGACAAGTTTCTGAAATGCAATGTTTTTCAATGTTAATATTTTGTAAATTGATAAGCGATTTATCCATTTCTCTAGACCTGTTCATGGGCTGATATTTCTATTCAAGTGGTTCCAAGGAGATGAGCCAGCTGGTGCTGTGGTGCAAGATAGCCGGCTTGATAAAATATTCTTTGCAAAACAGGTAAAAGGCTTATTTTGGCTTTGCAGAAGTATCGGCACTTGCAGTAAAACTCACATTAAGTTTGCAGCATGAAAATGTTCTACGGAAAAAGGGGTAAATAGTTCTCATTTCCAAGTGCGAGAATCAAATTTAAAAAAGTTATTTCACACTCAATAAACCAATTTATTCGTTATTTCAAGACATATTTGTAGAAGTTTTATTAGGTTTTTTTTTCAGTTTGAGTGTAATATTAAGTATTTTTTCTTTCAATTTTGACGTAACAAGGCGCACAAATATCAGAGTATCTCAAAGGGGCAAGCCAATCAGAGCAGACAAAATTTTGTCGCCTGCTCTGATTGCATAGTGAGGTTTATTTGCTCACGACCTTTCCTCCGCATATGCGCGCACAACTACAAGCATAATCTGTGGTTGACTGTGGTAATGAAAAATACATTTTCTGACTACAAATTATGTATTTCATTAAAAGCGTTGCTTTGTTTTTCTAGGTTATCAACAATGCCTGTGCAACACAAGCCATACTGAGTGTCTTATTGAATTGCAAACATTCTGATATGGAATTGGGAGATACACTTTCCTCTTTTAAAGATTTCTGTTCAACATTTGATGCCACGGTTAGTACATTTTTAGGAATCTATCATGCGATTAAGTTTTAATTATAATTTTTTATAATAATAGTTTGTTTTTAGATGAAAGGGTTGACCTTAAGCAATTCAGATGTCATCAGAGAAGTCCATAATGGTTTTGCTAGGTAAGTGTCTGTCATTTTAAATTTCTTTGAATATAATTCTGGAGCAATACATTTTAAAACGGTTCATTTTGATATACAAAGGTGACTCTTCATTCAAGTGCTGTGCATCATTGCATGTAGTTTTAAATTGTTAGAACATGAATTTGCCCTAAAATATTTAAATATGCATCAATCTACGATAACAGCTGTTTTTCGTTTTTGAAATATTTTTAAACAAAATTGCATTTCTTATCAATGTTTTTAGTCATTATAGCAAGTTTTTCATTATTATATTTCAATGGGTTCTTTAATCTAGACCATAATTTTTATTTGTATCCCACATGATGTTTTTAAAGTTAGTAGAGCTTAGTGTTGTTGTCTTTATGTTTTGCAAATATTTGTAGGCAACAGATGTTTGAATTTGATGCCAGTCAACCAAAGAAGGATGAAGATGTGTTTCACTTTATTGGTTACGTCCCCATTGAAAATCGCCTGTACGAATTAGATGGGTTAAAAGATGGACCAATTGACCTTGGTAACTACTTACTTATTTGAAACATTTTACTTTTCTAAACACTTTTGAACAAGACTTTTACAGCATGAAATGCAGCATGTTTGTAACAATAACTGTTATCTGGAACTGCATGTTCACTCAAGATTTATACACATTTGGAAAAAAAATCAACAACGCAGCAACCAATTGCAATTTAAACTTTAAAATTCCAAAATCAACTATTTTCTTTTGCAAATTAAATTAATATTATTTAATTTCTACTTAATTTATTTACATTTTGAAGAATAATAACATGAAACTTCTTCAAACTCCACTGAAACAATAAGAAATGTAGATTAAAATTAATCAGATTTTTATGCAAATACAGTCCAACTTCACCTCACTTAACACATAATTTTTAACTACAGTGTCCATGAGTCAATCACAAAGACAGCTTGAAAAAATACTTTTAGTACACTTTTGATCCTTTTTTTTTCTATTTCGTCTGGGGTTTCAGATTTGATGAAACGGAGTGTTCGCTTACAGGGATGCAGAATATGTCCGATCCGGCGATCCTAGATCGGGGGAAATTTTAGCCATCTGGGGAAATTTTTGTGGAAAATATTTTGATTTTTACTATATATAACAAAATTCCCTGATCAGCCGTTCGTTTTCTGTTTTGAGTGGCCGGTCCATATTTTGTAAACAAGGATCACACGACGCTCGGTCGCGCATGCACAGTGCGAACTGTGCAGTTTCTCCCTGCTCCTACGCTGGCTCGTTCTGATTGGTTCGATCATGAGTAAGGAGGAGCCTAAAGAGGGAAATCGGCGCGGCGCACGTCTTTTGTCTGCTCGGTTTCCCGCACCGGTGATACGATGTTTGTTTACTTTCGGTTTCGAGTTGGAAATTTTGCTCGAACTTATTAAGCAATGTCAGAACAAGCTAGTCATGGACGCTTTTGAATGACCTCGTGTAAGTTATTCAATTTATATATTTAATATTATGTAATGTTATATTGAATATTATATAATGTCAACTTTTAAAAGTAAAGAAGAAGTTGGATGTGCGCATTGCAGTTGGCGTGGTAGACGTGATAAATTAACCTCTCATACATCTTCTAAACATGAGGCCGAACGCCCCTGTGAAAAAAATCAAGCAAGTCTGCTGTCCGTATTTTTTGCTGAAAAAAAATCTGATCTGAATTCAAAACTGCCTTTGAACGAAGAGGAAGTGCACCCTCATGAACCAATCAATAAGAAGAAAAAAGTTGATTTGGAGCAAAATGCAATTGAACCATTACCTAGTACTTCTCAAAACAATAATTGTGTCCAAATCGATAATGTCAATATTACCAATCAACTATCATCAATAAATCAGGCTATTTCATGCCTAAACGAAAAATTTAGTGAATATTTTCAAAAAAGTTCAACAAAACCGTCAGAGCAAGAATTATCCAGTTCTTCCACTCCAGATATAGAGGAATTTGATGCGAAACTGGAACTAATTAGAGTTAGCAGATCGGTAACCAAAATATGCAGTCTAATGCCATGCCTACTTGAAGAAGCAGGCATGGTTAAGTGCATTCCCTGTATTGCACATTATAAAAGTATACCTAAAGACATAGCAGTTTTGAAAACTAGTTCATTTGGTCAGTTTTCTTTACCTGAAGAACAACAATTAATTCAGGAAAATCAGAGCAGAAAATTTGGAAATTTCAAGGGCCATTTAATTGACCATTTGAAGTCTAGTGCTCACAAATGGTTTAGCAAAGCATTAAAAATTGAAGAAAAGAAAAATAATGAAGAACATGAAAAGATCGGGCTAAGGGTTGGTAGAACAGCTTACACTGCTATTAAAGAAGGTAAGGGAGGCAAGTTTTTTGAAAGGCTATTAAGCTTAAATGATTTAAACGATGTAGATATTGGTGAACTAAACCATTCTAGGGAATTTTTTAGAGAATTCAGAAAAAACATTTTTTTTACTATGAAATCAAAAATTATGGATTTTTTAAGTACTAAAAATCCTGTAACCAATCAACTCCCTTTAGTCTCTATTACAGCAGATAAGATAACAAAACTGCATAGAACATTCCAGATTACTTATCTGATTACCATAGTTGATGGCGTTCAGACATGTATTGTAATCGATATATCTCCCTGTGGCACTTCTCACAACGGAGAGGCTCTTGCTAATAAAATAAAATCTGCCTTGGACAGCTTTAATATCAAAATGGAAGCTCAACTGAATGGAATGTCTTTTGATGGACAATACTTTGACATTTCAGTTGATAAAAAACTACATAGGTTTTGTTCGGACATTGATCAAGGATTTTTCCTTCCCATATGGGATATAGCTCATAGGATAGAGCTTGTTTTGAAAGATGCCCGCACTGTTCAACCTTGGCTAAATAAGCAGACAGAAATTGTTGGAAATGTTCTCAAAAAAATATAACTGGGGAATTGGCTATGAACAGTTAATTCAAATTGCTGATGAGATACATATTGATTTTTTAAATCCTAAATCCTTTCAACAAACTAGATTCGTTCAAAGCGAGTTAAGAGTTTATAAGGCTTTTGAAAGAGACTTTAAACTGTTTTTCACTGACCTGCAAAAAAACCGCATGGATTATATTTCTAAAGGGAATAATTCTGAAGCTAAGGCTGTTTCACTGGAATTAAAATTGTTCACATATCCTGATTTCCTGTACCAATTGTTAGCAACAATGGATATTCTGGAATTGGTGACAAAATTCAGCTGCACAGTCCAAAATGTAAATGCATGCATTTGGACAATTTTTGACTATTTTAAAATTTTCATAGCCACTTTAAGTGAAAGGGAAACAGAAATGGAAAATGGAGAAATATCGGAAAAAAACTTTCCTTTACTCTTTCAGAAAATTAAGGGCTTGGAAAACAACTTCTATCAAGACTGTTTATTAATTGCTTATGATTGTCTCAGAAAAACTAAAAGCCATTCCCAAGCGCAATAAAACATAGAAAATGAGCTTTTTAAACACCCAAGAAAGAAAATTAAAGACCTCTGCTCAGTTATTATTAAACAGTCTAAACAAAGAATAAGTGAACCTGATATCGTTCACAACATGAGGCAATGCTTTAGCAGCAAAGTCCTGCTCCTGCCTTAGATTTTGAAAGTCAATTACCTAGAGACTCACTGAAAGCTCTCATTGAATTTGTGAGAAAAAATAGAAGAGAGTTTATCGATGATGAGAAATGTCTGTTTTATCAATGGACAATATTGAAAAACAGCATGATAGGAACTGAATTTAGTAAAAATATAACGAATTCTGAGGACAAACCATCTCTTCTAGATCAGGACTCTGGTGTAATAAAAGAGGCATTTACCAATCCCGATGTATACAGTGATATTCCCAAACTGATTTACCTCCTAGAAAACTGCCTGAAAATTTGTAGCGAGTGTGTTTGTGAATCTGTTGGCTCTGTTATAGGAAATCACATTTATAATAGAACCTTAAAATATGATAATCTCTTTCATGAAGTTTTTATATCATGGAATGGACCTACAGTGCATAAAGCTACAGATTTATTAAAATCATCCTTAAACAGACATTTTCATGGTGGAAAGTATCATTTCACTAGATTTTCTTCAAAAAACAGACTCAAAATTTACAAGACATCAAAAGTGATTGATAACATCCACAAAGACAGTGGAAGATTGAAATTTCTCAATAATTGACAATTTATCAGAAAATGTAGTTAAAAATATTGTACTTATAAATTTAATTTTTAAATGAGGCATTTGCTAATAAATATTAAACATAAAAAAACTAATAAAACTTGTCTTTTAAGTTCAGGCAGGCTGCAAGATCAGATTTATAGATCCTACTTACATATCGTAAAATTTACTCTACGTAAATAAGGTAATACACAGTTTTTATGTATGTCTATAACAATTAGGAAATTTTCAAATAGATTGGGGGAAATGTAGCGAGTAAAAACATTTTCTGCACCCCTGGCTTATACATGCTTTATATATTTAGGTTTTTAGTGAATTTTGTGTCCTCGAAATTATTTGGAAAACAATTTCTTGAATTTTTTTTACTAACTTTGAATGAACCATGCTAATAAGGATACGTATTGACACATCAAAAGTTGGAGATTTAAATCCCAAAGTGGCATATACAAGAATATTTTTTAAAAAACCTGGATTCTAGATACACTGCTTAACTTAGTTATTTTCTGAAAAATCTAACAACGGTACTCAGCATTATCTAAAAAAATAACTGTTACAAAAAACGGTGGTACAAGTAACATGTAACTCTAAAACCTGGGTAAAATGTGATAATTTTAGGAGTGTGTAAAATAAAAACACAAATTATTCTTATAAATAAATTTGGTATGGGATTTTAGTTTTTTAGAATTATTTATTTGTTGTGTTTTTAGGTCCTATTAATGGTGACTGGTTAGATGCTGTAAGGCCTGTAATTGAAAAGAGAATACAAAGGTAATATTTCCACAGTCCTTTCTTGAAATAATGTTTTTAAAATAAAACGCAATCAAGTCTAGATTATCCGCAACCCATCCGTGATCACCCCATTTTTTAAGAAACTCAGAGAAATGGAAGCTCAATTGTTGCGAATCTTGTTAGAAGATTACATTCAAAGAAAAACTATCAAAAAATACTTATCAATTGTTTGCCGTTATCAAAAGCCCTTTGGTCTGCTATGCAGATTTCTGAAAAAACAGTACTGCACTTCACTGACTAGGGAAAAAGAACCTGAAAGCAGTTTGGGCTGTCAATCTATGTTCACTGTCTATTCCCCTCATTATTTAACACTATTAAATCCCATTAACCAAAGCATTGTGTGCCTTTTTTTTGTCAAAAACGAACCATTTGTAAAATAAGCTTGTCGAGATTAAATGTACGTAGTGTTAAGCAGGATGATGTTTCCTTTTGTTACTAACCGCTTATTAAAGTACTTCAATCATAAGTAAAAATGAGAAGTTTTAAGGCTAAAAAAAGCAATTAACTGATTTTTTTTTTTGTAAAATTTTAAATCCTTATATTTCTTAACTGTTATGCACGTTAAGCATATCAGACTTCCTTCTCTTTTTTAACATTACTTTACTTAACCTCAAGCAAAAGATTTGTGTGTTTTTTTTTTTAATTTTAATGATAAATTTATGAAACACATTGCTTGAAAACAAATGCCAAAACAGACTACTAATTTAAAGAAACTAATAGAGCTTCTTGTTTACTATTCATAGCACAGCAAAAATATGTATTTTTTACTGCTCCAACTCCCAACTTCAATTTACACTAAATTGATTGTCATCTCATCAAAACATTTAATGAGAGGCCCATCAATTTAGTGTAAATTGGGAGTTGGAGCATCAAATGTTAAAAATTTGACGAGAGGATTTTTTTTCTTCAAAATTCCTTGCAAAACATATTTTTAAGTATATAATTGTTTGAATAATCTTTATATTAAAGAATATACGAGTATAATTTTATTTGTAGGTTGAATAAAGCTTCGGTTAAAGGCGACTTAATCAGACGTATACTGTATAGTTATAGAATGTTTAGTTTATCATATGAAGAGCTTAGTGGAAGAACGTGCTAATTGACAAAAAGGTGAAAACGAGATAATGAGCTTCAAAGTTTTTAGTTTGCAACTTTTCTGTCATTCACAAAATCATAGTTTTTTCGGCATAATATTTTAGTTTGGTTCTTCAAAATACTTGTTGTCTTTTGGCTTAGCCTTACGTTACGTAACAACGCGTCATTTATGGAATGCGCGTGACGCCTCCTGCACTTGGCATGTTTTTCCTCCGAAATGCTTCAGATATTTTTTTCAGTTGTTTAGTGGAAGAACGTGCTAAGTGTTATTTTTTAGGTAAATTTGATCCATACGAGCTTCATAATTTCTGTTCTAGCCTTTCGATTTTCAAAATTCTTTTTTTGTTTGGAAGACAGATCTTCACAGATATCTTTTATACTTTTTAATCGTTTGCCTGTCCGTCCATCATTTTGTCTGTCCGTCTATATCCCTTTCAATCTCCGATACAAAGTGCCTGATTTTGTAAATTATTTTTTTGGTTCGAACGTAAAAAATTAGATGACTACAATGCATAGTGTTCGGCCACCTGCCTGTACGTCTGACTGTTATTTTGTTTCTGTCTGTACGTCCTACTACCCCCCCCCCCCTCAACTTCTTTTGTACCCGTCCAATTTTTAAAGTTATTACTATCAATTACCTAATATAAAATATAAGGTAATACGTAACAGTATTGCGATGGGTTCAATAATACAAAATGAATATTTTGTGCTTTCTACACGTTTGTGCTCATTCTAAAAAAATGTTTGTTTTTTTACATTGATCCGTCTTTCTGTCTGAAAATACTTTACAGTTCAAAATAAAGGAGGTAAGGACTTCAAATTTAGTACACGGGTTCCTAGTTCATGTTGGACGTCATAATAAGGTTTTCGAAAAAATTGCGCATGCGCAATAAGAGGCTGCTATAAACTTTTTTGGTTTTAAAGGTATTTCTGAATAACGAAAATAGATATACGGACTTCAAATTTGATACACGTGCTCCCTGTGCTAGTCGGGCGTGAAAATAAAGTTTTCTACAATATTATGTACTACAATATTATACATGTGAAAGGAGTAGCTGCCATAGAACTTTTTAGGTTTGAAAGTTATTGAAAATACTTTATAAGGGATACAATGACTTTTAAATTAGCGTTTCGATTTTTTAATCCGTAATTGAAAGTAATATAATGTTACACATTCCTAGTTCTTTTTTTTTTTAAATATTAGACACCTATTTTATACTTTTTGTTCGTCCGTCTGTCCCTACTGTAGTGATTTCTTTGATTATTTAAGTTAAAAGAAAGTAGGTTATATAAGTTATTTTAGAACTTCTTGCTTAATGTTAGATGAGTAAGTTTATAATTGAAAATATTTTTTTTTAAATACATTATCACTGAAATTATAAACCAAATACTTAATATAATAATAATACGAATCAACTCAATGAAAAGCATACAAAAAGATAGTAAAAGAAACAATAAATGCATGTGAATAAAATAAATATTAAATTTAAAGATGTAAGTTTTCGCAAAATAAATTTTTAAATAGTTTTTAGATTAGAACAATCAAATTTAAAAACAAACTTTGATATTTAAAAAAAAGTAAAAACATGTTGTGTGGCAAGATATAGATTCTACGGATACTTACGTTTTTCTTTCTCCTTTTAATGGGTTTAATCAATTTTAAGAAAGATACTTCAACAGCATTTCTACAGCAATAGAATATGATCGTTTAAACAATTTATTTTTACAATAGTGATGCATAGTACTTTTTTAAAGTCATCGATATTTTAATAAATATTAAGAACTTATAATGTTTTATACATATTTACATTATTTTTACTTCAATTATAATAAAGATATTGTAGTTTTACATAACAAAGCGATACCTGGATTAAATTTTTACTTACCATATAAGCTGCTATTCGCATGCACGTTCAAGCACAAATCAGCTTTCCGCTTGCTTCTTAATTCCAATTTAATAATTTATAAGTTTAGGACATTCCACAAAATGCGTTCGATAGCTTTAGAGATCAAACATAAAATGGCTTTAAACGATTTTTGTACCCATAATTCATTGTTTTAAGAAGCCAGATGCTTTGA
The DNA here is from genome assembly GCA_023701765.1 of Hylyphantes graminicola. NCBI lineage: Eukaryota > Metazoa > Arthropoda > Arachnida > Araneae > Linyphiidae > Hylyphantes > Hylyphantes graminicola. Next base: position 38,743,027 of record CM043111.1, read on the forward strand.
ATATTCGTGGATGCAATGTTGTTTTAACGCGAACTGCGATCTCCATAGAGCAGGTGCAACTTTGTTTTAATTATACCATCTGTTTGCTGCTAAATTATCTATGTTTATTACAATAAAAATCAGAAGACATTAAAATCAGACATATTTTCTAAAATGTGAAACCTTTAACTCCGAATAATTGTAAAATAATAATGCATTTTCTCCTGCTTTGCTAAATGCACTAAAAACCAGGTTTTAAGCAATATAAATTTTATTTCATTGGTTATATTTAATAAATAAAGTTAATTAGTAAATATGAATTACATTTTGTTAAATTCTTTTTGATTAAAACTACAAAAGAACCATTTGTTTTGCTATTAATGCAAGCGAAAGTCGAAATTTTCCGCAAACGATGTCACTTAGCACGTTCTTCCACTAAACGATCGTTAAGTAATCGGACGATTTCGGAGGGAAAAAATGCTAAGGGCTCTTAGCATCTTCTTCCATTGAAAAAGTGACGAAAACGCGAGCACCTACCAACTTCGTTTACGAGAAATGTACGAAATCAAATGTTTTCTAAATTTTTTAAAGTTGTTATGTATAAAGGAGGTAATAACATAAACATTAACACAAAAATCTCAATTTTTTCAAAAATGTCACTTAGCACGTTCTTCCACTCAGCTCTTCATATATTCTGGCAAACAAATCCAGACTGCATTAACTTCCTTACATAATGTACTCAAATTTAAGCAATTAGAATTTTGCATTAATTGTTAACAATTTATCTGTTTTAGGTATAATGAAGGTGAAATTCATTTTAATCTAATGGCATTGATTTCGGATCGTAAAATGATTTATCAAAGGAGAATAGATGAATTATCAGCCCAGCTTCAGGTATTGGTTTGATTTTTAAATATAATAGAAAATAATTCGATAAAACTTCTTTTCTGGCTACATACACAAGTTTATTATGGAATTCTTTACATTTGCAGAAGGATCGTTCCCCTGGCATATTTCTATTTTATCTTATTTTGTTGTCACTGAGTATAGTAGATCTGATTTGTTCAAAATTTTTATTTGCAAATTTCTACTGTTACTTCCACATTTTTGTTGCTAATTAATTTCCAAAATTTACCATAAATGGAAAGGATGCAATTCCAAAATATTTACCCAACCCCTCCAAAAACTAGTACACAGCCAATTGGTCATGCATTTTGTCGTGGTGACATCCTTGAACTAGGGCAGCACAAGAATGCTTTGACGAAGGGATGCGTTTGTTTTGGTTGAATTGACATGTTGCTTAGTAATTTTACAGTTAGCAGACTCTGTTACATCACAGTTTCTAAAACTACTAAATCGGAATTTTTGTGTTTGGATTTCAATTTAAATGATTTGGTTGTATTCAAATTTGAGAAGGATATTTCAAAATTCAATAAACACTAAACGTTTTGCGATGGAAGTGTGTATGTGTTGGGACAGGACAACAGTCAGCTTTCTGGTGGACATGTTTTTTAAATTTGTTAAAAGAACACAAGAGCCTGGAACATAAGATCATTTCCGGTCAATTTTGGAACACCCTGTACAATTATAACTTTCTTTAAAGCATGCATCACATTTCCGTCTATTACAATACCCATATATGAGACAATTCCACCACAACTTAACTTTTATGTAAATGGGGCATATAACTATATAAAACTAATATTTTATCTTTTTTTTCTCCTTTATTTCAAACAGTGGACAATATATATCAAGTATAACGTATGATTATTAGATCTTTTACTGTGTAGTTTTATGTTTGGGTTTATTGCATTATTTAAATTCCTTGTTTTTTTTTGGTTTGTATATATATTTTTATTGATTCAGTTTTAATTGAAAAGGTACATCAAATAAGTAATTGTTATAACCTTCAATTATGTTAATGGTAAATTTTAAAAAAAAATATTGTTTAAAAACATATCTTACTTTCAAAAACTTAGGTTACTTTATATAAGTTTTTCAAAAATATTTTTTTTATTTTTCAGGGAGGTATGGAAGTCGATGAGATTCAAACAGAAATAAACAAACTGCATTCACTACTAGCTGAAGAAGAACAAAAACAAAAAAGATATAAAGTTAGCCATTATTTATTATTATTATTTTATTTTTTTGTGGAATTGATGCATTGATTTTTTTTTCAATTTGTTGAAGTAAGAATCAAACAATTTCTACCACATCCCCCCCCCCCCATCAATGGACTTATGTTGTTAAATATTAATATCACAAACCAGTTGGCATATTGCACCATACCTAAGTATTTAAATCATTGTCTGGAAAGGTAGAAGCTGTAGTTCATGCAACAAAATAATATTCTGTCTATCTGTTTTTTTTTTTTTTTTGTATAAATCCTAATATATATTCCTGCAATTTTTATTTATAAGTGAATGTGATGTGTTGTATACATCAACTAAAATTGGTTCTCTTTTGTAGGTTGAAAATATTCGTAGGAAGCACAATTACCTACCACTAATCATGGAGCTTTTAAAGATACTTGCAGAAGAGGGAAAGCTAGTCCAACTTATTGCTTCGGTAAGAATTGTAATTTTTTGCCTTCATGCTGAGATAAACTTTTTTTGCTTACATGACCACTTTGAGAATCCACATTGAAAAGACAAATAATATTTATATATTATACTTGCTTTTGAGGGTAAGCTAAGTAAAAACAATTCTTGGTTTGGTTGCTCGGGTCAAATTGCAGTTATAAAGCCCTTAAATTTATCCTGTTATTTTGCATTTATACATTGAAAAAGATGAGCTTGAATATCTAATTATTTAGTATAGTGCATTATAGTATAAAAAATCTTATTAAAAGAACTGCTAATGTGTACTTATATTATTTGCGTCAATCTCCCTTCTTTTTGGTGGTATCTTTATTCATGTGGATACTGGTTTTATTTTTGTATCATTTTGTTTTGCAGCATTATTTTTGCATGATTTTATTGGTTGTCTGACAAAATAAAGTTGATGCCAATTTAATGTGCATGGAAATTTGTAAACCTAATTATTCTGAAGCTTTCTCTTTTTGGGGGGAGTGGGGGGGATGAACTAATAGAACAAAAACCAATAGAATATCAACAGCAAATTTATACTTTTCTTTGTACTGGGCAAAAGAATATAAATCTAGGCCATGTCGTTATTACATCAACCGTTTAAAGTTAAAGTGCAGGAAAATGGTCCAACCCCAAATATAATTATTTCGTAAGGATACCATATTAACTTCTATTTTTATAAACAGTTTAATTTTCATACCAAACTATTGTAAATCCAAGTATATACCAGATGTAAACTGTAACTTGAAATTTCAATATTGCTTTTTTATAAAGCATTTAGACAAATGAATTTTGAATGTTTCGGTGTTGCTTACTGCAATGGTGCAACAGTACTACTTTTTAAAAACTAAGTATTCTTTTTTGAAGAACAGTACCTAAGCCACAAAATAATTTTGGTCTTAGAACAAATGCCTTTACTTGGAACTTAAAATTTACTTGCAGAAAACTTTTCTCGAACACTTATTTGCAAATTAGTTCATTTGCTGTTCTTATCATTTCTGAGTACTAAAATAGTTGTGTGTATTATTTTTTTTATTAATGATATCTTTACAAAAAAAAGTTTTCTTTTTATCGGAAATAATATAGCATGGCACTTTTATTTTAGGCTAAACAAAAAGTAGATGAAAGGAAAAAGAAAGAAAACCAGAAAAAGCTCAAAACAGACAGTAAATAATTTAACTGTTTTTTATTCACAAGTTTCATGTAAATAAATTCAACTACAACATAAATTGAAAGCCATTCTTTAAGTAATAACATCTTACAGACAATATTTACAATACATGCTTGTAACTATACAAAAAATATTTACAATAAAATTATATACATAGACTAGAAAAACATCACAAAAGTGATTAAGTATAAAAGGCATTTTTGCAGAAGTTTGTAAAAGAAAAATACATCTATAAGCATAAATTTTATTGAACACAATATGATCAATCCAAATTTCATTTTATGTCATAAATTTATTCCTTTATTAATGTAAAGTTTGCTTATTAAAAAAAGAACACAATTGTATAAAATCTCCTTGCTAAGATGACCAGATAATTTCCCCCCCCCCGAAAATGGTTTAAATGTTTATTGAACTGAAAAATATTATAAATACCTAATATTCATAGACATCCTCTTGCAAAACTGTTTGGTTAAATTTGTTTATAAGCATAATATTTAGAAAACTTTTAGCACAATACACTAATTTACAAGTTTAGTGTGGAATTTTATAATAAGCAAAACTCTGATACCTAAAACTAGTAATATATATCAGTACATATCTACTAGGGTTCTAACATTAAATTGTGTGACTACATAACTATCATATTGAACTAATTTTTGTGGATTAATCATTCATGAAAATCAGAATTTTTGGTAGAAATAATTCAAGATGTATACAATACTTGATTATTCAATTGTCATTAAAAAATAGCACACCCATTTTAAAAGGTAACAAATATAAGGAAAGGAAAAGGGTGCTCTCTCTAAGAAATTATTATAATTGACTTTTCCATACTTCCAAATCCAAAATTAGTGTTTTTTAGAGTTTTTTTTTTTAATAAACTATAAATTTTTATGATTGATATTTATTATAGAAATTAGCAAAGTTTTTTTACTTAAAAATATTCCTGACCTTAATGACTTACAAGAATTAATTCAATACTGATCATTGGTCTTTCGTTATAAAATACTATACTTATTTTTTTAGGACTTCTATATTTACCCCTCCCCCTTTAGTATAAGTCAAAATAATCACAGTAAATAAAAATTTACACACATCCTGCTCACTAGTTAACTTACGTCCTGAGTATGAGTCATTCCCTTGTTCATTATCAATCAGGTTCGCATCTCTCTGACATAACATTCAGGACTTGCACGAGTTTTGAGTACCTCTCTTTGGCTAGGACATGGCATCCTTTGCTGCCCCATAAGAACTTCATCTGGAACTCTGTTCTGAACATATCCAACATGAGGTCATCGTACTTCACATGCTCCAGAACAATTTCACTGTTTCTTTTGTACATGGGCCATTGCTGGGTGACGGCTCTTCCGATTTCGAGGTGGGTCAATAGGAGTTGTAGTCCATAGTCGGCTGCTGTTTGCTCCCATTGCAGGCCCAGGCTAAGAACTTTTCCTAGAAAGGAAATATGCATTGTATTTCTTTTAATCAAAATAATAAGCTTCAAAACAACTATCATTAACAAGTTACATCTCTCAAGTTTTGCTTTAGACGAAAAAAAAAGTGGAACCATTTGATTCTTTAAACAAGTAAAATTATTAGCTATCTTATACTTAATCAGAATAGTTATTTGAGCCACTTTTTTTATTTGTGAAACTTGTACTGTGTGTCTTAAGAATTTTCCCGCGTAACTTGCTGCAGAAATAAGGTATTCTAATTAAATGTGAACAGACAAATCTCTCTAATATATTTAACATCAGTATTCGATTATATTGAAATAATTTACGAAATTAAAAATTAAATGTTTAAAATTGTTTCATCACTACAAAACATCAATTTAAGTCAAAGGAAACTTCATATTGAGTTGGGTAACAATTCCAGCATACCTTTCTCTTTATTAGTAGTAGACAAGCTTTCCGAAGGTGCAGTTTGTATCTTTTCGTCATTCTCCTCGGTTAAGTCTTGTCCAGTTATGTGATCGAGATGCCGTTGCAGGATTATTATCAAGGATAATAAATAGGGGATACAAGTGTTTGGAGCCTGTGGGTTGGAGCACTCTTGCATATTCTTAATGGTGGGCCTAAGTTTAGTTTCATAAGTGAAAGCATTTTCTGTGCATGTCTGCCGTAGTTTTAACCATGTACAACGTAACCTGGAGATCTGAAAAATGTTTAAGATTATATACTATATGTCTGGGCCAACATTTTATTTATAATAATGTGATATTTATTAAAATTAATGATTCAAGATAGTTACTGTATTTAAGTTCTTAGAAGAAAAAAAAACTAATTCTATGTGTTTGTTTTTCTCTTTGAAGTTCCATTTGTGAATTACTGTTCTGCAGTTAAAATGTTAAGTTCTTTTTTGTTTTAAAACTAGAATAAAACACAAAACAAACAAAGATAGAAAATGTATGCAATATATTAAATCTAAATGTGCTTTTTAAAATTAAAGTAATTCATTCAAAACCCTTACCAAATGAGGTTGTTAAAGAAAAAAAAATACCTGTGAAAGAGCTAGGCCTTGCATTATTCCAGTAAAACCATAGAGATTTCCTAACGCTGTTTTGGTTTCTATTGCAATCTGTATCCACTTGTTAAGTACTTGAGAACGAACTTCTTCATCCCCACATGTTAGAATAGTTATGGCCACAAAGTACTTAAGACATTCTGTCCTATAAACGAAAGTCAGAAAAATTTAAATCTACCCAAATTATTTTTAATCAGACAACTATTTAGTTTACCAACATTTTTCATTAAACATAACTTTAACATGCTTACATTTACTTTTATTGCCTTTAGTTAACCTATCAAACTTAAATATCTAGCCATACTCATTGTCTATGAGAAAGCACTAACACTTATGGTAAACTGCCTCCTAGATCATGAGCGGATCTCAATTATAACAGGTCTGCCTTAATCATATCCATTAATTAAGTTAATTTTAACCAGTATGTTAAACATTTCCTGGGCATCCAGATAACATTCTTCTGCAGCTCAAACCTTTAGAAAAACACATCATACTCAATATATCCATCACTGGTACAGTGTAGACTAGCTTTAAACCTTTTATTTAAATGTTAATCTAAAACAATTTCCAACAAAACTCAATCAACTTACCTTTCCAAGAGATCCAGCCTCATCTGCTGTCCCTGGGGCAACACCAGCAGCTCAAATCCGGTGAGCACACCTAGTCCCAGGTCCTCACTATGACTAAGCCTCAGGACATCCAGGTCCACTTGAGTGAGGTGACTAGCAATGACCTTAGCACCTCCTTCCAGGATCATACAACGCATCTTCGCCAAGGCTTGGGGATCCAGGGGTTTGTTTTCAGTTGGCAACAGGACCGTGGTAAAAGCCCCCAGGTCAAAACTAGAGGGGGGATCGACCTCGGGGATTGTGATTTCTCTGGACATCCGGTTCGGCAGCTCGTGTCCGTCTCTGGGGCCGAACTTGATGAGGCTTGTGCTTGACCAGTCGTGGTTGTTCTTTGTTTCATTTCCCTCTAGTCTTTGAGTGTTTGGTTTGTTGATAAAGTTGAGTTCGGAGTATAGATGAGGTGGTGCGTCGTTGCTGTCTGTAGAAAAAAAATAATTTAAAACGTGTTTCTAAAGACTGGTATTTTTATAAACTTACAAGTATTACCCTATATAATGAATTAGAAAACCATCAATATAAAGCCATTATACAAGCTTTTTATAATTCCTATTAGCATTTCGGTACAATAATATATTTAACTACATGTACGACTGGGCCAAATTGGCCAATCTCCTTTTGCGCAGCTTAAGGGTGAACTGTCTGTTTCTGTTATCAGGCCAATGTAGTTTCACTAGACAATGTATTTGGCCAAATAGTGCGTAATCATAACAATAAGTTGAATTTAAACTAACAAAATTTGATTGCAAAATGCCATGAAGTTTGTTTTTATTATTTCAAAAAATATTTCAATAATTTTATGTCTTAAAAATTTCAGTCTCTGGCACCGCAACATAAATATACATTTAATAATTTAAACGAACTACATACGTTATTTCCCAGTCAAATTTTGTTAGTTTTTCTTCAATCAAACCAATTGCATATTTGTGGTTTTGCCATTTGACCAACAATATATATAATGCTTTTTATGTTTTACATGAAGCCTTGATCCCCCCAAATCCAATCCTAATGAAACAAATCCAATCTATATTTAAAAGTGTTTACCAACATATACATTAAAGGTATTTACTTGACTTATTTCTCTGTGTGACATTAGCAGCTGTGCTGTACTTTTTATTAGGAATACGACTAGGTTTAGGTGGGGGTGAATCTTCTTTTGATTCCTCCTTGCTAATAAATACATCAGGAACGTTTTCTTGACTGGATCTTTAATATTAATAAAAATATATTATTAAAGGATATTCTACCCTCCATAATAGTTAGATTCAAATATATCCAAAGTTTATAAAATAGAAATACTCAAACTCACTTGTGCTTGAGTCCTTTCTTTTCCAAAGACATTGATTTGGAATGTAACCCTCCATGCTGCAAAGTGGAAAAGTTGGGCAGTGACTTTCTAGGATAATCGTTGCTAGCTGAGCGTGGCATTGTAGATACTCCACTAGGATGAGCATCTAAAATTTTAAATTACAAAATTATTATTGGTTCATTGCACATTTTTTATCATATATATACACACGCACACATACATATATGTGAATTTTTATAGTCATAGTATTTCCTTTATTTTTTTATGGACATTTTTCTTAAGAATTTACTTAAAGAAACAAGTTGTAACACACTTCAGAAGTTTTACCTTCTTTGCAAAGAATTAGTTTTACAACTTATAAAAAAAGGTATATCAGAATGCTCTTTAAGACTAAACTAAATTTTGAGAACAGAATAGCTTTTTGAAGAGGGCATGTAAACATTTGATTAACCCTTTTAGTCCCAATGACAATTTAGCATCTTCAAAAAAAAAAAAATTCTGATATATCAAATATATTGATAATTCCTATATTATCAAATGAACAAAAATTATCTTTAAAAAAGCATTTTGATTCAATTAATATTTCATATAAAATAATAACAGGTTAAAAATGGGTCATTCCATGTGAAATCACCCAAATTTAAGAAAATTTGTTGCCGACTAGTCACGGATTTTTTTCAAAAAATTACCACTGAAACTTGTTGTGGAGAAACCCTCAAATATCAATTTTTAGCTCATTTTGTCGATTATTTGCTGAGATACGGACTTTTGAAAAATGATCATTTTTGACGAATTTCGGCCATCTTGGATTTAACACTGTGCACTAAAACTTCAATAACTTGAGAATTAATTGGTCAAATTTAACAATTTTGGTGTCCATTTGAAGCTATTTATATGAAAAACATAAATCTAGCTTTTAAAAGAAGTTTTAAAATATTTTTACTAAAGTTTTAGAAGGAAAATTAAAAAAATCAGTGTTAAAATTTAAAAAATTTCAACAGGCTGTAAAAAAAATAGGTATATTTTTTTTTTCTTCGAAACTTGGTGAAAACATAAATCAATATGTGTTCTTTAAGTACAAAAAAAATCAGAGAGGTAAAATTTCTTAAAAACTAGAAAAGAATTTTTTTGTAACCCATGATATTGAGTTACAAAACTCACAGATGTAGGAATATATGACACTGAAAAGTTTCTAAAAAATAATTTTTAGTACTGGCAAATGAGATCTAGGTACATACCATTTTTAACATTGAGAAGAAATAATTTATTCCTCCCTGAAGTTTTCAAACAAATGTTCAATTGACTTGGTTTCATTAGGGGTGATATTGTATGCTCTCAACATTTAACAATCTAACAAAGGAGAGCTAAATAATAGTGTGTCATATAGTTTCAGAATTTTCACAGTTGGCAAAACAGTTTAGTGACAAATAGAATATCAAAAGAGTTAGAAGTGCCTCTTAGAAAAAACAAACTTCATTTCTGCATTACTTAATATAAACAATCCCTGCACCTTTTGCCTATGGATTGTTTGTTTTTATTACTGAAAAATGACATGGTTTACTGATGACTTGTTTTGATTTTTGAGGTTTTGTTGAATGATTTAATTTCCTGTGTTCATAGGTTTTGAAGAAATTAGGCAGATGTTCAAAGCTTTTTCCTTAATAACTTACCATGTGGATTAAAAACTTTATTTTACTTCATGCAAAACACAGTGTAAGGGAAATGAAAACTTATAGGACAGGAATGTGAGATTCAATTTATGTAAAAATTATTGGATCGAATTACACTTTTAGTCTTATAAAAACCTTTTTAGTGCTTAAAATCAAGTTAACTTAACATGATAATAAATATTTTACTTTTTAAAAACATTTTCATTGGCATATTCCTACATCTGTGAGTTTTGTAACTCAATATAATGGGTTACAAAAAAATTCCTTTCTAGTTTTTTAAGAAATTTTACCTCTCTGATTTTTTTTTGTACTCAAAGTACACATATTGATTAATGTTTTCACCAATTTTCAGGTGGAAAAAAGTGGGTTTATATTTTGTAAGCATATTGAATTTAGAAAAATTTTAACGTTTTTTTTTTTAAATTCCCTTCTAAAATTATAATAAAACATTTTTTAACCTTTTTTAAACACTGGATTTATATTTCTCATATAATTAGATTCACAACAACACAAAAATTGTGAAATGTGAAGAATTATTTCTCAATTTATTGCAGCCGTAGCGCTCAATATCACGGGTTACAAAAAAAAATATTTTCTAGCTTTTAAGAAATTTTACCTCTCCAATTTTTTTTGTACTTAAAGAACACATATTGATTAATGTTTTCACCAAGTTTCGAAGAAAAAAAAATATACCTATTTTTTTTACAGCCTATTGAAGTTTTTTAAATTTTAACACTGATTTTTTTAATTTTTCTTCTAAAACTTTAGAAAAAATATTTTAAAACTTCTTTTAAACGCTAGATTTATGTTTCTCATATAAATATCTTCAAATGGACACCAAAATTGTTAAATTTGACCAATTAATTCTCAAGTTATTGAAGTTTTAGTGCACAGTGTTAAATCCAAGATGGCCGAAATTCGTCAAAAATGATCATTTTTCAAAAGTCCGTATCTCAGCAAATAATCGACAAAATGCGCTAAAAATTGATATTTGAGGGTTTCTCCACAACAAGTTTAAGTGGTAATTTTTTGAAAAAAATCGGTGACTAGTCGGCAACACTCATTGGGTGATTTCACGTGGAATGACCCAAATGTTACTGCCATACACAGACATCACTACCTTCTTTCAATTTATCAGAAGGCTGTGACATTCTCCTTTCTTGATTTAAGCTATCTCCACTGCCACATTTTTCTGACAAAGACTCCTGACTCCCTGCCACTTTCTCTAAGGCCAGAGCTGCATAGTGCATCTGACACTCCAGTCCATAGCGGGTGGCATAGTAGGACAGGGGCATGCTCCTGTTCACCGGTCTTGATATCACTGCGCCTGAAGCAGCGGAAATAGGACGCTTGTTGCCAACATAGTAGGTGACTAGATCAGGGACAGTGTCGAAGCAGTCATCTTCGAATTGATACTGGATTCGTTCGTAGACTGTGAATGGTTGGAATACGACCTGCAGGGATAATAGCATCGAGTTATTAAGGGCATATTTGAGTAGTGTCAAAAGTAGATATTATAAATGTTCACTGTGATGACTGATGACAATTTAGATTATGGCAGTGCATTTGTCCACCTTTATACTTTGTATGCATTGGTTTTTCCTCCTATATGTAAGATTTAAAAAATGCTTTATTAAAACAGTAAACTTTGGTACTCTAAACAGTGAATGGAATTGTTTAAGAATTTCACATTACTCGATGTGTGTAACATTTTTATCAAAAGAATAAGAGTAGTAGGCAAAGACAGCAGCATTAGCCATTTCTCCATTTGATTTTCAGATAACTTTTGATTTTACATCATAATTGTAATCAGATTAACGTATTTAAATTCTTCAGTCTAAAATTAAAGTTCAAGAACAGTAAGTCTCCATTATTTTCTCTTCTGCAGTGGTACTGACATTCTACTTTGCAAAAATGAAAACATATAATATCAATACAGCTTTTCCTTTTGAAACACACTCCTTGAAGCCAAACCATACCCAAATAAAAATAATAACTCATAATGGAATTGGTCCACATTATCAATTAGTGGGATCGTAAATCTTAACAGGTAAAATCTTTGAATCTCTATACTTGAAACTATTCCGTTCACACTCCACGCCAAATGAAGTCATATACCCATTAGGGTGGGCCGAAAAAAACTTTTTATTTTATTTCGGATTGCTATAGTGCGGAAAAGTTGCCATTGGTAAAGACATGAAAAATGCACTAACTATTATTTTTTCATTACTATATCTTCCGTTCGCGCAATGCCATCAAAGTTGGCGAAAATTGTCAAAAATCGTAATTTTTCATGATTTTTTTTTAACACGATACATGATTTTAATAGATTTTCTATATCATGTTGCATGATGAAAATTTACAAAAAAATAAAACTTTGAAATTTAGCGAAAAATACGAATTTTCCTAATTTTATACTACGTTGAGTGGCCGGAAGAACTGACACAAATGTATAATAACTTATTATATATAATATAGTATTTATTATTAATAAGTGCTATAATATATGGATTTTACATACTTTTAGTAGTTAATTCATGATATAGGAACGTAATTAAAAACATCTACCGTGTTTTAAAAAAATTATTAAAAATTACTGTTTTTAAAAATTTTTTGCCAACTTTGATGGCATTGCGCGAACGGAAGATATGGTAATAAAAAATTAATAATTAGTGCATTTTTCATGTCTCTACCAATGGCAACTTTTCCGCACTATAGCGATCCGAAATAAAATAAAAAGTTTTTTTCGGCCCACCCTAATACCCATCCAAATGGTCCTACATGTGATTCCCATTAGGTTTCAATTGTAGAAAATTGGTCATGTAAGATAAAATTTATTCTAAAGACATCACAAATCTAAAAGGGTTAAATCCATTCAAATTCATAAAAGCATAACTTTTATTTGTGCACATATATATACATTTCATTTCGACTCTACGACTAAAATCTGGTGCAGACCTTGTTGATGACGAAGTGCAGGTGCGCCCCCTTCCACCTGCACGTGAGCACGTAGTCCCCCGGCCTGGAGATGCAGTCCCTGATGAGGAAGTCCCCCTCCTCCCCCATGAGCTCCTCGGCCCTGGGGCGGGGAATGGTGCCGTGGTACCACGCGTGGGAGCGCAGGTCCACGTTGTCCAGGCTCAGCTCCCACTCCAGGGCACGCTTCAGGTCCTCCGGGGAGGCCTCGGTCCCCGTCATGGGCTCCTGGAGGGGCAAAGGGTTGAATTAATGTCGCACTGGAGCTACAGGAGGGCTATGGGGAACATTCATGTGACGTCATGCGGTTTGTTATGCATCAGCTCTTGACCCACTTGCTAATGTTATCCTATACAGCTATCGAAACACGTGCTTATGTTTTCCTACTACTCAAACCTGTCTAACCGCTTTTTATCATACAGCGATTTGGAATTGAAGCTCAGGTGGATATGGCGTGAATGTCCCTCATTGGCGAGCGGCAGAGTAATTTAGAACCACCATCAAGTGATGATCCGAAACCTGATGAAAGGCACCGACATCGTACGCGGCGTCCGGACTTTGGAGCATTATAAACATGTACTTCCTCTATACACAAGGTATTATTTGGACTTCTTGCCTTCACAGACCGTTTAATTGACCTTACATAAAAAGGTTTTTTTTTATCTATGCATTTTTTGTTCAAATATCAGTACGAAAAGATCCCCAAAAGTAAGTATCCTGGCCTTTGAGCACTAACCCGTCATTCCTGCGCTATTCCTGTTTTCATAAAAATCATTCAAATAACTGTTGTGCAAAAATTTATTTTGATTATTATTTCAAATGAATAAAACGTTAATGCAATTCTTTATTTAAACTTTAGCGGAAGTGTAATTTAAGTAAAATTCGGAAAAATTGTCAGACTCAACAGTCAACATTTATTTGAGTTTTCCTTTTAGATCATTCGTGGCGCCACCTATCAGTGGGATATAAAACTTAAATTAAGCAATGATAAAATAAAAATAAAAACATTAAGCATTTATTTATTAAAAAAGAGACTACAAACAAAAAATGATTTGAAGGAAGCTATTTTTTTTTTAATGAGGACGACAATATGAAACGGAACGAGTGCATAGTAGTTTCCGCATCACAATTAGTACTTGAAATACCTCTAATTACAGTCTTTCACAGAGTGATTCGCCATGAATAAGGTTACCGACATCGTACTATTTGACAACAGTAAAAAGTCTAAATATGAAGAATTACTGAACTAACTGAAATGCTTTTAGAAAGTTTTAATATACAGCAATACATAATATACACTTAATTGAATTTGAAATTAAAAAGAAATACCATTATGACACATGCATACAATTACTTAATAATATTTAAAAACAAATCCTCCAGGCTAACTGAAAATTAATTTATAGAACAGTTTTATAGTGCAATTAAAAAATAAATATTTGACGCTGACGAGGTTTGGCTAAAATCGGCCAAGTATCAGCAACTAATAATTAAATGGTTCGATTTAGGTTTGAATTATCGTCGCACTTGAGCTACACGAGTGCTTGCTATACGGGCGTCGTATTTTAGAACCACGCCAATAATTTTATGATATATATACCATTTATCGAAGAAACGAAGCGAAAACAGCTCGCAATATTAGTTCAATACTACAGATAAATAAGCAAAATGAGAGTTTAATTGAAAGGTACAATAAATTTGCTTGGAAAGTTTAACCCGGCAGCACTCGCCTGGGGTCTAATGGACCCCAAATAGATTAAATACACTCTAAGATCTGAAACTCTGATTGGATTACCATTATAAGGATTTTCTATATTGAAATTGATATCGACACTAACTCCCCCAATTGTGTCTAAGAGAACTTATGTAATGGTTTACGGCTTCCTTTATCTAGCCTCCTTTCGGAGCTTTAGCACAGTACCCAGTAGCATATAGCTATAAAAAAATTGCAAATAATCTATGTTTTATTTTTTTGTAATTTTTCCAAACAAAAACAACAAAAAAAATGAATTATGAAAATTAAATGATGATTTCATAGTCGAAAAGCTAATCACTGAAACAAATCTGGTTATTGGTTTTCAGTTCAATGATTAGTGACAGTTGATGAGTTATACGATCGGAAAAGGCCAGGAACAGTTCCTCGCACTGTTGTGTCGTAAGCTGTCGTGTAGACAGCTTAGTAAGCGACAGTTTAGTAAGCGACGTTAGCGCTAAGATCGAAAATTTTAATTATCCATTCAAATCTGACGTATTATAGTACATTTCGAAGAAACACAGCTGCAATCGGAAAGTTTAATTATGCCAATCACAAATCAATCGTTAATAGTGTATTAGTTCCGTTCGACACTTTGGAGGCGCTAGGCATCAGATTGAGTTCCCGATCTAGAAGGATCTTAGTCTATGCTAAGTTAGCGCGAGTGCTGCCGGGTTAAAAGAACTTATGACTTGTTGAAAATTCTTACCATACTCAACCTAGCACTAGACCTCCTGCTCACAGGAACACTAAGCCTTTGAGTCCGAAGACATGGGCTGAAATAAAAGAAAACACTTGTTAAAATATTTAATTATTTGCAGGTCTATATTATTTGAGAGGTGCACTATACAAATGAATATAATTTGTGATAAATCCTTCCAAATTTTTTTATGACCTCAACTTAAATTACCAGTTGCGTTCCTTTTTTTTTTTTCAATCGAAGGTCAGCGAAAAAGAAAAAAAAAGTATCCTGAACCTGGTTCATTTGAGTAGAAGAAAAGTAGAAAAAAATATATAGCAAACAGCAAATACGTTGTAATGGTGAAAAAAAAATAATGAATTCTAGTCTTGAAAGGAAAAAAAAACAAACACAATTGCCCGTCTTAAGATCCGTGGGGGCGTTGCTTAAAGCTACTTAAGTAACGTCGAGTAAAAAAAAAAAGTAAATATAAATTGTATGATTTGCACACAAGAACGACGGGTCCCATTACTTGTCGATTTACCGCCTTCCGATCTCTGGCACCTATCCAAATTAAAAATGGCCGCTTATTAATTCCTTGATCACAACACTTCCGAGTAGGAAGGATTAAAAAAAAAAACTTTGATTTGAAGCCTTGAAAGGCACTTTTTTTTTCAGCGGGGCAAGCTTTCCTCTACGCATAGTGATGGAACGTCTGCATAGGAAATCACGTCGCACTCAAGATTTATTGGATGCTTTTATGAGAATTTCAGTATCTTTTCTTGGAATATTTTGGAGCGAACACGTAGTTTGACTCCAATCTAAATAAAAGCAAATTATGAGGTGTGATTGATAAATGGGTACTATATTTAAAAATTTAATGGGCATAAAAAGTTTTTGAAAGTCTACTGAATGCAATAGAAAAGTAGAGAAAAGAAATTAACATCACAGTTTATTTGGTTATTGCGTTCATTTAAATTAAAATTATCAGACAAACCAAAGCAAACTCGTATCCCATTGCTTGAAAAGAATTAAGAAATATTTTTAGCTACGTGTGTGAAGACCACACTATACACTCGCCGACCCCACCGATACATATGACTCACGGACCCGGTGAAATCAATAATGTAAAAAAAAAATGAAAACTTTAGTCCGATTAGCCGAGGGAAACATTGCTCCGTTTAGTGTGATGTTCTTCCAGTTTCATTATCGTCAAATATTGCCCATTGCTGAATTACACAGATAGCAAGCACATCATCAGGTGCGATATGTCGTCTAAGTTTTCCCAAGGAAAATAGCGGCCCAATATTATGTCGCTTAAATTGAATTTGACGCATAATCCGAGCATTCATCAGAAATGAAATAAGATGACATGAAACCCCAAAGCGCTCCACTTCTGATGAAGGAAAAACCGTTCACCTCCCCCCCCCCTTTTTTTTTTGAATAATATCCATCCTTGATCCTCATCTTCACAAATTACAAGTCACTCCCCCCCCCCCCCCCACCCCCCACGATCTGTCACGCTCAGGTAAGCAAGAATCATATCACCATCATGTCCCACTGTCCCGTAAAAGTGACGTTTCCCCCCATTGGGTTAACATAGGCAGATGCATCACTTTTCCACTCACGGCGCGATGTAGCAGAACCGTTCAGCGTGCTAATTCCAATTCTCCATTGTCCTTTACCGTTCTGGATCGCTCACTTTGTATCAGCTGATGCGCAGGGTGAATGGGAGCGTGGGACGAGATAACCATCTACACTTTGCTGAATGAATGCGGTAATCTTACATGGATAGTCAAGTGGTTCGAAGCAGCGGGAGGTTTGAAAATCGGATGATTCATGCAGACGCGTGATCATTCGCAAATTTATATTCACTTTTATGTCTTAAAATAATGTTGTGATCTGCATGAATTGGAGTTTAAATGCACATAAAAGGACGGTTGATGTAGTGGGGTTGGATACGGTACACATTATTTCCTACTTATTACGATAGGAATTAAATTTATGGTGTCTCCGCCACCCTCTAAAATACATTAAAAAATTTACTGAACATTTTATATTAATAAATGTGTTAAGATAACTGTAAAATGTTTGATAACAAATAATTTAAACGCTGTATTTATTTAAACAAAAAAGCGTATATGGATTTCAAATTACAAGTTAATTTCACCTACTAACAAATCAACAAAGAAATACTAGAAAGAAAAGGGTCATTCCAATTAAAATAAGTAGGACAATCGTGTTATATACTTATGATAACCGTGTGAACCATGTGTCAAAAGCTATATGACCAACAGTAACGTAGTTGGAAAAGCATCATTTGAAACGTCATTGGATTAAGCCATATCCATCACAAAATTCACGGTGTTGTTATGACAAAAGTTTAACTGTTATAAGTCTATATTGTATCAATGCTTTTAAACATAACAATTCAAATAAGCTACAGTTTAGTAACAATTTGAGTACCGATATTAGGTAAAGTGTCCGTTGCAGCCTTGTCTAACCAAAGAGCTTCTTTGATGCTCACCTGTTTGGCATGCCTCCCACCCCCCACAAACCTCACAATGGTACACCCGATCATCACGACTCTACCTGCGCAGGTCAAGGTGACCTTGCAAGTGGCCAGAAGAGTATGAGGATACTTTTCCAACCAGAGAAGACCACCCCAGCTTGGGGATTAACAACCGTGAGAGAGACATATCATCAGCACGAAATGAACAAAAAAAAATTTATACACATTTTTTTATTATTCTTTTGCGGCAAGCCATCCTCTGACATAAATTCTTCCGAAGTTATCTCACCAAACACGGAAATGGAAGGGGGTAGGGGGTTGGTCATTAACCGCATCTTCCTTATTAGAAGCGTTAATGACATATCCCAACACAAAGGATTGTAACTCTTTTTACGAGGGAAATGAGAAGATTCCCCCGTTGAGTATCATACAGGAAGGCCGATTTTATGCTGCTATTACTTTCTTTTTGTGTTTAATGAGTAATCTCGATTCATCCAAAATAAATCCTTAGGATACGTTTAAAACTATACCTCCTAAAGAAGCATTGAAGTGCAAAATAAGTCAATTAAGATTTTATTAGGACAATTTATTATTGGGATAATATAAAAAACAAATACTTCAAAATAACGCATCAAATGTCCTGTTAAAATAACTACAAAAACATGCAAGTCCTTTTAAACTTTTTCATCACCGTCAAAAATTGACACGGAACATTAACTTAGACCAGTGGTTCCCAACATATGGGGGCGATTGCCCGCAAGTGGGCGATTTGTGCTATCAAGGGGGCAATAATTAGTTTGTGGGACGATGAGTATTCAAAGGGAGAAATTTAAAATAATACTTTACAGTAGAACCATTATCTAACTTCACCCAACCAATCAATTTTTACCATTAACTCTCTTAAATTATCCAGAATTCAGTTTAAAGATCTTAGTTATTTCACTTTTGTTGTTTAAAAAAATCTGCTGAAAATATACATTTTATTTTTTTAAATTCGACAGTGACCATATGAAGCTGCTTTGGTTGTTTTTATAAATGGTAGTAGGTGTTTAAAATAATAAAACTGCTTTATTAGTTACACTTTAGCTCAAATTATAATTTAATTAGACATAACATGAAAATTAAAAGAGGGCGATGGGTGCTAGTCAACCTAAAGTGAGTGGCGATGGTTCAGAAAAGGTTGGGAAGCACTGACTTAGACCTTCGGAAGTCAGGCACAATATTCCCAATATTAGGAATGATAAAGATACATAGAATTGACCTGATTTTTTTTTTCTATTAAAGAAGTATCAACTGAAATTATATAGAATTCTGATAAAGTTCACACCCACCCTACCTTATCAACAAAATACACAATTACCTACCGACCTGCCCATCTACCAAGGTGAAAAACTACTTAAACTTTAACTTCTAAACTTGTTTATCGGTGGCCGATTCATCTTTATAGCTTTGCACATGATTAACATAAATCCTTCGTTAAAGGCCGGAATCAATAAATAAGAAAAATTACCTTGGTATTATTTTGTATCAAAAATCCATTCGTTTTTTGAATATTAAAGCGCTCTTCAGATGCATTGTTGTTTTTCTGGTTATTAATAGATGTAGTACGTACACTCTATTATCGAAGAAGATAATCGGAATATTGATGTTCCGAATTAAATGAAAGTATTACAAATAGTTTATGAAATAAGCTTTTTTATAATATGGTCTATGGATTTATTGATATCAACTTACAGATAGCAAAATATATAAATTTTTATTAAAATATTTTTTATTTATTAAAAGTTTAAAAAATATTTGAAAAATTGGCAACGTGGATGCTTTTTAGATGAAAAAAATTCCAATGTTTAGCTATAGGTTGTTCTCGAATAAAACTTTTCATTTACTTAAGTTGGGGTTTTTAGTCCAGGCAACGAAGGCTGAAAAAAGGGTCTAGAGGGAAAGTTTTGGAACACAATTTTTGACTTCATAACTTTGTTTAGACTAGTTAGGAGGTAAACATATCAAAAGTCCCCGTCCCTAGCCCCTGTGCTAAAGGGGGGAGGGGGGGTTGAATGTCCAATTTTTCAGTTTTTTGCTTATATCTTGAAAACTATGCGTTCTAGCGATATAATTGTATTACACAAAATGAAAGCTGATTAAATTTGCTACAAGCTGCACCCCTCAAGTGTTTTAATATCTTGTATAGTTTTCGAGATATCCGCTCTTGAAAGTCGGTAATTTTGGAGAAAACACTTCTCCCCCCACATTTTTCCTCTTTTTTGACCGGATAATTCTTCAATAATGCTCCGTAACACTAAATTTTGGCCCTAGAGTGGTAGAGAATTTAATTCTTTTTAATAATATGTCTTATTTTACTATTTTATCTATTTTCCTTCAAATTTTAAAGCGCTTTCAGTGTGGAGTGAAGAGAGTACATGCAGTCCCATAGAGCTAATGCATAAGTTTTGAAATCGCAACTTTTGCAAAAGAATTTCTTTGCCATGTTATTCCATTTTCACAAAGTATTAGAATCATCATTACATCAATTTAACACAAAATCGAAAAGAAAATACCATCCGGTTATTTAATTATTAATTAATAAAGTTTTAAATTAGTGGCGCCATCTGTTGCATATTTTTGACATTTTTAAATTTCAAAACTATATAATTAAATAACTAAATAACATTTTCGTTTCGAATTTATGTCATTTCAATAATACGTTGATTCCCTTACCTGGGCAAAAAGGGCTAACATGGCAAAGCAATACATCTGTTTTTAAGTTGTTATTCCAAAAGTAATGCATTAGCTCTATGGGACTGACAACACCTCCTATGTACCCTTATTCTATACGGAACGTCTAAATAACACTGATACTCATTTTGTATTCACATTGTTACTTTAATATTTTATCTATTTAATTTCATTCGTCAAACCCCAGTGGGAAAACGGTCAGATGCTATTACTGTTCTTCAGCTTCGGAGTCAATTTGAGGGACCCCATTGACGCTGTTCCAATGGTAAGTTTGGCATGCTCTGGGACCTTTGAGGCTTGCCATTTTTACTGCTATACTTGAGCTGACAGAGTCTTTCTTGCATCGTATGGACATAATTTTCAGAGCATCGCCAGGTGCTGCTGCTAGCTCACTGTGTACTGGGACCAGCAGAAGCGCTATCGAATCAAGAAGTCGGTTGATATCCTTTTCACTGAGGACACCAAGATAAACGTCAAACAAGATGATTTTCTGTCGAACAATTTAAATAAAATAGTCTCATCAACATACTTAAGGTGTAGCTTGAGGACAATTGGATGTAGGACCCTTCGAGCAGAAAGTGATGTGGACGTTCTGATAGTGGATACGGCATACGGCTGTTATAATGTCGGAAACAACACACATACTTATTTTACAGGCACGTTGTTATACTTTAATATTTTGTGTCAACCTCGCAGTCCTCTTGATGGCTACAGCTGATGCGCATAAGGACATCAGTTTCATAAAGCCTGGACGTGGGAAGACAAAGGATTTTTTATTCTCATCCCAAGATTTTCAGCAACTGGGTTTAGGACGTGCTATTTTTGTAAACACATTAGCTGGATGCGACACTACATCTTTCGTATATTGAAAAAGCAGGATCGCATTTGCGAAGCTGTGTACGAAGTCGTCAGAGGTTCAGAAAGCAGCAGCGGTCTTTTCATACCCTTCCTGAACCACCTATCAATCACAAAAGGCAGACAATACCTGCATCTTAAGGTGTTATGGGGCTCCAACGAAACAGGCCTTCCACAGGTATAATTCATTATTGAAATTCGGGGCCACCATCAAGCCTGATATATCGTCTTCTTCCCACCGAGGAAGCAGTAAAACAGTATTTCCTCTGAATATTACACCAAGATGAGCTGTGGCTGGGAAATGACCTGCCTCCTCAGGTGTATGATTGGAAGATTGAGAATAACTGCCTGATGGTCAAAGTACACAGTGAGTTAGCAGCAGCAACTGACGATATTCTGAAAAACGTTTTTTGCAGATACATGAAAGTCTGTGCCAGCTCAAACTGTAGTTGTAAAAAATCAAGTCTCAAATGTTCCTCAGAATGCCAAAATTCCCAGGGGACTAGCATCAATTGGGTCTCTCAAGTTGACTCCGAAGATGAAGAACAGGGGGATCATCTGACCGTTTTTCTTCTGGAGTTCGAGGAAAGAAATGAAATAGATAAAATATTAAAATAACAACGTGCCTACAAAATGAGTATCAGTGTTATTTAGTCGTTCAGTATAAAATAAGGGTACATAGGAGGTGTTGTCAGTCCCATAGAGCTAATGCATTACTTTTGGAATAACAACTTAAACAGATGTAATGCTTTGCCATGTTAGCCCTTTTTGCCCAGGTAAGGGAATCAACGTATTATTGAAATGACATAAATTCGAAACGAAAATGTTATTTAGTTATTTAATTATATGGTTTTGAAATTTAAAAATGTCAAAAATATACAGCAGATGGCACCACTAATTTAAAACTTTATTAATTAATAATTAAATAACCGGATGGTATTTTCTTTTCGATTTTGTGTTAAATTGATGTAATGATGATTCTAATACCTTGTGAAAATGGAATAACATGGCAAAGAAATTCTTTTGCAAAAGTTGCGATTTCAAAACTTATGCATTAGCTCTATGGGACTGCATGCACTCTCTTCACTCCACACTGAAACCACTTTAAAATTTGAAGGACAATAGATAAAATAGTAAAATAAGACATATTATTGAAAAGAATTAAATTCTCTACCACTCTAGGGCCAAAATTTAGTGTTACGAAGCATTATTGAAGAATTATCCGGTCAAAAAAGAGGAAAAATGTGGGGGGAGAAGTGTTTTCTCCAAAATTACCGACTTTCAAGAGCGGATATCTCGAAAACTATACAAGATATTAAAACACTTGAGGAGTGCAGCTTGTAGCAAATTTAATCAGCTTTCATTTTGTGTAATACAATTATATCGCTAGAACGCATAGTTTTCAAGATATAAGCAAAAAACTGAAAAATGGGACATTCAACCCCCCCTCCCCCCTTTAGCACAGGGGCTAGGGGCGGGGACTTTTGATATGTTTACCTCCTAACTAGTCTAAACAAAGTTATGAAGTCA
Source organism: Hylyphantes graminicola (assembly GCA_023701765.1). Classification (NCBI taxonomy): domain Eukaryota; kingdom Metazoa; phylum Arthropoda; class Arachnida; order Araneae; family Linyphiidae; genus Hylyphantes; species Hylyphantes graminicola. The sequence continues at coordinate 38,765,934 of CM043111.1, forward strand.
AAAATTGTGTTCCAAAACTTTCCCTCTAGAATCCTTCGTTGCCTGGACTATTTGGTATATATACGTTTTGTATTGTTTAAGATATTTACTTTTGAGGTTGTGTTAAAGTTCTCGTTCAAAAAGTTGAATTTGTCTAAATCAGCTAGTCAGGTCTTGAACATAAAAATATAATTGCTGTGTAATAAAAACATCCAATTAACCATTAATGAAATTCCAAAATGTGCTGTTGATGAAAGTTTTGTTACCTGCGAGAGCTATGACAAAAAGCTTCTCGCAAACACTATATTTAGTAGTTAAGGGATGTTATGATGTTACAAAAAGCCAAATGAACCCAAAAGGATTTCTTAGTACATTTTTGGTAGTTTTGAAAATTTGCGCCTGCATCTAGAGCCCATTTTCCGACTCGAATGGTTAAATTTAATCATTTTCTGTTAAAAACTATCTACACTTTGCAAAAGTCAGGGTTGGAAAAAAACATGTTTTTTTTTTTTTAAATAAAACAAAAGACATGTTTTTCTTTTGTTTTAAACGTGTTTTTTTTTGTTTAAAACATGTTTTTTAAAAAAAAAACAATTAAATTTTGGTTACTGAACAAGTTATTTAGGTTTAAAAAAAACATGTTTTTTTTTGCATTTTGGTTTCCCATGTTATTGTTTACTTTCATCCCCAATAATTTTAGGCATATGCCTTACATCTTTATTTGTTGAAGAATCATGGAATACAAAAAAATCCTTCGATTATCTGGCTATTTGGTGTCTTCATTTTATTAAATCGGACCGGCTAATAGAGGAATTTATAAACTAATAATGTAATACTAGTTTATGTTTGGTATTATTTTAATGAACTAAAATTATGTACCACATTGATGTTTAGCCTTAATCTTACAAATTAGGGGCTATAATAAATTAATGAATATTAACAATTGTCAGTAGTGTCCCATTTGGGACCTAAAGTATCACATACAAGGTTTACCATTCCTTCAGGGTCTACAATTTATCACAATCTTAATCTTTAAGGTAATACAGTATGGTCATATATCCTAAAATAAAACCTATTTTCTTAAATGAACTGTATTTGGCCAATAAATTATAAAACATATAATAATTAATAAAAATGTTTAAAACATGTTTTTTATTACTATGTTTTAAACATGTTTAAAACATTTGTTTTAAACAAAATGTTTTAAACATAACAACCCTGGCAAAAGTAATAGTTCTCGTTTGTAGATAAAAGTGTAAGGAAGACAACGATATCCAGTTTTATTCAAAATAGGTGAAGATAACAAAAATATACAAGCAAAAATGGAAAAGGCTGGAAAAGTAGCCCCGGTCTCCCCTATCGACGTAGGATTTGCATCTCTCTCTTCGATTTTTTTTTTTAATCGAAGAGACACAAACCATTAATAGTACAAAATATATCTGTTGGTCCTTTTCCGAAAACTGCTTTTATTTTACAATTTAGGATTTCTTATTTTAACCATAAAGGAAACAAAGTCAATAATAAGCTTTTATGAAATAGAACATATTTGTTCTAAAATAAAGATTAAAAGCAAACACTGAATTTTTTTTAAGTGCAAAGAGATATACTTCCATTAATTTTTTTTCTAAGTTACTCTGAAAAGTTTTGTGTGATAAATGGTGATACTTTATAAAAACAGATTAGAAGCATCCTTGTAGAGAATTTAATCCCTAATTTCACTCCTTAATGGTGACAAAATCAACTTGGCTACTTTTTTAGAGATAAGCTAGAGAAATTCTAGTTTAAAAGTGTCGTATATCTATATACAAATTCTTTTTTCCTCAATTTTTTTTTCAAGCAAATGTCAGAAGACCGTGGCCCAACTTTAAATTGATGTGCGACAGCACTTCTGATGGGTAGTTGACAGCTGGGAAACGTCGGCAAAAAGAAAAAAAAATACTGAAAGAAAAGCAGTCATAAGAAAATATTATCGCTAAAAAGGCGTTAAAATATTTTTATGACAAACACCATTAGAATTTTGTCTATTGATGAGAGCTGTAAAACTGAGATGAACTTTGACTTTTGTTGTGCAACTGTTGGGTAATTAGAAAAAATTAATCACACGATCCAGAAAATAACGTACTTTTAAATAATTATGGTTCTACAGCAACTTCAATATATCATCTGATGATTAAAGTCAATTTTCTGTATGGCACCAAATTTCTTTATTGGGAAGCTTAAAAAATAAGTCTCAAATAAAAACAATCTATAAATAAGCTTTATTTTTTAAGCAATTAGGTTGCAGAAGTTATGGACTCATTGTTCGATTATTTAATAACAAATACTTCAAAAGCAGTAAAAAGCTTATAATTAGAAACATCGTCTGATAATTACCATTAATTATTTGAATTTGTAGTTCAGTGAATCTCATACAATTTAACTATTATTACATTTAAATATAACTTGCTAATTCCTTAGTATTGAATTAATAATACTCTATAAAAACAAAATAACTTTCAAACGTAAAAGTATTTAGCTAGAATTAAATTTGTTTAATGTTAAGTAAATAGGATTTAGCTTCAATTTATCATGCGAGAGTTTTTTTTTAACTACGGTCTGTTAAAATTGTTTAAAAAAGGCCTAATAAACAAAATTAGCTTGGCCTAGTTGTTATTTTTACTATATCCCCCCCTCCCCACACATACATACACCTTTTTTTAAGCTTGTAGAATATGAATATCCTATAAGAACGAAATAATATACATAAATCTGTGGTTAAGTGAAATCGGCAATCGCACTCCTTATCATCTCCTTAACTTCCTAATCAGAGCCACATCAGTGACCGCGTCCTCACAAAGTCCAGATCCTGTATGCAAGCATCAAGAATCCGTGCAACTGCTATCCAGTGGCAATGAAAAAATAACACGTACTAAGCTGCCCTCTCAAAAAATCACTTAATCTGCTTTCGCAGTAGCATTTCTTTTCAAGTACAAAACAGAAGGGTTTCTCTAATTAAGACTTAAGCTAATAAAAAAATTAGGTTACACTACACGACTTTCAATAACCTCTAAATAAATCAAACACATTAAAGCTAATTATATATACCATATAAGGATGTTTCAATAACTTTAAAACCTTATAAAATCTATACTATATTAGAAAACCTTAGCGCATGCGCAAATTTCTCGAAAATCTTAATGGATTTTTAACCCCATTAAAATATTTTCATTACCTTATATTTTATATGAAGTAGTTGAAAGGAAAAAATCAAAGATAAATATAATTATATTTTCTATATTAAATGGCTATAAAGCTGTTATGCTAGAATTAGTGCTCAGAATGATGTGAAATTTGACAGTAACAGTGACATTTTGTTTGGATAAGATCAATGGAGCATTTCTGTTCTGGGAAAAGGTAACAGCAGCACCAGACATTTCATTTTTTCCTGGTGCTTTTATTCCTTACTACATTATCTTACAAGATGTAATCAATTAAGGGATTCCAAAAATAGCCAGGGTTATTTTTGTAGATTATGTCGTTAACATGAGCAGGGGAAAATATAATCTATAATAATGAATATCATTCTCTTCCGTGGCTACCGAATTTAGCTATAGTATTTCTTATCGGCCGTTGGCAATAATAAGTGTGTTTACGTCTTGTTATTTGTTTCAACATATTCGATTTAATCTTTGTTACATATTTATGTAGAGCGGCAAAGTATTTTCGCAAGTATAATCTAAGAAGGAAGGATCACGAGGGTTAAGCGCCAAATGAGAAGGTACGGAGTTGTCAAGTTTGCAATTTCTTGAAACGCACAAAGGACTTTTTGATTCCTTGAAAAAAAAATCCAAATTAAAAAATGATTTGAAAAACTAATGTAAATAAATTCATCTGTCGTTAAGCTCAATAGTGTCAACAAGTTAGAGAATTCTTAGAAGCTGACGATTGGTCAACTACTTTTACAGATAAGTCTGATATACGGTCTGGGCCATTCAAGCCGAGATAAGAAAAAAAAGTATAACCCTGTAATACATAATTTTTTTCTCATCCCGAAAAAATATATTTGTATCTTAAATACTCATACATTAAGGGAAAAATACTGAAAAAAATTAACTGCATTGGAATTTAAACAATTTCAATTTTGATATAAGAATGATTAGAAAACTACTAAATATATTTTAAAATAACCCTCTTGAACTATAATTATTTTTTCAAAACAATTTATTTGTATTTAGTACTAATATTATTATACTTTGAATACTGCCAAAGACGACATTTCGCAACAGTTAATAACTTCACTCTTTAATTTTGAATACACTTTTACTATAGTCATCTATGAGGGTTATTAGTAACTAAAACTTAAAAATGGAATGTAATAGATGAAAAATACATAGATTTGTCGAAAGGGAGCTCTACTTTAATATAATAAAGTTTATTAAATGTTACTTTTGTTGCCATATGACAACAGTATGCATTACAGGGATAACAAATGAAAGAAACTTCTTCATGTATTATAAGTTTTTATATTTATATGTATTTGAAATCAATTATGTTGAAAAAGATAAATCTCGAATAGTCATCTGTTCACATTTTCACGGGGTACTCATTAGAAAGATATTATTTTTACCCCGATATATCCGGTGAGGGCAATTCCCCCAAGAAGTAAAATTCTAAAAATAACGGCACGGAAATATGTGAAAAATGCCGGATGATGATTGAAACCAAATTTTCTAAAACAGCCTTTATTAGTTTAAGTCACGCGCAAGATATATTACACGCCCCATGTGCAATTGACGTATACTCTGGCTCTATATGCGGCTTTCCCAAAAACGCATTCGTCCCGAAGTTGCTATTTTTAGAAACTCTCGATCACAAAGATGTCTTTCTCTCAGGTGATGACCAAAGTTGGGTTCAAATTTATGACTTTTTTTTGTAAGTAAAAGTGACAGTTGGTGATTTACTTCTAATTTTAGAAGTGAGAAGATGTCATCTTTAATCAGCAAACGAAAACTGGGGTTCACCGATGCGGTACATCAAAGTGTCACGATTTGTTTTGGTATGATTTTTAAGAAGATATTTTTTTTTACTGTTGCAACTAGTTTTTATTTTCACATTTCATTCGCTTATTTGTTTTCATTATTTTATTGCGGTGGAAATTAGTTTCCAATTGCTACCTACACAAAAGATATCGAGGGAAATGTAGAGTTATTTTATATGAATTTATGACAATTCAAATGTGTCCCTATGTTGAACTAAATGAGCAAAATTAACTCAATTACTTAAGATAAAATGATAGACTTAGTTTAGACACTAAGGTTTAGATATTTCCTTTATTGCCGATAATTTATGAAGAAAATAAGAACGTCTACACTGCTTGCCAACCTAAGTTGGATAAATAGAAATATGCTATGGAGAAGATCCTTCCGCGCATGTAAAGATTTCCATAAACTATTTGTGAATCCATCCAGAAAACATGTTTAAAACATTAATTTCGTCTAAAGTCTAACAGATTTGAATATTATTTGAGAAAATTTGGCAATTTTATCAGAATGAATAGTGTATTTTGGTTAAATTGTATTCAGATCATTTTGTATGTAAATATTACCTACAAGAGTTTCCAACTCACGGACCAACCGCGCTTTTCCCCCCGCCTTTTCACTCTTTGTTTTTACCCAAGCTAGGTTGGCAAGGAGTGTACATTAATTTCTCTAGATATAAAAGTAATAATACTTATTCTTCTTTTAATGCAATAAAAGCGTCTTCTTTCCACTTCAGATGACAAGCCTAAATAGAAAAATTTGTTCCGACAGTTCAAGTTTTCGGTCAAGCAAATGGAAATAGTTCTTGAATGTCCAGTAGATACGGCGTCGTAGGGAAAGGAATAAAGAAAACAATAACGACAGAGTTCCGTGGGATCTGTTTGTAAAAAAGTTGTTCTTCAAAAATTAATTTAATATCCGAAATTCGTTAATTCAGTTTATTTTAAAGGATTAAATTTATGATAGTATTTTCTAACCGAACTTTCTGTTTCTAAAATCTGATATTTCTAAACATTTGTTGAAGAATGAAAGTACACATTACCTACCAAAAAAAAATGTTAAGTAACATTCAAATTCATGAGAATTGTAAAGTTTATTTTTCTTACAATTGGCGGTTACACTAACAGAACAGCTCCAATATTTTTCACCAAACTTTCAAAGTTACTTGATAAATGGGTAGTAGGTTTAATAGTTTCTTACGAAACATATATAAAAAAAAACAACTCGGGATCCGTAAATAAAATTGCTAGTTACTTCTCTAAAAATAACAATAACTTAAAATAACTTATTTAAAAATAAATATCGTAACCCTCAAGCGGATATTCAGTTCATTTCGAGTGAGATATGAAAGGATGAATGGGATGCATTCGTCGAATGCGATGCATGTCCAACAATGGACGGAAATGACAAAGTTTAATAGTGCGTGGATGGGTAATCTAGACAATTCACAAAATAACCAAGAAGAAAAATACATATCCTACCAACTCGAACATCCCAACAGAGCGGTATAATTTTAAAAGGGAGAGGAAACATAAATAAAATTTAATACACAATCCCATATGTAATTTCAGAGGCTTAAACCACTTAGGGGGGGGGGGGGGATTTTTAATGCTGACAAAAGAACAATTCGTATAAGTAGGTCAGGTCTTTTTATACACATCACAGAATAAATATAATACTGTTTTTTTTTTTAAGCAATTACTTAGGACTTAAGGTGACTTGTTCAAGTTATGCTATGTTGTGTTTTGTACGTTTGTTTTTCGAAATGATATTGCCAAGCAATTTGCTGAAATTCAGGAGTGGAGGAGATACAATTCTTTGCACCAGCAATGCCTATTTTTCATCCAGTTTTATTTGTATTTTTACGTGAAACAAATCGTGTCATAATTCTAAAAATTTATTTTTAAAAAAAAAACGAAGGAGGAAATAGTCTCAAAGTAAGGAAAAGTCTATAAACTTTTTAAATAAGTATGGAATAACATTAATCAATTTTCACACCAAAATATTTTATAGCCAAACGATGTAAAATTAGCCTTGATATATAGTCTGGGGCATACGGGGAGACATTTTGTTTTTAAAAAAAAATCAATAAAAATGTAAAATGAAGCTTTGTAAGTTGTAAGCCATGCAAAATTATCCTGTCAAATGTGAGTCAGACGCTTGTAAAAAGTGATTATCACTACAACTTTTAAAATTAAATAAAAAAAATGTGGAATAGTTAATCTACACTTATTCTAAATAAATAATGTGAAGTTGTACTTCATTTAATTTGTTTTTTTTTTAATTTAAAAAGCTTTTAATATCCTTTTAAATGATAAAGTGTCTTACACTACAGTAGCATTGAATTAGCCATAAATATTTAAACACAATTGTAAGGTAGTACCCGGTTATTTATAAGCAGTTTTATATGAACTCTTTGAATTAATTTTTGATTTTTTTTAATAAATGCTCTATCTATTCATTATAGAAATATTCTTCTGAGAATTTGAGACGCTCACAAGGCACTAATTCGACGTACCAAAGACAAAATTAAATAATATCATAAAGAATTCACAAGTGAACAGCACTGGATGACTTGTAAAGTTCTTTGTGAGTGTTTTTTTTAATGATTATTATTCCCTGCTCGTTACCGGTCGCCAACCCCAAGTTACCGAATAGCTAAAATTCATTGAGCACATTTTAACAAATTGTCGTTCCCTACCAATTTAAATAAAATTGGGATCAGATAAAAGCCCTTTATAGGGAAGAGTGTTCTAAAAGTATTTAAATCTGAAATGTAAATAATCATATAATTACCATAAAAAATTTCGTATGATTTTTTTAAAGTAATGCAGGGCTGATGTTTTTTTTTTTTTAATTGAGATAGTAAAGTGCTTCACACCTAATTAAACAGGCTATTTTCTTAAAGTGTCAGTACTGTTTATTTCAGGCAAAATTACAATTTTTATGTCTAAGGATTTGTTGATAACAATAAATTAAAATGTTTTTAAAATACAAAATTAAAAAAAGAAAATATTAATAAACAAAAAAATATTATAAACAATAAAAAGTATGTTGCGAATTTTTTTTTATGTCGGAAGAGAGAAAAAACAGCGTTCAGATCAGTGCTTTCACAGCGGAGAAGTGTTGAAGGCCTGTGTAAACATCCAAGATTCCCCCTTCTTTCCCCACCCCCCTTTTTTGGCATAAAAAATGATAAATATCACGTAGATCACGTACAATCATAAAATGGCAGCAATCTTGCTATGCCACTGAATAATTTTTTACTATCAGTTTGATAAAAATAAGTTTCACTTTCAACCCAAATGTCGACTTAGTTATTTTAAAAATCTGTAGAACTTACAAAAAAAAATCAATAGCAAGAGTTGCAACTAATTAAAAAATATTTTAAAATTAAAAGATTTTAGAAAGTTTTTAGATCAGATGTTTAGACTTATAAGTATCCATGAAATACAAATCGTTTTTTAAATGTTTTGTTAATTCCCATATTTATGCATTTAATTTAGTTCCAATATCTTATACATACTACCTACATTTAATTTATTTTGTAATTGCAAACTACTAAACATAATTTAAATTAAATAGTCCTTTATATGTATTTCGATATTTTTACCTCATTTGAACTTAATAAATCAGCATTTTTATTACGTTTAATCGAAATTCAAGAATATGTTATGAGTCTCGCTTATTCATTCCCATGAATTCTGAATAACACAATAGAAAAAAATATTCGAAATCTATGAATTTCCACATGCCTCACAAACGTCAAAAAAAACCCATTATAGAAATCACTTCAATTCAAACAACTATCCGAGCGAAAATCGCTACCAAAAGGCACACACTTTTACTTCATCTACCCACTTAAAAACTACAAATAAACCAATTAAAAACACTAATAAAAAAAACACTTACCGAAATCACAAGAAAAATCCTCTCACACATTCCTAAGCACAACGCCTACACACGGCGAAAATCTTCATCTCCAACACTCCGATCAAGCACAGAAAAATTCTTTGCGATCACAACAATCCAGAAATAATAATCAATCGCAAATGTACGGACCATATGAAATTAGAATAATAACAATCTACTAATTAGCCCTTGAGTCATGGCTGTAGCAAGTGTTTTTGCCGGCGCGCCACTGTTACATTGCTTGAATAGCAAGCGTTGTGTTGTGAGTTTCGGTCGATTTTTCGGAGACACCAAACCAACCAAATGAAATGAAGGCGCTCGATATTGTGAAGCCATGCCCAAGGGTTGCCGATATTTCCCGCCCTTTAGTGGCGCCGTTTTCAGGCGCGCTACAATTTCTCGCCAAGCATGTTTTTATATTCGCTAGTAAAACCGTGCGCTGGCGCACATTTTGTGAGAGCTCAAGGATTTACTATCTCTGTCTGTTTACAGTGGGAAATGGGAAAACCCTATTGCCCACCGAATTTGTGATTATAAAGACGACAATAATTCACAGTGTCTAGAAATAGTTTTTATAATAAACAGTTTTTTCTAGTATTAAAATGTAATAAAGATAAGCATCAATTGTAATTATGACTTTCCTAAATAATAATTTTAAAGAATAGCAAGTATACATGATAACGGAAATCTAATTTCAGCAAGTATTCCAGTAGGGTCAATCCATTACAAATCACCCAGACCTTGTTGCTCGACTTTTTTGATTTTCCTAATTTTTTTTTACCATATATTTCCTAATACTAGGCGAGTTTACAGCCAAAGTAAAAAAAAATTTTGGAGCTCATAATTTTTTTTTTGGCGGCAATTTTAACTTTGCTTCAAAGCCGATTTTCGGCTGAAAACTACTTTAACTTAAATGCATATAACTCTGTTGATTTTATAGATATCAAGACGAAATAAAACAGAAAATTTTCAGCGCTGAAAATTTGGTAAAAGGAAAAGAGACTCGCCTTAAATATTTTTTCCTGTATAGACCAGCTATAGAACTATTTGTTGTAGAAGTTTAAAGCTTGAGGAATTTTTCTTTATTTTTTTTATAATTTTTCAAAACTGCTGAAAATCGTATTTTCGCCATTTTTTAACGTACAATATCTCAAAAAAGGACCGAGTGAAATTTTTTTAAATTGATACAGGTTGTACTATTTTATGACACAAACATGTGATAAAAAATTTTGTATTGTATTTTGGACTGGTTCCAGGGATACAGTGCTTCAAAAATGGTCAAAAACTGCATTTTCCTACTTTTTAAGGTTGAATATCTCAAAAAGGACCGAGTTAAAATATTTGAAATTGATACAAGTAGTTCAACTTTATGACATAAACATGTGATAAAATTTTTTTTATTGTATTTTAAACTGGTTCCAGAGATACAGTACATCAAAGTTGGGCAAAAACTTCACAACAGATACAGACCCCTCAAAATGTAACAGTTTTCAATGATAAAATTTCTTGAATGGAATACGAATATTTAACTTAGATATGAAACGAAATGTTCCAATCATTTAATAAATTTAATTTAGGCGAGACAAATTTAAATTTAGGAAGAAATGTTTTTTGTAAATATTTTGTGCTGCCTAAATTAAATTTATTAAATGATTCATATCAATGGATTGACCCTGTAGTGAAAAAGAAATTCCTAAACGGCTGTCCAACACCGCTTTTCAGAAATATGCTTATAGAAATACGGTTTAAACAATCTTTATATTAATACGATTGTAATCATAAGAAAGCAAATTTTCGTTGAAAATGTTACAATTGTTCAACACAAGAACATTTCCTAAGTATATAAAATGATGTAGCTTTATAATACTGAAAAGTTATTTTTTCTAGTTTTGTTAATGTAAGTTAAAGTTTAAAAGCCACCCGCTGCACTAGATGCATATAAGGTAGATAATCGCTTCGGTTTTCTATTTCTAGACTTCAGTAAAGAGTTTACACTCAATTATACGCCTCGTAATTGAGGACCAAACGAAAATAAATTGTCTGGTAGTTTCTTAGCCTTTTCAAATGATTAGTTAGATTAGGTAAACAAAATAATTAGCATCCTATGTGGCCTTGGTGTTGCCTAACGAAGCCGCAAATTAAATTTAAATTGCCTTTAAATTTGAATACAACAAGAACAAGACACCAATTATGTCTCTTTCGACCTAACTGCACAGCTCAGCTCCATTCAAATTAATGAAATGACAACATCGGATTTCCCCATCGGTCATCGTTGAGCGATAAAGCGCCAAACATTGCGACTCTCATCCGCATTCTCGCGGTGGGGGCGGGGGTGCCCATGAAAAGTCCACTCGCGCATAAAAAGTGGGGGGGGGGGGGGGGGGTTAATGACGAGAGAGCTCTATACCTGACCCCGAAGGCATCAATTAATAGATAGAATGAAAGTATCCTTTGTTTGCCACTTTGGAGAACTGAAATGTTCTCACAAAATAACCGCTGTTCGCTGACAATATAGTCTTTTGTCGCAAATGACAAAAAAAAACGAATTAATTCATTCTGGAGGGCTTTTTTACTGTCTATTGGTGGAAAAGGGCAATATGTTAACTCCACCTTCAATAAAAAAATGGGTTTTCATAGAGTTTTGGGGATCAGGACGAAATAAAATTAATTGGTATGCCTACGAATTTATGTAATAATTGCTTTAGAATTTATAACTAAACATAGTGCATTAGTAGTTGTCTTTTTTCTTTAATATTAAAATATTATTGCACCATTTACTTTTTAAGACTCACTTTTACTTTTATACATCTTTAAGTCTTTTGGAAGCCCGGTGGAGGCCGTATTTAACGGTAGGAAGTTTTTATGCGTATAATAATTAGTCGGACGGACATGGTTCCCAAGCCTAACCACATAACAGCATACACCATACCATTAAAAAATAAAAAGAATCATACTGAGTTTCCTTTAACAATACGGCATTTCCTCTTACCCCATTTATCATTAAAAATATAGGAAATATTTTCAAACTTAAATCACATTCCGTAGGTTAATGAATAGTAGCCAAACTTCAAATAATCGTGATGATAGATATCCAAAAAAATATTAAGAAAGCTATTTCTTTGTTCTGTTGCACTTTAAACCAGTTAATTCATAAACTATTTTTTAAGATAATTTGTTTTCAGATCAGAAGCGTAGCGTGCCTTGGCGGGGCCCTGTATAAAAATTTGTTTGGGGGCCCTTAGGAAGGGTAAAGATTTCTCACAAAGGAAAAAAAATGCAAAAAATTAAAAGAAATATTTGGGCAGATTTACCATAATTTTTAATTTCAGGTATGAAAAAAAATTTAACATTTATTTTTTCAAAATCACTTTAAATGTTTGTCAAAAGGTTTATAAGGGTTCTATAAAAACGAAAAAAAAAGTTCAGCAAAGCTCATTTGTAAAAAACAAAAAAATAATGACAGGGGATGGCCATTTTTTAGAAACACCGATGCCAAAAAAACTGTTTGGTGGGTTGGTTGGTGAATTTATGAATTATGAATTATGGTAGAATTGCCCAGTTATTTGTCATAATTATGTATCTGTCACTTTTTCTAAAAGTAAAATTAAATTTACACTCTCCTTGCCATTTTTTCGGCAAATTGATTTATAAAATCATTTATAGATGATGATGGCTTTAGTTTTTCGAAAGTTTCTAGCTTTATGGACAACATAGTGACAGGTCTGACAGGCGTTCCTGTCCCATCGAAATTCTTAGGTAATTTTTTTTATCAGTTTCAATTCTGAAAAACTTCTTCAAGCAGTTGTAGTTGTAACTGGAAGCGTCAAGAATAAAAAGCATGCTGTTATTACCTCGGGAAAACTGGATTCAAGACTATTGAATTTTATCAGCAATAATTCAAAGAGTTCCTCAATGGAATGAATTTTTTAAATTTCAGATTTCATTCATGTTTTTAGAGCCTTTAATTGATCATAAGTTTAACTGAGGTGTCTTTACTGTAAAAGCCGACAGTTTTGTGCTCCTGAAGCGTTTAATATCTCTTTGTTTGAAGGAGACAAGAGTTTCTCCGGTTTAGTTGTAATATTTTGAACATACTACTCAGGTCGCAAAGGCTCTGAAATCTTTGTTCCCGCGTATATCTATGTTCCCGCAGCCCGCAACAGCCGATGTAGGGTGTTGAGAACTTTTGAACGCACGCTTTACGCGGGGGAAAAATGTTTTTTTTCTTTTGTCATTTGTGAAAAAAAAATGGGAAGTTTTTATTAATTTTTGATTACGCACGTAGGGGGCCCCCGTGGCCCGGGGGCCCCGTATAATTGATACGGCTGATACGGCGGTAGCTACGCCCCTGTTTCAGATATTATTTATAAACTATTGCGTTAGCTATTTACTGAAGCTTGAAACAATACTATGAAATAAATTTGAGACGGATCCATTAACCTTTTTTTTTTTTAAATCTGTTTCTGAAATTAATTTTATGCAAGTCCATTACACACTAACATTATTAGCTAATTATTCGGATCAAGTAAAAATATTGGAGAATAATCAACTCCCTGTTATACAAATTGACAATTTAGATCCAGGTTTTTATAATATTTCGTTTAAAATGATACTAGTATAGAATGAACTTCTGCTTGCAAAAGTGATTTTTAAGTAAGAAATTATTAATTTCTCACCCGAAAACAAATTATGCTCGTATGTTCCTTAGATAAATATATTTCCCAAAGACGAAGTATGGTTTGCCAGTATTTTTGAAACAAATAATAGCATTTCAAATTTACTGATAGTCAGGTCGCCAAACCCCGATTTTTGGCCGAACCCTGCACTGAGCGGTTAAGTTTTTTTTATTGATGATTCTTATAGATTCGAGGGTGTAGATTACGAATCTGGAAGGTACTTTTTTGGTACCCTTGAGCATTTTTAGTTATTCAAGATGGCGTCTCCGCCATCTTGAATTTTGTAATCTTAATATTTGACGATCTATTCGACCAAAGTGAATAGTTTTTGTCTTTATAGATGCATTAAGTAATAAAGATATACAATTATCAAGAAAATTTCAAAAATAAAAAAATTCAAAATGGCGGAATCCGCCATATTGGATTTTTCACTTTTTATATTTTTGTTTTATATTTAACCCAACAAAATATGTATATTTTAACTATATTTTTTATACCTAGTTACTATACAACATTATTTTGAAGAAAATATAAAAAATCAAGATGGCGGCATCCGCCATATTGGATTTTTTCCCCGTCTATATAAAGCGATCCACATGTAATAAATTAAAAATTCTTTTTATTTTAGTTATATCTTAATTTTAGTTTCTATTTCAGTTTTAATATGTAGATTATTAATTGAGAAGATATTTTTTCGCTAGTTTTGAGTATTTTTTTATATTTAAGATGGCGTCTTCCGCCATATTGGATTTTCTTCCTAATTCAATTTTTCGGGTTCTTTTAGGTCAAATTTAATATTTTTTTTCTTTTATACGTGCATTTTGTCGTAAATAATTACTTAAAAATTCATAAAATCCAAAATCAAGATGGCGGCTTCCGCCATCTTGGATTTTTCACCTTCTAATATTACGTGATCCACTGGCTCGAAGTTAAAAATTCTTTCAGTTTTACTTGTATATTTTATTATAAAATGCTTTAAAATCGTCATAAAGTTTTATTTTAACACCTAAAAAACCAAATTCAAGATGGCGGATTCCGCCATCTTGGATTTTTTTTTACCATAACAATAATACGTGATCTATTGGTGCGAAATTAAAAATTCTTTCAATTTTTTTTTCTTTATTGTGTTTGAAATACTTGAAAACCATGAATGTTGAAGGAAAAATATTGAATATGTTTTCCACCATATTAAGTTAAGTATTTTAAATATTTTGTTATTCATCCGGCACAATTACTACAAGAGCCCTACTCGTATAAAATGCTTCCTCTTTTCAAACAAGATTACTCTTACACTACGGAACGCAAGATTGCGTAAGCTTGTATCCTCTCAATACTAGAGACCCCCACCATTAGGGATGGAGGGCTCTACTCAATACCCCTCCTCCTCACATCTTGTGGGTAGGGAATTCATAAATCGAAGTAATAGCAGGAGGAGTTCATTAATCGAAGTAATGGCTTTGGACTTGCTGAGATCTCGTTTAGCGGCACAATTATAAGAATATGGGATCAAGAGTTAATAAACATTCAGAAATCTCTGAAAGAAAGACTGTATTCAACCAGAAGAAGTGGTAACCTATTAAAAATATAGAGGGATACAGTTTCAAGAAACAAAAAACAAAGAAGAAATGTCTAAAGCCATACCTTGCATTCCTTAGAACCTAAAGATCGTTAATGTAATCCTAAAAATAAACCACCTATGACTCTTGAATGTTCTTTAATAACAGAGTTACCGCTTAGACTGTTATGTGATGGAAAAGTTTCTCTTCTTATAAAGATTTCAAATTCTTCAAATACATTCTCAGAATGTTATCCAGAGTTAAATGAATACTTAAATTGGCCGAAAATATGAATTTCAGATTCAACCAGAAACTACTGTAAAGTATCATCCGCTGTTAGACATGATACCTAATTCTTATCCAGAATCCAGATACAACCATGACATCACATCTTTAGCAGAAGCCCAAGGACTCACTAAATTAGCTGGTCAAGAATTTGGCCATTTACTTAGGATCATCAGTTTTGTATGGTGGCTTTGCAAATCATTATGTTGATAAGTGTTATAGGTTGTGTGTGGGGTTAATATTGGGTAGTGGTCTATCCAAAGTTATGCCTATAGTATGTTTGTAGGAGTCCTACAGATGCAGAAAGGTAAGAAGTTTCCAAAACTTCAGGACTTCAAGAATGTTTGCAAAATAAGTCATGCGGGATGTATAGATTTATATGAGGAATCTCAGCCAAACTGCAGCGGAGATCTTCGATCAGTTATAGAATTAAAGGGTGCGAATCGCAACATTAGTAGAGTATCGGTGAACTGTTTATTGCAACCAGTTTTATTCAAGATGTTATATGTGGGGGCCGGAAGAGCAGGATATTGGTCCCTTCATATTGAAGTTGTTATCCAAGTCTACCCTATTTATTTGCATCTGTTCCTCAAAACTATGAATAATATGCATTATTTAATTTCAGAAAATGGAAAAAATGCCTTAAAATGTGTTAAAGAACTTTTTAAAAGTCAGATCACGTTATGCGACACATGCCGGAGTTTGGAATAAATTAAAAGTGGATTGAAACTACATAAAAGCATATGCCATGGTCCAAAAAGAATTATAGGAATAACTTTAAAGCCAGCAACTCTAAGCTGGGCCTTGGGTTTACATATTTGTATTCAGTTAGAAGACATAGCGATAATTCTGTAGTAAAAATATACCTAACAAAGAAAGAATTTTTAATTTCGAACTAATAGATCGCCTAATACTAACGGTAAAAAATCTAATAATGAGAAAGATTCCATCTTGAATGGCCATAAATTCAGATATGTTGCAATTGTGTTCCCCATTTATGTAGCTTAAACCATTTGTTACTGAAAAATACAACTAAAGTAGAAAGAATTTTGAATTTCGCACCAATGGATTACGTAATAGTAGATGGTAAAAAATCCAAGATGGCGGAATCCACCATCTTGAATTTGGTTTTTTAAGTGTTTAAATAAAACTTTATGATGATTTTAAAGCCTTTTATAATAAAATATACAAGTAAAACTGAAAGAATTTTTAACTTCGAGCCAGTGGATCACGTAATATTAGAAGGAGAAAAATCCAAGATGGCGGAAGCCGCCATCTTGATTTCGGATTTTTTAAATTTTTAAGTAATTATTTACCACAAAATGCACCCATAAAAGAAAAAATTATTAATTTTGGCCTAAAAGAATCCGAAAAATTGAATTAGGAAGAAAAATCCAATATGGCGGAAGACGCCATCTTAAATATAAAAAAATACTGAAAACTAGCGAAAAAATATCTTCAAAATTAATAATCTACATATTCAAACTGAAATAGAAACTAAAATTAAGATATAACTAAAATAAAAAGCATTTTTAATTTAGGACATGTGGATCGCTTTATATAAACGGGGGAAAATCCAATATGGCGGATTCCGCCATTTTGAATTTTTTATTTTTGAAATTTTCTTGATAATTGTATATCTTTATTACTTAATGCATCTATAAAGACAAAAACTATTCACTTTGGTCGAATAGATAGTCAAATATTAAGATTACAAAATTAATAAATAAATAATTGAATAACTAAAAATGCTCAAGGGTACCAAAAAAGTACCTTCCAGATTCGTAATCTACACCCTCGAATCTATAAGAATCATCAATAAAAAAAACTTAACATCTCAGTGCAGGGTTCCCCCCCTTGGCGACCTGACTATGAGGGACACGCCAATTAGATGGAATATGATGTTTTGAGCGGGGAAATTTACACATTTTTTTTTGTGTTATATGAATAAACAAGCTCTGTCAGTTTTTTGTAATTAATAGTCCATTCTATCATTTATCTCAATGCAAAATGCTTTATACAGTTGCGACCGAAACAGTGTTGAATGAAAATTGCAAATTGAATTAACTCATTATAGAACATTGTAAAATGAACCTGTGAAAATAATTCTACACCGTTAAAAAGTTGCCGGAATCCCGAAACTTCCTAGCTGCCACCGCTATTTGGAGCGTCGTTTTAGCACTTTCGCTGTGTATCAATTCAAAGTTATGGTTTTACTTAAAAATTGATAAACTCACGCTCGTCAAGCTGGCTGGCAGCTAGAAAATTCCAGGATTCCGGTTCAATCTTGCACCGAACTTTTTAACTGTGTACAATGGTCCACTTATGTGTACCTCTGAAATAAAGAAGCGTGGGGTAGACTGACCAGTGAGTGAACAGGCCCCAGTGAATTAACATTTGGTAAATATAATTTTAAAAAATAAGGATTGAAAATCATTCCACTATATGGATTGGCAACACTGACTTCCTCCCATATAGTAGGGAGCTATCTGACATATTGTTGGTTATCCTGGTCATTATATCCTGGTGTTCATTCACTGGCGAACATGACGTCTTAAACGTTCATTCACTGGTTAGTCTACCCTATAAGTATTCTTTTTTTTTTTTTTACAAAAAGGTACCCTTACCTGCTGCGAAGGCTGTCCCGACTGCTGTGCACCAGACTGTGCCGGACAGAGCTGGGGGCTGTCACAGATCGGATCAAGCTGTCAGCTGCAGGAAAATAGAAGAAAGCATCTCATATCTGAATATCAGATGTTGCATCTTCTCAAGTGAAAGAGATAAACCACAAAGTCTTATCAAAGATTGAATATTAAAATGAGAATTAGGAGGAGTAATGATTACGTGTTTATGATAGCCATTGATTGGTACTTATGACACACAGAATATTTGAGACAGTGGTGGCGCTAGGAATTTCCCGACGGGGGGGCTGACCTACCCCGACGGGGGGGCTAAAGTATAATTTTGAAATAAATTACCTTAATTCTTTAATGTAGATCCGTAGGATAAACATGTTTTTTTTTTTAAATTTGGTGCAAAAATTGTAAAACTAACTACATTTATAGAGTATATTAGTATAACCATCGCATAATGTTAAGAAAAATTATTACAACATACACTTTTTTTTAACTAATTATTTTTTTTGAAATCCTACTCCTTTTAAGTTACAACTTTAATATTTTTTGAAATCCTACTCCATTATTTATTATTTTACAACCATTATTTTACAACTATGTAATGGTGATATTTAAAAAATGCTGTTTTTTTAAATCCATACTAGTTTTAATTTTTATTATATATTATATAAAAAAAATTAAAAAATTGAATTTTCAATTCCAAACTTTAATTAAAAAAAACTAGACTTCTTTACTCAACATTTTTTTGGTTCTGTTAAATATGCTAAATGTATTACAAAAAAAATTATTAAAATCTATGCAAATTAATAAAACAGCATTACACTTTTTTAATTTGTGACGAAATGAAAAAAATATATATAAGATTTTGATACATAAAGCATTTTAACATAGTGTCAACTGTAGAAATTTCGAAGATAAGGGTTTTTAAACAGCACAATTGGATCGCTTTTCAAACTAGTAGAATTTTGAAATCTGGTATACGTTTTCTGCACTATGTCTATTTTTGTATTATGCAATAAAAAAATTCCCTCAATTCCAAGGTACTGGTCTACCTTAAGTTTATATAATTAACTGTCAAATTATGTCAGAGATCAATCAGAAATAGGTCAAATACGTTTCAATTCAATGTATAAAATTAAACTTTAATTAGACATAAGTAGAACTACATACGTAATATAAAATTTAAATTTGCATTAAAAAATTCACAAATTACAAAAATTCACTAAAAAAAATTATTTTACATTTTTTAATGGATATGTATCCAACATAAAATCTTCAAAAACCTGATTTTTTTAAAAATATTTATTGCGAGGAAAACATGAAATTTATTTAAAGTGCCCTAATAAAAAAAGAAATATAACATAAAACTAAAAATATTTTTATTTATAAATAATGCAATTTCTTAGCCGTTTTCTTAGTAAACTAATAATAATGAACAATCAATGAATCCATTCCAAACAGAATTTATAACAAAAATAAATTTTGCTTCAAATATTATATTTAAATAAAGTTCCTTGTGCCATTGGTGATGGTAACAGCAGATTAAAATTAGGTAAAATTACATTTCAATACTAATTAAGGTTAATTCGCCGACAGACAGTAGATAAGTTCCGTCCGTCCGAGCGTACAGACATCTACAAAATCGCTAAAAATGGAAAAGTAGTACTGGCATGCTGAGTCCCTTCTTCAGTGTACCTTCCAAAATCGGTCCTACCCGCTGGATCTTAAAATTTTTTTTTTTTGTTAGTTTGACTAGTTTTATTTTTTTTTTCGAAGGTTATCGTAATTATTTCGAAATTAATTTATTATCGGTTGCTAGAATAATTTATATTTTAATGAATAAATATGGAATATTGCACGCTTTAAAATAGGAAGAACACATTTCATATCATCATCATACAATCAAAGAATCTTTTTGTGAATAAATTTCTTGCTTGGGCTACGTACCTTCGGTTTTAGAGAGATCTTTTTTGATCGTCTTCACTGGATTTAGCGATTCCCATAGACTTTTCCTTTTTTTTTTTACGCCAACTTCTACGAACAGAATATTCCTGTTTTGCTTTTCATAATCTTGATGTTTCAAAAGCTGTGTGTTTTTTACATAGTCATTGTCAAATTGTTTGCACATAAACAACATTCAACCTTAAAACGTGAACTTATCCCTCGTTTATTATTTATAACCAAAATATTAAAACAAACAAAATCTATTTCGAATTTGTGGTTAAAAAGCTGAGCAACCTACTGTATACATTTTACTGCTAAAATTCACAAAAAATCTACGCAAAATAAAAGTGTATACACTTTTTTATCCAAAAGAAAATGAACGTTGGTTGAACGCGCGAACAGGCTCACAATACTGTTGCGCTGTCGGATGGTACTATTTTTTTGCATTTTTCTTTCCCAATAGTTCACCCTCTATTCTGACGACAGACGACACATCTGTCTTCACCAATAGCAGAAGATCACCAAAATGTCCTTTTTCTGAGAATTGTTTACCCCCTTTTTTGGTATCCCTTCAACACATCGGGTAAAATTACATTTTAGACCGGAAAAAAGCATGTCAGCATCCGTATCATTCTCGAAAATTTACGAGTTTGCTACGAAGAGTTAACTAACGCGAACTGAATTCAGATACCTCTCTACAGTACAATCCCACAAATGATCCTAACTATGTAATGTGAAACCACCCTCCCCATAACTAACCAAACTTTCCCTATTAAGAACCAAGCAGTCTGCTCCTCCGCAAACCTCCCGCTGGTTTGAAGATAAGGGTTCCCCACTCCATGAAGAACGGTGGTGTGGTGTATGATATCGCATTCCTCGCCCCCCGTGGAATGGAATATCTTGCGGAGGTTCCAACAGATATACTCCACACCCTGCTGCCCCTGTAGACATTGTACACTTTGCTCGAAGCCGAAAACTGACACTTGCTGATCCTCCAGGAGACTCCAACTTACCTATTGAATTGCTTATTGGTGGTGACTACTATTGGCAAATTATCACTACAGAACCCCCCATTAAGGTTACAGAATCACTCGCCATAGTACCTTCTATTTTTGGCTGGGTCCTTAATGGGTCACGAACACACACCACCATCACACAAGATTCATCAGTTCACCATGTTTCTATTCAAGCTTCTTCAAACTATTTAGACAATCAAGTGCGTCACTTTTGGGAATTGGATTGCATCGGAATCACTGATACTCAAATTAAGAACAAGACTGCTCGAGATGATGAAATCATGACAGAGTTTACCAATTCCTACCAAAGTGAGGATAAACGAAGAGTTGTGTCCTTACCTTGGAAACCTATTTCCTCG
Organism: Hylyphantes graminicola; assembly: GCA_023701765.1. Classification (NCBI taxonomy): domain Eukaryota; kingdom Metazoa; phylum Arthropoda; class Arachnida; order Araneae; family Linyphiidae; genus Hylyphantes; species Hylyphantes graminicola. The sequence goes on from CM043111.1 coordinate 38,787,315, forward strand.
ACATTACCTACAAACAAATCTACTGCTGAGAACAGGTTCCAATCACTCCAAAAAAGGTTGACATCAAATCAAACTTTGAAGACGCAATATGAAAAATGCATGTCCAACTATATTGAACAAGGTCATGTTGAAGTTTGCCCAACTACTAATGAAACTGAAAACACTGTATACTATCTACCACATCATGCAGTGAAGAAAAACAAGCAAGATGAGGTCAAGTGGAGAATTGTCTTTGATGCCTCATCACATGCTCCAGGAATGCCATCGTTAAACGACGCTTTAGAAGTTGGTCCCAATCTACTAACTGAAAGTGTTGGCTGTCTTCTACGATTTCGATTGCATGAATTTGCTTTCATCTGTGATGGTAAGCAAGCTTTCCTACAGTTGGTTTTGCATCCTAAGGACAGAGATGCTACGAGATTCTTTTGGTACAAGCAAAAGGAAGACCCAATAGAAGCAGCTACATTTACAGATGAAGTAACTACATACCGTTTCACAAGATTACCATTTGGACTGTCTTGCAGCCCCTTTCTGCTGAGTGCTACTGTACGAGAACTGGCCGCTAATCATTTAGATGATTTCCCTACCTCTGCAACACTTATAGATAAACACTTGTACATGGATGATTTTTTGGCTAGTCTAGAAACTGAATCACAAGTAACAGTATTGCAAAAGGAAATCAAAGGTTTAATGTCACTTATTAAACTACCAATGGAAAAATGGGCTACTAACTCTTTGAAACTTCAACACTTGCTAGAAACTAACAATGAACACTTCAAGACTACAACTATTGTTTTAGGCATTGAATGGAACACAAATACTGATACTTTGAACAATGCTTTTACAGCTTCACTCTGTACATATCTTGATAAGCCCCTTACTAAGAGATGGTTACTCCACTGTGTTGCTAGTTTGTATGATCCCTTAGGACTATTTACACCATTCACAATAATTGGAAAGATACTCTTTCAAGATACTTGGATCCTTGGAATCCAGTGGGACGAAATCTTACCGACAAACTTGGCAGCTCAATGGCATACAGTTATAGCGCAGCTAGATGACATTTGCTCCAAAGAAATTCCTCGTTTCATAGGAATTTCATCTCTTGTCTCCTTTAGTATTCATGTGTTCTGTGATGCATCTGAGCGAGCTTATGGTGCGGTTTTGTACATACTTACTACTCGTAACAATCAATCAAATGTCCATTTAGTTTGCAGCCGCAACAGACTTGCACCTATAAAGAAAGTTAGTCTTCCTCGTTTAGAACTTTTAGCTGCTCTCATTGGTACTAGACTGCTGAAATATTTTTGCAATGAAACTGGATTGTCACCATCCACTGCTACATTGTGGAGCGACTCTGAAGTCACCCTTGGTTGGATTAGAGGGAATCCCAATAGATGGAAAACATTTGTGTGTAACAGGGTAACTGAAATAATTTCCTACACAGATCCCTCACAGTGGAAACATTGCCCTGGAGAAGACAATCCAGCAGACAAACTATCAAGAGGTGTTTCACCATCTACACTGAAAGATCTCACTATCTGGTGGAATGGACCTTCTTGGCTGACTGAGCCCACAGAAGCTTGGCCAGATTCTAAACAAGACTATTCACACAATTTGGAAGTAAAGAAGAAGAAAGAAATCCAAACGTTTCATATTGCTACTTCTCACCCCGTCATAGATGCAAAAAACTACAGCTCCTACTTCAAACTGTTACGTGTGACTGCATGGATTCTGCGCTTTGTCTCAAACTGTAGATCTAATGACAAGAAAGTTGGTGAGCTTGATGCTGGAGAAATAGATGATGCAAGAAATTACTGGATACAAATGGTTCAAAAAGAGTCATTTCCGTTAGAATATGAAGCTTTAGCAGCATCCAAACCACTTCCAAAAAAGTCTAAGATTACAAAATTCAACCCTCTATTTGAAAATAAATTAATACGTATTGGTGGCCGATTACAGTTTTCAAATTTGTCAGAATCTCAGAAACATCCAATTTTGCTGGATGGAACTCATCATTTCACCAGCTTGATGATACATCAAACACACATAAAAATGCACCACCTTGGTGTCAGAATTGTACTTACTGAACTGCGCTCCGAATTTTGGATTTTACGTGGAAGACAGGCCATAAAAAAGGTCATACACAAATGTTTGCCTTGCAAGATAGTTCATGCCACCCCCTGCTCTGAAAAGGAAGCCCCTTTACCTGCTGACAGGATAACTCCAACTCCACCCTTCACTGTCACAGGGATAGATTTTGCAGGACCACTAAATGTGCGTAATCGCGGACAAACAGACACTGTCTACATAGCATTGTTTACTTGCTCAACAACACGAGCTATTCACATCGAGCTTGTATCGGACCTTTCCACAGATAGTTTTCTATTAGCTTTACAACGATTTGTGAGCCGAAGAGGTTTACCACATACTATCTATACTGACAATGCCACAACCTTCCACGCAGCTAACAAAGAACTGATCCTATTGTGGCAAACTCTTACATCAGCCAAAGTACAGCAATTTTATGCACACAACGGCATAAAATGGAAGTTTATTGCCCCAAGAGCGGCTTGGTGGGGAGGCTGGTGGGAGAGGGTTATTGGATCAGTCAAAAGATGTCTCCGTAAAACACTTGGCCGTGCATTGCTGGGAGAGGAACAACTAGCCACTGTACTTATAGGAATTGAAGCCGCCTTGAACAGCAGACCTCTTACAAGCGGAGAAGATACAGACTCCCTCGATGCCTTGACGCCTTCTCATTTTTTGATTGGCCAAAAGCTTACTCTGATTCCATCCAAGCCGAAGAGTGAAGAAAGAGCACTGACAAAACTCTACCGGCAGCAACAAGACCTGTTGGATACTTTTTGGAAGAAATGGTCTAAAGAGTATCTGCTTCAGCTACGTTCCTTTCACGAGGTAAAGAATGTTGGAAAATCCTCTAATATACGCTCTGGAGACCTTGTTTTGCTGCAAGAAGAAGTAAGACCTAGACACATGTGGAAAAGGGGACGTGTCGAAAACATAATTGAAGGACGTGATGGAAGAACACGAGCGTGTACCATCAAAGTCAGCGGTAGACACATCACAAGACCGATCCAACTGGTCATACCTCTTGAGGTAGACCAGGGTGGGGAGGATGTCGCGGGCCGTCATGGGGAGTAAATGGTGACTTCTAATAACTATGACGTGTATTTATAGTAGCCAATACTTTGATGTGCTCTTCCAACCTTTTTTCTATAATGTGCGCTGGCAACATGAGTTGTAACTACTACTTTTGGTTTCGAATAAACAACGATGTGTTCTTGGTAATTGTGTTATACTTTTCAGTCTAATTTATTATCGTAAAGTCGACAGGGCGTATTTCGATAAGGGGTCGATCACACAAAACAGGACTGTGTTAAAATATGCAAAGTAGTGTTGCATTTTAAAACTCTTAAAGGGCTTTTGTTTTATCGACCAAATTTTTTCCGACATTTTAACCAAGCTAACATATAAGAATGAAAGATAAAAACTATTAAAAAGATAGACTATTTTTCCCGACGAAATTTAAAAATTCCCCAACGGGGGGGCTAGCCTTCCCCGACGGGGGTGCTGAAGCACCCCTAGCCCCCCTGCTGCCGCCGCCCCTGATTTGAGACTTCCTATTTTTTCCATAATGTTGTGATATATATAGTAAAGGTACAGTACTCATATTAAAGTTATTGACTTTGTGTAAAAAAAAAAATCTATAACATTCTGACGTCCGATTTAACCGTCCTACTTGTAACCTGTAAGAAGACGGGTAAATAACTTCATTTGGACGCACAGTCACTCATTCTTACTTCGTGAATACGCTGTGCTTTCGAAGAACACTTAATGCCCAACAAATCCAATATAACTCCCATTCCGAAAATTTTAATCAACAGCCAAAAAAATCTGCATATCATTGGAAATGTTACCGAAATTCTCTCCATACCCATTCAATTAATATACGTTGTTTGTTATTCCTAATTCGGTAGAATATTTTTAGAGAAACAAATCCAAACAACACGCATGCACAGTAATAAATATTAATTAGACTCAAATTTAAGTCACGCAGAATTGAAAAGCAGCAATCCTTAACCTAACTACGCCCTTTACAACAAACGATCATTTAAGCTTCTCGTTTTTTTATTTATTCATTATTTCCAACCATCATGCTTTCTTTTTTTTCTTTTCTTGAATATCTCTGGAATGTCATCTTCAAAAGTTTGCACCGTAATAATATACCAAGCAGGTTGTTACCGCCAAAAAAAATAATCTTTTTTAAAAATATCAAAGGCCAAAAATGATGGTGCAGATGATAACGGACTGCGAAATTTCTTTTGTTGTCGGACCATAAACCAAATTCCTTGTTGTCGGCAACTATGTGGGGAGAAGGGGGCGTTTCTTGAAAAAGAATATTAGAGCATCGCTCTCATATGTATCGTTTGACAAAATCTGTATGTGGGGGGAAGGGGGGTATAGGGTAGTTGGTATAGTGTTGCCGTATATGCAGCCAGCACGTATAGATTCCCTAAAAGGACCCCCACCCCCCCAACGTTTTTTATTTATTATTTTACTTTTTTAAAAAAAACTAGTAGGATATCTTGGAAGAAAATTGCATTTTAAGGCAATTTTACATGTTTGGTAATAATTTCTCATTTTTTATATTAATTGTCAGTGAAATAACTTTTCATATGATAATTTCAAATGTAGAAATATTGGATAATATAGGGGAGGGTGGGGGCTATTGGGACAATTTTTTTTCAACCTCTGTATTTCAGCAAAAATAAATTAATTTTAATTTCTTTTTTTACAGGCCCATAAACTGAACATTCATTTACTTAAAAAGTCATTCGTCAAATGTTAAACCATTACAATATTTTGGTTGCTGAGCATTTTGAACAAACATGTAAACGTCCCATTAGTCCCCATATGTGGGGACTAATGGGACAGGGTGCAGGGCTAATGGGACATGCTAAATGTTGCCTTAATAAAATATTGAAAAAGGGAAAATGAATCAGAAAATGTCAAGAAAATAAAATTTTGAAGCAAATACCATTTAAATAATGTGTACATAAAGAATTTTTTTTTAAGCAACTACTCAAAATTGAAAGGTGAAATATCAAAAATATAACTCAAACTCGAAGATGCTCCCATAATTTTTGTTGAATAACTGGAAATGATAGTTTTATAGCTAAATTTTTAGTTTCATGACTAAATATTTAGTTTTTATAACTAAATATTTAGTTTTATAACTAAATCTTCTAAAATTTATCCCAAACTTGTCCTCTTTTTCACTGTACAAGGATTTAAAAGACTGTCTTTATCTTCAAATAGCTCACCATCATTCAGCTTTTTCATATCATTCTAACGAACATTTTCACTGTAACGGGTACTGGTTCGATTCCCCTCCTTTGCCCTGGGTGTACTTCCTTTCTCTGTGACAGTAAAAAAATCTTTCTGTGTCTGTCTTACTTGACGAGGACTTATAAGCGGGTCTCTGATCAAGCACACAAGCCGGAATATATATGTAACTACCCCTACCCTACGAACATTTTCAGTTCATCGCCTTCTTTTTCAGAAATCTACCCAACAAATAAAAAATAGCTTGCTTACTAGCAAAATTTACCAACAATAATTTATTTATCTTCACCAAGCCCTGTTCAGATGTAATTAATAAAATTTCAGGTGGAAATATGTCACTAATAAAGCTACTTGAACTTTCACTTATTATAAGTTGAAAAAAGTCCAAAAAGTTTAAAATTAAAGTTTAAAAAAGCTTTTGGCAACTTGACTGAATAAGATATAAGAGATTTATATAGATTCTTCGAGAGAAGCATGCAAAGCTAGGTTTATTCGTGTCCCATTAGACCCCACTGTTCCTGTCCCATTAGACCCCACAGAGTTGTTTTTTATAAATGACCCAACACAGAAGCACTTGTACTTCACCACAGTATTTGACATATACTATCTTAATCTAGGATATTTCCTCTATCTAAAACTGTATTTTAATTCATATAAAGTTTTTATTTAATACTTCAAAAGTGAAAAACAAGGTACACTTTTAATTAACTTTCAATTCTCCAAAACAACAATTCTTCTCTCCTCATCAGCACATGCGTTTAATTGCTGATCTTTGGTTGTTAAAATGTGATGTGTAACTGTTACAATACTGTAGTGTAGAAAAATTTGTAAAAAAGTATATTTTTCCCAGCTTTAGGGCCATTGTCCCATTAGCCCTGCGTCCCAATAGCCCCCACTCTCCCCTATTTATAGCATTGTTTTAAATTATATTTTCCTTTCATCATTCAATAATAGCACACCATTTCCCTCCCCGTCATTTCATCCGTCAAGGGGTTCGGTGGCCTGGTTGGTATGACGCTTCACTTTTAAGTCAATGGGCCAGGTTCACGTCGCTCGTCACGACGAAACCTTTAATTTATTTTAAAAGAAATAATATTTAACTGGGTTAACCGTATTTTAACTAGAATTTATCATATTTAATAAAAGGAAGTTTCAGACCTTTTTTTTACAGCCAACTCAACCGTCAATTGATGGGATTGTTTTTGCAATTTAGACAATTTTTTATGGCCTTCCTGTATTTTTTTACTCGTCTTTGAACCAACTGCTATACTATATTATTCACAAAAAAAAAAAAAAAAAAAAAAAAAACAGTGGGCAAACAAACTGTAGATAGATTTCCCCTGACCTAGGATACGAAAGAGGGGTCTGACAAAAAAGGGCAGGGGTTCCTCTTTCAAACCCTCTATTACTGAGTATTAACAGTACCCCGAAAAACCTCCGGGGAGTAATAGATGACCTCATCGAGTTACGCACCCTCCCTCAAATGAGGGGGTGGCCTAAAATAGGAAGGACACGTTGAAAAAAGTAGCATTTTCCCAATATTAATATGAGTAGTGAAGTTTTTTTATGCATTTAATTTTCAGGAATATATGCTAAATTGATTTTGTATATATTTCGGCTTCAAGAACGGCGTTTCTTCAGACGATATAAATGCATCGATATTTGACAGTTCGGAAACGTCTTGTAGGGGGAATAAATATAAGAGATAAAACTGTAGGTGTAAAAAAAACGAATTTTAAGATAAATTATTTAATATATATTATTGCGAGCTGTAATTTATGGTGCCAGAATTATTTCAATATCTTATCAACAAGTGTCAGTAGTGGGGTTTATTTGGTGCTCATAAAAAAGCGCATTTCAACTGGTTAACATCAATTTATAATGTTTTCTATTCCCTACGGCTTTTACAAGTTTTTGTTGTTGAGCTTTAAACACGAGTGCATATATGATAAATAAATAAAAAAAATCGATAATATTAATGCTTCTACTAAAACATTTAACTTGTTACGTAAAAGAGTTATTGCGCTTGAACATTGATTTGACTATAATTTACAAAGGGAAATTTTTTGGAAAAGTAAAATAGCGAGGAAAAACTCAGAAAAAATTGGAATGGATAGACACAAAATATAAGAATTTAGTAAATAGACCAACGGATCATTCAGTATACCTATATACTAAATGCACGGGTCACACATTTTTTAGTGCTGCCATCTATTAATGAACTTCAAATCTAAAACAATAGCTTAGAAACTCCAAACTCGAGATCGAGGACAAACGAAAATGATCTAGTTCTAAAAGACGACAAATCTGCTATAAAGTGACAACAAAAAGTTTTATGGTAGAAAAAATCATTGACAAAACCTCTTTAATAGAAATTTATAGTCACGCAATTATTTGGCTGTGAATAATTTATTGAACTAAAAAAAAAAATAAGTCCTCGTTAAATTTGAAGTGTTCAAAGCGTTTAGAGCATCAACATCGTTAATCAACGAATATGAGTCTTTCCTTCTACATACTATGTTAAGATGACATTTGTCTTTTTAAAGTTTTCCATTTTATGTTTTCTAAGATAGTTGATCCGGAAATTAACTTTTATAATGCAGAAAATAACCGTGGGAAAAATGCGTATCCACGGGCACTTCTTAAAGTTAGTTTCTACAATCTTCAAAATGAAAATATTCGGTAAAATAGCGAGTACGAGTACTGACCTCTCTGGTACTTGTCCCTGAGCACTATAATGGATGTCATGAGCCTCGCCCTGTGGGATCCGTTCTTCACGCCCAGCGACTTCAGCTCGACCTCGGACAGCGACAGAAGATCCTGTCGGCACACAAACACATGTTCGATTTAACCCTTTCAGTCCCAAAAATTTACTACACTACAGAAACATCTGATATTCACAAAATAAGCTTATTTTAGGTCAAATATACGAATCCCATAAGAAAAAAAAATCCATTTAAATTTTTTATATGGTTTTTGAAACAATGCCAAAATTCTTTAACTGTGGAAAACAACAAAATAAATATATATATATTACCTAAAAACACTTCGAGTTTTTTATTTTAAGGTATCTGACCATATTATTAAAAAAAAATTAGTAATTATTTTAACCGAAATAGTTTAAATTGTGTTTTAAATATGTGGAACTGAAGTGAACTTATCAAAAATCAGGAGAAACGCTTGTTTCTAAATAAAAAAAAATAGTTCTGACTTCTATTGAGATAAAAGTAAAATTTTGTCTGATAGAACAAAGTGTGAAGAATCGAATGATGTGTGTTTGGATGTCATAGCGGGACATAAACATTTTTAAAAAAAATATTGAAACTGATGATGCCAAATGGCATCACTGGGACTGAAAGGGTTAAAAGTCTATTTAGGGTATTTAGAGTTCTATCTTTATTTTAGCCATCATAAAGGGTGGTGCAAATAAAAGCAGCCCTGGTCTAGAGATAGGATTACGTTGAAATGCTTGGCAAGAAAAACTCTTGAAGCCACCTGAAACCTGCTTTTGCATTGGTTGGATCGGATTAGCTTCACTACATTAGAGCTAACTCATAGACAAGTGGCGAGTTCAGATCTTAGTGCATATTGTATGAAGACGTCCCATAATGCAAATTTTGTTTCTTGCAACCAATTTAAAATGTTTTGTATTAACAAAAAGGTCCAATTCTCTAGGATAAATAAAGATCGAAATAATCACTAGTGGGAACTTTCCTTTGATCAGCTCTACAAACCTTGTTTACATTTAATTTCAACTAGCTTCTCAAGCCATAGCATTTAAAGCAAATAATTCGCCAAGCGTTTCTTTGGGCTTAATATTGAAGCGATCAATAGCTTCAGTTAGCAAACCTGTTTTTGTATTGGTTTTTGACTTGGCTACATTTCTGACGTATTCTTATCTCCACGTTGGGGCCGCTTTTATTTGCAGCACCCTGTATAAGTAAATCGTGCAGGACAAAAATTACATCTTAAAAATATATCGAGAAAGGAGATAAGTGTAAGTTGAATAGGTTGTAAAGTCTTGAAGTCGCGTAAGATGTAATGAAGTTGATAGTTGGGTGCCAGCTCAAGTTTCAGGCACGATAAATATGCTCCAAAGTCCTAACGCTGATTTCGCTCTTAACGGTAGCGTTGGGTGCCTACTCAGGTGTCTGCTTTTCACATGACTGTTGTTCGAAATTACGACGCCCGCCGTCAATAGCCCTAGTGTAGCTCTAGTGCGACGATAATTCAAACTAACCTAACAGGTTTCAGACTCTTCAGTTTAGAGAGTTTAAAAGTACGATGACTGTCGACAATAGCCAATAGCCGTCTTTACCATAGGGGCACACTGGGCCCGTGCCCAGGGTCCCATTCTCAGGGGGCCCCGAAGGAACGACAATTTCTCTCACTCATTTATTATCAAAACATATTTATCGGGCACATTACATTTTCTCAACAAAACAGTAATCTTATAAGAAGGTATTTACAAGGCATTACGCCATTATATCGATGACTGCACCTATTCCTACTGTACTAATTAATAATATTTCCAATCACATCCTACCTAATTTACAAAGTACGGCATCTAGCGAGCACTCACGCAATCACTCCGATTCCAAAGTCAAGCTGCACGCCGAACAAGAACCAACCTAAATGTTGACATTGTTTATGGTTGAATTGTAAAAAATTTTCTCAGTTTCGACAAAACAATGGAAAGTGTTAACAGATCATTTAGGTGCAAATAGAGTCCTTTAGTCTCTTTCGGAAACTAGATTGTCTGCAAACTTTCGGAAACTTGATTGTCCAATGCTATCAATGCTCTTCAAAATGGTAATTTCGATATTTCTGAAGCATTGTCTTTAATTGCAAGTGACATCAATCAACTAGGAGACTAGAAAGGAAGCCCAAAGCCTAGCAAAAAAATGGGAAACCATGGTCGTTGAAAGGAAACTTTACGAGTCTCTGACCAGTTATGTCAATACAGCGGGCAATAATTTTGATCGGTACGAAGCGGCTGCCAAAGATAAAATTCCACATGCTGACTACAAAGATACATTTTGAAAGAAAAAGATTTCGCTCCTCAGCACACATATTACTTTTTTTTAAAAGGATCTTTAGAGACTGTACTGTTGAGAGGCAAGGAGAAGTTTCGTGTAGATACTTTCATTCCCATAATTGACAAATTAAATACACATTTAAAAAAACGTCCGGCAGCATACCAAGATATTGATAGTCGATTTAGTTTTCTTTGTCAGTTAACAACAATTGAATATGGTGAGTTGACCAAAAAAAATTCAAAGAATTTGCAGAGTTTTATCATGAAAAAATAAATGCAGATGAGATTAAAACAATGTTTTCATTTTAGCTAATATTTAAAAAACATAGCAAAGCAATCAGGGAATTTAAATATCTCAACCTCACAAAACCTAATAAAATCAGATAAATTCTAAGAAACTTTTCCGAACATAGAAATTGCTATAACAGCAGCTTTTCGCAGCTTAAGAGAATAAAAAATGAATTGCAAACAACAATGTGACAAGAACGGCTGAGTAATTTGTCAATTATGTGCATAGAAAATGATATCCTTCAAAAAATTGACTTTGATGATATAATAAAAGATTTTGCTCAACAGAAATCCCGAAAGAAACCGTAATCGTAATCAAAAAACCAGCACCATTCTACCATCATTAATGACATATTATATCATACTGTATTTGATTACCTAAATGGTCATACTCAGTAAAAAATTTTATAAGCTTTTTTTACTTTCCAAAAGGGTCCCAAATTATTGTGTGCCCAAGGGCCCTAGCCTAGTTTAAGACGGCCCTGCAAAAGCCTTCATATATGTAGGTCTGGTGTGTGACGTTAAGGGAACAAAATCAAACTCATCCCACAAACAAACCTTCCAGCAGCTAATTCGTCAAATCTAGAACAAACACGCCCACATCGTCAGACTTACGCCAAGTATTGTCTTCTGCCAAATTAAATGTGGAGTAGTCGATTAACTGTAACTATTATATCGCATAGTTTCTATATTTAAATAAACGTTAATTAAAACTGGCGTGTGAAGATATATATAGCCAGGTAAACGTTTGATAAATTTGACTAGAGAAAATTTTTAGTCTATTATTTACAGTTGCTATACACTTGTAGTATGAAACTTTTAAATTCCCATGCATAACATTCATAATTTTATTTACTTCCACTCCATTGTAACTTTGAAATATATGGCTGTACTCCTTCAAGTCCAGTCGTTTGAGCCACTGCCCAGTGTCTAAATGCGGCCCAGTTATGTACGACATCGTAAATTCAGCATTAACGGGTCCATCTGAAAAATACAATAACACATTTTTATTATAAACAAACAATTCAAGCTTAATATTGTAAATGATAAAAGTTTTATTTCTAAACAGTTATTAAAAAAATAAGCACAAAAAGCATAGAACGTCTTTTTCTTCCATAAATGTTGTGATTTTGATTTATGTTTTACGAACCCGAATATCAACGAGTTTTGTGTCCTTAATGGCATTTAAGCGTATCAGAACCACTTAGTATTGCTCGGTGACTTGATGTCGTATATACTGTTGTAGACAGGTATAAACTTGTCTTCTGACCAGACCATAGGGTACTAGACTGTATCGCTAAAATACATTCAAAGGTTATTTAAATTATATTTGAAAGTAAAAAGTAACAAATGCATGTATAATTTTTGCGAAATAAATCTTTAAATCATTAAAAAAAATCGTTTTAAAAAGGCATTTTTTCACGTGATCACAAACACGTCGGTTTGGCTGACGTCAACATGAACTTTAAACAAACTGGCGTGATGCTTTTTGTTTTCTGATTAAACTTGATTTAATCTCATTACTATTGAAATAATAAATATTGAGAAAATGTAGGGCTGTTTTACAGAAGCGTATATTTCAAATTTGCCTAAAATCGATTCCAATGTGGTGTTTCAAAAACGTACTGCTCCAGTTTTTTTTTTTTTTTTTTTTTTTTTTTTTGAAAAACAAGTTCAGAAGAACATAGTGCTCTTTTTCTTCACATGTCAAAAAACTCAAGCCAAAACTCAGCGATAAGATAATTGCGACCGATGCGACGTACGAAGAGCAATGTGTCTAAAACTCTTCACGACTCCCAAGAACATCAATCGCACATTTCAGGGCCGGAAGTAAATCAAACATCGGTTAACGTAGGAAAAATTCTACGAAATATTTTGAAAATTGATTCCAAAATTGTCTTTCAATAATAAATTGCAACTATTGAACTTGAACCTTAATTAATGACATATTTTCATAAAAAAAATATTTCTTTGAAACATTTCTTCATTTAACATGTACCTTTGCAACTGTATTTTCAAGATAACGGATAACGGTGTAAAAGCATAATTTCGAATAGTGCAAGACCAGCAACATATCGATTTTTCTTTTGCAATACTTTTAATGTTTTTAGCGGATTCAGTAAAAATTACAAACACATAACAGTATACTAAAAAACATATATGGTAATTTCAGCTTTAATTAGTTTAAGTAAAGAGAAACTGGCTGAATACTTCTAAAAGCATACTAAATATCTAATTATCAGGCGCGCAACCACGGAGGGGGGGGGGGGGGGGTGTTCTAATATTGTGCATTCAAAAAAATCAGTAAAGGTCGCGGTACTAAGCAATGATTAAGAGAAGAAATAACAGAAACTGTCTCTCTCTCTCCCCCCCCCCCCCTTCACCCTCGGATGCAATTTTAAAACCAATAACACGCGTTATCTTTGGATTACTGTACTTTTTTCACCATTTTATTTTTAAGGATTTTATTTCACGCCTTTTTCTGTGTAATTTCTACTGTAAAGTATCTGAAGATATGTTTGTAAAGAAAGGCACTTTTTTCTCTCTTTTTACTGTTTTGTCTGAATGCTTCTAAGGATGACTGTTAAGTTCTGTCTTCATTGCATTTTAATTACTGTTCTAAATTTAAAAACATGTTTTATATCATTTAGTTGATATTGTTATACAACGACATAAAAGCATACATTTTTTAAATTATTAAACATCGTCGATTCGTCTGTACGATGTCTAAGTGTAGTTATCGATATAAATAACAACGTTGAAATTTGGAACATTAAATCATTTAAATGTTTTTTTGTTCAACTTAAACTTTTAAATAAGTCGTGTTAAAAAGTTACGCTCCAGAGACACATTAATGTAGTCAATTAAAAATTTTGTCAACAATTAAAATTAAAAAGTACCCGAAAATAATGTGTGTTTTGACCAAAAAGGCATAAAAACGGTTAAGCGAAATCTTGTTATAGTATACTTAATAAAACAACCCTTTGTAGAGGAAGTGCATGTTAAATATGCTCCAAAATCCTGACGCTGCGTACGATGTCGCCCTTAACGGTGGCGTTGGGTGCTTACTCTGAGGTACGGCTCGTCAATGAGAATGATTGTAAATTACAGCGCCCGTCGCCAATTACTTACCCAGCAAACAATACTCCACTCGCCCATTATTGGGCCAATACTTAAATGCCGGCATCTCCAGTGTTGGCCCAACGCACGGTAGCCGTAATGGCTTCGTCACAAACCTGTCCGCCCTTGCCAGCAAAGGCCCAATGTTATGGGCCAGTACCGTGCCAATACAGTAAAATTGTTGTAGTGGCGCCATCTAGTGAAATATTTTTAAAACTAAAGTATATTTTTTTCTCTAAAAAAAAATGAGTTGCGACGCTGAGTTGTTTTTATACACATGTGGAGAAGCAGGAGACGGGATTCGATCTGACGGAGTTTGGGGTGGCTATTCGGTGCGCTATCGACTGCGCCATTGAGGATTGCTTGTTGGAGCGCGTTTTACAGTGTGAATGGTATATCTTATAATTAGAACATACACACTCCATGGATTTGATAAGTTAATAATTTTAATTCGTGATTTTGTGCATAATTTGAATATTATTTTTATTTCAAAATATTCAAATTGGATTTAACTAATTGTTCGAAGGTGGTGATAAATAAGTTGGATGCAAATTTTTAGTTAGAAAAAAAATATACCTTAATTTTTCCTTTAAGATTAATTTATTTTTAATTTTCTATAAAAAGGTGAGAGAGAAAAAAAGCTATTGATCAAACTGAAATATTAAGCAAATAGTTTATCTGCTATTTTTGTTTAAATGATACTGCCTCTTTATAAAGGCGGAATTATTTTCTTCCATTTTGCAAAATCAAATCCTGAAATTTCCACGGAAATAGGAAAAAAGAATTTGAATCACCAATTATAAATAAAGCTATGAAATCGTTTCGAATTTTTAAAAATTATAAAAAAATTACAGTATTTTTGAGGTTAACGCACACAGTTTTTTTTTTTATAAATAAATTTCAATAACATTTAAAATAAATTTTATAAATAATTTTTTTTATAATAATTTTTACAAAAATAATAATTTTTTTAAAAGCTAGCGAGACATTAAAAAAATGACATTAAAATGTTATTCTAAAAATTAAATCTAAGGTCCTTTTCCTTCATATGAACTTTTCTTTTTGTCAAAAAATATAGATTATCTGGACAGCGGGATCGAACCTCGGACAAACGCGTTGAAGGCAAGCGCGCTGTACGCTACACCACGGGGACATTGCATCGTAGTCATAAATATTAAACAAGAATCAAAAACGTTTTTGATACTTCAATTTCGGATGCGATCAATATTATTTCTTGTAATTCTAATATTAAAACAAAATAGAAATAAAATTTTCAAGTTTGAATATGGAAAGAAATTTTTTGCGTGAAATATAAAAAGAAAATATATGCTTATGAAATGTTTTTCAATAAAAAAAATAAGTTACAAATTTAAATTTATTTCACTGCAAATAGAAAATAAAATTACCCAATACCGTCCAGATTTAATAAGCACAATACGGCGGTCAGCTTTTATTGGCCCAATTCTGTTTTGGTTATATTGGCCCAATACCGTAAAGGTTTTATTGGCCCAATACCGTCCAGGTTTTATTGGCCCAATACTGATAAGCATTCATGTAGCCAATACTAATTAGTCCGAATTGGCGGTTTTTTGAGTATTAATTGCTTCATTTTCCTTATGTCTAACACAGCAATTTTGTAAATTAATCTTTTTCGAAAAGTTTGTTAAAAACCCTACTAAAGGCTTAGAATTCAATTTTTAATATTTTTAAATACTGGCAAAACAGTGGCTAGGGAATGAAAGCCCAACACTGAAAAATCAACGCTGGCCCGGTACTGGCCAATTGGTATTGGGCCACTACATAATGTCCCGCACAACGCCGTAACAGTATGGTAACAACGGGTATCAGTATTGGCCTTGTATTGGGCGAGTGCACGACTGCCGGTGGACAGCAGTAGCCAACACTGGCAGCACTGGGCCAACAGTTCGCCATCACTTCAATGTTTGCTGGGTATCGTCTAGCTCTAGAAAGACGATGATTCAAATCTGAACTAGAATTATAATAATAACTTTTATTATCATAAAAACAACAACAGGAAAATAAAGCAAACGAACTCCAAGGGAAAACATGAAATTCTAAAAGCAATCACCGTTGACGAGCAGAGCGTGGCACCAACGAGACTGATATTGTAAATTGCATTACCTAATACCCACAAACAATTCTAATCATTCTTAAAAAAAGTCAACATTTGCAACCTGGCGTAATAAATATCTCTCTTTTATTTACGAGTTTGTTTGTTTTTTCGAATAAAGAGTGGAGCGATCACCGATGAACAATATAGATTATGATATAGTCCAAGGAATTATTAAAAAAACCCATAAAAATAAAATATTGACTGATTTATTTAAAATTCACTTTTTTAAGCGTGTACGTTTAATTTCTTCTCTGAATAAAGTATCTGAAGATGAGTATGTTTGTAATTAAAAAAAAACTTGGGACAGTTTTTTTTTTTGTCTTTATCTGAATTCTTTTAACATAAATCTAGAAATGGCTGATGGTCAGTTCTGCTTTCATAACATTTTAATAATTTATTGTTATTTTTACGGCATAAAGTGCATACAATTTTTTTAAAATTATTTTACATTGGAGATTTGCCTGTCCTGTATGGCGTCGAAGTTTGAAATATTAAATCATCTAATTGTTTTTTTTTTTTTTTTGTCAGCTTAAACTTTAGATATGTCTTATTCCTAACAAAGTTATTGCACGAGGTAACGGGCAAAACGCGACGTGCTTATTTAAAGAATGCCCAATTGTTTTGTTTTATTAAAAAGTTAATTTACTAATATTGACCGTTTTGTTTTCTTTTTTAATTTAAAAGGTCCATAAATATTCTAATTTAAAAATATATTAAATATAGACAAGATTTTTAATTTAAATAAAAAAAATAATTTTTACTTTGTCTCAAATGGCCTCATCCATCCCACCGCAGCTAGTAATTTTCAATGGTTGTTCGGATTGAATAATAAGTGACAATAATTTTTTTCTTCTATTTTTTGCTGATCCTCTTGCGCCACTTCGCGATCTGGCCAGTTAATTCCCGAATTCAAGGAAAGATTGGGCATTGGCCAGCCAATTCACTGCGTCCTCAGATACTTCGCGATTTGACCGTCCAATTCGCGAAGTGACCGAATTCGGGCTGTGACCGTAACATTTACACTAATTTCTTTTTAAAAAATTGTCCAATTAGTTTTTTAAAGTATATTTTTAACATTTAAATTTTTAAAATTAAAACAATATTCAATTTATCTTTACATGTACCCTCTTTTATTATAAAACTAGCAAATAAATACCCGTTCTTCGCACGGACAAAAAAATGTCAAAATATCAAAATTAATATATAATATATCCTCTAAATATAATCATATGTTTCTCATATTGCCTTAAAATTTCAAAATGAAAATGCATCACTGTAAAATGCACATTCTCATATCACAAAAATAGTGCTTAATAAGAACTTACTGTCATAGTAATTTAAATGGTAAATAAAAATAAAGTATTATTCTATAACAATGTGATTTCATGTCAAAATCCCAATAATGTGTTACAAAACATATTTCGAGCATTCTGACAACATATTAGGCGCAAAAATGAAGATTCAACAGTCTCTGATGCAGCTCTAAGACACGATAACTTGACAATGACAAATGACAGTGAATGAGCTCAGAAGGGAGAGTGTAGCTTTATAGCCCATTACCCAGCTCGCCAGAGGAGACCACTGTATTAATCGACGTACTTTTAACAATTTAAAATGATTTCAGTTCATTGGAACATTTACGGAATATCGACCAGTTTTTTACACCATTCTCCCCGCTCACTAAAGAATTATAACGCAAAATAATTGGCGCGTGCGAAAAAGAAAATATGTTAATTTTTGGCAATTCATGCTTTCAATTTACTGAAATAGATTGTCCTTATAACTTTGTCGAAGTTACTTTGTATAATGATACTTTCTACTAATTGCGAACTTTTCGCATATTTCTAAAAAAAATTAATAATTGGTTTCCAATAACGAAATTTTCCTATTTCAGCAATTAACAGTCGACGGCATCTGTCCATTCTCCCCTTGTCAAGTTAAATGATATTTACCAGCACTGTATTCGTCTAAGTTCTTTTTAACAAATCTCGCGGTTTTGTTATTAGGATGAGGACACTCCATGTACGATATAGTAACGTAAGTTTATCAATAATTATTTTATTTTTAAGTAGTTAAAATTCTGATTTTTGATGAATGTTCCTACAATTGTGGCACATGAAATTTATTTTCAAGTTAAATGCGTACGCTGTGCTAATAAAATATTCTGTCAAATCTACAATAAAAAAAAAGATAATTAAAGACTTAGCGAAGTTTAAATTGCTATAGGGGAGACCGGGGCTAGTTTTCCGTGATTTCTTCTTTTTGATTGTATAATTTTTTTTTAGTTAAATAACTAAAAGTAACCATGTGAGATAGGCAATGACATTTTGTTTTCTTCAAAATTGAAGAAAACAAGATGTCATTGCCTTTCTCACATGGTTAACTACAAACAAACATTACTACTTTTCTAAAAACAAAATACACTTTTTGGCCACGAGTGGTAAAATGCAAGCTCGTTAAGTTGGAAAATATACTCCGTATACAGGGTACATTTTCCCAGACTGTCTAGAATGGATGGGGCAAATTTTCCAACTATTCTTGAAAAGATTTAACACATTAAAAAAAAAAACATTTTATTGTTTGTTTTGAGCATTGTATTGTAGACTAAAATAGCCCAAAAGATTATGCCAAGAATATAGGTAAAAAGAAAAGAAAATTCACTATGTCAAATTTTTATTAAAGGTAGTATCACCTGGATCACTTTTAAAACAAGTAAATTGTGTAATTCTTCTTTTAACTATAGTTTCTTGTTCTTTTCTAGGGGGTTGTCTTAATAATTGCTAAAGATTTTTTTAAAAATCATACCACGTGCACTGAAGATGTTGAGATTCTTTCTTTTTTTTCTTTTTTAGCCAGTTAATTTACTCCGAAGTATTTACATGACATATCAATGTTTTAAAGTACAATTTTTCACGATCTTTAGGGAATAATTAACATTAAAAACTAATTAAAATTATGGAAAGTTATATAAGTTGGAGCACGTTTATATGTAATGCTTTGTTGGAATTCTTGTCCCGTGAAATTTTGTAAAACTTGCCCCGTCGCCATATTTTGATTTTATAGGTACCTTGAGATAAGAGGTAAACAAATAAAAATGTAAGTAGAGAGGGGAATAAGCTTTAATTATACGCAATATTAAAACTGTATGTTAAAAGAAAGAGCATTTAATTTCGGTTTTTATGTTCACATAAAAATCACTCAATGTTGAAAAAAATCATAAAAACAGCTTTAACGAAAATGACAACACCAACTGAACAAAGATTTTTGTGAGTGATGGGGAAATATGCCCGGTCTCCCCCACTGCAAGTATATTAAATGGGAACGCTATGCGAATGAAATATTACGACTAAACTACTAGAATAAAAAGATACATGAAGGCATTTCGAAGTTTGAATTTGCATTACTGTAAAAAAAATCTTGAATTTTCACAGGGACATGCATTTTAAAGGTGAAAACTCCATATTTAGAAACTTTTTAGAACTAAACACAGTATTTATTACCTCTCTATAATATTTTGATCATACTTGGTTATTACTAATAAGAAATAATTCTGAACAAATTTGCGAAAGTAGCATGTCCATTACTGTCATCTATTTTAGTTAATTCTACTTTTTTTGTAGTAAATATTTGCAGTTTAATTTTGTAGTTAATCTCAACTTTATACAATCCTATTTTCCCATTTAGTTTCCTCCGTTTTGTGTCGGAAGCAACAGTGGATTTGAAGGAACCATGAAGGACATTCTCGATAGCATGAAGATTTTCATCAACCACTTTGAGTAAATTTTTTAAACCTTGCATTTTAATCTCGGGCCTGTCTCGCACGCAACGTTTCCGATAATGTTTTCCGTGTTTAAGTGTACGACAACAAATTTTAACGTCGATGTAAAAATTCACCGGACTTGTTATGTGAAAGATCCAATTCAACTATCCCTGCTATTATTCAAACGAATGTCGTTGATTAAACCCATAGTAGGATTTTTTGTGGTCGTTAAGGACGAATGACCTCGATTGAACGTGGGTCTCCAAACCACGGGGCTTCTGTGCTAATCCGACGGACAAAAAACTATTTTCTAAGTCACATTTCTCTGGCTGCATTGAATATTTGAACAAATTGTTTTTTTAACATGATAAATGTAGCTGACTTACAGATCCCGACAACCGAACTTTTTGAAATTTATTCAAATATTATTTTTCAATTTTCAAAAAATAATTTTACACAAAATATTCGAGGCAACTTCCAAAATTGGGATTATAGAGACCTTTAAGTTATCTACAGTTATCATAAAAATAAGGCTTATTCGCCATTAACACGAAGACGGGGAAATCATTGGATCATTGGATCATTCGGGGAATCAAACATTCGGGGAATCACAAAATTAAATGAATGACAAGTATTAAGAGGACTCTCTTTGGAATTCCACATTTTGAAAATCGTTATTCCCATAGAAAACATTCGCAAGTCAATTACCACCACAATTTTATTAAAAGGTTACTAGTTTCTTGTATCGTTGTAAGGAACGAAAGGGACTAAAAGGATAAAATTAATTTGTTTTGTGAAAATCACATATTTAGTATTTTTAATAATTTTTTGAAGTTAGTAAAAAGTGGAGTAAGCATTAAGTTCCATTTAAAAAAAATTATTAAAAATACTAAATACGTGTATGAAATTTGCTATATTGACTCATTTAAGAATCATTTAGGCGTTAGTGACATTTTCACAACGCGTCAAATATTTTCGATACTATAGGAATTGACTTTTGTTTATATTTTTAGAGAGAGTATTTCTATTTAACTGCAAATTAATTTAGCAAACGAATAAGAATACTATTTACCAGAGAAAATAAATGAGAATAACCACTTTATTTGGCTTTTAAAAAGTTGAAATGGCAAGTAAAAGTGTCAGGGTTGCCGCGAAAGAAAAACAAAGCGAGTAACCGGTTCTTTATACCAGTTTAGGCGATTTCTCGCTATCATTGCCAAAGAGGCATGTTGAGGAAAGCCTTCTACGAAATCAAGTTGTTCTTCCCGTGTACTCTTCATTTATAAGCTTGGTAACATCATCAAACTAAACAAACAATGAGATTTAATATGAAATGGCTTAATACAATAACTGAGTACAATTGCATTAAAAAGATGATACAACATGAACTGAGATATTACATCACACATAGACTGACGCAACTTGAATATGATATTTCAACAAACACTTTGTCAAAGAAAACAAAACAACCAATGAAATTGCAGTATGAAGAGCGTGATATCAAAATAAATATTCCCATTGTGTTGCTATAATTCCTATAGTAAAAAACGTTTAAATACTTCAGGTGGTAAAATATTCAGTAATATATTACTTTTATTTCATCATTTTTCTAGTTATGTTGCTACTTTCCAAACGGATAGAGCTTTTGGTGTGAAACTTCAAAATGGTTCATTTACTGGAATGATTGGATCGTTGGTTAATAATGTAAGACATTTTTATACATATATTCATCAGTCTATAAAAAGTTTGCGAAAATGTCGCGAGAAGTATTAACAAAATATTTTGTCAAATCTCAATATTTTTGAAATAACTAGCAATAGCAAAAAACGAAAAAGTTACACCCCCAATGCGAACTTCAATGCCCTCCGAAATTATCAAGGAACGACGCAGAAACGGGTACTATGATATGACAGAAAAATAGTTTATAATTTCATTATTCAAATTTATATTTTTATTTTTGGAACAATAATTAATAATTTTTGAAAATCAATAAAACATTAACCACAGGGTAATTTATATTTGGACGCCCATAAAGAATCATACATTCTAGCAATATTTGAATGCGACTTTAATTATGTCGGGTGTCATTCCAAACTGATAGTATGGTATGTACATTTATATTCCAGCTTGTGTGTTTGTTCAGTACAAACTGAATAATATAACAAAAATAAATGTTCCCTAAAATTATAATTTCATGTAAATAAAGTTTCATGTGCTGTTGTTGACTTTTTAAAATCTCCCCACACAAACAATTAACACGTTAATTAGTTCCGAAATTAACCTGGTCGGATAAAAGAAGATCCAAATATCATTTTTCAGCCTTTGATTACAGGTATCAGTCATCTATAATAATAAAAGAAAGAGTCTGTGTGTCTGTCTGTGTGTATGTCTGTGTGTATGTCTGTGGATCGCAAAAGACCTACTTAGACTGCTCTAAAAAATTCGAAATTTTTAATATAGATTCCTTTTAATACCTACGTGTGCACCTGAGGCTTAGAATTTTCATATTTGATTGAAATTTTTAATTAATATAATTAGTTTAAAAAAAACGTCATCCACGTGGGATTGCCGGACCATAACAGGGCTTGAAAATGCATGGTCCGGGCCGAAACGGGGGCTTGACGCCTTGACGCCATCCTCTATTAGTTTGATTGAGATATGCGCTCGCCCTAGGGCTGCTTCATCCTCTATTAGTTTGATTGAGATATGCGCTCGCCCTAGGGCTGCTTCATCCTCTATTAGTTTGATTGAGATATGCGCTCGCCCTAGGGCTGCTTCATCCTCTATTAGTGTTTGCTCTTTTAGGTGCGCATGCGCCAATACGAATTTAATTTTGTTTTGATTTTGAGTGTATTTTCACAAGGTAAGTATGCCTCTAAAAGGAAGCAATGCGAAGTTAACGGGTTCCCAGTAAGGCGGGACCATACTGCTAGTTTATTTCATAAAAAAAGGAAGTTGAACGAGGGTCAATACGATATTACAGTTCTTAAAAAAAATTTAAAAAATTTCAAACTTTTCAAAAAGTTTTTTAGTAGTTAATTTTAAAGACATTTTGTATTAAAAACAATGTTAAAATAATCTGGTAACTACAAATAGGTGATACGGCCTTTTTTGTTGCATTTATAGCATAATTTTTTTTTCTATTTTTAGAGTATAAGGCGTGTCCCTAGTAACTATTAAACATATTTTTTTAAAAAATTGTTTTTGAAAAACATACTTTTAGCAGAATATTTGCATGAAAATTATGTTTAGATGAGAGAAGAATATACGTGTAGGATTTTGCTCGGGTCTTAAGAGGTTAATATCAGAGACCTATCAAAAACGATCCTTTACTGTTGAAACTGAAGGTGATACTTGGCACTCCCAGGGGTGAATGGAAGTGTCCTGTCACCGGGATCCCTAAGGAAGCCATTATATCTTATACTATAATACGAGGAATTGGACCCAAGTCGAAAATCGCCCAAGAATTAATAAACTCCGGTAAACTTAGGGGTCTGGGGTTTTTGGCCACGACGAATCGATTGGCACAGGTTTTGAAGCGCTACGGTCAAGCATTTCGGAGTTACAGATAGGATATTTTCAAACTTCATTAGTTCGCCATAATGGCTACTTTCGTGATGCCATCTGCTAAAGCTATAAGCCTCTGCTTAAGCTATAAATGTTTAGTTAAGATTTTAATTTTTCAAATTTATATAAATTCAACCTTGCTTCAAACTTTATTGAGTTTTACAGAAAATGGTAACATGAATATTTTTTTAGTTCCAATCAGCAGACGATTTTAGTTCTATTCTGTTCATTGGCGATTTTTGGCGGTCTTGAAAATTTAACATATGGTTGCTATACCTATCGAGTTGAATGAAGTATGAAATGGAATGTTTACCACATTTCGACATTTTTGTTGCTTTTCAACGAAACGCCAATTATCAATTACATTTAACTTCCTATGAGTTTAAAAACTTTACCTTTGTATAGAATAGATCCGTTTCCAAACTCTAACTTTGTTTACAATGGTGCACTTTAATGTGACCAGATGTCCCGCTTTTGGCGGGACAGTCCCGCTTTTTGTGTTACTGTCCCGCTTTTTTGTAAAAGTCCCGCAATGTCCCGAAAAACGAGGAAATTGTAAATAAAATAGACTTTTTTTTATGAATAATCGTTGTAAAACGCTATGACGTCTTTAGAAATTGTTAAATGAAGTTAAAGTCATCAACAAATTGGTGGAGTATGGTTTCTGTTTGCCTGGAACCACGACTGCTGCTGTTGAACGCGCCTTCCTTATCTTTCTTATACCAAGTGTGTAATTGTGTGAAGGGACTATTATGTGCATAAAAAAATACTTAAAAAATACACCGGGGGGGGGGGGGGGGATGGAGTGTCCCACTTTCTGATTTTGAAAATCTGGTCACATTAACTTTAACGGGTTATCTTTTCAACAATGGTTTCACAAATTTTCTTATGGTATGTATTTTGATAAATCACAATTATTGAAAATTTAAATTTTCGAGTTAGCTTCGATACCTGTTTTCTCCGAGCAGAGCTCGGTCACCCGCTGGTCTTCCCTTAATTCATAAGCCCAAAATTCATCTACCCAAGGCAATTCAAAGCAAAAGGGGACCCGCCTTTTCTACCCGGGGTGAAAAGTGGTCCCAATTGTCACCTTCATTTTTAACAGTGTATTGATAAAATTAAATGTGGAGGGGTACGGATGGGCATTTTCAGCATGTCAATACTTAGTTTCTATTTTTTAACTCCTTAGAATTAGAACGAAAATGAAAGTATAGGCTCAAAAGATGTATTAGGTAGTTAAAATGGTGTTAAGTGGGCTTTTTTTTAAAAACCAACTTGCGAAAAAAAATTATAATTTATTAGTTTCTAGCACAAAAAAGTGCCGCCTATACTTTCAATAAACCTACACTCTTAAAACGAACGAGCGATTTTAACTCAGTCTGAGTTAAATTTCACTTCTCCAGTCTGGAAAATGCACTTCTCCTAGAGGAGTGGATCCTTTGTGCGTTATACCTCCGACAAGATCAGTCCAAACGAGTGATTTTAACTCAGTTTGAGTTAATATTTACTCCTTTCCAGTGTCGAAAATGCACTTCTCCAACTGGAGTGGATTTCACTCTTTTGTTTTAAGAGTGTAGTTTGCATTAGTTTTATGAAGAAAATTTACACCAAGTTACCCCAAAATATTACAGTGTAAGTATGTTCTAGGAAACGGATATCTCTGGGCCGTTTATAATGAACGAGGAGCGCTCGAAAGTGGTGGAGTTTTCGGTACCTTTCGTCGACGCGTATATGGGGATATTGTCCGGATTGGTAGAAACCCAGAAGTACCCATTTATCATATTCCAAGTATTTACCTTACCGGTAAGCTCTCAAACTCAGGATATTTTGTGCGTATAAAGCTTTTTTCTGTTAGTATAACAATATTAAATTGAATTTTCAAAAAAAAAGTATGGT
This sequence comes from Hylyphantes graminicola, assembly GCA_023701765.1. Lineage (NCBI taxonomy): Eukaryota > Metazoa > Arthropoda > Arachnida > Araneae > Linyphiidae > Hylyphantes > Hylyphantes graminicola. Next base: position 38,812,488 of record CM043111.1, read on the forward strand.
TTTAACAAACTTCACTATATACGTAGATGAAATTCTAATGCAAATCGAACCCCTTTAACGCGAACTCGAAGGGAGCCGCGAAACATTTCGTGTTAATCGAATTTCATGTTAACCATCCAGATATTAAACCCATGAATGAATTTAAAAAAAAAAATAGCTTCTAAAATTATTCTAATTTCATAATATAATGATAATGCATAAATAATACGTGTACAATTGGTAATTTAAATAATGATAAAAATAATAAATTAATAATAAAGTTTATTTTTAGTTGTACATACCATAGAAAATGTTTAAGAAACACCAATTATAACAGCAATTGAATTTAAACTGGTGAATCATGGGCAATCTCGTGATTTTCTCAGAAGTAGAAGTTTTTTTTGATGTTTCTCTTGCTTTTAGTAATGTTTTGATGAATTTGTTCTTCGAGTTAGAAAGGAAAAAAAAGTCAAATTCTGAATTTTTTGTTCGGGTTAAGTGGGATTTCACATAAAACGATTTCGCGTTAAGATATTTTTTTATCATTAACCCAATGCTTTATAGGACGATAAAATGCTTACAATCCATCTTAAGGGAAATTTCGTGTAAAGCGAGTTTGCGTTAAGGAGGTTCGACTGCATCAAAAAAAATCTGTGCAAGAAAAAACAAAATTTAATCTTGAAATGAAAACTAATTTTAAAAAATTAACTAGAATAATAAATTTTTTAATTCAAAATGATCATAAAGAGAACACTTCCGATATGAAATTAATTAACTTATTTAAGAAAAGAAAGGGGGAAATTTTTCGAGGAATAACAATGGGCTTGTTTCATCACTTTGTCAAAGAAAACAGCCAATGAAATCATAGTATGGAGAGCGTTACATCATAAGAAATATTCCAATTAAAGGAGGGAATGAGATATTTCCCTGAATAAACGGAATAATGTTCATCATTAACCCTCTAATGCTTATTGTTGCCATATGGCAACAAGTAACATAATCCACTTTATTTTATTAAAGTAAAGCTCCCTCTCGACAAATCTGCGCTTTTTTCATCTACAACATTCCATTTTGAAGTTTTAGTTACTAATAACCCTCATAGATGACAGTAGTAACAGTGTATTCAAAATTAAAAAATGAAGTTATTAACTGTTGTGAAATTACGTCTTTGGTAGTATTCAAAGTATGGTAATACTAGTACTAATTACAAATAAATTGTTTTGACTAATTATAGTTCGAGAGGGTTATTTTAAAATGTTTTTAGCACATAGTTCATTAATCATTCTTATCAAAATTGGATTTTTGAAGTTGGTAAATTTATAGTAGTAAAGGTAAATTTGTATACATCAAAAACCGTCGATATATACTAGTTGTTCCAAATTTATTTAGGTTTGGTTGGCGATTCTTTTTTCAATAGTTTTTATGGCATCGGCTGCCACTGCTGTGTATTTTGTTCTACCAACCATTGAATCAAGATCACTGCCAACAGTTTTTGCCAAGTATCTATGGTCATTCCAAATAAGTTTGTTGAGCAAAGGTAAGTAGCGGTAAGGAAATATAGGGGAGAGTGTTGTACCTTGCGACAATTTTTACATTTTAATTTTTTTCTTCGATAATTATAGTCAAAATAAAAATTTAAAAGCATCATTTCAACACACCAATATATTCCTCTATTATATATATTTTTTAAATCCTGGGAGCTTGAAATTAAAAATTTGCCACTCATTTAAAGTAGAGAGGATAAACTGTCCCAAGGTACAATATGATGTTGTACCTTGGGACATACTTAATAATTCAGTCAATAGTCATACACTTGATTTAATTTGTGTCAGGAAACAAACTTTATTATTATTAACTAAAATACATCAGAATATGTGCTCTTTAGAACATTTCATCACATATAAGGAAAAAGATTTATCAGGTGTTGGCAGAATTATATTTTCAAACTTCAATCATTATAAAATATATCCAAAGCAAAGCTGAGTTGTATTTTCAAGTTTTGTGGAATTGCTCTTAAAATAAATAATAAAGATATTTTAATTTATCCAAATTATTAATAATCATGAATATGTTATACCTTGGGACCTGTTCTAAGGTACAATACGCTTTACTGTCCCACGGTACAATACACTACATACATGGTTTAAATAAAAGCAAGATAGTGGCCAATCTAAATGCATTGTCATTATTTTCTCATAACCAAAATGTTTTAAAATCTTCTCTTTTATGAAGAAAATAAAATGCAGTTGACTTTTTGTAAAAGTACAAAAGTAAAAAAAAATTATATTAGAATGAGAAAAATATTTACTTTGGGGTAATGAAATATTATTTTTTGTCACCAATTCATCAATTCAATGATTCTAGTGTTAAATTTTATTATGATGATGTCTGTTGGTTAAAGCTACTATTAGAAATACACATTGTATGTATATTGCCAATAGATTCTTGGAAATTGTCAGTGTCCCAAGGTACAAGCGTCCCAAAGTACAACACTCTCCAGTCTCCCCTATATATTAAGTATTAATAAAAGTTCTGGTATCTTTGGCATAACTTCGTAAAAGAATTGTAAAAATACGAAAATATAGTACCTTACTACATAACCTTAATCCATTAACTTATACCATTGATACATACAACATTTTGTAAGTCATTATTTTTTTTTTAATTTTAAAAGAAAAATCTTAATTTAAATATGTTTGAACGCTTGTGATTTTTGGTGATTAATTCTTCAGTAAAAAAAATTAAAACAATATTAATTTGAATATATTTGAACGTTTGTGCTTTTTTATTAATTAATTCGTTCAGTAAAAAAAAGCTAATACTTATTTCAACTAGTAAAAATGTTTTCAATTGATAGGCTAACATTAAGAGAGTTTGCTTTTTTTTTTTATTAAAAAAAATATGACAAAATATTTTGTGTTTACACTTGAGTTTTCTACGTGTCTTGAATATTAAGAAGTGCATTTCTGCAGATTTCGGAAATAGCTACAGATGGTTCATGCGACACGTTTGCGATACGACTAGCTTTCGAATGCTTCTTCTCACCTGGTTTGGACCATGCCTTGTTCTAACCTACGCATATCAAGGGGGTATCATATCCGCATTCGCATTCAATAAATTCAAGCCGAAAATCGCATCTCTTGGCGATTTATTGAATGACAACTCCGTGGAACCCATTGCAATAGCCGGCACTGCGGTAGAAAAGACATTTAGGGTAAGGTTTTGTTAATATTTGTACTACATCTACCTTTTTTTTTTTAATATTTAACAGGATTGGCTTTCACCATTTCTTTACAGCTGCTAATAGATACGTTAATGCTTACTTACAAAAGGTACACTGTTAAAAAAAACCTGAATTTTACGTGCATATTTCTGGGATTATTTTCGGGAATTTACGGAAAGATTGCGTTTCTTCAACAAACAGATGGTTTGTCTGAAATAAACAGCTTGTTTCCGTTTTCCTTAAACGCTTGACAAGCGAAAACGGAAAAACACCGTATTTCTGCGTGCAGAATTTCACTTAAGACCCGTATTAACGTAATTTCTCCATATAACCTCGCACCCATCAGCTTTTAGCCTCGAAACATCCGCCGACCGACTCAGCCACCATATTTTTTGTTTGTTTGTTTTGACCACACCACATTTGAAGTAAGAAAGATAAATATACAGGTATGTTCATTTCTTTTAATAAAATAAGATTTTATTTAAAGATTATATTTTCTATCTTTCTTTTCTGTATATAGAATCCAGTTTTTGCCTCTTTTTATTTGTTTCTGTAATCTCTATAGTCATATAATTGACCGTTGGATGATTCCTGAAATTAATAACTCCGTTTGTTTACCAACACGCTTAAATAAGTAAATTTAATTTAAAAGTTTTAAAAAGCTGTCAAATGTATGAATAAACAATTAAAACATTATTAAAAAATAATGAAATGATTTGAAATTATTACATTTAAATTCGATTGAAAAGCAATTGCCCTCATGTAGCTCTAGTGCGACGTTATTTCAAAACCTAATCTAACCTCGATTGAAAAGCACGGTTACGCTATCGCTATTAGCACAGCATGGTTTATTTTTAAAAAACTATGCAAGTATACATAACGTAAACTTTCTCTTTAATAAATAATACTCTTTTGTTTAATTTAACGAATCAATTAGTGATTACGGATGTATGCAGATCAAATGCTTCGATTCGATTCAGGTGTTACATACACTATTGTCAATGCTCTTTGTTTTGAAAAATCTGCACTAAGAAAAACACAATTTCCAATTCAATGCAAATTTTCTAACGAATTCAAAATTTAGGAATTGCAAGTGTCCGCAGAACGCTATTTTAGTGTTCATTTAGATATAGCTGCTAAGTGATATCTCATTTTTGGCCCACCGTCTACAACTACAGCAATAGTTATTAGCTTTTACTAGAATACTAATTATAAGATTGTATTTTATTACTAAATACTATTATAAAATTGTATTTTATTACTAAATACTATTATAAAATTATATTTTATTACTAAATGCCATTCATTATAAAATTGTATTTTTAATTTTGATATACATTATTCAAGAACACTTCTGTTCTGTTTCTACCCCCCTCCTATTAAAAATATTTTTAGTGTTCCAATTCTCAAAACTGTATTGTAAGATATGGATAAATCAATTCATTGAAGGTACTTTAAGATTCATGCCTTGTCTTCCTCATCCACCCTCTTCACAAAAAAGAGAAAAAGCGTTTTTAACTCTGATATTAAATTATTACGGTGCAGATACTATGGAAGACTTGCTCGACAAAAAGCCTAAAATTGACAAATTGTTTAATTTTAGAAGGGCTTAAGAAGGATTTTGTCTGATTAACGCCTGATTACCACTTGCTTCTTTACATTAGATCTATTTATTCAAAATTGGATTTGTATGTAATAATATATTATTTTTTTTAGGTGCTTGTTTATCATAAATCTCCAAAGAGGGTCGAAAGTTCAGAAAAAGAAGAAAACTAAACCTGTAGTTCCTGCACAAATTTTTAAATTAGTTGAGGATTTGAAATACCATAACAGTCTTTTTCAATTATGAAAGAAAAATAAAACATGATTATATTCTGTAATTCTTTTGTTATTCACCTATTGTTAAATTGTATCAGTGGTGTATCCAGGATGAGGGGGGGGGGGATAATAATTCTCGTCCCCATATACTATTTTTTTTAACTATCAGCGACTATACAAATTCATGTATGTATTGCACAAATGCAGACACTTAAAAATTTATTGTTTTTGACTACAAGGGTTACTGTCTTAAAAGTCTCTCAGTTAAGGGGTGTTCAACCCCTAAGACACCCGACTCATTTCCCCCTACCCATGATTTTGCTCTGGATATGCTAACTGTAAAGTACGATACCATTTAGCCGCAGAACAATACTAAATATATACATTGTAAAAAAATATGATAGAAAAATTATCAAAATTCTTAAAATTTTTCTGCCACATTAAAATTGTTTTAAATATATGAAGAGTGGTAATTTTTAAATTTCAAAAATGTTAACAATGTCCTTTTTATTCAGATAATCAAATATGGTTAAAAATTATCACAAGATTAGAATGTATTAGTTTTGAATAGATTTAAGGTTAAAGTATGAAGACATTATTAGCTTACGTTTATATAACAAACGGGATGCATGTTTAAATACTCCTATGCTTAGCTTATATTTATAACACCATATATAAATGGATATATTTAGAATGATTGATGTTTAAATAGTATATAGAAACAAAATTGACAAGAAAAAAGCAAAAATGTCTTGGAATTAACTAGAAAATACTAAGTAAGTTTTCTGAATTTAAGAGAGAAATGCCAATTAAAAATTCATGAAATTAACAGGAAACAGCTAAATGGAAAATCCTGAAAATAACGGAGAAATTCCGAAATGGAAGATCCTGAAATTAACGGAGAAATTCCGAAATGAAAGATCCTGAAATTAACGGAGAAATTCCAAATTGGAAGACCCTGAAATTAACGGAAGAATTCCGAAATGGAAGTTCCTGAAAATAACGGAAAAATTCCAAAACAGAAGATTCTGAAATTAACGGAAAAATCCCGGCAACTTGCTGCCAGTAGTTTTTCCGTTAATTCAAGGAATTTTTTTAACAGTGTACTTACATTAAAACAATTCTTAAAGGCTTAAAGCACCTTTGTTTTCAACTTTTTGTATTTATTTTTAAAAACATATTGTGCAAGAGATTTCTTGTTTTTTATCATGCACAGTAGCATAAGGTATATATAAAAAATCCTTGTAAAATAACTATGGAACAGCAGCCGAGATTGCAGTCGCACACCGTTAAAAACACACACATGCCTATCATTTCCTTCAGCTAATATTAGATAGGTTAAAACTGTAAAAATACTGGAATCGCCCTAATTTTCTAACAGTCTAAGGTCTAAGGGATAAGATGCTTATCTAGTGGTCAGACCGTTTTTCATCAAATTAGGCTGTTTCACATAAAATTTGGAAGCCTCGCAAATTAAGAGTTTTTCTTTACAGTGCAGTTTGTTTCAGATTTAGAACAGGTGAAGTAGAGTAAGTAGTAGAAACCATGCAATTAGTAAACTAATTTAAATTATAGGTGTGCATAGGAGTAGAAATATTTTTTACTTTATTACGCTTTACCAATTTGCAGAATGTGCAAAGGACCAGATAAGGGACCATCTGGGAAAGAATTCGCAGTAATTTAATGTCGTCTTTTCCTGCTGTACATTTCTAGCCTCCCTTAAGAGCTTTAACACAGCCAATAACGAAACGTAATTTGGAACCCTGGTCAAGTGACAAGACGCCAAGTGAAGCCATTGAATTTATGAATTCGACTTGGAGGCCTTCAGGTGGCTTTATCGTCAAGCATCTTCCTACATTCGTATATCCGTGCAACTCCGGCTACTTTTACTTGCGCACCACCATACTATCTGTAGTAGAAATGTACGGCAAAAAATTTTGCCATCGATGACAAAACTTTTATTTTTATAGTAGGGTAGACTAACCAGGGAATGAACGCTTAAGCACAATTTGCTTTAAGAAAATTTATACATTTAAAGAAAATATAGCTCTTGTGGGTTTATGACAATGTGAACACATCTGTCATTTTTGTAAATTCTACAAAAAAGAGGTGACTTTATATTGCATTGCTTTGGGTCTTTTGGGGTTCCAAATAAAAAGTTGTACAAAAGCCAAGTGAATGAACAGTACTTTTACCAGTGAATGAACACAAAAATGTCCAGTCAATAAACATGTTAGATTTTAAATAATGACCAGGACAACCAATCAGATGTCAGATAGCTTCCTACTAGATGAAAGGAAGTCTGTGTTGCCAATCCATCCAGTGGAATGATTTTTAATCCTTACTTTTTAAATGTATTTACCAACTGTTCATTCACTGGTCAGTCTACCCTAAACGCTTCGTGTTGTTTCAGAATTTACAAAACACCAGGTACGGAACCATCTGGGAAAGAATGAAAGGCAGTCTCGTGGCTACCGACTTGCCTGGAACCGTTCCACCGTGGATGGAACGAGTCCACAGAGGCCAGGCCATCTACCCAGGTTCATCTCACAATCTCAAAGCACGAGTCGGTGACTGGTTTCAGAAGAGAGGAGAATGTGGTTTTGCACTGTCCAATATTGAACTGGGATATGCATACATAGCACTAGCTTTCAGAAAGGAGTACATCAATACAAAATTTCTTAAGCAGTTTAACAAGGGGTGCGTATACAGTATTAATATCATGTAACAATGAACACTCAGAAAATTTATGGATCATAATGCATATTAAAAAAAATATTGACCAAAACTAAGTGCAGTATTCATAAAAGTAGCATAAGGTATACTCTTCATAAAAAACTACGTCCATTTATTTAACACTGAAAACAAACCAGAGGGCATATTAAACTGTTTGAAATATACCAGAACATATACTCCATCGTCTAGTATTTCAGCACTTCTAAAAAGGAAAGGAAGATAAATCCTATGAGGTTTCACTATTTTAATAAAGTTTTTTTTATCTTTGATCTATGTTTTAAAAAAAAGTCTACGTATATTAATATCGATGACTTCTTCAACAGAATTCGTGCCTTCAACGAAGGTGGACTGGCTCACTTCAGCTTGCTGCGTTCAACCCACTACTATGACAAATGCACCTTAGAAAACACCTCAGTGCCCAAACTACTCAACCTCATTGACCTCATGGGTGCCTTCATCGTGTTGGGGACGGGATTCTCAGCTGCGTGAATTTTATTTTTTATCGAACTAGTACACTACAGAATATCTAAATGGAAGGCACAGACATGTTGACAATAACATTATACGAAGACTGTTTTTTTTTTCAACCTCCGATGGACTGCAACAAAAAGACGGACCGAAATATAATAAAAAAGTTTTTTTTTACCAAAAGTAATGAACAAAACTTATTTCTCCATATAATCACCTTGACGATTAAAGCATTTTTCATATCTGTAAACAAAACATGCTTTGAAATACCTTCCTCATAAAACATAGCCGCCAAGGGGTAGATGGGCGTTGTGACGGTTTCTTTGAAGGATCCCATGTTTCGGCACCAAAATTTACTCCTTATTTCAATAAGACAATCTAATAAACCACAATGCAATAATTTTTCATGAAAATTACAAATAATCAATTTTGTAAAATAATCATTTGGTAATATGATTGGTTTAACAAAATTGATTATTTGTAATTTTCATGAAAAATTATTGCATTGTGGTTTATTAGATTGTCTTATTGAAATAAGGAGTAAATTTTGGTGCCGAAACATGGGATCCTTCGGGATCTTTAGATCGATGAATGAACTCTTTACTAAAATCCATGAAAATTGAAGAAAAATAAAAAACTAAAAAATTTGAAAAAGTGAAAAATGGACTTGATCTGTGAAAAATGAACTTGATCTTGATTCGTCAAGAACCGTTCCAAAAATAAAATTGAACGGTGAAAGAACTTTGAACTTTCCTACAAATTTGCAAAAGTGATCTTCTAAAAATTGAAAAATGGAATTAGAAAGCTGTAAAAAGAAGAGAACAACTGTTGTAGTTCTTCGAAGAACTTCCGTAACTAAGCTTATAACAAAAATTGATGAAACTCTACTGCAAGAAAATATCGAAAAGAACGAAAAAGCTGAAACATTGGAAGATCTCTTAGAACAGTTGATGATGAAATATGAAGATTTGACAAAATTGGATTCTGAAACAGAAATAAAAATGTCTTCAAACAAGATGGATGTCAGTTCTTAGGCGCATCCAAACTTAATTAATAATTGGTTATTTACAATCTTTGAAAAAGTAAATTTGGTAATTTACTTTTTCAAAGATTGTAAATTACCAATTATCAATTATGTTTGGATGCTCCTTAGAAACTGACATCCATCTTGTTTGAAGACATTTGTATTTCTGAGATTCAAGTGATTAGGTTACAGAGTAGGAATACATACAGAAGAAAATTAGTGTCGCCATCTGGCGATTAGTGTTGAAAATAGTTTTTGTTTCTCCATTTTTTACAGAGCCCTACGTCAATTCCCATTCTTCATGAATATCAGTTCGGTCACCTTTAAAATTTCAACAGCATTCACAAACAACGCTATCACTCATAAAGGTGTCTCCATACACTCTATTCATCTGCGATGAATTTCTGTTGCACCGTTTCCTTCTGCCTGAGAGAAACTAATAACAGCTCTCAATTCTGACTTGGTGGCTACATTTCATGAGGTGGGTAATTCAAAGCTTGTTCACAGATATGACAAATGTTTTAAGGGGTCATAGGAGTCTTAAAAATGTGCAAAGAAGGAACTACAAAGCATAGTTTGATCTTTCATGTAACTTTTTAACTACTCAATATACAAGTATAATTTTTTTATATGTAATTCTACAAGATTTATTTAATATGAAACACATTTTAAAATTTATGAAACTTTAGCCAAAACTAAAATAAATGATATTAAACATAAAGCTATTTGAACACATTGTGATTAGGCTTGCGCGGCAAATTGTGGGGTCAAAATTGAAGACATGACCAAGAAAATGACTTTATATTGTATTAATATGTACAAACAAAGACTTATACCTAAATTCTCAGCTCAATTTTAATTAGATTTTTTTTAAATAAATTTAAAATCAAAATTTTTAAATTTTTATTAATTTTTTTAGAAAAAAGTTCTTAAAATAATTTCTAATTAAAACTGAGCTGAGAATTTAGGTATAAGTCTTTGTTTGTACATATTTGTATAATATAAAGTCATTTTCTTGGTCATTTTTTCAATTTTGACCTCACAATTTGCCGCGCAAGCCTAATCACAATGTGTTCAAATAGCTTCATGTTTAATATAATTTATTTTAGTTTTGGCTAAAGTTTCATAAATTTTAAACTTGTTTTATAATAAATAAATCCTGTAGAATTACATATAAAAAAATCATACTCATTTATTGAGTAGTTAAAAAATGACATGAAAGATCAAACTATGCTTTGTAGTATCTTCTTTTCACATTTTTAAGACTCCTGTGACCCCTTAATTGTCAAGGTGATTATGTGGTCAAGTAAGCAGTTTTGTACATTACTTTTTGTAAAAAATAAATATATTTTGTATTTTGGCCCGTGTTTTTGTTACAGCCCATCGGAGATTGAAAAAAGAAAACCAGCCCTCGTACATAGTTAGTTTGTGCAGTAGTATTTAATTGCATCCATCTACAAGTTAACAGCAAGCAACTAAGAGTGATGAATGCTCTGAAGATATGTTCCTAACAAGCCTTCATTAAAATGTTTGTATTCAGTGAACTGTTAAACAAAAACGAGGGTCGAAAAACAACAACAAAAAAACGAGGGTCCAACATCTTTATACACAAATCTATGAATAGGATCCTTCAATGTGAAAGGACTCTCCACTGTGGATTGTTTTTTGTTATTTTTTAATATGGTACTTTCTTTTTGTAATATGACTTAATGTATAGCTTTTCCGATTTTGAAAATAGTTAGAGGCACGTAAGAATAAAATGAAGTACACAAAGTAATATAATTTCTTTTGTCTTGAACTTATTCTACCTAGCCCTAAGGAATTAATGCTCAATTTGTAACAGAGTTTAATGTAGAACCAGTTATTTTGAGAATTCTTTAAACTCAAAATATAACTTCTTGCGACCTGGCATCCCCATTTGAGGACATTTTTTAAAACCTCCCCACAAACAATTAGCAACTTAAGGGGTCACAGGAGTCTTAAAAATGTGCAAAGAAGATACTACATAGCATAGTTTGATCTCTCTTGTAATTTTTTAACTACTCAATAAATGAGTATAATTTTTTTATATGCAATTCTACAAGATTTATTTATTGTAAAACAAGTTTTAAAATTTATGAAACTTTAGCCAAAACTAAAATAAATGATATTAAACATGAAGGTACTTGAACACACTGTGATTAGGCTTGCGCGGCAAATTGTGAGGTCAAAATTGAAAAAATGAATAAGAAAATGACTTTATATTGTACAAATATGTACAGACTAGGACTTATACCTAAATTCTTAGCTCAATTTTAATTAGAAATTATTTTAAGAACTTTTTTCTAAAAAAATTATTAAAAAATTAAAAATTTTGATTTTAAATTTTTTTATAAATAATTTCTAATTGAAATTGAGCTGAGAATTTAGGTATAAGTCCTAGTCTGTACATATTTGTACAATATAAAGTCATTTTCTTGGTCATTTTTTCAATTTTGACCTCACAATTTGCCGCGCAAGCCTAATCACAGTGTGTTCAAGTACCTTCATGTTTAATATCATTTATTTTAGTTTTGGCTAAAGTTTCATAAATTTTAAAACTTGTTTTATAATAAATAAATCTTGTAGAATTACATATAAAAAAATTATACTTATACATTCAGTAGTTCAAAAATGACATGAAAGATCAAACTATGTTTTGTAGTACCTTCTTTGCACATTTTTAAGACTCCTATGACCCCTTAATTAATTCCGATATTGACCTGATCTTCAGCTTGGATTTTATCAAGTACCCAGATTCATTGATTCATTTGATCAAGTGATGACAAATAAGCGCAACCCCTCGCTATATCGCGCTTCCCGGGAGATAAGCAAAAACCAGCAATATAACCGAATGCGCGGTATAACGAGCGACTTGATAAATATTGTACTTTTGATGTATTTATGCTTTCAACAAAGTTTTGGGACTAAAATACACTATGTATTTTGAAGATAAAACTAAATCATTTTAAATAATATATCTACTTAAAAAAAATATCATAATTTGAAAACGAATATATTATCATTAATTACATTGATACTTTACTTTACATATTACATTACATATTTTTTTTACTTTACATATGTATTAGTATGCAGGTAATAACTATACATATGTATTTCACTCATTTTCTAGTAAAAAAACCATCCAAAGTTAGCAGCTTTGATTCTTCTTGTAAAAACTGTCAAAAACCTTTGAATTTTTTTCATGTTTAAAACCTCGTTATTGACCATGTGTATCATGTCGATTTTAAGGAAAGTACATATTAAATAAAAGACGGATGAAAACTGGGACACATGATACAAGGCATGATAAATCCGAATACGCGATGTAGCGAGGAGCACGGCCCCAATTTTCCATATTTATTATCAAAAACTGTGATAGTGTGTCTTGCCTTCGCCCATCGATTATTAGTTGGTTAAATTTACTTTTTTTTTATATTATTAATTATTATTTATATGAACCGACCACTGAACTGAACTGAAACTCTGGAAGGAGTATCGAAACACTCGTCAAACGGGTCGGTGAAGCCCGGCAACCCTGTAAGAGTAACCCAACTTTTGCCGCCAATCCTATACTTTACCTGTTAAAATAGACATTTTGAACCAACTTTTTCAAGAATTTTTTAAGCAGAAAATTGATAGGTGATTGCTTTAGGAGGTTCTCTACATAATGAAGTTTCGCAAACATGTACTTTAAAAAAAAATAGAATTACGGCAACAATCTTTAAAACTTAAATTCCTTGGAGTACTATTCTTGGCGAGCGATTGGCGACATCCAATGCAAACTGCAAGTCAAGTGTCCATTTCGATCGGCGAGATTATGCCAAATATAGCACATATTCTCCCTAAAGCTGTCGCCAAGTGACCCAAGAAAAAGCTTCACCAGCTGATCATGGGATGCTTCCAGAGTTTCAGTTCAGTTCAGTGGAAGCGACTTTGTCTGCAAAAGGGCACCGCAGCATTAAAACGTGGTGCTGGCATCTATGTTCATATTTTAGTACTTAAAAAAGCTACAGAGATTAAACTATTTTACGAATCATTGAAAAGTGGCACCGCGTTTTCACTTGACAATTGTTGTTTTGTATTTAAATTTTAAAATTCATAAATTTGGCAGTTTTGTTATAAAAATAGTTTTTTTTATGGAAGGAGTCAATAAATAAATAAGCGGGGAAAATGATGTAAAACAATACTAATTATCATTAATAATATAAAATTAATTATTTTCACATTAATTACGTTTCAGCTGCCATTACTTTTATTTTATATTGCTTCTTACGTATCTTTCGAAATATTAAGGATAGTATATTGTATTGAATAAAATTATTTAAAAAAAATTATGCTTTTCATTTACTATTTTGATAACGACATTTTCTATCGAAAGTGAGCAAGTTTTAAGAAATACAACGCGAAGTGTCAAGGGGAAAAATGGAAATAAATTTAGCCGAAAGAAATGCTAAAATTATTCTCGTGCCGTGACCAGGATTCGAACCTGGGTTATTGCGGCCACAACGCAATGTACTAACCACTATACGATCACGGCTCATACCAACGCTTGATAAAAACCGTTCATATAACTTTACTAACCCCGTTGCGCAAGTAAATGTTTTACTGCACTTTCCTTTCACCACATTGTCCTTTTATGCACTTGTTTCTTGTAAATTCTTTTCTTAATTTAAAAAGTGTCATAGTATTATAATATAGTTAACAATTAATTTGATTGTAACACAAAATTGTATTAACTAAAGTGGTGCGTGTTATGTATATATTTATTCAATAGTAGTTTAATTATTTAGCTGTTGAAATTTGGTCGTTATAAAAAAAATCCGATAAAAAAAACTTAGAGATGTGATAAAACGAGATAATATTATAGAGAAATGGTTAAACGCTTTGAAAATTTAAAAAGAGTTATAATTTGTCTGTTCAAAAATACATTTAACTTGTTGAATAAACTAAATAACAATGTATTTTTCTTAAGAAATTAAAATACTTTTTTCCTAAAGATTTTATGTTTTACTTAATTAGTTTATTAACTCAACATATCTTTAAAAAAAAAGAAGAAGAAGAAGAAAAAGACTTCGGCTTAAGTCTGATTTATCGTCACTAGATGGCGACGCTTGATTTGAATAATTCTGAACAGTGGGAACCTGTGTGTGTTGTTCTCCCAACATACGAAATACTAGTGATTTAATTCCGTCCTTCGCACGGGGTATATAATATACACTGCGATCCAAAAGTTTAGACAATGACGTTTTTTAGCTGTAAAATTTAGATTTGTGAAATTAGAATATCAAAACATCCCTATATATATGAAATACGTATCTTGAAATGCCATAATTGAAACATAATTTCTTGATTTGCTATAACAATTTTTAGTTTCATAAAATAAAATTTTGTAGGTCCCAAAAGTTTAGACACAAATACGAGATTATGCTAATTTAAAGTACAAAACTGCTTAATTTCGCATTTTTATTGTTGAATTACATAATTTTTATGTGATAAATTTTAAAAAAAACGATAATCAGTGAACTAAGCAGATTTTATAACGATATTGGTTCTATTTTACACCCAAAGAGACAATTAGGCCATTTAAATCTTTATTCAAATCCCATTTGCTTCAAATTTGCAATTTAACATATCTAAATACGAACCGAATGAATACCAGTCCATCACCTTAAAGTTTTGCAACGAATTCGTGGATTTAGGGACATGCATTGACTAATTTTCTTGATGAAAAGTGCAATGTTTCCCATATAAAATCACAAAATAGCGACATATCATTCTATTTTGCACTTTAGTACAATGCAGAGATAGTCACCACTTCAAAAACGACAAAAAAAAAGTAGGAAATTTTAACGCAAGTTCACTCCACACAATTACGAAAGTTCCTTCTTCATACTAAAATTTGAAGTTTCTTGAAAAAAACCGGTTTCTTTGAACCGGTTACAATTTAACTGGTCTCTTTAGTGCTGTTTAAACACGTTCGATTTAACCGAATATTGAAAAATATGCTTTTGAAAACACCGGTTTTTCCCCTCAAAAACTCTAGCATCAAAGGGTAGTTTGTAATGGTGTAGAGTGAATTTACTTTGGAATAACCGAATTTTTTTGGTGTTTTTGAAGAGGTGACTATCTCTGCATTGTACTAAAGTGCAAAAAAGAATAATCTGTTGCTATTTTGTGATTTTATATGGGAAATACTGCACTTTTCATCAAGAAAATCGATCAATGAACGTCTATAAGTCTACGAATTGTGGCAAAACTTCAAGGTGATGGGCTGGTATTCATTCGGTTCGTATTTAGATATGTTAAATTGTAAATTTGAAGTAAATAGGATTTGAACAAAGATTTAAAGTGACTATATTGTCTTTTTGGTGTAAAATTGTACTAATATCGTTATTAAATTTGTTTAGTTCACCGGATATCGTATTTCTTTAATTTATCATATAAAAAATATATGATTCATCAATAAAAATGCAAAATTAGGTCATTATGTACTTAAAATTAGCATCATCTCGTATTAGTGTCTAAACTTTTGGGACCATACAAAATTTTATTTTATGAAAAAAAAATTGTCATAGTAAATCAAGCTATTATATTTCAATTATAGCATTTCAAAATATTTACTTAATATATATAGGGATGTTTTGAAATTCTCCTCTCCCAATTCTAAAATTTACAGCTAAAAAACGTCATTGTCTAAACTTTTGGATCGCAGTGTATATATATATATATATATATATATATATATATAGAGAGAGAGAGAGAGAGAGAGAGAGAGCTCAAATTGTAGTCAAATTTCAATAACATGTACGTCGTAAAAAATATTATTAACCCTGTAATGCATGATTTTTTTCATCCCGAAAAATTATATTTGTACCTTTAATACTCATAGATTATGGGAAAAATACTGAAAACAAATTAACTGCATTGGAATTTAAATAAATACAATTTTTAAAATTTTTGCCATATGGCAAAAACCTACTGCAAAATTCCAATTTTGATAAGAATGTTTCGAAAACTACTAAATATATTTTAAAATAACCCTCTTGAACTATAATTATCTTTTCGAAACAGTTTATTTGTATTTTGTACTAATAATATTATACTTTGAATACTGCCAAAGGCGTAATTTCACAACAGTTAATAACTTCACTCTTTAATTTTGAAAAAAACTTTTACTATTTTAATCTATGAGGGTTATCAGTAACTAAAAATGGAATGTAAATGAATTCAAAATGGAATGTAATAGTAGATGAAAAAACCCACAGATTTGTTGAGAGGGAGCTAAGTTCCTCGTGCCATTGTTGAGTTGGCAACAGCGATTTAAATGACTCGGAATTGAATTTCAATGCTAATTCAATGGGAAACTCGTTCGCAAGTAGTGATTTATGTCCGTCCAATTTTGCAGACAGACGGACAAGAAGTATGAAAATTGGGTCTCTGAGGTTATACCTTTCCAAAAAAAAAAAAAAGGATTCTTTAAGATCAGATGGATAGAACCGTTTTTGGATTGGGGGGGGGGGGGGGGCAGACAGACTGACATAATTGCAAGTCAATACCTACTTTTTCAATTTTTAATTCTTTCGAATTAAAAACAGAAAGAAAAATAGGCTAATAAAAATGAAGTTTTGTATGTGTCCATGTATGTCCTTCATGGACTCATAAATTAGACATTGGTTTGTAATTTGGCACAAATATGTAGTTCATACTTAAGTTACAGTTTTTGTACTTTCAGAGCTCAAATTGTTCTATTTTTAGAGAAGATTAGAATATTCTGGAAAAAATACAACACTTTCGCACGAATCCGATATTTTTTTCTTTCATGATGCCATTCGGCAGATTCGAAGGTCGTCGTGCTAGAGCTGTATAATAAGTGTGTTAGCAGCTGTATCTCTTTTCTCGACAAATTCTTACCAAAAAGGAACCAAATGAGCTAAAAGCTTTTATATGTTTCGAGAGAAATTACAATAACTATTATGCGTACATTTATAGTGTATGTTGTTATTATGAATTTTTAAAGTAATATAAGTAATAGTATTTTATAACTATTACTTATTCCCACATAATAGTATTTTATAACTATTATGTGGGAATAATAACATAAGTTAATTATCCTATAATGGATTAAATTTTACACATACTTGGATCAATTACAACTTTTTTTAGTCCGTGCGAAGAACGGATCTTTATTTGCTGGTCAATAATAAATAATAAAAAAAATAAGTATATCAAACTTTATTTAATACACAAGGTTTCCATATATATGTTACTTTTTCTTTTAAATACACATTTACAAAATAACGCTCTAAAAATCTACAATAGTTTCGAATTTGTACGCACCCCGTACATTACATTCTATTTGCTAATTTTAATCAAAACAAACAAGCCAAATGAAATATAGGCATAGAGTGGCTAGAATGAAGCTCATAGAGCCATTTTCTGAAAAAGCACATTTAAAGATTATTTCAGTTAAACTTTAAAAAAAACAAGTGAACACTTGTTTTAAGCAATAAATTCTGTGAGCCACATGTAAGACTAAGCACACTTCAATATTTTTTTTTATCAAAGATTATTTTCCATATAAAAATTCCTTATGTAGCTCAAATGATGAAGAGATCACCGAAATTCATAAAAAAAAATAACGTTTAGAAAAAGGTCAATGTAGCTCTCCCGTTGTCTGAATGCATGATATCCTTGAGTTTTCAAATAATTATCGGCAATTGTCAACTGATGGTCCACAGTCAGAAATTTGAGATGAGCTATTTTGAAATATCCCCCAATAAAAATAATATATGCATAAAACAGAACTTATTTTTTCAAATGAGCAGCCTCAAGGGGCACGAAGTGCGAAGAAAACACCTGTTATTCACCTGCTGGAATGAACAATATGCATTATTTTCGTGTAGCACGAAACGCCCTTTGCTACTTGAAACAAGACTATTGCTACTTTGTAGTCGCGTTTGAAATTACATCGTGCTTAGTGCAAAAGAAACTCAGCTACATTATTCCTAAGCTGATATCTAAAAGAAGACAAAATTATGCACCATTTTATTATCCATAATATACTTTGCGCAGTGAAACAATCTGTACGGTGTTTTAGATATTCTATTTTAAAGAAGTTTAACTCCAAAGAATTGAAGTTGAGTATAACTAAAATAAACGCTGAACAACCGAGAAAGACTTATTTTTGGTGGCTTTTCTCAGTCTTTGGTGTTAGCAGTCACTTACAAATTACTATAAGTACTTTGGAGTTAATAATTGCCCCGTCATAGGTCCGCTGATCGAAATCCGGATTGGACGAAGTGGACTCATCCTTTCATCCCTTAAGTGGGTAGATAAAATGGGGACCAAGCATGCTTGGGAACTAAACACTGGGGGTTCCGTGGGAGGCTGACCACCTTACAGGGACATTTACCTAGCACTCCAGAGCCCCTTTAGGTCATGAAAGCTGCTTTGTATTTGTGTGCTTTGCATGTAATTTACATGGGGTTGTGTGTGTGTGTGTGTTATTTTCATTTCGGAAGCCATTCCAGAGCAACATTGAAGTGGAGATTAAAAGATTAAGTAAAAAAGATTTTCTGAAGACAATATGGGAACGGTTGCGTTTTGCATAAGAAAACGAGTGATAACAGGTGTGGTGTTATCTATTGTACACAGGGACCTACTTCTCTGTGCGTCTATAATTTACGCTAGAGTAAAGATGCTTTGACTCGACCAAGATAAGACATTTGATAACTCTGTTGACTTACCCGCGCAATCTCGGTTGTTGGATGTGTTTATATCGGAATACAGTACAGTCCCGATTATCCGAGCCCCGATTATCCGATTTTCCGCTTTAACCGAGCTTTGAAATATTTCTAGGATTTTTCCGACGACAACCAAAAAAAATTCTGAACAGAACATGATCTCACGAACCTTCAGGAAAAGAAATCCAACAATAATTCCCCCTTTACTTTTCTTACATTGCAGCCGAGAAACGCCAAAATAACATAAAACAAAAAACAAAGACTTTTTTTAATGAAAGAACTATTTCAATGTCCTGCATATGAATTGCACGTAGTCTGTATAACATTTGTACTTGTTAAAATCTACACTTAGACATACAGAATTGTTTTACTTAAATTTTTCGCTTTAACCGAGTTTTTCGGTTATCCGAGTTAGTCTCGGTCCACATTAACTCGGAAAATCGGGGTTCTACTGTATGTACGAAAAAGTAGTTGGGGAGGTTGAGTTGAGTGACAACTCAGGTGTTGGCCTCGTAAATTGACCGTGGTTCAAAATTACGAAACAAAAAAAATTGCACAACAAACTCATTTTGCAAATTTAATACGAATCCTGATTATTTTGCTTCCGATTTTAGAAGTATTATTGCACATTGTTATTTTAAAAGTATTATTAAATAATTTTTAAAAGTATTTTAAGTATTTTCTTACTAATATTTCTATGTAAATTCTTATTTCATTCTATTTGATTTTTCTTACACATTGTCAATGTTTGGTAAGAGTGGATTGGGCTTCATTTAATTAACATATTTAGCATTAATCATTTAGCGAAAGTAGTTTCTTTATTAGTCATACAACGGCACGGGTTTGCAATGAAAGATTTTAGTTTCTTTATAGCCATACTTCATGAAAAGCATATAAATTAGCGGCTATACTTTTTTTCCCAAAGAAATTTTCAAATAAATCAGTCAAAAAAGTATTACTAGATTTATATGCACCGTTGCAGGGATGAACCCCCCCCCCCCCCTCCACTATATCTCTACGTTCCGTGATTCAGAACTATTGGCTTTGGAAGATTCAGATTTGCCGCTAAATTGCTTTGGACTGTGAACGGAAGCATTTACCAACTCACCGAAACCCACTAGTTGTAGTAACTCTGCATATATTCGTACAAATATATTATGAAGAGTACACGGGAAGAACCGATTGATTTATTAGGCGGACGCCCGCAATTGTCTACTTGGCGGACATTGGCGGCAGAAAACCGGTTTCTCTCTTTCTTCTTCGCTTGTTCCAAGCGCCGGGATCGTCAAAGAGATAGTAGTTAAAGTATTAGAGTGGCAGATCACGTGACATACAACACTGTGGCTTCATTGGGGCTCTTCTGTGAGCTCCTTGCACGGCCCGTCGTTAGCATTGGAGGTCACGTGATCTGCCACTCTATTACCTTAACTATGATCTCGGTGGTATTAACTGGTTTCCTTACACAAGTTTAGGCGATCACTCGCTATCATCGCCAAAGTGGCCTGCTAAGGAAACTTCTCTACAAAATCAATCGGCTTTTCCCGTGTACTCTTCATATATTTAAGGAGTCTAGTTCAATCAGTGTGCCTTTCCTTTTCAAGGGATTTATTTTAGGGCCATCGCGTGTGCACCTTATGAAGAAAACAAAGAGCAGAGGCGAGGAAAGAGAAAAACCACATCACGGCTGTACAAAAACCGTGTTTTGTATACTTCAATAGGAGAACTGTAACTTTTCTTTAGACTTAGTACAGGACTTATTACAGTTTTCTTCGAAAAAGGGATATATACATTACACAGGTGCGTCAGGACCGGACGTTTACCGAAAGGGCGGCTCAATTGATATATGGCCTGGAAACAATGCCTGAGAGTGAAATTGAGATTTCCTGTTTTTCTTGGCCGGAAAACTTCTTGTGAAGTTCCGAATGCATAGTTTGGCGTGGGAGGAGGATGCTAAAATGAGATTATCTTTGGTCACTTCTTGGTGAAAGGTGAAAAGCAAGCGCTCGTGGGGAGTTTCTTTCTTTAGAAATTGATTCTATTTAGAAAACTAGTGACTATAATTTAGAAAACTCAGTCTAGTGCCGGTTGTTTGACAATTGCAACACAAAAAATTAACTACGCTCCGTGCCAACCTAACTTGGGTAAAAACAAAGAGAAAAAAGGCAGGGAGAAAAGCGTGGTTGGTTTGTTAGTTGGAAACTCTTGTAAGGTAATATTTACATACAAAACGATCTGAATACCAAAATACACTTTTCATTCTGATAAATCTGCCAAATTTTCTCAGATAATATTCAAATCTGTTAGACCTTAAACAAAAGAAATGTTTAAAGTATCTTTTCTGGATGGATTCACAAATAATTTAAGGAACTCTTTACATGCGCGGAAAAATCTTCTCCATAGCATATTTCTATTACCAACTTAGGTTGGCAAGGAGTGTATATGGTTGTTAGTAGCCTATTTTCAATATAAATGTTTGCAGCCAAGAGACGGAAAGATTTATTTTTAATAGACAATTTTTGATACTCCGTATACCATGCAAGTCACCCGCTTATCAAATAAAAGTAAATTTTTCTGCATAAAAATTTGTTTTGCGAAGTATAAAAACAATATCTCGTCGGAAAGTCTCTTTAGATATGATAGCAGAAATAACGCAGCCAAAAATGGGAAATTGTCGGAATCAAGAGCTGTAAAAAAGTTACTGAGATTAATTAACTGATATTTGTATTCAATGTCACCAACGTCGTTGCCTTTCATGTTTTCACAATGGCCTAATGTGGGTCGCAATCAGGAGGAAAAAAAGAACAAGTAACCAAATGACCATAAAAATGAATTTCAAATCCTGTTTTTAAACACAGTGAAACTGTAAGATATGGTAGTGTCTCTGTTATTCCAAAACTACTAAGATAAAGAAATTATTCCAAATTCGTGTGTATAGTAGAGTGCATTTGAATTCTATTCTTGATAACATGAATTGTCATATCTAAGGTGAAACGATCAGGTTTGTTCATTAGCGAATTTTTCTGAATAATCTTGAATGGGGGGGGGGGGTGCATTTGGGCAAAGTGGACAATCAACGAATCGGGCCCTTTATGTTATATAGGTATTCATTGGGAAAAAGTGAGTTTTGCAACAAGATCCTTCATATAGTCTCGCATAGCCTGTTATACCATAAATAAATTTCGTTTAATAAAATAATATCGTGTAAAAAAGAATGAGCTTTTTAAACTTCATGGAATATTTTGATGATCCTCAATTAAGAAGACTGTTCTTCGAATTTGAAAGTATCAATTGAATGTTTTTTTATTTATGAAAGAATGAAATCATTTTTTTCAGTATTCTTATTTCCCGCAAAAAAGTGAACATCTTATTGTTAGTGTGTTAAATGTAGAGCTGCTTCAACGACATTTTTTATTGTATACTATTGATGAATTGATCTTTTTTTTTTAAGATTCTTGATACTTCTTAAATCGTTTTTTTTTCCCCAGTGCATTATCTCTAATACAATAGTACTTTGTTTCAGAAATGGTCTTCGAAAAAAAAACATAACAATATTAGGTAATTTAGAATAACACAAAAATTTCATCACTGAATTGGAGATTAAGCTTTCATTCTTTCAGTAGTGATTAGGCAGGACCTTCAGGTTAGATCTCGCGAGCAGCACTGCCGCGGGAGGGGCAACATTTCTGCAGGCACATCAGTGAGACTTGGATCACAACATTCGTTGCTTTTTTTCATACTTATTATTGTGTCAAAACGTCTTAATGTACAAGTTGCATATTAGTATCCAGAATGAAGTGACAGTGACCTATAAAATTTCATGGCTTGTATAAAAATTAGTTGAACTTAAGGGGTCTAAGGAGTCTTAAAAATGTGCAAAGAAGGAACTACAAAGTATAGTTTGATCAGTCATGTAATTTTTTAACTACTCAATATACAAGTATAATTTTTTTATATGTAATTCTACAAGATTTATTTATTATAAAACAAATTTTAAAATTTATGAAACTTTAGCCAAAACTAAAAGAAATGATATTAAACATAAAGCTATTTTAACACATTGTGATTAGGCTTGCGCTGCAAATTTTGAGGGCAAAATTGAAAAAATGACCCAGAAAATTACTTTATACTGTACAAATATGTACAAACTAGGACTTATACCTAAATTCTCAGCTCAATTTCAATTAGAAATTATTTAAAAATGAATTCAAAATCAAAATTTAAAAAATTTTATTAATTATTTTAGAAAAAAAGTTCTTAAAATAATTTCTAATTAAAATTGAGCTGAGAATTTAGGTATAAGTCCTAGTTTGTACATATTTGTACAATATAAAGTCATTTTCTTGGTCATTTTTTCAATTTTGACCTCAAAATTTGCCGCGCAAGCCTAATCACAATGTGTTAAAATAGCTTTATGTTTAATATCATTTTTTTAAAGTTTTGGCTAAAGTTTCATAAATTTTAAAATTTGTTTTATAATAAATAAATCTTGTAGAATTACTTATAAAAAAATTATACTTGTATATTGAGTAGTTAAAAAATTACATGACAGATCAAACTATACTTTGTAGTTCCTTCTTTGCACATTTTTAAGACTCCTTAGACCCCTTAAGTTGGTGATTTTAGGTGATAATTTTTTTTAACAAACTGATTGTAAGTTAGATTTGTATTATTATTATTATTATTTGGTACTTAAATTAAAGATAAAACTTCCTTTAAAAATCGCATCTGCAAAATGCATGTGATATTTTTTAAAATTTAGGAAACAAAAAGCAAATTTGTAAATGCAAATGGTAAAGTTATTTAGGACATTGATGGAGATTAAATTACATCCAGCTTTCCCTGTCATACAATCACAGAAAAAATGTGGCATATAAATTACCACATCTGTATGAGAATAAGTAACAGAGGATAATGAGACTTCTAACATAACAGATAGCACTAGTTAATGAAAATACAAGCACCAAAACATGCAACTAACAATGTCACGGCATTAATCACTTTACCCAACCTTCAAAGGTCGAACCTGTGAAATTACCCCCACGCTTCTATATGAAGGTTTAGTTGTGTGCTAAATTCACATTCTCCATAGTATAACTAAGATATAGGGTCCGGCCCTTTCATTTGCGATTTCATCCAAAAGAATTTGCCATTTCCAAAAGCCGCCAACAAGGACCGGACGCTATATCTTAGTTATACTTTGGAGAAAGTGAATTTTGCTAGTAGACCTTTCTAAGTATATTAAAATAATGGGGTGGGGCATCTCCACACTCATCCATAAATTGAATGTCTTTTGTGTTCGGGATATCGGTGGACGTGGGTTTGGAATCAATTAGTAGTCAACTTAAATGTCCAATGTGGGTTTCGTTATCACAAGTTGCGTGAGAAATGAAGATTAAGATTAAATAGGTAAGAAAAGACTTTTTGAAGTAAAACTTGGTTATATATATAGAACCTTGGATGCGAAACCTTGGATTAGGTTAGTGGAAATTTATAGATTTTGTTGAAACTGAATTGCAAAAAAAGCAAGAAAATATGGAATTTCATTTCTTCTAATTTCTATATTCAGATAGGTTATGTTCTAATTTCAAATAACAATACTCTAGTACTAAAGTCTAATTAAGTAATTTGTAGATTTTGTTGAAACTAAATTGCAAAAAAAGCAAGAAAATATGGAATTTCATTTCTTCTAATTTCTGCATTCAAATAGGTTATGTTCTAATTTAAATCACTATACTCTAGTACTAAAGTCTAAGAGCTGCGATAGAACTAAGGGAGGACGTCGGTTTTAAAAATAATATATTTTAAAATATTCCTTATGTTAAAACTAGGCGTTTGTAACACTGCACAACTTTCGATTACCATTTAATCAATACATTTCTGACAGACGGGCCAATGTTAAAACACCACTTGTTCTAAATCAGCATTCTCTAGCACATGTAGAAAACACAAAATCTCCATTTCGGATATTCGACCCCATCGCACTACTTTCATTATCTATATAATCTATCTATTTCATTATCTATATTTACTTCCCTTATTTTATATTAGGTAATTGAAAGTTAAAATATAAGGATCTCTTGTTGGATTCTTAAAATGAGGTAAGGCTAATGTAAAAAAAAAATCATCTAAAAATATTGCTTTAAGGAACTAATTTGAGGACATATTTTTAGTGTTTCACGAAATTCAATCGGAACACAATGGTCGTGTGAATTTTATAGCTAAAATATCACACTGCCTGCCAAAAAGTCATGCTTCTCTATCGAGTTAACGTGGCAAAGACCTTCTTTTTTTTTAACAATATACGATGATGCCAAATAATCTAGTCAGTATCAACCCTATAAATTAAAAGAGATTAAAAAGATGCTATAAATTTAAGTTTGCTGAGCAGATATTGTGCAATTATCTGCTTAACCCACGCAGATCCCGCCTTTTTGCGTGACAGATTAAAAAAAAATTAACTAATTAAAAACCAAGCTGAAATAAACATAAAATAATTTTTTATTCTCTCAATAAGATGCGTTGGAGTCGATATAAGGTCAGATAAGGATTTATGAAGAGTTTAGGTTCGAAACTGACATTTTTCAAAGCATAATTAAGATACAGGGTCCAGTTAGTTCATTAGCCCAGTAGAGATAGAATTTTGGCTTGCAAAAGGTGGGGTAGTTTTTATTTTCTGGTATGTTATATGTGTTGACCCTCTTATGAAAAATCCAAGTTTTTGACCTCCTACCCCTTGTGCGTTTTCCGCCATCTTGAAAAAACCGCTAAAAAACCGCACTTTTTTCAATTTTTCTCCAATAACTCGTTTCCAGCTCCTATTAGGCAAAAAAGTCAAATACAAATTTTAAAGAGCGTTAAATTTCCTTCAACTTCTATGCACAATATGTTTGAAAATTATGAATAGGTTCCGAGATACAAAGTTGTGAATATTTGCAAAAATTTCAAAAAAACGCAAAGAATCGGATATGCTGTTTATTTTTTCCAAATAACTTTTTTTCTGTACAATTAAGAGCAAAATGCTAATCGACAATCTTGTAGAAAATTAAATTTCCTACCAGATTCATGTAACATATTTTTTAATACCTTCATTAGATACCAAGAAATGTTAAAATAAAAATTTGTAAAATTTTAAAGTTTTTTTTAGTTTTTCAGTTTTTGGTCAATAACTTGATTACTAAGCCTTCTAGGCAAAAAAATGCCAACTACAATTTTAAAGTACATTAAATTTTCAAGTTTAATGCTTAACATGTTTAAAAATCATGAATAGGTTCTGAGATATAAAGTTTTGAATATCTACAAAAATTTCAAAAATCCTGCATAAGTCAGATATGTTGTTGGTTTTACCCAAATAACTTTTTTTGTGTGCCGCTTAGGGAAAAATGCATGCTTGCAATAGTGTAGAGTATTAAATTTTATACAAGATTCATGAAACACATTAGTAATTATTTCTATTAGCAGCAGAGAATTGTGAAAATAAAAAATATCAGCGAAAAGTAAAAGTGAGCTTGAAACTGAAATCAGTAATCTTGAATATAATTTTTATTTGATACATTATTTATATCATTTATAAGTATAGTACATAAATTTGAATGTAATTTATTAAATTCCTGTAAAAATTGGAGGGATAATAAAAAATACAATGAGAAACACTAATTTGTAGTGTATTCACAAATACCTATATTCAACATTAAGCAATTTAAAAATATATTAATGATAATTATAGAATTTTAATTAAAAACTATGTTAGTTTTTGTTGTTTTGGCTCAGGTATAGTTGAAGAAATTAGTTCATCCCTTAGACCAGGCGACAGTAGGTCGTCTAATTCGTCTTCTTCAGTGCATTCAACTTTTGGTGCATTACCGTAGGACTCGAATCGGCTCTGTAAACATAAAATGGTACATCGAAGTCCCACTTTTTTTACAGCTGCATTTG
The DNA here is from genome assembly GCA_023701765.1 of Hylyphantes graminicola. Taxonomy (NCBI): domain Eukaryota; kingdom Metazoa; phylum Arthropoda; class Arachnida; order Araneae; family Linyphiidae; genus Hylyphantes; species Hylyphantes graminicola. The sequence goes on from CM043111.1 coordinate 38,839,435, forward strand.
CTGCCAACATAAGCCTTTTTACATTGGCATGATATAATTTTTAGCAATAACTGCGGAGTTGCTTCTTTATACATTGGGACTGGTGTTAGGCCGCCAATTTCCTTCTTAAAGCCCCACTTAAGGGGGTCTTTTTCCTACTGCATCCACGGTTGAACTTGTAGATAAGTCCTGTATGCGATATTGAACCGCATCCCTAGTTGGAGGTAATCGCGCCAAAATGAATTTTACATTAGTTGCCGCTTTCGCAAAGCGAAGATAGTGTTACTCATCGATAGAGGTGTTGAAGTCACCGCCATTAAGGGTCACTTGTTCAGAAGACAACGAAATGGCAGTTTGCACAATGCACAATTAGCACATCTGCTTCTTCCGTAGCCTGTTTGGTTATTATATGGTTTTTTTAAACTCCTTCTGAAGCAATTAAATAAAGCGGGATCGTCGACACAATTTTGTAGACTGGAACGACGAGCTCTTTCAGTGCCTTTTGTGCTTTTTTTTATTGTCTTCAGTGGTTTAACCATCACAGACAATCACAGCATTTTCACCATAATGCCGTCGCACGTAAGTCACATTGTTAAAAAAGATTTCAGAAAAAGATTTTCTGCGATTCCAGTGCACTTTGTGCAAGAGGTAGCCCCCGTCTATCACATCAACTTGCTCTCTCCCATTTCTGTGTCACTTGGCAAGGGCGTGAAAGCAGAGTAAAATGTCGATTTTGTCCCTTTCCAAATGCCTTCCTCCGAGAAAAAGTGATAATGGAAAGGGAGCAAGTTCCTACTCGAAGTAATGTTTCAAGTCAGTGTCAGACTACTTCGAGATAATTATTCTGTGAAAAAGCATGAGGGGATCCACACAACTTTTCCTTTATTTGGGTTGATGTGGTTTTTAATGATCGCCAGATAAATCACTGTATTTTTACGTTTAAAATGTACATCTCCAAAATTGTTATCCACAATTTTACATATTTCTCTAGAACCAATCTCCCATGATCGGTGGCAGTTGACGTCTAGTCTCCTCCAATCAATCCAGAACATATTGGCATTAAATGGGGACTGTCGGGAAAAGGATTGTAATTGGAAAACCACGTAGTTTGGAGGCATCACTTTCATCCCTATGGATACGGGAACGTCTCATATAGATGTGTTGATATTTTGTAGCTTATAAACAGCTACAGTAGTTTTCTACTTCATCAAACACATTCTGAAAAGCAGCCGTTCTCATAGTCCAGCGAGTGAGAAGACTTGTCCGTAATACCTCGTCCACGAGTCAACCTACCAGTGCTTTTCATATTTTACATGAGTGTTTGCTTAATATAGTCATACTATATTCCGGACCAAAATTTATCTGAACGTCTGATAGTAAAGTATCCTCACTGGGTCAATGGGTTCCATTTTATCTAGGGCTAACATATCTTGCAGATATAGGTGAGCACATTTGGCGTAATGGAAGTGACCACTCGCATGAAAATAAGGAATCATTTGCTGAACAGTGCTAAGATGCGACGGCCAATTTCCCATTCTTTCTGTTTCAACAAACTGTTTCATCAATGCAATCATCCGAAAATATTGAACCCATAGTTTAGTTGTACTACCAGAATTCTCTAATCTTTCCAATTCTTCATTAAACTTTGAATGGCACTGAGGAAATGTGGATTGTCTGGAACGGATAAGATAACACTATTGTCATAAATCATGTAGTTTAATACAGCACTTTCATTAGGGGTTATTTGAATGGCATCGAATATTAACTTGGATAAAACTTGATGAACTAAAATATGAGCTCTCAAAGCTCGAGCATAAGCATGACCAGACATCATCTTTTCAAGGCTGTTTTTTGCATAAACATTTGACAGAAGTTCTTTCAGGCCGCTGCCAGCCATAATGAAGCCAACTGCTCCCATGAAGCACATTAATGTGTGAAACCCTCCGAGACGAACAATTACGTCTTTCAATATCGGCTCTTGACCACTATACACACTATATCACTTGCTTTTAAATATAAAGGTTGGCCAAACGTGACCACAGAACTTTTATAATCAACAGCTGTTCATTTTTCCGCAGCCTGAAGCAAAAGTTATTTTCAAGATTACTAATTTCAGTTTCAAGCTCACTTTTACTTTTCGTCGATATTTTTTATTTGCACAATTCTCTGCGCCTAATAGAAATAATTACTAATATGTTTCATGAATCTTGTATAAAATTTAATACTCTACATTATTGTAAGCATGCATTTTTCCCTAAGCAGCACACAAAAAAAGTTATTTGGGTAAAACCAACAACATATCTGTCTTTTGCAGGATTTTTGAAATTTTTGTAGATATTCAAAACTTTATATCTCAGAACCTATTCATGATTTTTAAACATGTTAAGCATTAAACTTAAAGAAAATATAATGTACTTTAAAATTGTAGTTGGCATTTTTTGCCTAAGAGGCTTAGTAATCAAGTTATTGACCAAAAACTGAAAAACTAAAAAAACCTTTAAAATTTCACAAATTTTTATTTTAACATTTCCTGGTATCTAATGAAGGTATTAAAAAAATATGTTACATTAATCTGGTAGGAAATTTAATTTTCTACAAAATTGCCTTTTAGCATTTTGCTCTTAATTCACAGAAAAAAAGTTATTTGGAAAAAATAAACAGCATATCCGACTCTTTGCGTTTTTTTGAAATTTTTGCAAATATTCACAACTTTGTATCTCAGAACCTATTCATAATTTTTAAACATATTGTGCATAAAAGTTGAAAGAAATTTAACACTCTTTAAAATTTGTATTTGACTTTTTTACCTAAGAGGCGCTGGAAACGAGTTATTGGAGAAAAATTGAAAAAAGTGAGGTTTTTTAGCGGTTTTTTCAAGATGGCGGAAAACGCACAAGGGGTAGGAGGTCAAAAACTTGGATTTTTCATAAGAGGGTCAACACATATAACATACCAGAAAATAAAAACTACCCCACCTTTTGCAAGCCAATCCCATTTTTTTAGCTAACTCTGCTGGGCTACATTGGTAATCTTTAATAATAAAAGAAAGAGTCTGTCTGTTGTGTGTATGTCTGTGGATCGCAAAAGACCTACTTAGACTGCTCTAAAAAATTCGAAATTTTTAATATAGATTCCTTTTAATACCTTACGTGTGCCCCTGAGGCTTAGTTTTTTCATATTTGATTGTGATTTTTAATTAATGTAATTATTTTTAAAAAAACGTCCTCCACGTGGGATTGCGAGACCATAACAGGGCTTGAAATACATGGACCTGGCCGGAACGGGGCTTGACGCCATCCTCTATTAGTTTGATTGATTGAGTTTGGTTGAGATATGCGCTCGCCCTAAGGCTGCTTCATCCTTTATTAGTGTTTGTTTTTTTAGGTGCGCATATATGCGTCAACACGAAATTAATTTTGTCTTGATTTTGAGTGTATTTTCACAAGTAAGCATGCCTCTAAAAGGAAGCAATGCGAAGTAAACGGGTTTCCCAGTAAGGCGGGACCATACTGTGCTAGTAGTTAATAGTTCGTTTTTACTTAATTCAATAGGACGAAGGCACTTGGTTAAACTTTTGGGAATGTGAGTTTTGCTACTACAGTATGTTTCACATGCCCTGTATAAATAGTTCACTCAGAAATTGTCAATTTAACATTTAGTCTACAAAATTAGAGAATGCTGGGCAGCTTTAATCGTGAACTATTTGTTAATTACAAAAGATTCTCATAACCATTACTGACCTTGAAATGTACGTGAAGCGCATTTTGTTAAGTCAAATATGCGAGAACTGATAGTAATAGTTAGAAAAGACATTTATTTAAGTTGAAGACATTGCGTTTGAAAATTGTAACAAGATAAAAAAAAAAACCACTCGTCATAAGACATGTGTGTTTTCACAAAAATCGTTAGTTTTAATAAGTTACGAGGAATACATAAAATTAAATTTTAAAGCATTGAAAGTAATTGCTGAATACTTTGAATAACAAGTTCAATACCTTGACAAAAATAGTTCATAAGCAATTTCAGTAAATATTGCAACAATTTAAATTATTTTTGTCACTCTGTAACTATGCATCGAATTCTACATAAAAGTATTAAAATTTTAATGTACTTTTTTTAAATAATTTAAATTTACGTTAAATATAAAACTTGACAGATTATTTTAAAATTTTCCACCGTCTTGAATGAAAACTTATAATGGCATTTGTTATACAGCTCAACAACAAAAAAGATTAAACTTTGTAATCACTGTAAAATATGAACAAGATAGGTAATATTACACCGATCTTTAGAAGTCTGAAAATCTATAGTATTTTTGAATTAATATACTGTATGACAAGCTGCCGAAAATGTTTGTATTTTTTACTGAATCCGTATCAACTTTATAACGACCTGGAAATAAAAGTAAGTTATTACTATGCTTCTGACTTGGACAGATTAAAAGTTAATTTGCCAAGAATGTAGTATACTCAAGACAGATAACTATATGGATAACCATCAGTTGTAAAACGGCTATAGTCGTAAAAGGTTTGACTTAGGAGTCTTAAGTTAAGAGACATCATTTGCAAAAGCAGACACGTTCGCTAGTAATGCACGGCGTCGCCATTTTGAGAACACATTCTAAAATTTTTTAAGTGATATTGCATATCACTATACTTAAATCAGAGATGTGATTTGAATTTTTAATGGTATTTTGATAAAAATATAAATGTGTGATTGAAGGTTCAAGTTGGGATTAATAATTGAAATTAAAATATAAGTTTGCAGCCAAAAAAGCATAAAATTTTCATTTTAACACTTAAAATATACACCGTCCCTTCGGCAATTTCAGATAATACTTGCTCCTATCCTGAAAATCAGGCAAAGTAATGATATTTAAACATGTCCTTTTAATGAAAGTTTAAAATAAGTTCCTGGTATTTCAAGTTTCATCAAAAGGATTCATGAATAATACATTCAAACTCTCGTAATATATGTACATGTACAGGTTTTATACGTGGATATATCGAAAATGATATACTAATTATATAAGGGATTTCTTTAGTATATGGGAGAAATGTGAATAAATCATTGGGAAATTTATTATGCTGCAGAATGAAAATTATAGTGTTGTAGAATTTGAAAGTATGATCGATCAAAAAAAAAGGCAAAAACACGGCAATAACCAATTGAAATAATCTCTATTCAAAGTAAATAAAGCAACAATCTAAAATGAAACAATAAAAAAAATTATTATTATTAAGTAATTATTCATTGTTCCGCAATAACTAAACTATAATCTTAAATCCTTCAAAGCTAAGACAAATGTATTTTGTGCCAAGAATGAAGTATATCAAGTTCTTATTTTCGTTAAAAAAAACTTTTAAATGTGCATCTTCAGGCGAATCTTTCAATATATATTCCTTGTAAAATGTATCTATGATGAAAACTGGTTCACTATTAAGAGGAATTCGAATTTCCTTATTGGTTATCACCAATCACCATTTCACAATCGTTCAATCACCACTACAAAAAAATTTCGCATAAACTATTAATCACCATACTAAATCCAGCTTTATGGAGTAATGCCCTTAAAGGGAGTTAATTTTTTCCAAAAAGGAATAAGCTTAAGCAAATAAGATAGGAGTAAGAGCTCGGAGCACAAAAGGAAGTTTTAAATATATAATAAATCATTTTATGAAATAATATATTCCATCATAAATAATTTATATAATTCTTACTAATAAAAATGGTAATATTGAAAATTAAATAGTTTTTAGGTGAGTGATGCATGTTGCGAAACATTTTATTAAATACTAGCAAATTTATACCCGTACTTCGCACGGATTAAAAAAAAATCAAATCGATCCAAGTATATGTACCATATAACCTGTTTTACAAATTTCGCTACGAAGGATTTTTGCTTCCTCGTAGTATTTGATAGGATTAACATTATCGAATCCTTAGTTGTTCGGGCGTTTTGGGGCGCTTCAGTAAGGGAAAGGGATAAAATCATAAACTTAAGTTATTCTTCCCGCTCGTTTTCAAGTATGAAATCCCGTTTCATTGTTTTAAAATTCCAAATTCAAAAATACGGTGTAAAATGCACTCATAAATGGCATCACAATTCCCTCATAAATAAATAAAACCTTTTAACTCTTTTGCCACGTTTTGGGAAATAATTTGGCGAGAAAATAGATATAGCTACAAACACACCATCATACAACTCTAACACAATGACCTTAGCACAACCAACCAGCTTATAAATTATTTTTAAAAAACATTTTGCCCATTTGGCGAGTTTTAATAAATAATTTGGCGAGATTGGCAACATATCTGGCGAAAAAAATAAAGAATAAAACCCAAATATGCAGCTCTAGTGCGATGGCCTTTATTAACCATCACAGTTCATTAATAGCTCAACAAACATTGTGCCCATTTGGCGAGATTGGCAACGTATTTGGCGAAAATATAAAGACATAAAACGCTTATACGCAGCTCTAGTGCGATGGCCGTTATTAACCATCACATTTCTGTAATAGCTTAACTATACATTTATTGCTTAAATATGCATATTTGCAATCAACAGAACCATCAGTGAAGAAATCATCAACTAAACCCACAATAAATCCTCGAATGAAGACTGGTAAGAAATACGTCACTTGAAACATATCAATTATTTTCAAATGATGAATTTAGTTTCTGAATCCAATTGCAACACAAAAATAAACATTTTCAATTTTATTTATTTTCGTTGAAAGTTTCATTTAATTTTTCAGAAGATGGCAACAGGAAAGTAAAAAAATGATCGGATTTGAGCCAAAGTGGTGTAGTTTTTTCAGAAAATTCGAATTTTCTCTAAAAATAGAACAGTTTGAGAGCTGAAAGTTCCCTATTTGTAACTTGAGTATAAAATACGCATTTGTGTCAAGTTACGAGTCAAACAAATGTCTAGTTTTTGAATCTATAAAACACACACACATATACATACAAAACTCCATTTTTATTATTATATATCATTTACATGCAAAAGGCTTTTAAAACATCAGTCACCATAGAAGTAGGTAATTGAAAAGTATTCAGATATTATATACTAATTTTTCTATTGAACGAATTGTTACGAAGATTGGTAACTCAATCACGAAAAATGAGATTTTAAAGTTCAATAACAATTCCAAACCCCAAAATATGATGTATAATAGGCATACTATCATAAAACAAAAACGTCCTCACTGTAAAATTACTGTTATCGTAATTATCAATTATCATCCTAAACCTCAGTTAAACCATAATTGCCAGCTATTCTCTAGTGTGCTATTGCTATTTTCCAGTGAGATGAAAATTTGGCAAAAAAATGAAAATTTAAATAAAAAATATAATTATAGCTCTATAAAGTGATGCCTATAATTGACCAACCTGTATAAAAATCATTTTAAAAAACGCGTGACGACTTTGGGTGAGCTTTTCTAAATATTTGGCAAGAAAATAGAAATCGGCAAAAGTTTAAGTTAAAATCTAAATTATGTGGCATTAGAAAACAGATTGCGCACAGCAGAAGTGTTTTTTTTTTTTTTTTTTTTTTTTTTGCTAATTAAGAACATATTTGGTATGAAAATTGAGATCGCCCAAATTAAAATGCACATTGTACAGATCTAAAGAACGATAACTTCCGAAACACCAGATAAAAAAAAATCTCTTATTTGGCAACTTTGGTATCTAGGCGATGCATTTAGCGAAAAAATTGAAATCCCATTTAGTTCAAATCAAATCTCCAGGATGCGGAGAAAAAACACATTTCCAACCCATAAAAAAAAAAAAAAAAAATATCGATAATTTAACGAGTTAAACACAGTTTTGGCAAGAATAGATATTACCAAAAGACCCATTATATCTCTGCAGCTCGATGACGTCCAAACTAGAACAAATTCAACATAAAATTAACACCTTTTCATTAATTTGTCAACTTTGATGTACTTGGAGACAAAGATGAAGTTATGAGAAAGTTGAGATCGCCAAAAGTGTCAGTCAAGTCAAAGCGGCAATTATACTACAAACGAACGAAGAAACAAAATATATGAGATAGGTCTTTAATTTCATAACTTAAAAAAATTTAAATTCGATCGCCTGTAAAAGAATTTGATAAAATTATGTACATAAGACTACAGATGGACAAAAAGTCGGACCAATAGACAAAAAGTATTAAATATGGTAATCTGATTTGATATATATACTTGGATGGACAAAAAGATGGAGGGACAGACAAATGGAAAAAAGGTATAAAATATACTTCTCTAATGTCATGAATTTCAAACACTAAAAGAATTTCGAAAATTGGCCGGTTACAACGAAAATTTAAAAAGTTATAGACAGATGAACGGATAGATAAAATGACAGAAAAGCGCAAGTACAACCGCACAAAAAGTACAAAAGATCTGATGACATATTACCAATAAGGGGAAAAACAATTGAAAGGTTAAAGGAATTTGAAGGGGGTAGCGAAGGATAGACGGGTGGAAATCTCCTCGATATCAATCTAACCAACTTTTCATTTTTTTAATTCTTTCAAATAACAATAAAAAAAAGAAAGTAGGTTTTATAAAAACCGAAGGAGTTCAAGGAAATATTGATAACGACTTAAAATTCGCATTAATTTCACATAAATGAATCTTACAAAAAAATAAAAATGTTTTTTTAGTGGCAAAGAGATAAAAGTTATTTCGAAAATTTTCCTAAAAATTAAGAATGGAACTATATTATTTCCACATAGTAGTTTCTATGCTTTTTTTTCATCGATTTGACACAATTAAACATTCCATTTTTTAAAAAAAATAGATGTAATCTTTACTGGGGCGCAACTAGAAAAAAATCCTGGGGGGGGTTTCATTTTTTAAAAATTATTTTTCAATTGATTATTTTTAATTAAAATTAATTGTAATTAAAATTAAAATTAATTGAAATTGAAATTAATTGCAATTAAAATTTATAATTAAAATTAATTGTAATTAAAATTAATGATAACTAAATTTAATTGTTATTTAAGTTAGTTTTAATTAAAATTACTCTCAATAAAAATTACTTATATTTTTTATCAAAACTATTTGAATTAAAATTGATGTTTAATTTAATTTACTTTTGTTTTCATGCAGTTTTGTAGTATTAATTTAGTATTACTAGTTACTATTTATGTACATCAATTAGTTTTTATTGAACGAAACTCATATTTGTATTTAATAGTTAATTAATGTTTTATTTTTTTTTAAATAAAAATTAAGTGTACTAAATAAAAAATCAATTATTGTATGTTTTTATTTATAATTTAACTAATTAGATAATTTAAATCACCGGATTTGTTGTACAGAAATTCAACGATAAGCTTCTAATATTAAATTTTATTATAAAAGGAGGTAAGAGTAAAGATATATTAAAAATTTAAATTTAAAATGTTAAAAATATACTATAATTACAAAATTAATTGGACAATTTTTTTTTAAAGAAATTTATGTAAATGTTACGGTCACAGCCCGAATGCGGACACTTCGCGAATTGGAAAGCCAAATCCCGAAGTATCAAAGGACGCAGTGAATTGGCTGGCCAATGTCTAGTCTTTCCTTGATTTCGGGAATTGGCTGGTCAGATCGCGAAGTGGCAAAGGAGATCCGTTAACTTTTTAATAAAACAAAACAATCGGGCATTTTTTAAATAAGCACGTCACGTTTTGGCCGGTAACTAACTAATAAATTTGGTAGGAATAGGACATATTTAAAGGTCAAGCTGATAAAAAAAAACCAATTAAATTATTTAATATTTCGAACTTCAACAAAGCAAAGAAGTGTACTTTCGACGTCATACAGGACAGGCGAATCTCCGATGTAAAATAATTTAAATATTGATGTATTTATGACGTAAAAATAGCAGTTATTAAAAAACGTGCTTTAAATATAAAACATCCATTAAAATGTAATGAAAACAGAAGTGACTGAGCAGCCATTTCTAGATTTATGTTTAAAACATTTAGATAAAAACAATAGAAAGGTTTAAAAAAAAACGCTCCCCAAGTTAATAACAAACATACTCATCGTCAGATACTTTAGAGAAGAAATTAAACTTACCAATATTTTGCTCGCATGACATCCATCCAATCTTAAGAATAGAATACGAGAAAAAAAGGCGCGCAAAAACTCCAACGTGTGATACACCGATTTTACTTGTATGTACTATAATAAGCAAACTAAAAAAAGCGAATTTCAAATAAATCAGTCAATATTTTATTTTTATGGGTTTTTTTCTTATACTCTCTTCGATTGTATCATCGGTGATGGCGCCACTCTTTATTAAAAAAAAAAGACTCTGAAAGAAAGGAAATGAGAGAAATTTATTACGCCAATAGCAAACGTTTAGACTTTTTTAGAACGATTAGAATTGTTTATGGGTAATGGAATTCATAATATCAGTCTCGTTGGCACCACGTTGGTCAACAGTAGATTGCTTTTTGAATTTCATGTTTTCCCTTGGCGTTCGTTTACATTTATTTTTTGGTTTTTGTGATAATAAAAGTTATTATAAATTTGGTTCAAATTTGAATCATCGCCGCACTAGAGCTATACGCTAGCAATTGGCGACGGGCGTCGTAATTTAAAATCATAGTCAGGTGACGAGCCGTCAACACAATGATGACAGTTAACGCAACCGTTAAGGGCGACATCGTACGCAGCTTCAGGACTTTGGAGCATATTTAACGTGCACTTCCTCTACAAGGGGTTGCTTTATTAAGTATACTATAACTAAGATTTAGGTTAACCGTTTTTATGCCTTTTTGGTCAAAACATATATTATTTTCGGGCACTTTTTAATTTTAATTGTTGACAATTTTTTTTAATTGACTAGATTAATTTGTGTCTGAAGCGTAACTTTTTAACAAGACATATTTAAAAGTTTAAGTTGAACAAAAAAACATTTAACTGATTAATGTTCCAAACTTCAACGATGTTACTTGTATCTATAACTAACACTTAAGACGTCGTACAGACGAATCGCCGATGTGGAATAATTTAAAAATTGTATGCTTTTATGTCGTTATATAAAAATATCAACTAATTGATATAAAACATGTTTTAAATGTAAACAGCAATTAAAATGCAATGAAAACGGAACTTAACAGCAATCCTTAGATTTATATTAAGCATTCAGACAAAACTGTAAAAAGAGAGAAAAAAGCGGCTTTCCCTACAAACATACTCATATCTTCAGGAACTTTACAGTAGAAATTGCATAGGAAAAGGCATGAAATGAAAACGTTTTTGAATGTACAATATTAGAGCAACTGTCACAAAAAACGACAGAAAATGAATAAATCGACAAGACATGTCATTTTATCGACCCCCCCCCCTTCACATTACAAAAGTTTCGTTAGAACTATTTTGTTTTACAGAGATTTATACTTCCCACCACCCTTATTTGAAACACTTGAGGGATGGAAAACCGAAACCAGTTTTTTTTGCCCTCGGTATTTACCAAAAAACCGGTTTTTTCATAAGGCCGGTCTTAAGATTCAGTAAAACCGAAAAAACGGTTTTTGAAACACCTGCTTTTTTTCTGAAAAACCACCATCCCTACCGTTTCTTATTTGGTTGGCGGCGAGTATAGTAAATGCGAAAAGCGAAATAGTGTTTCTCTTGGAATTTTTTTTATCACTTTCGAATTTTTTTGTTGTTAACAAAATAAAATTTGACTATAATATGGGTTCTGGGGGGGGTTCTGACCCTAAAAACCCCCCCCGTGGTTGCGCGCCTGAATCTTTACAGCACACAATATAAATATGGATTTTAAAAGTAAAATAAGTGCATTTACTCACTTTTTACTGGTGGTCGCCAACATTTACTTGATAATTTTCCCATGTCTGTCGTGAGAATTTTTAAAAACTTCCACGAAATCCAACAAATATATTCATATCAAATGCGTTACAAAATAATGGAATATTTTTTGATCGTGCACTAAGTCCAACCGGCAACGCAAAATATGCGAGTCATTAAAAATGTTCCGCATTTCCTAGTAAACAAAAACGAGTAGACCCGCATAGAAAATAAAGCCCCGTCTTGTGTTTACAGTCGGAAGTATCAAGATACAAAAACAGAACTTGTGTTTTTCGAAACTTGCGAGTTGTAGGTAAAAGCGGCAGTGAAGTGAGTGCCCGTGGCGGATCGTACAGGGTTGCAGGCTTTTGAATCTACTTGCTGACGAACTGATCGCCAATTGCGCCGAGTTTTATTTTTCTAGCCGAAATTGTTTTCGCGCGTTTAAAATTTTCATTAATACTTTTTTTTGTTGTTATTTTGGATTTTTATAACCCTTTTTGTATTTTAACTTTATATATATTTTTTAATATTTAAATTTTCCATGTTCTAGTTTTCTTGAATTGAAAATAAATACATATTAGAATGTTCTTCACATTTCTTCAAAAAAAAAATACTAATTTAATTGAAGTTAAATGAATTTATTGTTTGCTTCATAACCAATAAAATATCATTCTTCTTGAATTCTATTAGCTTGAATTGTTTGAGGATACACATTTTGTCAGAATAAATAAACAAAGAAATGAATGTTTCTTTACATTTGTTGATTAAATGGTATTTTATTGAATGATATGAAATGATATTTGTTGATTAATGGTATTATATTTTTAATACACGTCACAATGTTGAGTATTTCTAAAGAATCGATCAAATAAAAGATTTCTTCATTGCATTTGCCTCTCGTTTTGTTTGAGCTTTTTAGAGCCAATATTGATGGATCAGGGCCTCTATCGAAAAAATTGGGACATTCCGCTGCATCCGATTACATTACCCCCCCCCCCCCCCCTCCTTCCTCTCTGCCACCGCCCACTTACTTTCTCTTCCATAATGTTATTAGTGCCAAGGTTATGTCTTACTGCGTGTAGTCAATCCGATTAATCTATTTTCTAAAATTAATTCCAACGATTGCATTCTTTAGGCATCGACTATAGATAACAAGGATGGAGAGAATGAAAAGAAACGAGAAGTTCTAAAATTACTAAAATTACCTACTTTCATGTAATTTGAATACTTACTGAAATATGTAATTTAAACATTTATAAGCAAAAATTAATTTTCTCTTGCAAATTAATTTAGGTATCGTTTGATAATTTATTTGCAGTCCGGCAAAAAATTAAATATTTTAATAACAAAAACCATGAAACTAAACTAAACTGCACTAAAAAATAAGGAACGTAATTAAAAACTAATCAGATTTTTTATTCAAAAAAATATAATGTATTTCCCTTTCTTAGAAAACAACTAATGAACAATCAAAGAATTATTTTAAGACGTCATTCCAAACTGATTTATGAAAAATAAAGTTTGATAACAAAATTTCTTTAATTAAGTTTCTCAGGCCATTGTGAAACAACAATGTGGCAACAGCGATTTAAATTTCTTAAAATTACATTCCAATGCTAATTCTGTTTGAAATTCGCAGTGAATAGTAATTATTCCAATTTTTTTTAAAAAAGAAGAAAAGTAGGCTAAAAAGTAACGTATTATTTTGTTTTTTCCTTCCAGTATGTGCATTGCCTAAAATAAAACATAAATCCTTTTTATTTTTCACTTTCTGACAACTTGAAATTTTCATGAATAACAAGGAAAATGCAAATAATGCTTCCTGACAAGATTGTACACGTAATTTAAAAAAAAAAAAGAAGAAATGAAATAGCCGTATTCAAGGAAAAATAATGTTTAGACTATACTGGCATTTAAATTCCAATGAAAACACACAGAATAACAAATAATGTTGAAATTTGTATAATTTTTGTCTTCTTTCAACCTGTAAGCGTGTAATTTTCATCATTTTAGACGGAAGAAATATGTTTAATTAAGTGTTAAAAGAAAGAACATTGGTCTTTTTTTTTCAAGGAGCAAAGCATCCCGCCTGAAGCGCATTACTAACACAGAAACTTGCATATCCATTGTATGAGGTTTGGGGGGGGGGGGGGGTATGGGTGCAAACATTCCTTGTATTAGAAAGCTAAGAAATCTTTTTTATTTTTAAAACATAGCTTTCAAATGAATCGTTAAATGAAAAAGGGAGTCAAGCAACATCAATGTAAGTTTTTAAGAGAGATGAATAAAGTTTGGCTTAACCAACAATTTTGTTTGAAGTATAAATAGTAAATGTAGTGGTTTCTGAAAAATAAGTTTCTTGGGCAACTTAGACGGTATTCCAAAAAATCCTTGCAAGTGAATATCCGCTAGCGAATTTAATTTCAATGTCTCTTAACTCCTTTTTTACCATTAATGATTTTACGCTTCCATTTCCGCAATAAAAAGCATCCGAAAACACAAAAATAATAAATAAAACAAATCTTCCACCTGGACCTTTCAAATAACTAACCAGGTTAGGTTAGGTTTGAATTATCGTCGCACTAGAGCTACACAAGGGCTATTGGCGACGGGCGTCGTATTTTAGAACCACAGTCAGGTGACGAGCCAACACCTGAATAGGCACCCAACGCAACCGTTAAGGGCGACATCGTACGCAGCGTTAGGACTTTGAAGGATATTTAACGTGCACTCCCTTACACGGGGTATTATTCGTCGGACATTTTTGGCTGCACGGGCCGTTTATAGGTCGGCAGCTATTTTGGCGATGCCTGGACCCGAACCTGGGACCTTCCGCATGCTAAGCGAGTGCTTAACCGACTGGGCTCCCCAGCCCCAAATAACTAACCAGAAAAGTGTTAACGAAATACACAAATTAGCCTGCATCTACAAAATGAAACTGTATATGAAAAAAAAAATTAAGCTTTGCATTTACACTCCATGCCAACCTAACTTAGGTTAAAATAAAAAGTAAAAAGGGAGAGTAAAAAGGGAGAGGAGCGATTGGTCCTTTAGGTGGAAAGATTCACAAATAATTTATGGAACTCTTTATATGCGTGGAAGGATCTTCTCCATAACATATTTCTATTTACCCAACTTTGGTTTTCATGGAGCGTAGTACAAAGCTCCATAAATTTTATCATAATGTAGTACAAAGTGTCTAAAAACTTGCTTTTCAACCCAAGATCAAAAGTATTCATTTTCCAGCTTTTTTTAATGAATTGATGGTTAATGTACAAAAAATCTTGTCCCAGATTTTGTTACTCCATTGGGATATTTTCTTTCTTTTTCGGATCGTCTATTTTTTGAAAAGCAGAAATTATGCAGACTAATAATCGCTTCTATTGGATATTGTTAGTTAATCGCCAAGTTTTTTCAGTGGGAAGATTTTTTTAGCACTTTTCCTTAGTGTATAAAAACATTTCAGATTCATATTAAAATGCAGAAGAATATTTGTGCAAAGAAAATTGGCCAAATTTATTTTCATCAATTATTGTAGTATTTCCTATGACGATTCAACGGCTATTTCATACAGAGTCAACTCAACAAAAGACAGCTCGAGCTGCCATCTGTTAGTTTTTGGGAAAGATGTTCCGAGGGGCCAAGTCCCAAAAGATCCCTTTCCTCAACATCCTAGAGGAAATTTCTTTTTCTTTAATCAAACGATCCAATGGCATTTTTACTACCCGAATCATTCAAAACACGAATTTTAAAAAGAAATGGCACTTAATCCCATTTTACATTTAACTAATCAAATGTAATCAATCCTAAAAAAAAGCCGCAGGAAAAAAGTATAAGGTCAAGAAAGAAGATTTTATTGAGAAAATAAATCCAGTCATTCCAGTCACTCTTAAAAGACAAATTACGCAATTTAAAGTCAAAGGCATAATTTAAGCTTTTTACATCAAGATCCAGTTTTCAGTGTATTTTATTACAACATGCATATGTTTTGACAACATAGGATAATATTTTACAGTTAGTTAAGTAAGAAACACTTCACAAGAACAACTTGATTTTAAGAATTTGACCGCTGCTGGTAGAAAACAACAACAACAAACAGTACAAATTGCTATACATTTGAATTTTGTGGCGATAAATAAATCCATACAAACTAGCGGATATTATTAATGCTTATTTTTAAATGTGGAAGACATGAACTAGAATATTGTCAGCTGACCTTTGAGATTATTTAGCATTTTGATTAATTATATCTAATATGTTTATGTTTAACTATTTCCTTAGAGCAAAAAAATACTTGATATTGTGTTGGTTTAAACTTTTAATCTAGTAGAAGGAATTCAACTGTGACTTTATTCAACTGTGCCTTCTAAACAATAGTAATTCCTTTAATTTTTATACTATTTAAAGCAAAGTGTTTTTTTTATAGTACTGTAATAGGCTTTAAAAGCTACTCTACCATTTTTTTAGCATCATTTTACGATTCGAGGTCACTATTAAACAGTTTTTTAAAAATGTCATTCCATATTTGTAATTAAAAAAAATTTTAAAAACTTTTTTCAAAGTTCTGCACTCTAAACACACTTTTTCGCAACAATCATCTAAATTACATGCGTACTATTGGGATACAATTATTTATCAAGTGCTTACTGGTTAACCCTTTCAGTCCCAGTGATGCCATTTGGCATCATCACTTTCAATATTTGTTTCAAGATTTTTATGTCCCGTTATGACATCCAAACACACATCATTCGATTCTTCACCCTTTGTTCTAGCAGACAATATTTTACATTAATCTCAATAAAAGTCAGAACTACTATTTTTTTATTTAGAAAATAGCCAACAAGCATTTCTCCCGATTTTTGATAAGTTCACTTCAGTTCCACATATTTAAAACACAATTTAAACTATTTCGGTTAAAATAATTACTAAATTTTTTTTTTAATAATATGGTCAGATACCTTAAAATATATTACTGGAAGTGTTTTTAGGTAATATATATTTTTTATTTTGTTCTTTTCCACAGTTAAAAAATTTTGGCATTGTTTCAAAAACCATATAAAAAATTTTTAATGATTTTTTTTTCTTTTGGAATTCGTATATTTGACCTAAAATAAGCTTATTTTGTGAATATCAGATGTTTCTGTAGTGTAGTAAATTTTTGGGACTGAAAGGGTTAATAAGTTAATGTGATTCAATGAAATAATCTCGTTCGTTCTTTTATATTTCTTTGTGATTCTTTAGAAATTCAAACAGCAAACTTGTTTTCTAATGGTTGATATAAAATTTTAAAATATAATTCTGGTTTCGAGTAAACATTATTAGCTAGCTTTCTAGTTTGTATTTCAAGGATTTGAAAGAAATTGTGGCGCTTGAATGTAGCGTAAATAAAACGGGTTTAATTTTTGTTTTCGGATTATTTTTTAAAAATTTTCTTTGATTTTTAATGTTATATCATATTCACTCAACTCGTTTGTAATTGAGGTGGAGTTATATGTTATATAAGAAGTTTGAGACGGTGATTAGTTATACACCCATTTGACACGGAACATATAAAGCTAGTGGATTAATAAAATGTGTGAACCTGTAAAGCTTTCAGTGAAATATGTACTTTTCAGCTAATTTCCGAAAATTCCCGCATTTTACGTATCGGGAAAACAAGAATTAAGTATTAACAATAACAAAATAAAAATCGGGTTTCATTTTGTTAAACCTTATTTCAATCTATTTCACGGGATTTCAACTAGTTGAAAGCAAGGATATTGGCTAAAAATGATTACACACAAGTTAAACGAAATCGAAGTATATAAAATGCATATAATGCAAGCTGGCTTTCTGTAACAATGGGAATTTACGTAAAGCCTACCAATCCAAAACAACTCCAAATGACCAATCTCCAAATGACCAAATGTGAATGTAACTCCAAATGACCAAAATATGTCAGTCGCTCCATTTATTCTTCCATAAACCTTTATAAATTATATAGGGGGGTTGCCACTCCAAAAAGAAAGTATAATGGATTCTGATATTGTAATGGACATTTTATTTATTTTTTGACGCAAATGATTTTCTAACACAAATTTTGTACGCAGAGTTTATACATAAAAGTTATATGAGCTAGGGTTAGTTTGAATAATCGTTGAACTAGAGCTACACACGAGGGCTATTTTCCACGGGCAACACCGGTAGGGTAGACTATGACCAGTGAGTGAACATTCCCAGTGAATGAACATTTAGTAAATATAATTAAAAGAATATGGATTGAAAATCATTCCACTATATGGATTGGCAACACGGACTTCCTCCCATGTAGTAGGAAGCTATCTGACAAAGGTTGGTTGTGTCCTGGTCATGATATCCTGGTGTTCATTCACTGGCTTGCGTGACGTCTTAAGCGCTCATTCACTGGTTAGTCTACCCTACTTTGAGTTCTGGACTGATTTTTAAGGGCGACATCAGTACTTTGAAAAATATTCAACGTGCATTCCACCGCACGGGTTATTATTCGGTTAGGTTAGGTTTGAATTATCGTCGCACTCGAGCAACACGAGGGCTATTGGTGACGGGCGTCTTGTTTTAGAACCACAGTCAAGTGACGAGCCGACACCTGAATAGGCACCCAACGCAACCGTTAAGGACAACATCGTACGCAGCGTTGGGATTTTGAAGGATATTTAACGTGCACTCCCTTACACGGGGTATTCGTCGGACAATTTTGGCTGCACGAGCCGTTTATAGGTCGGAAGCTATTTTGGCGATGCCCGGACTCGAACCTGGGACGCTAGGCGAGTGCCTAACCGACTGGGCTCCCCAGCCCCTGGTTATTATTAGGAACATAGGGCATTTTTGGCTGCATGGGCCGTTTATAGGTCGGCAGTTATTTTGACGACGCCCGGACCCAAATCTGGGACCTATCGCATTCAAGGCGAATGCCTTTACCGATTGGGCTCCCATGCCCTGTCGAGTGGTCGAATATGGAGTGGAATGCTTACCACATTTTGAGCATTTTCAGGTGTAAGAGAGCAAATAGAAACTGACCATTACATAACACAACAGCTATTCTGGCCATTTTTACAGGGCCTATGGGAAAGCCAACTAACTCTTAGAAAGGCTTGGAAACAATTGGACTTCCTTATTTTTAAATTAATGGTGATATTAGAATGGGAGGAAAGTATAATATACTGATAGAATACTAACCAGTGGATAGGGGTTTAATATTGCTATAAGAGTTTACCAAAAAAAAATCACCGTACCGGTACAGTCGTGCAACGCCGAGTTTATAAAACTAATATTGTATAATTTTCTGCATTGATTGATTTTCTAAAACATTGTGAAGTATCTTTGTTCATCAATTGTGACAATTCTGATTATATGCATGTAAAGTTTATTTTAAAAATATTTTTACTGTAGATAACTGCTTGAAATTCGTTATAATAACTATTTTTGCTAGTCATTTATGTGATGTAATTAGCTTTCATATTTTTGACTTTTTCTTAATAACATTTAATTTCTTAATAATCAAAAGTAATGAATATGGTGACGAGTAGAGTATTATAACTGGTTTGTATATAATAGATATAAATTATAAATATATTTAGTTTTTTTTAATTAATAAAAAAACTATTTTGTAAGTGTTGGGAGGATTTTGAGGTTAACTTCAAATTTCAGTTTGAAATGTCCGGCAGCTAAATATTTTTTCTTCTTACTCTTTTCTTTTTTTTTTTGTATAAATTGCGGTTGTGGTTGGTTGGTATGCAGGCAATTGGAGCACAGAAAATACTTATTTTTGAAGAATTTATCCTCGTATTTAAAATTAAAAACTCGAATGAATGACCTTCCCTACTCAGTTGGACAAGTGCGATAACTTGAAAAGGTTTCGTGAATCCCCGATTAATTTTATATAATATTCTTTTGAGTAGGTTATATTTATTTGGAATGTGTTTCTAAAATAGAGCCTTTAAATGATGATGTTATGTTTAACAATGTGTTATGAAAACGTCCCAACTTATTACTTCAGGTGAATTTATTTATGTCTCATCTATATTTAAAACTTTATGCTAATAATTTTGGTCTTATAAACAACTATTCTAGTTTAAAACGTTTTCCTCGAATTATGCAATTCCAGGCATCATACTGTAAAACTGCACTCTCAGAAATAACACTTCCATTTTTGACGATTCATGAATCCTCAAGCCTCATTTCGTTAATTTTGAGGATTGTTTCGTCAAACTATCACGCGACTTTTGAGTAAACCAGAATCCTCACTTTAAAGATCTTGATTTGACGATTCTGTATCTTGATTTTGAGAAAACTGAATCTCATTGTTGTACTCACATGCTCAAAAATGACGAAATATTTCTTTAGATTAGACGACATTCAAATCCACATAAAAATGACGATTCAAATTTCCTCACTTTGAGGAAACGAAAACTCGGAGCATTTGCCAGTAACGGAATCGTCAAAATTGAGGAAAATTCGTCGATTTTGAGCATTCATTTTTTAGAGTGTGGTGAGGTGCTGCACAACGTTTCTTTATAAAACTGGTGGAAGCCTTACTCCCTTCAACATCATTTAGTAACTTTTCAAAAAAATTATTGAGCAACGTTAGACGGACATTTGATTGCCAAATTCTATTATACGCGAATATATCAAGTCACAGTGAAGAAAATCGAGAAACATTAGTGTAATGACACAATGAACTTAACTTAGAATTCATTATGCATGATGTCCGCACAAATAAATTGCTAAATGTCTTTTGAAGCTGAATATCATTAGAATAGTGATTGACGAAATCTTCCTTATTCATATCATTACTAAACTATATATCTATCTGCTCAAGGTTACGTTCACACACTTTTTCATAACACTTTAGGCATTTGAACCTTAACATTATATGTTACAACATTATGTGCATTACGTTCTTTGTTACTGATTATAACCTCAGAAATGCCTCAAAGGTGTCCAAGAGATCATTTTGATTTGTAAAAAGAAAATCTTCAATTGTTTCAATGGGTCAATAGTCGACATCGGTTGTTACACTGCGTGCCTACTTCATTAAGAAACGGAAGGTTAAAAATAGCTATATGAATGCAGTTTTTCAAGACTGACTTGCATTAAAATCACAAAAAAATCCCATTCAAACTAGTTCGGGAGAAAAAAAAAGATGTTTTCTTATATAAGTTAATGTTAATTCCCTTTTTTTTAACAGTACGTTTATAATGTAAAAAGTGGTAGGTGGTAGGCATTATAATCATTCAGTCCAGCCTATTGTCCGTTTCCCACTTTTACAAAACGAACCAAAAGTCTCAAGCGGGATACGTCATACACTGTTAAAAAAAACCTGAATTTTACGTGCATATTTCTGTGAATATTTTCGGGAATTTACGGAAGGATTGCGTTTCTTCAACAAACAGACGGTTTGTCTGAAATTAACATCTTGTTTCCGTTTTCCTTAAACGCTTGACAAGCGAAAACGGAAAAACACCGTATTTCTGCGTGCAGAATTTCACTTAAGACCCGTATTAACGTAGTTTTTCCATATAACCTCGCACCCAACAGCTTTTAGCCTCGACACATCCGCCGACCGACTCAGCCACCATATTTTTTATTTGTTTGTTTTGACCACACCTGAAGCAAGAAAGATAAATATACAGGTATGTTAATTTCTTTTATAAAATAAGATTTTATTTGAAGATTATATTTTCTATCTTTCTTTTCTATATATATAGAATCCAGTTCTTGTCTCTTTCTTATTTGTAATCTCTTTAGTCCTATAATTGACCGTAGGATGATTCCTGAAATTAATAATTCCGTTTGTTTACCAACACGCTTAACTAAGTAAATTTAATTTAAAAGTTTGAAAAGCTGTCAAATGTATGAAATAAACAGTGTTCACCAATAAACAAGTGCACATTATTAAAAAAAAATAGTGAAATGATTTGAAATTATTACATTTAAATTCGATTGAAAGGCAATTGCCCTCGTGTAGCTCTAGTGCGACGATAATTCAAAACCTAACCTAACCTCGATTGAAAAGAACGGTTACGCTATCGCCAGCAGCACAGCATGGTTTATTTTAAAAACTATGCAAGTATACATAACGTAAACTTTCTCTTTAATAAATAATACTCTTTTTGTTGAATTTAATGAATCAATTAGTGATTACGGATGTATGCAGATCACATGCTTTGATTCGATTCAGGTGTTACATACACTATTGTCAATGCTCTTTGTTTTGAAAAATCTGAATAAGAAAAACACAATTTCCAATTAAATGCAAATTTTCTAACGAGTTCAAAATTTAGGAATTGCAAGTGTCCGCAGAACGCTATTTTAGTGTTTATTTAGATATAGCTGCTAAGTGATATCTCATTTTCGGCTCACCATCTACAACTACAGCAATAGAGAAAAAGCGTTTTTTACTCCGATATTAAATTATTCAGTGCAGATACTATGGAAGACTTGCTCGAAAAAAAGACTAAAATTGACAAATTGTTTAATTTAGAAGGGCTTAAGAAGATTTTGTGTGGTTAACGCCTGATTACCACTTGCTTCTTTACATTAGATCTCTTTATTCAAAATTGGATTTGTATATATTAATATATTATTTTTTTTAGGTGCTTGTTTATCATAAATCTCCAATGAGGGTCGCAAGTTCAGAAAAAGAAGAAAATCTGTAGTTCCTGCACAAATTTTTAAATTAGTTGAGGTTTTGAAATAGCATAACAGTCTTTTTTAATTGTGAAAGAAAAATAAAACATTATTTATATTCTGTATATTTTTGTTATTCACATATTGTTGAATTGTATCAGTGGTGTATCCAGGATGGGGGGGGGGGGGGGGGGATAATAACTCTCGCCATCATATACTAAAAAAATTGTTTTTTTTTACTATCAGCGACTATACTAATTCATGTATGTATTGCACAAATGCAGACACTTAAAAATTTATTGTTTTTGACTACATAGGTTACTGTCTTAAAGAGTCTCTCTGTTAAGGGGTGTTCAACCATTAAAACACCCGAATCATTATCCCCTACCCATGATTTTTCCCTGGATATGCTAACTGTAAAATACAATACCATTTAGCCACAGAACAATGCTAAATATATATATTGTAAAAAATATGACAGAAAAATTATCAAAATTATCAAAATTCTTAAAATTTTTCTGCCATATTAAAATTGTTTTAAATATATGAGGAGTGGTAATTTTTAAATTTCAAAAATGTGAACAATGTCCTTTTTATTCAGATAATGTACCAAATATGGTTACAAATTATCAAATGATTAGAATGTATTAGTTTCTAATAGATTTAAGGTTAAAGTATGAAGACATTATATGCTTACATTTTAAATAACAAACAGGATGCATGTTTGAATTTCCCTATGCTTATATTTATAACACCATATATAAATTGATATATTTAGAATGATTGATGTTTAAATAGTATATCGATACAAAATTGATAAGAAAAAAGCCAAAATGTCTTGGAATTAACTAGAAAATACTATGTAAGTTTTCTGAATTTAAGAGAGAAATGCCAATTAGAAATTTCTGAAATTAACAGGAAACAGCTAAATGGAAAATCCTGAAATTAACGTAAAAATTCCGAAATGGAAGATCCTGAAAATAACGGAAAAATTCCAAAATGGAAAATCCTGAAATTAACGTAAAAATTCCGAAATGGAAGATCCTGAAATTAACGGAGAAATTCCGAAATGGAAGTTCCTGAAAATAACGGAAAAATTCCAAAACGGAAGATCTTGAAATTAACGTAAAAATCCCGGCAACTTGCTGCCAGTAGTTTTTCCGTTATTTCAAGGATTTTTTTTAACAGTGTATTGAAGCAAAATTGAAATGAAGCATGAAATGCTGCATCCCAAATTTCATTAGAAAAATTAAATAGAAATATATTTAACAAACTACAAATTTTATTTCTATTTCATCAACAAAAAAGTTTTATTTTTATTCAATATTTCCACCATTACAACTTTGTTAAACGAGCGAGAAACTTTATTTAATTGAAATTAAAACTTGATTTTTTTTTATACTTGAATGTGATATAAGTCAGATTAGAATGTCTTCTAAGTATATAGTACAAAAGTATTTTTCGATGGTTCATTATGAGTGTATTGAGAAAGCGACCAGAGAACGTTCTAATTTTTTTGCCGAAATATTTTTGACCTTTAAATTACTTTTTAGCGAATAGAAAGAACAATGATGTGATGAGTTTTTCTTCTATTTTTATAGCAAGTAATGGACATGTTACAGGTCTTGAGTGACAACATAAGCTGAATAAAAATAAATTCGAACCTAATTCACTTTTTCTTATCGCTAATAAGCTGCAAAATTACACGCAAAAAAATGGTGTTGGCCCTGCAACTCAACCAAGTTCGGTTGACGGGTGTTTAATTGTCACAGCCAAACTGGTGGTTTCTTTCAAACCTACCAGTTTAGTTACCATAACTATACTCGTTCGATTGAACGAGTTTAGTCAACGGGACCAGACTGCCTCAATAAGTTCGGTTGAGACAACTAAACTCTGTGTGAGAACTAAACTGCGCGGTATCAGTGTAGCTCTCTCAACTGAACTAGTCGTTTGCGCCAGCTGAACGCTTCTAACCAAACGTGTTTGGTTCCTGCAACTAGACAGTCCTGTCAGTCCTATAGCAACCGAACAGTTTGGTTGGGAGAACTCAATTTTCGTTTGTACGTACCAGACAGTTTTTTGCGTGTATTCAATATACCACACAATCCTTAACTCACTAGTAAAATATTGTAAGTTTCTATTTTTTTTAGATGAAAAATCATCTTAAACAAAGAACTACTCGAAGTTTTTGCTTACTGCCCTTAAAATAGGAATTTTTAAAACTTACCTCTGACAAGTGACCTTCTTCTTAGTGACATGTTAAGGTTCCAGTATTTTACAGTATTTAAAATTCCAATGCATAAAACAGCGGGTGACGGCGTGACGCATATGGTAGTTTAAAGTCTCTCTGCGGTTTCCCTCTCCTACTGTGAGGAAGTTCTTTTTTTATTCCCTTGGTCGGATTAGCTAAATAAGGTACAAGTTAATTTCCTTTATCAGAGAAAGGGTTACATATAGGGTTAATGAGAACTAAGCTGCTAGACTGTGGAAGACTGTCATAATTAGGGGTTGCTCTATAGCACCAGCATTAGTATCAGTCTTCTTTTTTTTCCTTTCAATTTTCATAAACAACTTCTATTATAATGTATTAATATGTCACAGAACATTTGATGTTGTAAGAGAGAGAGAGAGAGAGCTTTATACAAGTAACTTTAAACTATACAATTGTTTTTTTTATATAGTACTTTACAATTAACAATGAAGCAACCCCCACGAATTTTTTATTGAAAATTTTAATACTTGTATAGCCGAAATAGGTTTACAAAAAAAAAATGCTGAAAAATGTTGACATTATGAGGACATGTTACATGTAGAGCAATCTACATGTTACATGGTTTGTGTTATTAACTGTCATTTGACGTGACGGAATGACCGTGACAGAATGACTAACAGTTTCATAAATTTTATATTAAATTAAAAACGTGTCAAGTATTAAACTAATTTTTTTATTACCTAATACACATAAGATATTAAATATTACATTATTTACATTTATTCGCATGTTAAAGGTTTTTCAAACGCTTATCGAGGTCGATTTCTAACTAGTAGAAATGCGGCTGAATTTGCTGAGAAAACAAATCTCTTTTGTTCACAAGGCATCAGTTTTCTTTTTCGGGAAATGTAAATACATCCTTTATTGCCCTGCTTTCTTAACCATAATTTAAACACTTGGAATATATTTTTAAACCTAATTAGTAAATGTTGTATGCAATGAGTAATTAGTTGTATTTCATTCTAAGGAAAATAACCGTAATATATTTTATGATGACGCTATAGTATTTTAAATTGTGTGCATGGAAGATTTTTAAGCACATAAAAATATTTTTTTAGATAAAAAAAATCATAATAGTTTTACATAAGTGTCTTACGTAATAACAAACGCCGGTCCCAACTCCCGAAAGTCGGTTGAAACACAGTTTCCCATCATTGCTAATTTTTAATAATTAGTGCAACAATAAAATATTTTTATGATAGTTATGAATGCTATATTAAATTTTAAAATAAACTAAAAGTGCATTCCACAGTTCAAGTCCAATCTAACAGAAAAAGGTTTCTCATTTAGTCTACAGACAATAGCGTCGTGGCTGAGTTTCTGTAAACATCGTTTAATTAAATTCAAATTTGTCTCAGAAGCTTTCATTCTGGCAGAGAGCAAAACCAATACAGATTACTTTTGTATAAAAGCCGCAATTTCAGCTGATTTTTCTTGTTGAACTTCAACTGGTTGTAACTCAAAGCTTTCAATAGATTACTTTGCCACAATGGAAAGTTTATGATTATCATTGCATTCGTAGTCAACTTTAGAATAATACACGTCTGCATTTCCTTTACTTCTTTTATTTTGTTTAAGGGGTCACAGGAGTCTTAAAAATGTGCAAAGAAGATACTACAAAGAATAGTTTTATCTTTCATGTCATTTTTTAACTACTCAATGCATAAGTATAATTTTTTTATATGTAATTCTACAGGATTTATTTATTATAAAACAAGTTTTAAAATGTATGAAACTTTAGCCAAAACTAAAATAAATGATATTAAACATGAAGCTATTTGAACACACTGTGATTAGGCTTGCGCGGCAAATTGTGAGGTCAAAATTGAAAAAATGACTAAGAAAATGACTTTATATTGTACAAATATGTACAAACAAAGACTTATACCTAAATTCTCAGCTCAATTTTAATTAGAAATTATTTTTAAAATAATTTAAAATCAAAATTTTAAATTTTTTATTAATTTTTTTAGAAAAAAGTTCTTAAAATAATTTCTAATTAAAATTGAGCTGAGAATTTAGGTATAAGTCTTTGTTTGTACATATTTGTACAATATAAAGTCATTTTCTTAGTCATTTTTTCAATTTTGACCTCACAATTTGCCGCGCAAGCCTAATCACAGTGTGTTCAAATAGCTTCATGTTTAATATCATTTATTTTAGTTTTGGCTAAAGTTTCATACATTTTAAAACTTGTTTTATAATAAATAAATCTTGTAGAATTACATATAAAAAAATTATACTTATACATTGAGTAGTTCAAAAATGACATGAAAGATCAAACTATGTTTTGTAGTGCCTTCTTTGCACATTTTTAAGACTCCTTAGACCCCTTAAGCTATTCATGGTTCATTGTTCGTACTAGCATTGAACTCCGTCGAATGTGTTTTGTTATCACTTTTGTCCGATATGTTGTCTTGTCTTCGGCATCTGTTTCGAGCCTGTCTTCTTCAAACAGTTCAGATTTTATTTGTCTTCTATTTAAAAAAAAAAAAAAAAACAGTATTCTTATTCGGCCAATAAGAAATGCCAAATGATTTTGTCTCGAAATAAACTTGAAAGCGCAAAACTCAAATTATTGATGTGCCGTTTTTCCGACCGTTGTATTGTTGTTAATATTCTTTGAATGTCCATCCAATTTTGAACTAGTATCTTCTTTTGCAATTAATTATTTTTTAATAGTCCTTTTCAGCTTATTACAAAAATGCATGAATTGATTTTTATACTACTTTTCTTTTTTTTCTAATTCGAAGAATTAAAAAAAAAATGAAAAAGTTGGTATTGACATGCTGTCGATGACCGTCCGTCCATCTGTCGGTACCCCTCTTCTAAAATCAGTTCTATCAATCCGATCTTAAAAATTCTTTTTTCATTAGAAAGGTATAATATCAGACACCCAACTTTCATACTTTTTGTCCGTCTGTCTGTACGATCGGACGGACATAAATCTAATTCAATTTCGAGTCATTTAAATAGCTGATGCACTACAAATGCTACGGACAAGTGATATACGTCAAAAAAATTAGCACATCGAAATGAATACAGTGAAAATTTCAGAAAATAATTCGATATCGAAGTACTTCAATTATTTAAAAAAAAACTTAAAATTTTAATGCTCATTTAAAAAGCATAGGAAGCCATTTTTATTAGAATTAAATCATCATTGCCATTCGCAATCGCTCGAGAAACTTTAATTCTTTTAGACAATAAATTAAAATAAATTTATTTTACATCGATCAATTTAAAATGACGTCAAATATCTTTCACTAGATTCTTTTTATGTTGAAATAAAATGTTTTCATTCTATTTAAAAGCGAGGAATATTACATATTTATTCTTTGAAATATAAATTTTTGCAAACGATTTAAGTTATAATTATTTAATTTTTGAAATAAAGTAAATGAAACTAGCCCAACTTAATGGGTAATAATGTTTGAATTAATGTTGTGTTTGGCGCCTTTTTACCTGTTAAACACAACTGTTGTGTGGAAGCGGGTTAAGTGACAAATTCTGTTATAAACTTACTTTGTTAATTTACATTTCCTATTTTAAGTGTATTTTGGAGTAGTTTTATGGTTTTTGTTCAACAAATAATTAAATATTTATTTATTTATAACTGCAATTAAATCATGCAGACGATAAGTAAAGTTTATTTCATTTGCGATAGAAAATTAATGAAAATAATTGGCTTCAAGAAAATGAAATTATAGTTGGATGCTGTGTTTAGTGAAATTTATTCAATGTATATAAATTTAATGTAGAAACGGTTGTTGATATCACTTACTGTAGCTAACCTAGTTTTTTCAAGATAAGAATTTTAGTAAATATTTAAGTAACAGGAAAGTAGGCTATTTTAGTTCTTTTAGAACTTCCTGTTTTTATGTTACTATCCTTTAAAATACGCGGGAATGTGTTTAGTTTGTGTCAAAATTGCTTAGCCCAAATAGCAGAAGTGTGATTTTATAAGAGTGAAATAGTTGGGAAAAAAACGATTGACAAAACTTAATTTTTAAATTTCATTTTAAATTTTGCTTAATTATTCTTTATGTATATAATATGCATTCGTTAGTTTAAATATATTGACCAATTTCTAGTTTATGTTGTTTAATAAAGATGAAAAACTGAATGTAAGCTATTAAGCTTAATATTTAAGTAATGTTAAAGAGAGAAGGAATATTCCCTATGGTTTAAATACCAGATAATCACATATTTCTACCCAATTTCCAAATATTCATTCTTAATAACGATTCTTTCAATTAACGGAAATAATAGTGCCGAATTTGCTGCATGAATATTTCCGTTAATTGACACACCATTCCCGGTTAAATTTGTTGTTGTTTTGGATAAAAACAATAACGCTAAGTCAAAGAATTTCTACAAAGATAAGAACGATTCATTAATTAACGGGAAATTAAGGTCTAAGATCAAAGAGGAAATTATTTGATAAAGTAAGGGATAATTTAGTGCAAGTCGATGAGTTTTTCTGACAATGTAGACTTACATCATTAAAAACAACAACGAAAGCATTTAAAATTTGAAATTATTTATAGTTCAGGCTCTTTATAATTTGGTCAGAATTTATATTTGTTAAACCTTTTATTATTGATAAACAACTATTTAAACTTTAAAACGCATACATTTCTATCACAAAATTATCAATTTAAGACTAAAAATAATTAAATTTGTGCTCATTAGAAATTGATTTTCATAAATTCAAAAATTATAACTATATTTTTCTCACCTTTACTTTTCTTACTTTTATTGTCTTTAATAAGTACTGCATTCTTTATTAAGTATTTTAAACCACCCCGTTCTTAAAATGCAAAACTTTCCCTGGAATTCGAGCTTAACTTTTGACCACGGTTGTTAATTCATCATTGTTCACAAAAATAGAACCTAGTCACGTGACATGTTGATTCATACGTCTCGTATTTTAAAACAGCGGTCAAGTGGCGAGGTCGACACCTGAGCCAGTCCTTACGAATGGTCGGGGTTTGTACAGGGTGGTTATAAAATAACGCTCGCTATTCGGAGTGGTCTGTAGCTTTAATGAATAATCCAACTGCAAAAAACTTTGAGACACTTACTAATCAAGAAGGGGGGAAAGAATGGAATCATAAAAAACAAACTTGTCTCTTGACCACGGTTCTAAATTACGAGGCGTAATTGGATGTGTTGGCAGTAATTAGCCATAATTGGCTACTCCTCGTAATTAGAACCTCGGTCAAGAGACGAGTTTCTTTTTTTTATGATTCCATACTTTTTCGTAAAACGAAACTCGTCTCTTGACCAGGGTTCTAAATTACGAGGCGCAATTAGCTGTGTTGGCCGTAATTGGCCATAATTGACGACGCCTCGTAATTTAGATTCTGATCAAGAGACGAGTTTGTTTTTTATGATTATTCTTTTTTACGATTATTTTTTAGGTTTCTGTCTTTTTTTATGATTCCATTCTTTTTCCCCCCATCTTGATTAGTAAGTGTCTCGAATTTTGATGCATTTGGATTATTCATTAAAGCTACAGACCACTCCGAATAGCGAGCGTTATTTTATAGCTCCCCTGTATAGCTGATTTATTGTTTCACTCAAGGCGTGCTTGAATCAGACGTCATCCGTAATAGTTTTGAGTATGCATCTTTCTTTTATTTGCAGCTAATACTATGCTTCGTAATTTAGAACCCTGGTCAAGTGACAAGTGTGTACGGACTTGTTGCGTATTTAAAAAAAAAATGCCATGATGAATTTTTTTTCAAAACTCTCTACAAACGATTTTAAATCTTAAAAAGTATTCAAATATTTAAAACTTTTGAATACGTCCTAATTTTGTTATAAATATATTTTTAAAAAAACATTTTAAAAACCACACGAAATTGATTTTTCATGAAAAATTAGAGTAAATACAAAACATTTATTTTTACTTTCAAGGCCTAATATGTATCTCTTTTAAAGCAAAAGATAAGTCTGAAAGCAAATATGAAAAACAAATGATAAAGCAGTAAAAGCAAAAAGTCCATTTCAATGTCATTGGCAATCAACAAGCCCTTAACTGAATCATTATATAAGGATATTTGTTCAACCTTCAACGCCTATCATGAAGTGTCAGAACTTTTTTGCAAAACATTCGAAGCTTTTCTCTCATTCATAAACAGCAATGGGCGACATTCTAAACATGTGGAGTATTATTTTTGGAATATTTATATTAATTGTTTCAGTTTTTTGGTGGCAGAAAAAGAGAAAATATCGTCTTCCCAGTGGCCCGTTGTCTTTACCAGTTGTCGGATACCTGCCTTTTCTAGGAAAGGAGCCTCATAAGGATTTCGAAAAATTGAGTAAGATATATGGAAAAGTGTTTGGGTAAGTTCAATTTAGTTAAATTAAAAATACACTCTAAAAAATGAATGCTCAAAAACGACGAAATTTTCCTATTTTTTTTTTATGATTCCGTTACTGGCAAATGCTCCGAGTTTTCGTTTCTCAAAGTGAGGAAATTTGAATCGTCATTTTTATGAGGATTTGAATGTCGTTTAATCCTAAAGAAATATTTCGTCATTTTTGAGCATGTGAGTACAACAATGAGATTCAGTTTCCTGAAAATCAAGATACAGAATCGTCAAATCACGATCGTAAAAGTGAGGATTCGCGTTTACTCAAAAGTCACGTGATAGTTTGACGAAACAATCCTCAAAATTAACGAAATGAGGCTTGAGGATTCATGAATCGTCAAAAATGAAAGTGTTATTTCTGAGAGCGTAAGAAAGAAAAAAAATAGAAGGTATACTGTAAAAAAATCTGTAAAAATACAGTAAATTTGCCGCATATTCGCATTTCCCTGCATTTTTGAAACTGTTACTGTAATCATGATCCTACAGCACCAATGTTGTATTCAATCAGTTTGCGCAAGAGCACTCGCCATGACAGTGACCAGTGCTTGGTTCTTTTTACCAAGCGGAATCCAAACAGGATCGTGGCTGAAGCAGATGTGCTTGAAACTGCAGCACCTCTTGTAGGACTTTAAATACAGCACAATTTCTGATAAACGTGAATGAATTTTTTTACAATGTAGAATTCTAATGATCACGTAGTATCATATTGTTATCTTACATCGTTTTGATATCATTTTAAATTTTTCTATTTATTTTGATTTAACAATTGATAAAACAATTTACGAAATAAGTAAAGAAAAATTATTTGAGGACCTACAGTGCTACAAGTGGTACTATAACAAATTATTTCCTTTTTTTAGTTTGTATATGGGTCCAGATTATACTGTAGTCCTTAATGACTATGAATCAGTTAAAGAAGCCTATAGTAACAATGCACTGCTTGACAGACCAAATGATCTATTCAATTTTAACCCTGCTCCAGCTGGTAAGTCATTCATTAAAAACGCATGTTATTTTATTTTTTAATATATTTGATTAATATGCTTAAACAGTTTAATCTACGTATAAGAAATAGCAATTATATAGAATCACTAATTTGATATAAAAAAAAGTAACTGTCATTCAGTGGAATATAGCCTGGATACTAGGCCATCTCTAAGTCAATTTTAAAGATCCATCTATATATATAAAACGCAAAGTCCTGACTGACTGACGTATGAACAGCCAAAACTACAGCTATGACGTAAATGCCGATTGACTTTTGGAATTGACGCCTTTTGGCGAAGTTGAAAATTTAAGGTAGGGTAGATATACCAATACCACCTATATTAGAAGGCCGGCCGGTATTCGTGGACCGATTCTGTGGTTTTGACCAATGATCATTCGTGACTAGATCTTGTAATTTAATAAATTTTTAAGATAAGATGAATCAAGATGCTACGTCATCTTAAGATGCGACGTTATTATTCTTCGGGCTTTTTCTTATTTCACGAGCAGCTTATAGGTTGACAGCCATTTAGGCGATGCCCGGACCCGAATCTGGGACCTTCTGCATGCAAGGCGAATACCGGGACCTATGGGAAAGCCCTCTAACTCATGGAAGGACCTGGATGCAATCGGACAACCCCTTTTTTGAATGGGAGGCATCAATTGGTACAAAATAAAAATTTACATAAAAAATCGCTGTTGTAGAAGGTGCACCCGTGCAACGCTGGGCGCCGGGTGTATAAAGCTATAGTATGGTGTATACTCCTTGGTATGAACAATAATTAGCTGTAAATAAGTGGAATTATGGCATTCTTTTATTCCTTGATACTAAATTATTTTACTACTTTATTGTTCTTTGACAAAGGAAGTCAATTTCTATACATCACACGTGTGTAAAACTTCGCATAATTTCTGACCCATATATTTTCGAATTTTTAGCATTTCAAAACGCAACTCCTTAGAACTGTTCTATTACCTTGTAACATATTAGTATTGTTGTGCATTTGAAGATAAACGAATTTTCTTTCTTCAGTATTTTTTATTAATTTTAGGATTTACTGCCGCAAATGGTGAAGAATGGATGGAGCAACGGCGTTATAGTATGAGAACATTGAAGGATATTGGACTGAGTAAAAATCCGTGGGAGACAAATTTAGAGGTAAACATTGAAACATGTTGTGATCATATTAACCAATAAAACATGCGCGGAACTACAAAATCCAAGGTTGCGAATCCTCAAATCCAAGGCGTGGTTAGAACAATAAATTTCAAATGAATCAATTTTCCTCTTTATAAATTTGTACAGTGAGGAAATTTTAGGTAATTTTGGCAAGAATATTTTTCACTATTCGCACATTTCGTTTCGACTATTGTTTCCCAATACTGCCCAATGCCCCTGGTTCTGAACCTGGTTCCCAATACTGCGACGTAAATTAGACAACACTGCAATGAAGAATAAAAATCCGTTTAAATCATCGCAACAACTGAATGCAAGTTAAATGTGTACAGGACAATCCAAACACAATGATAAAGTTGTTAATGGCAGTGTTTTAAGAGTTATGAATTGCTCATTACTAATTCCATACTTGCATTTGCAGGTTGAAATCGAAGACTTTTTGAAGCTATTGGAAAGCAAAGCTGGAAAGCCAGTGGACATTTCCCACGAGCTCCTGGCCAGCGTGTCCAACAGTATGACCAGCATCGTACTCGGGAAACGTCTCAGGCTGGATGACCCTAGACGTGCAGCTGTAGACAAAGGCATTGAAGCTGTGATTCAGTCATTTGGTCAAAATAGTCTAGTGACCATCTTTCCTAATTTGATGAAGTTCATTTGTAAGCTTGGCTTAACAAGATGGGCCCAGGTCTACAGAGACTTGGAAGGTTTTTGCAAATTTTTCAGGTATATTGTGGTATTGTATAGCAATGAGTACCATTAGCTTTTGATACTGACAAAGTGATAAATCTAATTATTCTTAACATATATTTACAGAACCGCTATAGAAGAACGCAAAAAAGTTTTCCCCAATCAAAAGGAAGATAATTATATCGACGGATATCTCGAGGAAATGTCAAAAGCAAAAGGAAAAGCCACGAAGAGTTATTTTAACGGTAATATAATTTTGTAAAAAAATAAAATGTTAGTGTAATATGTTAACTATCGTGATTAAAAAAGAGTGAGGAAAGATTACAACGAGTTAGTTATTTTTTTTCTTTTTAGATTCTTTAGGGCTAGGCGGAGAATGAGAGGGTATAGTCAAGAAGGGTTCTTTTGCGAAAAGAAAAACCTTGTGTTTGCCGACAATACAAAAAATTGTGTTTTTTTCTCATTTACTGCAAGTTGTCTTGAAACAATACAAATATTGCGTTGTGACCAAATAGTTATACTAAAGCGTGTATAAGCACTAAAATCGTGTTGAAGGCGCAGCGTGTATAAATTCTTCCGAAATGTAGTTCAGCATGTTTTTGAAGTTTCGGATAAGCTTAAGCAGCTATTCTAAAGCTTAGTCTTTGTAAACAACGGTATAGGATGAATATAAAAATTTCAGTTTGTTGAGAATAGTTTCAATAGAAGCTGACACAAACAGTTGACAGTGTTAAAAGAGTCCTTTTACGCGTGATATTTTTTGTAGCTTATGCATGAAATTTATAATACTCTATTAGTGTTAATTGTTCAATTTACAGCAATTCCATGTATAGTTAAAAATAACGTTTGGAAATTTTAAACAAAAACCATAAAATTGCTGTAAAGTCAGTGTTGAATGAATAATTAACACTAATATAACAAAGATTTTAAAACAAATTATATCACCCACCACTCTTATGAAACACTCCGTTTTTGTCAACTATTGCCGCAGTGTACACGAACTTAATTTCAAGACAATAGGTTAGACTGACCAGTGAGTGAACAGGCCCCAGTGAATGAACATTTGGTAAATCTAATTAAAAAATCAGGATTGAAAATCATTCTACTAGATGGATTGGCAACACTGACTTCCTCCCATCTAGTAGGAAGCTATCTGACATATGGTTGGCTGTCCTGGTCATTATGTCCTGGTGTTTATTCACTGGGGAACGCAGCGCCTTAAACGTTCATTCACTGGTTAGTCTACCCTATCAAGGGTTTAGTTAATTCTTCGTTTTTGAAAGCGGTATCTCCTTTGGTTTCAGTTGTTAACCAATAGATTGATGAGATTTACTGAATCATTTGATATTTTTTTTATAGATTATTGCTAGGTCTCTTACACAAAATGATATGGTTATACACTCTTAAAACGAACGAGCGATTTTAACTCTGTCTGATTAATTTTCACTCCTCCAGTCTGGAAAATGCACTTCTCCTTTTGGAGTGGATCCTTTGTGTGTTAAACCTCCAACAGGATCACTCCAAACGAGTGATTTTAACTCAGTCTGAGTTAATATTCATTCCTTTCCAGTTTCGAAAATGCACTTCTCCAACTGGAGTAGATTTCACTCTTTTGTTTTAAGAGTGTAGAGTAT
This sequence comes from Hylyphantes graminicola, assembly GCA_023701765.1. NCBI lineage: Eukaryota > Metazoa > Arthropoda > Arachnida > Araneae > Linyphiidae > Hylyphantes > Hylyphantes graminicola. Next base: position 38,875,032 of record CM043111.1, read on the forward strand.
TTACTTCCTCAATTTATTGAAGTTCCGGATAATAACACATATGTGCATTGACAGATGATAACCTGATTGGATCAGCTGAGACTATGGTGATGGGGGGTAGCGACACAACAAAGAATTCTATGATGTGGATTTTCCTGGCCATGGCATCCTATCCTGACGTCCAGAAGAAAATACAGGACGAAATTGATCGAGAATTGGGCAGAGATGGTAAACTTCCATGGATGCAGAGATCAAAAATACCTTACACCTATGCAGCCACTTTGGAAGTACAGAGATGGAGAACTACCGCACCTTTAGGAGTTTTCCGCAGGTAACTTTCACTTAGAACCACAGTCATGTACGCGACGACCGTCTGTTAGGTAATTTAGTAATTTGATCATTTTACGACTGTGTATTTCTAGCCTTCTTTATAGGAGCTTTAAATACATCCATTTACCCCTTGTAATTTATTACCTCATAATTTAGAGAAGTGAGGAGGACGACATCTATACGGGATTGAACCAACACCTATACCTTACAATCAGTTCTGGGCTGATGGCGTGTCCAACGCTATACCAACTGGGCTACCAAGCCCCACCTTCTATTTAAACACGGAATAATGATGGATAAAAACTTATGTAACAAACAGTTTGTTTTTATTTTCAAATAAAAAGGTAAATAATAATTTAAATGGACGCATTAACGATAGTGTTTATTATCAATGGACTACGACTAAGAGTTATCAACCACATAGTTTAGTAAGTTATTGATATACCATACCATACTTTTTTTTAATATTAATTTTTATTTTCAGGGCTAACACTGATACAAAACTGGGAGAGTTTGATATTCCTAAGGGGACCAATGTCCTTGCAAATTTTTGGCTTTTGCATAATGATCCTAAATACTGGAAGGAACCCGATTCTTTTAATCCGGATAGATTTCTCGATAATGAAGGAAATTTATTGACGCTCAAGCCGGAGAGTTACATACCATTTTCGATGGGTAAGCACATAGTAAAACATTTGGAGTAAATACTACAGATATGTGTAATCTTACACTATGTAAACGGAGTAAATTTACACCGAAAAAAGTGGTAGTATTGTTGCTTCTAACTTAAGGTAGATTTTAACTGTTTTTACTTGAGTGTAACATTCTTACATAAACCATTGTAAAATTCTGTAGCGATATTTTGCAAGTTATTGTTTTTGCAGTTAGTAGATTTATACATAAGTCAAGTTTTAGCTTAAGGAGAGACTTAATCTTGATACCCTTCGATTAGAAAAGCATCGCCTTGCTCATTTTTCAACTTCGTCCAGATAGATTCCATAATTTTCTTTACAATCTTAAGTGTTTCACAGCAGTTATTACACTATTTTAAATATTTTTTTTAATAAAATCCCAAAATGAAAATTAAATCCCCAAACGTAATGCAAAAGCTTTCATTGGCAGCAAATAAACTTTCAACTTGTACTTTTACTTCTTCTGTATCTTTTACTTCTTCTATGAAAATCTTCTGTAGTAAATTATAATAATAAACTTTATGAGTTACTACTATAAAGTTTATTATTATAATTTACTACAGAAGATTTTCATGCAACATATAATTGTAAAATTCAAGTTCGTTTAAACATATACGTATCTTAATTAAGCAACTATTCATACCTTTGAAGTTGTTTTCTGATAATGAGTCATTTATCGTAAGTCATTTTGGGCAATTTACACTACTACTAATGTATATCACCATAAAATGTTTATTTGTCCTACGATTTTGGGCTTTTTGAATTGCCGAAATCTTTCGGTTTAAGTTTTCGCAATTTTGTTGTTATTCAACCTTTGAATATCAAAATTTTAAAGTATTATGTCATCACGGACAAGCTTTGGGAGATCACGTGACTTTTTGCCCTTAACGCAAGACTCATATAACGAGTACCTTAATTACTTTGGTTGTCAGTTTTGTCTCATGTTAGTTTGTCAACCATGTACAGTATATTGACTCACTTTGGTTAGTAGTATATGGACTCTGTTCCTAAATTTTTGAGTAATGTACAAACATATTCACTAAGTTTGCAGATTCTTTTACGAAATTCCTGTTTCCTGTAAATATGAGTCTCCCAATCCTGCGGACTATCGATAGATAATCTGCTAGATGAAATAAATATTGTTATATTTTAAATTAAGTAACTTGAATGCAAGTTTATATCATTTCGTATCTCTTTTATTTCAGGAAGGCGCAATTGTCCTGGAGAATTTGTAGCCCTTATCGAAATATTTCGTTACTTCACTGCAATAATGCAGAGATTTCACATTCGACAAACCCCCTGGAAAACACTCCGCCTATCCTCGAAGGTGTGGTGAAAAGCTGTCTACGCACCCTTTCCTCAGAAATTGCGGTTTATTCCTCGGAATAAATCACCCATTATTTTGCTAATTTGTCTATACCCGATTGAAATTCAATGTGTTGTGTGAAGTGTATTTGTGCAGAAGTTACTTTTTTTTAAACTTTAATTCGATGTGGTGATCTTTCAGAAAAAATGAGAATACAATTTATAGAGTAGTACAGAAAGAATTATAAAAAAAAATCTTTTTTATTCTTGGTGTTTTTTTTATGTCCACAGATCGTGACACGTCATGTCCGTGATGGGTCCAAATCCTTAATTTCATGAATTTTGGCAATTTATATCTATTTTATAAGATATGATTTACTTTTTAAGTTCGAGAATTAAAGAAAGAGACTTTTTGGGAAAATATTCATGCATGTTTTATCTTTATTTATAAATTTGTATTTATTTTACTGACTGTTTAATACTTGTCCCTAACAACTGCAGTTACGTCCATGAACAGGAACAAGAACTTGTATTGAATTCAATAGGTGGGGGCAGTACAACGCAGTGTCTATATAATTTGGTTTCATTTGCACCCATACTGTATCTTCTGCTGTTGCAAAACAGCAGAAAACTATCATAATTACGGGTTGCTCAATGGCATCAGCATTAGTATTAAACTTCGTATTTTTTTGTATTAATCGTGTTTGTAGTTCAATTTCCATAAACATTTAGAGAAAATAAATGATTGCAATGCATTAATGTGTCATTGAATATTTATGTTGTAAGCGAGCTCTATACAAGTAAATTAGAACTATACTTTTTTTTTGTTTTTGAATACTTTACAGTTAACAATGAAACAACCTACCGGAATTTGTATTGAAAATTTTAATACTTGTGTAGTCGAAATAGGTTTACAAAAATGCTGAAAAGTGTTGACATAATGATAATTCCAGAATGAGAAAAAAAAGCATGGAGTTCTATAACCTGAAAAAAAGTCCACAAACACATTTTAATAATTGTATTAATGAGTTACGTAAAGTAACTTTAAATTTCAGATGAGTAATAATTTTACGTAAAAAAGTTTGGATATTTTGAAAATCAAATACAAATCTTTTTTTTTTTTTCAAATAATTTCATCTGAGAGTTTATAATTAAATGGTTGGGATTAGTTTTGAGGAACCTTTATCATGATTGGACATTGCATTTATTTGAAGGATCTAGATGAAAAATTGGCATTTTCCTAAGTATCACTAAGATAGAGGGCACGGTCCACTCATTGGCGACATTTGGTAATAATAAATTCAATTGGACGTGATCGTCCAGTCACACTAGACTAGATCTTAGTTATTTTTCGTAGAATAAGAAAATATTTTTTTTTTTCAAGCCCTTTATTTACTTCAGTATAGGTTTTAAAACTTTCTTATTAAAACAAAAATTTCAGAAGATTAATTTGTGTAAAACTAAAGACCTACCTTTTTTAATGTATTATCCTGCGTAAGTGATAGATATTGAGTTTGGTAGTTTAGAGCTTGCACTTGCTGCTTAAGATTTTCAATTGCAATGTGTTGCATTTCATTCTAAGGAAATTAGCCATCATAAATTAATGATGACGATATAACATTTATAAATGTGTACGTGGAAAAGTTTAAGCAAGTAAAGAGATATTTTTGGATAAAAAAAATAATAGTTTTACATAAGTGTTATACGTATCACAAACGCCGATTCCATCTCCCCAAAGTCGTTTGAAACACAATTTTCTATCAATGAGAGTTTTAAATAATAGATGCAGCAATAAACTATGTTTTATGAAAACTAGATTAAATGTTAAAATTTACTAAATGTAACCGAGTAAGGTTTCCCATTTAGTCTACAGACGATAGCAACCTCCAAAGCCTTTGAATTTAACTTTTAAATACAGTAGACGCCGCTTAATGTGATCATGGTTAATGTTATCAATCGTTTAATGTTATCAAACTAGCTTAGCCCCGCCCTCTTATATCAAAATACATTGAAAAATCATCATTTATTGTAATCAAATGTTCGTTTATTGTTATCAGTTTATATGTAAATTTTCCGAAAAAACCCGATATGAAACCCGATATTGATATGATTTTGAAGCATTGATGGAGAAGGTTTTCGACTTCTATTTCGTTAACTGATGAGGACATTTGCGAAGCCGTCTGTGTCAAAGATCAAGCTTCGTCACAAGATTCTGATGCCAAGGATGAACCCAAAAAAGTGTATCGAGGACAATAATCCCAGTTGCCAAGGGATGAACCAAAAGTGCTTTCGTGGACTAATCCCGATGCCAAGCAGGATGAACCCAAAAGTGCTATCGAGGACAAAATCCCGACGCCTTCTCAGATGAGGGAGGCAGAATCTTACATCTAGGTGTGCAAAACAAAGCCCTTTTCTTTCGATAATTAACCTTTAGCATTTTGTATTGTTTTCTGCAGTTCATCATTAAATCACCATTCTTTAGTGTGCATTAATTTATATTTAATACTATAGAATTTTACAAAAACCACTCCTAATTTAAAATTAATTTTTATTTTAATACGTATGTAAAAAAATCATATTTTATTTAAACTTTTTTTTGTGTATTGTAATCAATCGGTTATTGTTATCAAATCACGTTCGTCCCGATGTGATCACATTAAGCGGCGTCTACTGTACGATGGTTAAGATAAAAATACTAAAAAATTCGTTTAGCCTACATCTACTTACAATTTTTACACTGGGTTTATATACGTCTAGCGGCCGCTGAACGTAACGCTGGAAGCGCTTTGACCTCTAGCGATTCGACCTTTGGTTGGCGAGAATTTGGCGAGTGAGATTGTAGCTCGGCAATTTTATTCATTGTTTAAAATCAACTAGATTATGGATGACGAAATTTTGATTGCTGCTTGTGTTTTACATTTAGAGAGCTTAGATAATTATCTAGAGGTAATTAGAAAATCCCCATGTCTCGGATTGTTTATAAACAGAGGAGGTTATTCACCACTCCATATTCTTTTGAAAGCCCCCGCCCCCGTAAATTTCGCTCCCCGACACGTCAAATTCGATGGGAGAAAGGCTAAAAAGCCACAGCGTTTCTAGACTGGTACCAGTATTTGTGCCCCTCTACTAGAATAAGATATACCCTATGCTGCAAAAAAAACCCTGTAAATTTACTTACTTTTAATTTTTAAGTGCAACAGCCGTATTTGGTGGAAAACGGTTTGACCCACTAAATAAAGGGCCTTATCTCAAATCTCCGTATTTTTACAGTTTTTAACTGTTTATACCATCTTTAAGGGACATGACTGTTTGAAAAAACAAAACAAAAAAAAAAAACAGGACATGACTGTTTTTTAACGGGGCATGACTGGTATCTTTGCTGCCGGTCCCTGCCCATTACTAATATTTTACGGGGAATTTTTTTTGTTTTTAAGTGTATAGGAAAGTGCATTTTTTTCTGGATTGTTTTTTTGATGACTGTCCTTTTCCGTACTTATATTTAAAACTTTTAATGCCGGAGTATTACTGATTAAAATCAGGTCAAATAAAAAAGTGTTTTCAGTATTGTCTGCCAAAAATTTAGAAATTATATGTATTAAAATAACTGATTAAGCTATTAACTCCAACCAGGTTTCAGTATTTTAATACAAAATCTTGTTTAAAAATTAATTGTATTGATTACGGGTAAGATATAAATAAGAGTTTCAATACTTTATTAACATAGAAAGCATTTTATCATCAACATATTTTACAGTGTCAAATTTTGAATTTCATTCATTTATGTGATTGAATTTTATTTTATCAAAATATTGAATGCGTCCTGCTTTAAGTAAAAAAAATTAAGAAAAAACTCAATACAATTCAATTCGAGGGGGGGGGTTGTTTACATACTTTTTCGAAGGATCACTTAAAAAAGAGATAACACGCCAATATGTTTGCTATTTTCCTTATGGCAACCTTTCCTTTGATCTTGACCAAAAAAACCGACAAAAGTTGGGTTGGTGGCCTTGAGATCCAACTTCAGCGAGCTTTCGAATAAATACGCATAAAGCGGTTACCTTGAGATTCTCAAGGTAACCGCTCGAGCAAGTTGCTACACGTATATAACGCCGGTATTAGAGTTTCCTCCGATGCCAAATGCATGGCATTGAGGGTTGCATTAAACATGCTTTGCATTTCGTCCATTTGGTGCCTATAAGACTGGCTGAGTTTCTGTAAATATCGATTAATTAAATTCAAATTTGTCTCAGAAGCTTTCATTCTGGCAGAGAGCTTAACCAATACGGATTCCTTTTGTATTAAAGCCGCACTTTCAGCTGATTTTTCTTCTTCTTGAAAGTCAACTGGTTGAAACTCAAAGCTTTCAATAGATTCCTTTGCCACAATGGGAACTTTATGATTATCATTGCATTCACATTCAACTTTAGAATCATACACGTCTGCATTTTGTTTACGTCTTTCATTTTGTTTACGTCTTTCATTTTGTTTAAGCGATTCATGGTTCATTGTTCGTACACTGGCATTGAACTCAGTCGAATGTGTTTTGTTATCACTTTTGCCCGATGTGTTGTCTTTGGCATCTGTCTCGAGCCTTTCTTCTTCAACTAGTTCAGATTTTATTGGCGGTTTTCTATTCAAAAAACGGTATTCTTTCGGTCAATAAAGAAATGCCAAATGTTTTTTGTCTCGAAATAAACTTGAAAGCACAAAGCTCAAATTATTGGAGTGTCGATTTTTTCTGGCCATTGTATTGTTGTTTATATTCCTTGAATGTTCAACCAATTTTGAATTATCTTTTTTTAGAACTAAATATTTATTTACAGTCTTTTTCCGGCAAAACTTATTACAAATATGCATATCTTGATTTTTTTCTGTTACTATCCTTAAAAATACACACGAATGCGTATGTATGCTAGTCTGTTTTCTCCCTTTATTTTTGGGGAAAATGCAATATTTCTTGTACATCTCGCAAATTTTTGCCAAAGATGAATTTGACATTGAATGTTCATGGCTATTTCTGACTGACTCTCTTATGGATGGAAATTCTATTAGTTGTGGTAGAGTTTCTGAAAAAAAAGTTAACACTTTAAGAAATTTCCAAAAATTACAAAGACTACAAAAAAAAAACCTAAATAATTATACTTAAATTAATAGTGAAGAAACTACATAATTTATATTTCTGCAAGATAATCTATGTCTATATTCACACAATATTGATAATATAATTAGTGCGTTCTTGAAATATATTTTACTTTAAATACTCTTTCCCCCCCCCCCCCCCCCGCCCCTAATCTCAAGCGCAATATAAAAACTAAAATTTTTACAAAACTAAAGATTGAACATATATAAATGAAAGTTTTGAAAATTATCACTGCATTAATAAATATGTAATATAAATATGTGTAATAAATATGTAATATAAATATGGCCAATAAGAAATGCCAAATGATTTTGTCTCGAAATAAACTTGAAAGCGCAAAACTCAAATTATTGATGTGCCGTTTTTTCCAAACAAGACCGTTGTATTGTTGTTAATTATTCTTTGAATGTCCACCAATTTTGAACTAGTATCTTCTTTTGCAATTAATTATTTTTTAATAGTCCTTTTCAGCTTATTACAAAAATGCATGCCTTGATTTTTATACTACTTTTCTTTTTTTTTTCTAATTCGAAGAATTAAAAAAATGAAAAAGTTGGTATTGACATGCTGTCGATGACCGTCCGTCCACCTGTCGGTACCACCCACCTCTTCTAAAATCAGTTCTATCAATCCGTTCTTAAAAATTCTTTTTTCATTAGAAAGGTATAACCTCAGACACCCAACTTTCATACTTTTTGTCCGTCTGTCTGTACGATCGGACGGACATAAATCAATTATTTGTCGACGAATTTCCATTTGAACTAGCATTGAAAATCACTATGTGACACTTAGTGTTGTACAAATTCTTACGTACCAAGCTTGAATTGCCAACACAAATGATCAAATGAAACTTTTTTATTTAACCAATTACACAATTTACCAAAACCAAAAAATCCAAACAACAACCATCCCCCCTATCAGCCCAAAAACACCCACCATAATAACACGACCACTCCTTACAAACAAATGTACAAACTCATCAAATCACATATCCCCCACCCCACCCTTCATCTTGCTCTTATTACCAATTACCCCCCTGTAATATATAACACCCTTACCCCACTACCCTTACCCTAACTCTCAAAAAACTAAACCACAAAACCAACCAACACAACAATTCTCCACAAAACACAAAAATAATAAATTCCAAATTATACTTTATAAAACAACCAACTAAAAACTATCCCCAAATTCAAAACCTCATCACATTTAAAAACCTTAAACACCTAAACCCTTCCTCACCCAACCCCATAACAAAATACTCCCCCCAAATTCAAACAAAACTAACCCCCCCCCTAACCCCACAAAACCCACATAAAAACCCCAAATCCTCATTCATACTTTATCACTAAAAAACCACCCCACAAAACTATTCTACACCAAAACATTAACCCCAAAACCAACACCCCCCCCACAAATATAAACACACCCCCCACTACCCCCAAAAAACCACAAACAAACACCCAACAAAACCCCCACCTCAATCCTCAACCAAATCACCAAACAAAACACTTCCCCACCCAACCAATCAAAACCCAAAAAACCAACATCCTACCACTAAATATAAATTCCTAAACCCCCCATCAAAAACTAAATTCACAACACCCCCCCCCAATAACAACCATAATTAAAATCCAACACAACAATCTTCAAAAAATCACCCCCCATAACACTCCTCATACAACAACACAACTCACCCCACCCTAACACCCCCATCAATCATTATCCAAAAAAAAACCACAAAAAAATCCATACCCCCCACCAAAAATATCCCCCAACACTCATACAACACAAAAACAACCAAACAAAACTATCAAAACACCACACAAAACCCCCAAACATCCCCACACCCCCAACAAATAACACCAACACCAACTAAAAAACCAATCAAACAAAAAAATCCCAATACTAACCAACCAACACAAAACATCCCCACACACCAAAAAAACTCCCAACACCAATCAACCAACACCCCCAAAAACCCCACCCAATACAACCAAAAATCACCAAAACCTAATACACACATCCCCCAACCTCCCATAACAAAACATCCAACAAATAACATAATAAAAAAAAAAAATTAAACACCCAACCACAAACTAAATTAACCCCAAACCACAACACACATAACAACAACAAACAAAAACCACAAACCAAAAACCTAACAAAAATAAAAAACAACAAACAAAAAAAATAACCAAATAACATCCATAATAAAAACTCACATCAATAAAAATACAATAACCAATAAAATTAAAAATACAAAATATAACAAAAACATTATAAAAATACACACCAAACCCAATAAAACACAAAAAAAACCCAAAACAAATATCAACAAACCATCCAAAAATACTCAATCACTAAAACTTACCAAAAAAAATAAAAAACTAAATAATACCCCAATTTACAAATAACAAATTCCAAACAAAAACAAAATAACATAAACACCCATCTTCCAATTATCCCTATACCCACACCACAACCCCACACCCATACAAAAAAACTCCCTAACCAACCACAACCCAAACCACATTCACAATACCAACAATACCACCATACAAAAAACATCAAACCCCCCCATATAACTCCCATAAACTACCCAAAACCAAAAACCCCCATACAAAACCAACACACCAACAACACCACAACACCACCCAAACCCACTCACACAAACCCCAACTAAAACAAACACCCAAACCCAAAACAAAACACACAAACACCACCCACCCCACAACAAAACACCCACAAAAAAAAAACAACCCCACACCAACAAAAAACAAAACAACCCAAACAAACACACCAAAAAACCAACACAACCCACCCAAAAACCAACACCAAAAACAAAACAAAAAACCAAACCAAACCCCAACAAAACCCCACCAACCCCACACAAACCCAACCAACACCAAAAAACAAACACAACCACAAAAAAACCCAAAACACAAAAAAAAAACTCCACAAAAACCAAAACAAAACAACAAAAACCAAAACAACCACAACAACAACACAAAAACACCAAACAACCCCCCAAAACCAAAACACAACACAAAAACAACAACAAACACCAACCCCCAACACAAACAAAAACACCCATCAACAACCAAAAAAACAACCACAAAAAAAAACCAACACCAACACCCAACCCAAAAACCCAAACCCCAACAACAAAACAACCAAAAAACCCCACCCCCCACAAAACACACACCCACCACACACCCACAAAAACAACAAAACCAACAAAAAACAAACAAAAAAACCACCCAAAAAACAAAAAAAACACAACAAAACCAAAACCCCAAACACAAAAACAAAACCACCCAAACCAACAAAATAACAAAACCAAACCCCCAACACAAACCCAACACCAAAAAACAACACCCCCCCACACAAACCAACACACAAACCACAAACCCAACACAAACAACACAAACACCAACCCAAAACACCACACCAAAACCCCACAAAAACAACAACCAAAAAACAAAAAAAAAAACAAAAAAAAACACAAACCCAACAAAAAAACCCAAAACCCAAATACAAAAACCAAACACAAAACAACCCCCAAAAAAAACAACAAAAAAAACCCAACAACCCCCCAAACCACAAAAAACAACCAAACCAACAAAACAAAACCCCCACAAAACCAAAAAACAAAAACCCAACACACACACCCCCCCCCCACCCAACCCCACCAACAAAAACCAACAACCACCCAAACAAAAAACCAAACCCCCAACCAAACAACCACCCCCACAAAAACACACCACACCCCACCCCAACCAACACCAAAACACACCCAACCCCAACCCAACAAACAAAACACCAAACCAAAAACAAACCAAACAACAACACCACCCCCCACAACCAAACCACCAAAACCAAAACAACCCCCACCACAAACACCCACCCCACCCCCCAAAAACAAAAAAACCCCCAACCACCACCCCCCAACCCACAACCCCACCAACCCACCAAAAAAACCACACAAAACCCCAAACCAACCAACACCCCCACCCAAAAACAAACCCCACCCCAAACAACAAAAAAAAAACAAAACCCAAACCCCCCCCACCAACAAACAAACACAAAAACCCCACCAAAACCCCCACACAAACCCCACCCCCCACCACACCCCCAACCACAACAACCCCCCAACCCCCCAAACAAAAACCCACCCCCCCACACCCCCACACCACCCCACCAAACCAACCAAAAACAACCAACAACAAAAACCAAAAACCCCCCACACACAAAAACCAACAACCCAACAAAACCAACAAACAACCAACACACCACCCAAACCACCAAAAAAACACCAAAACAAAAAAAAAAACACAAAAAAACCCCAAAAACACAAACCCCACACCCCACCAACACCAAAAACCACACCCCCACCCCCCACCAAAACAAACAACAATACACCAAATCAAACAAAACCCCACCAACACCCCAACCCCAACCCCCCACAAACCCCAACCCCCACAAACCCACCAAAACACCCCCCCAACACAAACAACCCCAAAACAACAACCCACCCCCCACTCACAAAACAACCCCAAAAATACACACCCAACAAACCCAACACCCCACCCCCACACCCAAAACAACAAAACAAAAACAAAAACACCCACAAACAAAACCCCAACAAAACCCACAACCCCACCCCCAAAAACCCAAAACAACAACAACCAAACAACACCCCCAAAACCCCAAAAAAAACAAACCACCCCCCACCCTCCCCCATCCACACACACAACAAAAAAACCAACACCCCCAACAACAACACCCCAACATAACCCCAAAACCAACCCCCAAACACACCAAAAACCCACCCCACCCCCCCACCCAACAACCCCCAACACCAAACAAACCACAACACAACCAAACAAACCCCCCCACAACAAAACAACCAAAAACCAAAACAAAAACAACACCCAACACAAAACACCCACCAAACCAACCCACAAAAACCACAACCACAAAAAACACCAAAACAAAACCCAAAACCCCCCACAAAAAAAAAACACCCACCCACCCCCCAACCACAACCAACCAAAAAAACAAAACCCCACCACAAACAACACCCAACCCAACCAAACAAAAAAAACCCAAACAAAAACCCCCCCACACAAACCAAACACCCAAAAAAACACAAACCCCCCCCCACCACAACAAAACCCCAAAAAACCAAAAACAAACCACAAAACAAAAACCCCAACAAACAAACAAACAAAACAAAACACCACCAAACCAAAACCCCACAAACAAACCACATAAAATCAACAACACCAAAAAACACAAAACAAAACCAAAACAACCAACACACAAACAAACCAAACAAAAAACAACCAAAAACAAAACACCAAACCACAAAAACCACCCCACACCCAACAAAAACAAACCCAACAAAAACCACCCAAACACAACACAAAACAAAAACACAAAACAAACACAAAAACCCCACAACAAAAAAAAAACCAAACCCCCAACAAACACCCCCAACCACAAACAACCCACCAAAAACAAAAAACCCAAAAACACAACACAAAACCACCCCCCACCACAACCCCAAAAAACCCAAAAAAACACACCCCCCAAACAACCCACCAAACCCAAAAACACAACAACCCCCAAAACCCACAAAACAAAAACAACAAAAAACAACACCCCACAAAAAAACAAACAAACACCAAACACCCCAAAAAAACCAAACCAAAAAACAAAACACCAACAAAAATAACAAAAAAAAACACAAACACACAAACACCCACAAAAAACCAACCCACCAAACCAAAAAACAAAACAAAACAAAAAAACAACCAAAAAAACACCACAAAAACACAAAAACAAAAAAAAAAACCAACACAAAAAAAAAAAAAACAACCAAAAAAAACACAATCAAAAAAAATCAACCACAAACCCACAAACCAAACACACACCATACAAAACACAAATAACAATAAACCAAACCACAAAAAACACAAACAAATAACCAATAATACCACACATTCACATACCTACTCCTCTAAAAATACCCCCCTTCCACAAACCAATTCACAATTCCCCTAAACCCCAATCATCTACCCTCCCCCCCCAACACAACCCTGACAATAAAAAAAAAAAACCCCCTAAAACCATCCACCCACACAAAATCCAATACCCCACTTCCCCCCCATCCACCACCACCAAAACATACAAAACCTAACACCCCCAACCACCCCCCTCCCACCCACACCCCCAAATCACCCCCAACCTCAAATCCACCAACCCCCCTCCCCACCAACCAAACCAAACCCAAAAAAACCAAAAACCCCACCCAAAAAACAACCACTCCACAACAAAAACACCACCCCAACCCCACCCAAACAACAACCCATTCTCCCAATTCATACATCACAAATCCCCACCCAACCACCTAACCTACAATACATAAAACCAAAACCTTCACACCAATCCCAACCCCCTTCACAATAAAAAACCCCAACCTATCAACCACCAAAACCAAAAAACAACAAACAAACCACCTCCCAACCCCC